>OY747136.1:23086944-23686944 GCA_963556465.1 Berberis vulgaris | reverse complement strand
AGCGAGATCTAACTGTAAAAATCGACGAATTTGTGAAGAAAGAGAATTGAATCCTAGATTCAAGAACTCGTTTTGAAGATTTGGGCGGAAGAAGCTCGATTTGGTGATGGGATTTTGGGGTCAGGAGCTTTTCGACTTGTCGAAGAGGCTGCATCTGGTCCCAGCGAGGCTAAGTGAGATCAGGAAGGCGATGCTGGAGTTGGATCTTGTCAAAGTTGATGAGTGAGATCAGGAGGCGAGGTTCGATCTGGGCGATGGCTAGATGAGAAAAGAAAATACCAAATGCAATAAGTACTTTAGATCAAGTGATCATATGATTCTGAATTTCAAATCAATATATTAGTCTAGAGATGTGCGTAAGTGAGAAACTAGGAAAGACATTGAGATGCTGAATTGCTATGTCCACCAGTGATGTTATGTGGGCATCCAAATAATTACAATCCTAAAATAAATATATAAACAAGAATATTAAAATTATTATTAATAAGTATTAAAAAATCAGTTTGGGACGGGATTGGCGGGATTGAAAATCTTCATCCCATCCCATCCTACTCTAGTTCGGAATAGGACGGGATTGAGATGAGATTGATCAATCCTAATAAGACCCGAGAAAAATCGGGACAGGATGGGACGGAATCGGGATCGCGAGATGGGATGCCCACCCTAGTACTTTCTAAAGGCTATCTAGTCTTGTCTTTACTGTAAAATGGAGAGTTATATTGATAAGGCTATGCACACACACACATGTCAAATTGATAATGATGATGAAATTTATTTAAACTTTGGATACTACTAAATTGTTGTCTATGTGTGTTGTTATACTACTGTGATACTGCTAATTTGTTACTTTTCTTAAAAATTTTGGCAATTAAATAATTTCTCAGAGGAAAATAAAGAAGAGTGACCATGTTTTTTACTTTTTTAGAAAGTAGGTTTTATTTTATTGAGTAAGTAATGTTTGTGGGTAACATTTCTGGAAACGCTCAAAAGATTATAACTCGTCCACTAGAGGTGATCTATGGGTTCATAGTCTTATTACAAATTAAGGTAAGTGCAACCCATGATTCCTGTGAAAGTGAGTTAGGATTTAATTTTTGTGTTGCTCAAAGACTAACAAAATATAGGTTTGGGGGTATTTGATATTCACATTATTTATACTTAAATTACCTTATAATTTATATTTGTTAGTGTTTCAAATATTGTATTTTATTCAAATTGCCACAATAATTAGCATGCCAAAGCCCATCCAAACCGAAACTCATGTGAATCAAACCTAAACCTAAACCTAAGCCCAAGCCCAACCAAAATCTATTTATTCCCCTTCCTGCCAAACAAAACACTTCTCTCTCTTTGACACTTCCTTTTCTACTTATCTCTTTCTCTAGCAGCCACCATCCTCTTCTCCATCGCATATTTGATCTCTCTCGCTTGCTAGAGAGATCACTATCCCAACCAATTCTTTATCCATCCCTTACAAAACCATAATCATGCCCAGAGAACACCACCACCCTCACACACACACACACACACACATCGCTTCTTTTTTTATCAACAGACATTTCTTCTTCTTCGCCATCTCTTCTTCTTCATCACTCGTTTTTGCCATCCACCATCACGCCAGCCACCACATCACCTCGTCACCATCTCACAAATCCTTTCATCTTCTTCTTCTTCTCACCAACAACCACAGTTCCTTCATCGCCACCATCTCGACAGCAACTTGCCACTAGTAAACCTCGTAACCACTTTCTTCTTCCTTTCGCCACCAACACACACAAACAACACGCAACCCCCTTCTCTCCCATGCGATCCTCACAAAAAACACCTGCGATTTCACATCACAATTCATCACGATATGCCATCTTCTCTTACAACCTCTCCCCCTCACGAACTCCCTTCCTCTCGCCTAATCTCATTTCGTAGGCCTTTTCTCTCCCTAATTTCGCCACAGTCACAACAACATAGTGTGTAACAGATCGCACAACACACAGAAGAAGCAGTAATGGAGAAAAAAAGGAAAGAGGAGGGAGAATGTTTATAATCTTTCCCTCAAGCTATTTGCACCCCAAGATCTATTCTGTACCACCACACAACAACCATATCTCTTGGGGAAGCACATTCATTGATAAGGTGTTGGAGTTCACCTATGGTGCTGCCACGACCACCACCAACATGATCCTAAGCCCTCCGCCATGATTAAGATGATTCCTCAGGCTTGGTAGAATTTTTTTTGTCTTTTATTGTTCTCCGATGCGTCATATGGTTTAACATCGGATTGATTTGTGAATAATGTATATTACTTTCACCATGTATGTCATGCATCCATGGTAGTTAGAATTATTCTATTTTTTGTTTAAGCCCGTGTTATTCGTATAAGTTAAACAAGTGATTAGTTGTGCCTTAAACAGACAATTGATTGTAAAGGTTTGCATCTTTGCTAAATTCAATCCACAAAAGGGGATAATAATTGACATTAGTATAATTTTATAAACTTGATGGATGATCCGAAAGCCTTAGCATCTCTCTATTTGATTTTTAAACTCTCTTCCAATTGCTTTTCTATTTTCCATTAGTTCAGAAATTTATGATTGTTGTAACCTCTTTAAATTAATTTAGGTAGATCTTAGTTTTCGATTTGTCTTCAATCCTCATGGGTTTGACCTATATTTTTCATTGTGTATTATTTAGACAACCGTGCACTTTTTGCGGTATAACAATCAGGTCAAACTATCCTATTAATTTTGGTTACTAAAATCTACATCAGTAAGTTGTTGGCTTCCAACATAAGATGCAATGGATATAATTAAGCAAGTTCAGGAACTGCAGAAAGAATAAATTGTGGGCTCTTCCGGAGGCTTCAATAAATTGCATACATCCAGATATGATAGACACCCTTTGTATCATAAAGACCAGTGTTGAGAAAATTTTCTGGCTTATCAATATATTATGTAGTGGTACTATCAATTAGACATATGTGATTGCCCATTATTTGAAGTTTATAAATCATATTGTCAAAGAAAATGTACGCAGTAAATAAATAAATCAAACTAATAAAAATATGATATACTATAAATGTTGCACAAGTAGTAGCAAAAATTCCACTATAGTATCATCTATGATATGTATCCTTGAGCTTATCTAAAATCAGAGAGGATTCGTATTTTTTGCAGCAAGTTTTCTAGACTACTTCTGGTGGTTTCTAAAATAAGTATTAGACATGTAATAACATTGGGGGAAGCACCTCTACTGGGGTGATTACATGGGCTAATGGTTGCTTCATATTCTTTACCTCTATTTTTATAGCTAAAATTGACACTTAATTTAGGAAATAACAGGGACTATGATTTTTCATTAGATACTTAGCACTGTCTATTACTATAAGCATTTAAGTCACTAACTCAAAACCATGAGTCAAGTAAAGTTCTCAATATTTGCTACATGGGAGCAATTTCAATTATTGAAAGGAACAGTGACTATGATCTTCCCATTGCATCAAATTTGTCTCTTTGGTTTTAATGGAATATCGATATTTCTATACTGTCTCTTTTGGTGCACGACAAACACATGACCAATGTCCACATTTACCACATCTATGACAAGTATCATCTCTGGAAGGATTTTCAGTATCATTCACATAAGTTTTATCATTGTCCTAGGCAGAAACTTTGGATCATTTGTGGTAAGTGTTGTGACTACTTTTGCTAGGGGAACCATCTCTGTTGGAGTGATTATTGTGGCTACTTCCTCCGGAGTGATCACTTATTCTGGAGTATTTATGCTTGCCACGTTCCCTACCTAGGCCTCTTTGAGAGCTATAGTTGGCATTTGCAGAAGCAAATTTCATGGAACCAGATGGTCTGACATTATGATTTTAAACCTTAGCATCAACTAAGGCCTCAATGATCATTTGATAAGTCCCAACATGGAACAGTAAATAATATCTACATTGAACTTGTTTGTTCGACACGAACGTAAATTATACAATCCTTAATTAATTGAGAAATTGTGATAAGCAGTGAACCTCGTTGAAGACAAATAAAATCTTATTTAGGTAGTTCTCTCATTTTTTACTGTAATTGATGAATAAATAATAAAATCTATGTATGTGTCATGTGTAAAAGTTTAATTCAAATGATCATAAGTTTGAATGATAGTGGTTCATTTAAACTATCCGCAAAATATCAATAAGTTATGACAGTACATCGAAGATTATATTATGTAAGTTAATTGGAGCTTAAAATACTTGCAGCCAATCTCGTTGTGATCGAAGGTTAAAATTGAAGTGAATGCGTGTGTCACATATAAATAATCAAATAAATTCAAAATAATCAAAATCTTAATGAATTTACACATATATGAATTATGCAAATATCGTATTATTCACGAGTTAATGAGTAATCAAATCGTTTGCAACGATATAACTAAAAAATAAAATGAATTAGGAACTACTTACATCCAACGTTTTCTGATCGAAAAGAGATTAAAAAAAAGAATAATATCATTACCTAAGTTCTCAAATTGGATTTCGATCGAATAAATAGAGTCTGTTAGTTCAGTCCATTGGAGCTTCGTGCTGATAGCGTGTTGAAATAAACTAAATGAAGCAAATATTATAAACATATGAAGAAGCTTTGCTCCATGTAAAATTTTCATTTCCATTTACTGTATTATCTCTCTCTGTATACAAAATTTATATATATTTCTATATCGGCAACTAAGCCAATTTATAGTTATAGGAGATTATCATGAGGTGGATATTCACATTACCACCTCATGACACCTAGTGCCAATGATGGCACATCAAAAAAATGAGTGGACTTCCACAAGGCTCCACAACATGAACATTGATAGTTTGAGTTGGACATGTTGCGCTTGGAAACGTTACAATTACTAAAATGTGAAATTATCAGACAAAGACAATAAAACTGAGGATAATAGATTTATGTGGTTTGGCAAAATTATTGGATATCCATGACAAACAACAACTCTTATTACTTCAAATTGGGATTATAAACAAATTACAAACTCCTAACAATTTGGTTATTCAAAAGAAACCCAATTACCAAACCCCACACAAATTAACAAAATGAATAATCAATTCGAAAGAAAACAAAGTTAATCTGATGTTGGATTTCCCGAAAAGATTCGGATACAAATGGGGTAACTCTCACATACACAATCTCAAGCTAAAAGGATACTGATCTCTGAAGGATGATTCCAATAATAGACACCTTGGTCCTTTTTATAGGCTACACATGACAGTCCAAATTGGACAACCAACATGTTCAAACTAGGCGTGAACATGAGTTGTCCAATTTGCTTTTTTTTTTGGAGAGCTGATAGTGGAGTTTTCACCACCTTCTTCTTCTTTTCTTCCCTTCCACACCTTTTTTTTTCTCTATTCCACAAACTTATCCAAGCTTTTTTTTCATCAAGGCCAGCTCACAACTTCCTCCACCTTCTTTGCTTAATTACTAACCATTCAAAACCCAACTTAGTCCACCACCGCTTCCTTACCTATTTTTCAACAGGACAAATGTCATAATCTTATTTAGTTGTATGAAAGGTTAGGCATCCCATCCCGTGATACCGATCTTGTCCTAATTTTTTCATGTCCTTTTAGGATTGATCAAACCCACCCGGATCTCGTCCCGTCCCGAGTGAAATGGGATCGGGATGGAGATTTTCAATCTTGCCCATCTCATTTTGTCCCGAATGTATTTATTTAATATTTATTAAAATCTTTTTCAATTGTTCAATTATTGAAATTTGGATTGTTAAGCAACTCTCATACTGTAGATCATTTCCAAAATCTTTTTGAAGTTTGTTCCTTGATCATTTATGCTTCCAGTAATAAATGTAGCGACTTGATCGTAATTAGAACTCATTGAATCTCTAATCTAATGTAACCTTCTTTTATGGTTGCAGGTTGTAAGCTAGACAGAGGAGGATGTAAAACACCTTCATTCATTTTTCCTAACAATACACAAAGTGTTGAACAAGATGGTTTACAACGATGAGAGTCTTAGAAAAAGTTAAGGTATTGTCGGGGGACCATAGCACTTGTATATGGAGCATTGGATAGTGCTTTATATTTTTTGGAACTTGTTGGGGACATTCAAGACATTCACAACATCATCACAGTTGAAGATAGATTTTAAACTTGAACAGTCTTGTAAGAGCTCATTACGTGTTTGTTATTGTTTGTGAGTGTAGGGATAGTTAACTCCAAAGTCCAATACTAAATAATGAAGTTGCAATGGAAAAAAAAAACAAGACTTTGTTATGTTTCAAATGGATCATTTACTACTAAATCTGTTAGTTCATCAATGTTTCCATTGAAATACTGATGAGCATTATTATTATTATTATTATTATTATTATTATTATTATTATTATTATTATTATTATTATTATTATTATTATTATTGATGATCAAAATAAACCGATCATCACAGCCGTACACATGGCATAAAAGACCCATCACGAGAATACATCGCCCGATCGATTGGGCCAGCTCATAAAGCTAAAAAAGAATGAGGCCAATTATAAAGGCCCAGACTAGGCCCACCACTAAGGAAACGTAAACAGAGCCCGAATCCAGGCCCAGACAAATCAGAGCCCGAGTCCAGGCCCGACACAAGTTCTCTCATAAAGAAGATGAACGTTGCAACAAAAAGAGTCGTGGAGGGAGTTACGCCTCCCCGAACGCATTTTCATAAAGAAGGATACTATTACAAGAAACATCTCCTTATGTTGCGCCTCACATGCTTAAGTCACGCATAGAGTTAACCACGACCACTATAAAAGGTAAAGGGAACATTCGACAAAGGTATGCAACTTTAACTGAGTTTTGTCCAGATTTATATCCTTCTTCCAACAAAGTTACGGACTTAAGCATCAGAATGTCTTCAGCCACCAAAAAGGTGGTCCTTGGCAGTCTAGTAGTTGTTTTGTAGGTCAAATAATCCGAATAATCTGAAGGGTACAAGGACCTTGGATGACTTTGAGTATGATCCGTCAGTAGAGGATCAAGTTGTTGCTCGCGCTCGAGACCACAAGCTTACTGTTTCTTTTGTCATGGCTGGGACTTCGGGATCCTGTGCTGCTCCTTCTGCGTCTCGCACCGCTTCTTCTGTCCTTGGTGAGACCTTTTGGCATTCCGAGGCTGACAGTGCTCACAATCTTATTGGCAGCTGTCACAGACGGTTGGCTAACAAAACTCCTATGCATGTGCGTCGACCACATTGTCATATTGACGATGGCCTCTAACATCTTATGGAAGGGATGACGCATCTTACTCATGGGTCAGATTGTAAGGTGTCTCGTGACCAGGCTGTGCATGTCGAGCGGAAACTTGCAAGACACGTTTTGGTCCTTTCCCATATTCTCCATCGACTGGATTTGTTGAAGGCACAGTGCATGGAACATGAAAGGGTCGTGGACTCTGCGCGGGAGTTGTTGAGGGAACTTGAGGCTATGCGTGATGCTTTGCTTCTGACCTCGTGACATCCGAGGTGGAATTGGGTAGGTTGCGTTCCCGTTTGGATGTTGCCGAGAAAGAGCTGTCCGACCAAAAGGCCGAATGTGACAAGGTTGTTCGTTCTGCCCAAGAGTGTTCTGTCAAGCTTAAGGCTGCTACTGTTCGCATCATTGAGCTGAATTTTGAGTTTGTAGAGACCAAATCAGTGGTATCTGCTAAACTTACCGATGTTGACAAAGAGTTAGCGTTCTCCTTCTCCCCTTCACCCCACCACCTCTTCACTCCACAACCTCTCCTCCTCCTCCCCTTCACCCCACCACCTCGCTACCTACCGCCACCTTTCATCCTCATCCCCTTCACCCTACCACCACACCACCCCTCCCCCTCTTCTCCTTCACCCACTACCTCTGCTTCTCTACCCCTTCACCCCACCACCTCTCCTCTTCCTTCCCATCACCACCACCTTGCCACCTCTGCTCCTCCTCCCCTTCACCACCACAACCTCGCCACCTCTCCTGCTTTTTTTCCCCTTCACCCCACCACCTATCCTCCTCCACCCCTTCACCCCACCACCTTTCCTCTTCCTCCCCATCACCATCTCGCCCCCTCTCCTACTCTTTCCCTTCACCCCACCACCTTTCCTCTTCCTCCCCATCACCATCTCGCCCCCTCTTCTACTCTTCCCCTTCACCCCACCGCCACCTCTCCTCCTCCCCCCTTCATCACCACAACCTTGCCACCTCTCCTCATCCTCTGGCTTTTTTTTTCGCTCTGTTATTTTCTCCTTCTCCCTCATGGCAGTTCATGCGAACATGAAATCCACATTCGCAGGAACCTCCGCGAGGGCGAAGGAGAAAAAATTGTCGATGGTGCAAGAACACAGTTACCGCCTCAGTTTGTAGAACGAATGCCAGGTGCACTCAAATTTCTCATATGGGTGATGCAATAAGGACATATTTACCGCCTCAGCACTATCGACTGTGTCTGATCCGAGGGATTCCGAGATGCTCATATGTTCACTTTGTATATATAGGAATTCAATTGTAATTGTAATGTGTCTGATCCGAGAGATCCAAGATGCCCATATGTTTAGTTTGTATTTATAGGAATTTTGGGATATAATAAAGTTAAGAATTTTGTGAGTATTTGCAATTGCATTTTCATTACTTATAATATTTGCATGCATAGTATATAAAACAACAACAACAACAACAACAACAACAACAACAACAACAACAACAACAAAAACATTTCCATTGGCATATTCACTTTGCAAAATATTTTATTTTTTCCTTCAAATTAAAAAAATCAAGTTCTGCCTATTAATTCTAACTCAAGATTTTAGCTGCCGAAATGAATAAAAAAGGGGAGAGGGGGTTTCCCTGTTTAAGACCTCTCGAGGATTTGAAAATAACCCTTGTATGTGCCCTGAAACATAACATAGTAGTAAGAGTTTGTACCCAAACACAGCGGATACTACGAATAATAAACACATAATCTCAGACTAAATTGCGAAATTAAAAAAAAAAAAAAAAAAACACAGCACCTCTTGCGACATTGTCCAAAATCTCTAGAAAGACAAAAACGCAGTGGATTGTGCGAGCATTATCCATATCCTCACAAATACCGCTGTATTTGGAAAGAAAAAGACTTTGTCCCAATTTTAATTTTGTGTTTGAACCTTTAAAAAAAATCAATTTATATGGGTTTGATACAATATTGACATATTTGATTTATTGCTAAACCCCACTTTTGTACACCCCAACTTGAGATGGTCAAAAGTGGGGTTTAGCAATAAGTCAATTATGTAAATACTGTAGTGAACCCATAGGAATAAAAAAATGAAAAAAAAATATTCAAATACAAAAAAAAAAATGGTCATAGTTTTTTTTTTGTCCAAATGCAGCGGTTGCCGCGAAGATATGCATACCTTTCGTAGTAACCACTGCGGTTGGATCGAAAAGGGACTCTGTTTTTTGCCCTAAACGCAGCGGTATCTGCGAGGATATGGATAATGCTTGCTCGATCCGCTGCATTTAGGGCAAAAAAGAGTACGTTTTCTGTCCAAATGCAGCGGCTCTGGCGAACTTATGTCTTATCCTCGCCTGAGCCACTACATTTTCGGCAAAAACCTGACTCTGTTTCATGCAATTGCTGAATTTCTGCGATTTGAACGGTCACATTCACGTCCGTTCACTGTGATTGTTATTATTGGGCTCGGTTTTGCCGCTGCATTTTGAGTATTTTAGGAAATTTTTTCACTTTTTCCTTTGTCTATGATATGAAGCATACTTGGGAAAACCACCATGGTATCATAATCACAAGAAATTACTTGAAAAGACAAATAAATTTGCTTAAGAAAACATATAGAATTCATTGGGAAGACAAATATAATTGCTTGATAAGACAAAAAGAATTGGTTGGGAAGACAAATTCATAACCAATTCATTTAAGTTGAACATTATAAAAGGGGAGTAGTCTATTGTATTCATAACCAATTCAAGAAAAAGAAGAGATGATGAAGAGAAAAAGGTCAATGTTGAAAGAAGAATCCTCCAACGAAAAATGGGATGAAATTGGAGATCTCGAAGACGACTCTGTTTGGTATGAGGACCCCCTACTCATCATCGTAATCAAATGATGAAGAGGACGATGATGACTAAAAACTGTCAGATGAGGAAGAGGACGGTGAATCATCACCGTCTTCTGATGAGGACGACGATGATGGTGATGGTGCGTTATTGGACTAATACTCCTATGATGAAGAGGGCCGCGAACGCCATCCCCTCAAAAACTTTGTTGACCGTGGCGAATACAAAAAATGTATTTTCTTTGTAATATTTTTAAGTATTAATGAAAATTTTAATGTTTGTTTTGTGTTTTTGTATTGTAAATTTTTGTTAATTCAATTTGGGTTTGTTAATTTCAATTTGTATCTAAAATTTACTGTCTAAAATTTCAATTTGTGTTTGTATTGTGAAGAAAATAAGAGAAGAAGAAGAAGAAACACATAAGAAATAGAGGGAGAGATGAGGAGATGGTGTAAGAGGTCAACGGGGTTGTGATGGTTCTTGACAAGGAATAGAGGGAGAGAGGAAGAGGGGAGAAGAGAGGGATAGATGGTGAGAGGAGGTTGAGAATGAGAGAGAGTGAGAGGAGGTTGAAGAGGAGGTCGACCGGCAGTGTGGTGGTTCGGTTGATGGTGGCGGCGTGGTGGTGAGGTGGTGATGGTTTTTGATGAAAGGAGAAGAGAGGGATAACGGAAGAGAAGGAGAAAGGAAAAAGATAGGAGTTAGGGTTTTTTCTTTTATAGGTGGTGTCCTTCTGTAGTGGTGGTGTCCTTCAGAAAGTAGTTTGTTGGTGGTGTCCATTAGAAGAAATGGTGGTGTTATTTAGCAGCCACCTTTAGCTTTTGGTTAAAATGAGGGATGGTTGATTCCCCATTTTAACTTTTACCCTTGGAGGTACTCTAAGGGTCAGTTTCATGTCATTCCGTGTTGGGTCATGTCCAACACTCCAATGATGCATCATTTATACTTGGATTGAGTTGGGTCACGGTAGGTTTTGGTAATAAATTGTTTAGGGTAGTTCATGTTGTGTTGACAACTTTCTTCTCTTAACACGATAACAAGACAACCCAAATCCAACCTAACCTGATCCAACCTATTGCGAGGCCTAGCCATTAGCATAACTAGGGGTGGACGTGCTCTACGTGCACGGATATTCAATATTTCTTTATTTTACTTTAAAAAACTAATAATTGCAAATTGAAATTTTAGAGAATTCTTTAATCTAAGGTAATTTGAAATTTGAAACAAAGGTAAAGGCATTTGGTACAAAATAATAAATAGGGAGAGGCAGTTTTGGATTGAGTCTTTTGCTACATTTTTCGGCTCAACCATCTTCAAGCCCAAAATGAATTGGACTTTTTTTTGCTACATTTTGGGCTCAATCACTTCCAAGCCCACTACCACGTCCACATCCACTTATTTATACACTAAATCGAGTCAACTCGGCGAGTATGCGAGTTGACTTAGTGATCAACTCATCGTCTTCCTAGTAGATTAAAATTCCCTAATTTTAGGCAGCCAAGCTTTATAGTCACTTTTCAGTCAGGTTTTGGGTTTTTTACACTTTTACCCATTCGATAGATAATGTTTGTGATTGTGTTTAAAAAAAAATAAGTAAAAATATAAAAACACTCAAACCTGAATAAAAAATGACTTATAAAAAATGACTTCAAAGCCTAACTGCCTGAACAAACTTTAAAAATGTTGAGACACTGTTTGAAAAATGGTGTTTTTTATGGTAAGACACAAAGGGTTCTAATTAGATCCTTGAATTATTTTATTTTGGGGAATTCTAAACGGGCGAGGGACGTGACGTGGGGGGTGAAGACCGTCTATTTCGCTCGAGATGCGTGCACAAAAAATGACGGCACGCATCCCGAGCGGGATGGACGGTCCCCACCCTGCCACGTCACGCCCCTCGCTCGTTTCCTCGCTCTGTAGAAGCGCTCTTTTATTTTTCATGCTAAAAAATTTACTTGGAAGTTTTTTAATCATTTTTTGGGACATTAAAGTTGTGATGCTGTTGAAATCTTGAAGGAGGATTAGAGGGTGGGTGTGGGTTAGGAAATCAAACTCAAAGTGAATAAAAGATGGAGGAAACAGACAGGGTTGGATTGTGGGTGGGTCCAAATCATTGCTCTTCCTTCAAATACTGACTGATCTACGGTTGCGTCATCTTTCCATCAACTGGGTTAAGTGCAACGATGGTGGGGTGGCGGGAGAGAGGATAGGGAGGGGAGATGCTAAGAGGGCGGGTGGAGACGGTGGCAGGGAGATGATGAGAAGGAGGAATCGAGAAGAAGTTAGTGTTTAGAGTTTCAGAGAGAAAAAGGTGAGAGGATATGATGGGAAGACGGGGGAGATGAGGGTTGTCATGATGTCTGATGAGAAGACGAAGAGCTGAGGGAGGGGAATACAATGGAATAATTGAAATATGGGTAAGTGCATTTTGAAAAAATAAATGTTGAGTCCAAGACATACAAAAGTTACAATTCATTTTGGGAGCGGATGTTATTGGACTAGAGATTTTAAGACTTATAGGAATAACCGAACCCGTCTAATTGTCGAGGGACGCAGCGAGGGACCCCACAGGGGGAGGGAGAGCCATCCATTTCCCTCAAGATGCGTGCGTTGAAAATTCAAATGCGAATCCCGGAGGATGGCTCCCCCTCCCCCTATGGGTCCCTCGCTGTTTTCCTCGCTGTTTCCCTCGCCAGTTAGATTTTTTCGGAATTTAGTTTACAAAGACTCGTTTCATTCTGACCGTGTAAATAGGGGTTGTTTATCTTAAGAGAGTGATTGGTCTGATTTGACTCGGCTGCTATATCGCGGTGGGTTCTACTGAAAGTGAGAGAGTTTAGCATTCGTTTGCAGGATTCACGACATTTCATATCAATGGAATCCACGTGTTCGAAGGAGAATCGGCACCAGATCACGTGCCCAACCAAAATGGGCGCGCTTCGCTCTCTTGAACACAGTGAAAGTAGCAGTAGTAGAAGAAAACGAAGACGAAGATTTCAATTACAAAAGAAGATACTCCTTTCTTTCTTTCATTCTTATTATTATTATTTATTTATTAATTTTTTTTAATGGACGATCTGCTTTACACGCCACTTGGAAAGCAGATACCTTTCTCCTCCTCCGATTCAGGAAAACCTTGTCTTTTTTATTCAATTGGGTAAGTTCCATCTTGAATTGATAATTTTATGAGTTATTTCACTTTCTTGAAAAATCCTTTTGTGTGTAAATGCGTCTGCAGATTGAAATGTAGTCAATATGCGTTTGGAAGCAATCAAGACAAAGTTACTGTATGTCTTCTGTGCTTTCTCAATTACTACTTCTCATGACATGTTAGCAAAATTTCTTTTGATTCAGCAATGTATTAGGAAATCACATTTTCAATAACTTAAAGTTGAGTACAGGCTAAACATAGTGCTTTAGCTCACTTATGTGCAGATCAATCTCATTACTTATAAATCTTACCATAGCCCACAAATCAAAGCAATTTGGTGTCTGTCTCGTGACTATATTACATCACTGATTGCAGATTAATTATTGCAATTAGGGAAATTAATTAGCTTAGTATCATACTCAATATGCCTACAAAAGTTTGAAGAGTTAGAGAGTAAGAAATGATTGGTAGGGAGATACTTTGTCCCATAGAAGGATATACAAAGTTCTTTTTAATTACACTCGACTCAAAACTCCCCAACATTTTTCGCTGTATCTGTCTATTCTTCTTGCTTCATTAATTATTCTTTTGATTCTTTATACAGGTTAGAAAGCATAATCATGATTCATGCAAGGTTACAAATGCTTATGATCGCCGTTTGCAAGAACGAGTGACTGAGGTAATTCTTACATATAACTATAAACATGTCCAACTTTCCTGAGTTATGCATGTTTAATCCAAAGTACACCAAATTACTCCATTAGGCTTGTAGCCCCTGTATGATCCTAATAAATGTTATTTTTACTAAGAGTTATATAACTCAGCACATAAAAGCACCAACACTGGTAAAGACAAAGAAGAAAAGGGGCATCTAAGTGATAGACAAGAGAATCTATAGTTTGAAAGGAGATCGCAAAACCTCTAGGGAAACATCTAGAACACCTAGCAACAAAAGTTGAGAAGTTTCGTCCAACTGCTGCAATTTCTTAGATGTTCATACTTCATACTATTATTCGTTCACACCTACGGTAATTTTCTTTATCTCTTCTTTTTCTGGACTTAATATTACGTCCAGACTGTGATTCTCGATATATTGTTAAAGGATGGTTATCATGTTGAGATGATTGATACAAGAGCATGTAAATTTATAGCTCACACTGTGATCCATCATTACTTGTAACTTTTAGGACGAACATCGTCAAATGTCTGAGATCATTCAATCTCTCAAAGTATCTCCAGGACTGGCATTTCCACTTGGAGTGTCAGAACTAGAAACTGGGATTAATTTCTCTGTCTTTGAGCAGCATGCATGTGACGACCCCCTCCCGCACTGTATCAATACTGTCCGCTTTGAGCTACCATCCGGTCCTCACGACTTTAAAACGCGTCGATACAATGGGGAGTTGACCCCGCACATATAAGGATCATCCTCCTCCCCTACCCAGGCGACACTACAACAAAAATGATCATTTATAGCATTTGAGAATAGCGTTTTTTACACAAATGCTATAAAAAACCATATCATTGTAATCTCAAAACGCTATAAAGATTTAAGCGGGAGATTAAAAACGCGAGACCACCAAATATTTCAGATCCTTCTCTCCAACTTAAAACCTACAAAGAAGAAGAGAGAAACACAGCCCCGTGATTCTCCTCCCTCCCTCGCTCTGCCATTCGCCTCCCTCCCTGCTCTCGCTCTCTCTGTTGCTCTCGCCGCTCTGTCGATCACTTTCGCCTCTCTCTCAATCTGATTCATCTAACATGGGGTGGAGGAGAAAGTTGGGGAGAATGGTGCAGTGAAGGTTTAGGTTTCTTTTCTTTTTGAATGATCAAATAAGGGCAACAAGAGCATAATTTCCTCTTCAATCCATCTCATTCAGAGAGAGACGACGAAATCAGGGGCGGAGAAGAAGCGAGCAAAGCAGAGAAGGTTTGATGGAGGCACCACAACTTCCATCTTTTACAAAGGTAACCCACCAAACCATCTCAGCAATCAAAAAAGCTGTCAAGCACTGAAGAAATGGGTGAAATCCAAATTTCAATCTTCTGTAAGTTTCTTCCCAATTTTTCAATGTTAGTGTTTGATTTGAGTAGAATTGTTTGATTTAGCCAAGTTACAGTAGAGTTGCTGTTTGTATTTGATGATTTTGTTAAATCTTTGATGTGTTTTATCTTCTGATCTAGGGTTTTGGAGGTTTGGGGTTTACTGATTCTACTAAGTTGGGGTCGGGGAGTCACCGACTCACCAATGAATCTCAATTCATCAGATTCAAGTAAATTTTTAACTTTTATGCCTTTTTCTGTTACAACATTGACACAACACAAAGCTCCCCTTTTAATAAGTCTGTTGTGTTCATATCTTTGAAGTGGGGTTCTGTTGATTTTGGTTCTGAAGTGAAAAAAATGTCTTTTTTTGTTCTTCTTCAAGTCTCCATTCTTGGTGTTGTGCTGCATGGTGAACTTTTTGCAAGTGCTGCTCATAGTGAAGATGGATCCGAGCAATGGGGTTATGTCAGAGTTCGACCAAGTGAGTTTTAATGCCTCAAAGATTTGATCTTTATTGGTTTTTAGTTTTCCATTATTGAAACTTGTTTGATTTGGTTTTGTTCTGTTTTTTGTAGAAGCACACATGTTTTGGTGGTTGTATAGAAGCCCAAACAGAGTTGAAGATGCTAGTAAACCATGGACGATTATTTTGTGGTTGCAAGGAGGACCTGTGAGTGCAATTGTTCAATTCACAAAGATTTTAATGAGTTTATGAGAACCCCATTTTCATTTTGATCTGAAAATGGTGTTTTTTTGCTGAGACTATAGGGTGTTTCAGGAGTTGGGATTGGAAACTTTGAAGAAGTTGGTCCATTGGATACTGATTTGAAGGCCAGAAATTCAACTTGGTTGCAAAAAGTTGATCTCTTGTTTGTGGTAAGTGCATTCAATTGATGTTAAATTCTAATATTTTCTATATAAATCTTGATTTAGATATGAAATGTGATTGAAAATTGAGAATTTTTTTCTCCATTCATTCTGTGTAAATCTTCAAATTTAACCATGAAATGGGGTGTTTGTAATAATGTGTTGTTCCTTAATCTTTACAAGTTTTTTGTTCTACTTAAATTATGGAATGAAATTGAAAGATGGGATTTTTAAATTTATTTTTGTTTTTGTCCTTGAATTTTTTTTTATTTTTATTTTTTGGTGTGAAATTTAGGATAATCCAGTAGGGTCATGGTTCAGTTATGTGGAGGATAAGAATGCATATGTGAAAACAGACGAAGAGGCAGCAACTGATTTAACTACCTTGTTGCAAGAGATCTTCAATAGGAATGAGAGCCTACAAAAGAGTCCTCTTTACATTATTGCAGAGTCTTATGATCTTCAAGTGCATGCTTCATGATTGAACCATATTCAGATACCCAACCATGACCTAGAATGGTTTGTTCATTTATAGGTTCTGATCATATCCGTGAGAAAGATGGAATATGGGCAGTCTTGGCTTGGCTATCTATTCTTGCCTTCAGAAACAAGGAAAATCTTGAAGGGGAGAAGCTTGTAACTGTTGAAGACATAGTTAACCAGCATTGGGCTACTTTCGGCCGCCACTACTATACTCGATATGACTATGAAGTATTATACTGAACCACTTGTACATTTTGATTCTCTTACTTGCAACAAACTCTGAATCATTTGTATGATTTTCTAAATGTTCAAACATCTTTTGAAGAATGTTGACGCAGGTGCTGCAAAAGAGCTTATGGCACATTTGATCAAACTGCAGTCATCTCATCCTGATGTTAACAAGTATGTCCCCTAGAACCATTAACTTCCGCTTTTTACTGGTTTACATGCATTGTTTTGCAGTATCTCTTGTCCTCATTTACTTTTTCTGTTCTAAATATGACTGCATCCTAGAGACCTTTTGAGCAGAATAACTGGAACAGAAAGATACTGTTCTTTCCTAAACTATTCCATCGGTTATGCGGCAAATTTCCAAACATTTTACTGTATGGGTATGTAGTTGCATGGAAAAATGGTAAGTGTGAAGTCTAAGTCAACAATCGAACTTCATGGAAAGGACTTCTTCCACTGTTTGGTTGGCCATAATTTTTCATAGAAAATTATCCAATTTCAAGTTTTCCTAGTTTGATTACTGTGGAAAAAGCAGTTATTATATTAGTATTAATTTTATTTTATTCTTTGACTATGAAACTCAAGAATACTCAAGTAACTCAACCCACAAACAGAAGCCCTAATGTGTCCCAAATTCATCCTAACATGTTTCTTTCTAAATCTGTACAAAGAACGAATCTTATTTGATTATGTACCTGATGAGCTCCAAATTGATTCTAGTTGTAAATTTTTGTTTTTTGTTTTTGTTGTTTCACTGGTTAATATAGCTTAATTGTTTTCTGTACAGGACTATAAAGGAAATAAGATCAGATGTCTCAACTGTTGTCCAAGCTGATGAATTTGAATACAAAGATCCTGTTGATGGCTCCATCTCAAAGCACCAGGGTATTCGCTATCTGTTTGAAGATGGATCACGATTGGTAAAGTTTAACTCCTTAGCTCTCAGCAGTGTGACTTATAAGTAGCTTTTGATAGTATCTTAGACTATAAAAGTGAAAACACAATGACATCTTTATTATTTTAGTAGCGAAAGGATTGTGTTACCCCACCGTGAAGTTCTTCATGGAGGCCTGATATGCCTAATATTTGATACTCAATTGATATTCCAATTTTTATATGGAGAGCTGTTAAAGTGGCGAAATGCAATTGCATTATATTCATGGACGAGCCAACCTCTGGACTTGACGCTAGAGCAGCAGCAATTGTGATGAGAACAATGAGAAACAGTGGACACAGGACGAACTGTAGTGTGCACCATTCACCAGCCTAGCATTGACATATTTGAAGCTTTCGATAAGCTATGCAAACTTCAAGAGTAGAGAACCAATGATGTCGTTCCACTTTATTTGTATTTGAGATATTTAAGTTTGTGTGTGTCATTGTATTTGAGATATTATTTGATAGATTTTGTGATTTAATGTAATACATTATCTTATTAATTACATTACTTTCCCTCCATTCATGGAAATGTTTAAGTTTGGCACATTTAGATTTTTATTTTCTAGAAATAAAACTTATAAAGATGTAATAAAAAGTCATTTTATAGCAAAAAAAAAAAAAAATCTATGTATACTTACCATAGAGTCTACCATAGCGTTTTTAAAACGCTATAAAAGGCCAACTTACTATAGCGTTTTTAAAACGCTATAATAGACCCTGAGTCTATTATAGCTCCGGCAGACACAGCGTTTTTGAAACACTATGAATGACCTTTTTTCTTGTAGTGCGATGTGGGACTATGATTCCCCTTGTAACTCGTCCAACCCCTCTCGGCCTTTTGGGCCTGTTGGGCTCCAACCCTCACCCTCACCTCAGGTCCGCCCACTTAGGGTCTCACAATCCACCCGCCTTAAGGCCCAACGTCCTCGTTGGCCACACAGGCACAACGTCCACGTTGCCTGAGGGCCCACCTCCACGTGACATACTTCCGGCTGGGTCAAGCTCTGATACCAAACTGTGACGACCCCCTCCCGCACTGTATCAATACTGTCCGCTTTGGGCTACCATCCGGCCCTCACGGCTTTAAAACACATCAATTCGATAATTCGGAAAAATTAGAATTAGGGGACACGTTAATACGTCATACTATTTTTTTAATAAGTCACGTAAACATAAATAATCTAATAAAGTGTATTCCTAGAATGTCTTGAAGAAGATGACACTCTGTTGCAAAAAAAGAAAACAAAGTAGATAAAAAATATACTAGAAAAGTAGAGGAGAGAAGAAGCAACATAGACTACTTCTATGCTTTAGCAAATTTTTTCCCCAATTTATCTTAAATTGCAATTGAAAGAGTCATTCAGTTTAGATAGATCAACAACCATTAAGTAGGTGGTTATTTGCACATATCTAAAAGTTAAAAAAAAGTTGGTTGCCGAGTTTTGATTGTGTCCTGATCAAGTTCCAAGTGTATCTGAGGTGTGTCTGACACGTTGACAACATTGACAAGTTTAGCTGTGAAAAGTTAGGTTGTTAGCAAAAGAATGTGTGATTATCTCTGATTTTGTGGATGAGTTTGGGTTAACTGACTTTTTTACACTGTGTGGTGCGAACTTTAGGACGTTGGGTCTTAAGGGGAGTGGACTGTGAGACTCTTGTATGGGCGGACCTGAGGGGGAGGGTGAGGGTTGGGGCTCAATAGGCCCAACAAGCATGTGGATCCCAAGAGGGGTTGGACTAGCTACCAAAGGGAGATCATAGTCCCCATCGCCAGGGTGCGGGATGGTGATGTGCTATATATGTGCGAGGTTGGATCCTCATAGTAAGAGGTCTTTTAAAGCCGTGCGGGCCGGTTGGGCCCAAAGAGGACAATATCTTATTGTGCTGATCGGGTCGTCACAAAATGGTATCAGAGCCTGACCCAGCCGGAAGTGTGCCACATGGAGGTGGGCCCTCGGGCAACGTGGACGTTGTGCCTGTGTGGCCAACGAGGACATTGGGCCTTAAGGGGGGTGGACTGTGAGACCCTTGTGTGGACGAACCTGAGGGGGAGGGTTGGAGCCCAATAGGCCCAACAGGCCTGTGGATCCCAAGAGGGGTTGGACTAACTACCAAGGGGAGATCATAGTCCCACATCGCCTGGGTGCGGGATGGTGATGTGCTATATATGTGCGAGGTTGGATCCTCATAGTAAGAGGCCTTTTAAAGCCGTGCGGACCGGTTGGACCCAAAGCGAACAATATCTTACTGTGCGGATCGAATCGTTACAATGCATCTGCTGTCACACTTTGCTTGCTAGACTCTGAGGGCTGAGCATTCTGTTCTCTACTTCCCCCATATGTTCTTATACTACAAAATATTGTGCTCATGTTCATAGTCGTATATAATTCCATACGTGTATCTTGAGAAGTCTATTCTGTCTTACTTTTATTTATCTTTTGTTTATTTGGTTTTTACTTTTTATTTTTTTTAAATAAATTTAGTAGAAAAAAATTAAGCAAAGAGAAAAGGCTGAGATAACCTGCATACACTATGGCAATCAAAAAACATAATAACCAAATAACAAAACAGAAAAACTTACAAATGGACATGCTTTTCTAGGTTACTGCATAGCCCCCAAAGTGATAATGCCTGAATTTCAAAGAGATAGTGCACCGAAAAAGGAAGCCTTACTATAACCACCACTCAAATTCCAAAAAAGATACTTTCCCATTGCATAATTTACTTTTAGCTTTTGGAATTACATTTTGATTGTTGCAAATGCATATACACGGAAGGAGCTGGCTTAATACCATGCCAAGAGGTTCCTAAGCCACTCATCCTAGGAACAAGTCTTCCCTAAGGCAATCAACTAGGTAAACAAAGCTAAGTTGGCGTAGAAGATGTTCAAGACAACACACCTCTGTCAAGGTAAACATAAAACCAGTAATGGGTTTTCTCTTATTTGAATGAGAGATTCACTTTACGTCAGATGATGCTTCTAGAACTGGTAATTCTTCTTTATAATTTCTATATCTCGATTAGAACCAAAGAAATAATCCTACACGTGATAGTCGGGTTGCCCTAAAATAACTGATAAGTTGGAGTGTTTATCACAACTATGTCTCCATTGGGCATTTAAGTTGGGACAATTTATTCCTGTGAGAGTGTGCTGGCACATCTGTTTGTGCCCGCAAAAAGCGCAAGACCATTGAGTGAGCACAATTGTGGCGCAACACGTGAATCTCGAGAATGAGAGTGTTAATTGTGGTAACATGTGAATCTTGAGAATGAGAATGCTCAAATCTCGCATGTTGGCACATGGGGCTCAATCAGAACCCGAATAATAGTCTCAAATGAGATAGGAGGATAGGAGGTGAAGCTCAGGACAACTAATAAGATAGACCAACAACAACGCCTTTTGGGCTTCATAGCCCGGTTGTACAGATCCCCACATTTGTCTCCATTGTGTGTTTTAAGCCGAGTAAATATCATTGCTACGAGAGTGGGACGCGTCCATGTGTGACCAATAGTGTTATCAAAGCTGGAAGATGCAGATGATAGGAAGTGGCTAATCCGGGGGGGGGGGGGGAGTGTTGGAACATCTTTAAGGCCAATAATTGTTAAATTGGATTCTTTAACATGTTAATTTGACTAATTGAACTTTTGACCACCTGTTGTTAATTAGCTTGGAAATATCATAATATCAATTCTAGCGATTTTAGCTAAGATTTAGAGAAAAAACTTGCAATATTTACTTGAACATACCGACCACTTGGGGTGGGCAAAAACCGATTTAAATTCGGTTTACCGACCGAACCGATTTTCAAATTCGATTCGGTAACCGAACCGAAGTATGAGTAGAAAGAAAATAATTTAAACCGAGCCGAACCGATTATAAACGGTTTGAAATCGGTTTATGGTTTTGAACCGACCGATTTATAATCGAACCGACCGATTAATTAGATATATATAAATAACTAAATAACATATAGGTGTCAATACCTGATTAGTGCAACAAATGCACTGCAGTACACCTTGTTGCACTGAATCGCCCCCCTTCTCATAAAGTTTTCAATTTTGGACAAAAAATTGGGCATGTAAAAAAATTAGGCATGTTTTAATGAAAGTCTTTCAAGTGCTTGAGCCCGAAATTTCGGCCGAACGAACCGAACCGATCCGAAATTCAATTCAACCGAATTCATCGGTTTACAAATAAAAAATTCGATTTCAGTTTGGGTTTTGGGCAAACCGAATAAAATCGATTTAGGACTCAAAACCGAACCGAACCGACATTGCCCACCCCTACCGACCACAGTGAAAAACACATGAAATCAGGGACTAGGTAGCTATTTCACGGGTTGAGGGGGCAAAGTTTCTCACTCTAGGTGGTGTATTTAATGAGAAATAACTGTATCTGAAATTGTTTGATTTCATGCAACCACCATGCATTAAATGTGTGTTTTTTTGATAAAAACTGAAAACGTCTTGTATGTCGAACTTGTTACACCATCTCTAATGATGTAAAGAACAATTTTGTCCAAGTTATACATCTTAGACAATTCCAAACTACTCTTAGCATTACAGAATGGATAAAGTTTTTTTGGATGACTGCCCTAAAATCCTCAATTTGAGCAATGTACCTACTCAAACAAGTTGACAGGTTTTTAGAGGTTGTCATCCAGTGGAGAGGATGTTTAAGCATCTTGGCAAAAATAAGTCATGGACCTGGATGACATTTTGGCTCAATGCATAGAAAATGGCCTTATACATTACTTATTGTTGGAGATGTTCCTGTACTTTATATTTTTAATAGATCAAGACAATTAATAAGCTCAAATTCCATCCACGACAGTTATAAATTCAAATATAAGGTGGTTTGTTGAAATGATGGCCTCACGACTTGCACTATTACCCGGAAAAAAAAACAACAACAACAACGTATATAATGTTATGTAATATTGTTTTTAGAATTGCAGACTGTGTCTTGACTCTTGACAAACAAATGATGAACTTATGTAGTTACATAATCTGAAATTTAGGGTGCGTTTGATTTTTGGATGTTTCAGGGAAAAATAATTTTTTTTTTCCTATAAAATCTTATTTTCAGGCATTTAATTTTTTTGGGTGCGGTAAAATAAGTTTTGCAATCTTTACTTAGGGTTTCCTAAAGAAAACTTTTCATCGTCTGTCTCCATTCGACTTCGTTTATGCCATCCTCTCTCTTAGATCTTCTCTCTTTTCTCTCTCAGTCTATGCAATCTCCCTCTTGTCCATGTGATCTCCCTCTCGTCTCTGTGATCTCTTATCTCATCTCTGTGATCTTAAGCTTATCGATTCGATCTCTTCTCAGGGCTCTCTCAGATCTTCGATTTCAGGTGAGTTTGTCCTTGCATACCATTGGCATGTTTTGGTGTTTTATTTAAGGGTGGGCATGAAACGGGTTTGGGACGGGACGGGACGAACATGTACTAAATAGTTCTCCAATGAAAAATAACAAAAAAATTTCAACTTACATTGCTCACACACAATAATGTCAAATTTATCTACATATAACTTTCATCATAAATAATAATAAATATTAAACTTCATTTAGAATTCATAATTTAATTCTTTTGAAATTCATTTAAAATTCCATCTCACATTGATTTAATTTCAACACATCCTAAACTTTCATGTAGAAAAGTATTTTGATTAAAATAAATAATAAATAAATTTCGGGTCGGGACTGGACGGGATAGGTATGATTGAAAATATTCATCCCGATCTCATCCCACTCTAGATCGGGACGGGATCTTGATGAGTTTGATCAATCCCAAAAGGACCCGAAAAAATTGGGTCGGGATCGGGATCGGGATCGTGGTGTGGGATGCCCACCCCTATTTTTGTTGATGATTTGTGTTGGATATGTTGAGATCTGGGTGTGGATTGGAATAGATGGGTTTTTGGAAAATGTGGATATTGAAGAGAATTGAGTTAGAAAGATCCGATTTTTATGGGGCTTGTTTGGTTAGATCATTTGTTTTAGTTTCATATTTGAATGATAACGGTGGTGGTGTTTGTGGTGGTTGAATTTTATTTCTTAGATTAGTATCTTTTTATATTGTGTTGGGGTTTTGTCTTCATGTGACTAGCATGTAATGTAACCAACAAAGGAGATGATGAAGGTTGTTTTGCTATGCTTGTTCATAGAAAATGATATAATTTTTGCACACTAGTGTTGTGAACAGGAGTTAATGCAGATGTTAATCATTCAAAGAGATCATGCTAATTAGTTTACAAACAAAGATATAACAAGACAATTGCAAAATACAAATCATATAAACCAGAAATTCTAAATGGCCTGGGAAAACCAACCTGGGTTGACTGCCTGGGGGGGCAAAATTGCAGTTTTGCCCCCCCCTCTTTAAACACTTTCTCCAAAAAGGGGTTTAAAGAGGGGGGCAAAAATGTAATTTCGCCCCCCAGGCTGGTTACCCAGGCCAGCTAGAATCAACTCCATATAAACTCCATAATCATTTTCAAATATTACAAGGGCTTTACAACAACAGATGATCAAACAGATTTTTCTAGATCTCGATGAAGTGCCTTTTCAAGCCATACAGGACTAAGTCTGATCATCAAGATGCAAAACTCAGTCTCATTAAGTGCGCCGTCTCCGTCAAGATCACCTTCTTTAACCATTCCTTGTAATTCTTCTTTGCTTATTCCGTCCATACCCAATAGGCATGAGTTCTTCTGCAAAGTCTCCCATGTTATCAATCCACTCACTGGTCTGCTAGTGTTAAAGAATAAAAGTCTACCTATGTTACAGAATAGGAAAGTGTCACATAATAGGTTAGAAAAGTCAGAATATAATAGAAGTCTTAGGTTTCTTATCTATACAAGGTTAGGTTAGAGTTTGCTTTATAAGCTTGTATTCCATTCAACACAAAATAATATTATTACAATACAATTTCTTAACATGGTATCAGAGCGATGCTTCTCTGATTAACCGCCTCCCACCACCGCGCAATCTTACCATCTCTGCTTCTCCACGCAGTCACAGAACTCAAACACCATTTCAAACAGAGATCATTGATCTCTTCAACTTGATCAACAGGGATCATTATCCATCTTGATCAACAGAGTTATCTCTTCAAACATAGATCTTCATCTCTTCAAACAGAGATCTTCGACAATAAAATTGATCAACCATCAACAGAGTTGATCAATCAAACCCTTCCTCGAAATCCATCATCAACAATCGATCCATCATTAACAATCGATCAACACCAATCAGAAACAACAATCGATCAACACCAATCAGAAACAACAATCGATCATCAACAATCGATCCATCACCAAAAGAGATCCATAATCAATCAGAAATAACAACTGACCGAGCACTCGCCAACAAGAGGCCGCCATCATCAACACAAACATCTTCAGATCATCAGATCATCACTACAATCATCAAACTGCGAATCACTACAATCTTCAGATCAGCAAACATCTTCAGATCATCACTACAATCATCTTCGACCATCATCACTGATCGAACCACTATCGACCGTCATCACTGATCTTCAGATCATCACTGCGAATCACTACAATCTTCAGATCAACAAACATCTTCAGATCATCACTACAATCATCTTCAACTGTCATCAATGATCGAACCACCATCGACCATCATTAGCCTGATCATCCATCATCCTGATCCACAAAGATCTCCCTCATCAACAGAGATCATCCTGATCGACAAAGATTTTTTTGTCGATTTAGCAAATAACAGAAGAAGAGCTCTCAAGCTATTGGCACCAACTGATTAGCACCTCGAGATACCCACAGCTATTAGCACCTCGAGATTTTGTCAGCGCACCAACTGATTACAAAAAAAAAAAAAACCTTATTTTAAAGGATCAGGCTAATAACACTCAAGGTTCTGTCAAAGTCACCAGTACACCACGTAGCCGCCACCACTATGGACGACAATACAAGAAGCGGTTCCAACACCACCACATCACCATACAACAAGTCCAATGCTCACAATACTGGTAATGATCTTTCTATTACAGAGTTAACAGGTAAAATACTCTCTCTCAAATCTCATGGCTCTCGTTCATCTTGGATCCTTGATAGCGGCGCTACTGATCATATAGTTCATAACCCTCATTTACTCATAGTTTCCAAACCCGTCCACAATCGAACCGTTGATCTTCCTGATGGTACACTTGTTGTTGTTACACACATTGGCACCATGACTTTCTCTTCTATTTTTAACTTGCATGATGTTCCATGTGTTCCCTCTTTTAAACTTAATTTAATTTTCATTAGCAAACTCACAAAACATTATCTTTTTGTCACCATTTTTCTCAATAATTCTTGTTTGATACAGGACCTTCGTTCGGGGAAGATGATTGGGACAACAACTGGGCTTGATGGTTTGTACTACCTGGACGACACCACCACAACTTCCACCACTTGTCACATCACTCAAGACAACAATCCTGTGTTATGGCACAACCGCTTAGGTCACTTTTCCGACAAAACTCTCTATCTTCTTCCTGTCTCTTTTCGTGATGCTAGTACTTGTGTTTCCAATAAATGTGTTATCCGTCCTTTCGCCAAACAAACTAGAAATAAATTCCCCTCATCCCATATTTCGAGTACTACTCCTTTTTCCTTATTACATGTTGACATTTGGGGAAGATATCACGTTCATTCCCTTTCTGGAGTGTGCTATTTTCTCACCATTGTTGATGATTATACACGATGTACTTGGATTTATCTCATGAAACACAAGTCTGACACACGCACACTCTTAATTTCATTCATTAATTATGTTGAAAACCAATTTTCTTCCAAAATTCAAACCATTCGCAGTGATAATGGACTTGAATTTTTCCTCACAGCTTTTTATGTTTCAAAAGGCATTACCCATCAAACTTCTTGTGTCTCTACGCCCCAACAAAATGGGGTGGTGGAACGCAAACATAGACATCTTTTTGAATGTAGCTCGTGCTCTTTTATTTTAAGCACATCTCCCTAAACATTTTTGGGGAGAAGCAATTCTCACCGCTGCCTATCTCATTAATTGCACACCGCCCTCTATTCTTAAAGGCAAAACGTCTTTTGAACTTCTCTTTAAAAAAACAACCCAACTATTCTCACCTTCGAGTCTTTGGTTGTCTATGTTTCGCTTCCACACGTGCCCAACGTCCTAGCAAATTTGATGCTCGTTCTAGTCAATGTGTCTTTCTTGGATATCCTCACGGGCAAAAAGGATACAAAGTCTATGATCTCACTCACAAAAAGATCATTGTTTCTCGTGATGTCATCTTTCATGAGGAGACTTTTCCTTGTTTTTCTGACACAATGCACAATCACCTCACTAACCAATCCGACACACTTCCCCGACCGGTCGTTCATGTTCCACTTTTTAATCCTCCAACAATGCCTTTCTCTAACCAGTCAGACCGCTCCCACCAACCGATCGCCCAATCCGATATCTCAGTCACCAACCTGGCAGACACCTCGGAAATCCAAACCCAAGCAGTCGCTCCTTCCCCTGTTCCACCCATAGAAGACCCCCTCTCCCACCTCGCACTTCCACTCGTGCCACCCGTGAACCATCTTATCTTCAACAATATCATCTTGATGCTCGATTGCCTTCCCGATAGTCTCACTCATCTGCTTCGAACGTTGGGCCTTCTACGGGTATTGTTTACCCCCTTTCTGATTTTCTATCCTATGACCATTTATCCACCTCTCACAAGGCTTACACCACTTCCCTTTCTTTAGTCAAAGAACCCACCAGTTTTATGCAGACTATGCAGGATCCAAAGTGGCATCAAGCCATGAGAAGTGAGATTGATGCTCTAGAAACCAATAACACTTGGACTCTACAACCTCTTCCTCCTGGCAAGCATCCGGTTGGTTGTAAATGGGTCTATAAGATCAAACTTAATCCAGATGGTAGTGTTGAACGCTACAAAGCTCGCCTTGTGGCTAAAGGATACAGTCAAGTTGAAGGTATTGATGACAAAGATACATTTGCTCCTGTTGCTAAATTGACTACTATTCGTGTTCTCCTTGCTCTTGCAGCCACACAGGGTTGGCATTTATGTCAACTTGATGTCAACAATGCTTTTCTTTATGGTGATCTTTTTGAGGATGTGTACATGAGTCTTCCTCCTGGATTCGGCCGAAAGGGGGAGACTCGAGTATGCAAATTGAACAAGTCCTTATATGGTCTCAAGCAAGCATCGAGACAATGGTTCCTTAAGTTATCCTCTGCTCTCATATCAGCCGGCTACAATCAATCTAAGGCTGATTACTCATTATTCGTTCGATCCAAGGGTAATAACTTTACTGCAATTCTCGTATATGTTGATGATGTAATAATGGCGCATAATGATCTCCAATACATTGAAGAAACAAATAAATTTCTGGCTGCAAAGTTCAAGCTCAAAGATTTAGGAAAATTGAAATATTTCCTTGGTATTGAAGTCGCGAGGTCATCCAAAGGGATTGCTTTATCTCAACGAAAATATGCACTTGAAATATTGGAGGACACATGGTATCTTGGAGCAAAGCCTTCACGTTATCCTATGGATCAAAACTTGGTGCTCACACAGGATGATGGAGATTTACTACCAAATCCCGCAACATACCGCAGACTTGTTGGAAGGTTGATATACTTAACGATTACAAGACCAGATTTGGTTTATTCAGTACATGTCCTAAGTCAATTTATGGACAAGCCCAGAATACCACATTTGGATGTTGCACACAAGGTCTTGAGGTATATCAAGGCTTCACTAGGACAGAGTATTTTTTTCTCTTCCACCAGCTCATTACAGTTGAAAGCTTATTGTGACGCAGATTGGGCTAGATGTAGAGATACTAGGAGATCCATTACAGGTTATTGTGTCATGCTTGGCGATTCACCAATTTCTTGGAAAGCTAAGAAACAAACTACAGTGGCAAGATCTACAGCTGAAGCAGAATATAGGGCCATGGCTTCTACATGCTGTGAGTTAACTTGGTTGAAGTACATTCTTAATGATTTGCACATTAATCACCCTCAGGCAACTTTCTTATTTTGTGACAACAAGGTTGCACTCCATATTGCATCTAATCCCGTTTTTCATGAGGGAACGAAGCATATAGAGATTGATTGCCATTTGATTAAAAAAAAAATACAAGAGGGCACTATTCAGACTGAGCATGTTGGAACACTACATCAACGAGCAGATTTGTTTACTAAAGCTTTGAGCACTTATCAATTTGATAATCTTCTTAGCAAGTTGGGTATTACAAACATATACTCCAACTTAAAGGGGAGTGTTAAATAATAGAAGTCTACCTATGTTACAGAATAGGTTAGGAAAGTCATAATAGAATAGAAGTCTTAGGTTTCCTATCTCTACAAGGTTAGGCTAGAGTTTGTTTTATAAGCTTGTATTCAATTCAACACAAAATAATATTATTACAATACAATTTCTTAACAGCTAGTGCCATGAACCCTCCACACAATACGTTTCCACGTCTAGCTCGTCTACCACTACAGGCAATAAGTCTTCAACAAGTTGAGAGTTTTCTCTCCATCAACCAATTTTTTTTCTTTCACAAGTGTGCAATACGCTTGGAAATGTTGCAGGCCTAAAGGCCCTTTATATATTAACAAAAACTAATACTATAAGGTACATTTTTACTCTATGAACTATGATATGCCCTAGAGATCGAAACCTCGTTATGTTATGTATTATGATTGATGGTCTAGTGGCCTTTGATGTGTGGCGTGTGAGGGTGAACAACCATTAAGATTTCATGGTTTGGAAGTACCAATAGATGGATTTTTTTTCTATGCTAAGTGATGATACATCAAATAAGATTGTCATCACAATCGTACATCATGTGACAGAGATTGTCCATCACGAGGATCAAATGTTTCAAGACCAAGCCAACTCACAAAGCCCAAAACGGGCAGACTCGGTGAAAAAATCATAAATAGGGCCCATCAGAATAAATCATAGTCAGAGACTCAAATCAAGGCCCAACAAAGTTCTCCCTTAAAGAAGAGGAATGCTACAGAGAAAAAGAGTTGATGAGGGAGTTACGCCTTCGGGGACGTATCATCATAAAGGAGGAGACTATTACAAGGATGGATCAACTCATGGCCAAGATGGATCTTCTTATCAAAATGGTGGACAAACTCACTTGGGATGGCAACGGGACGGATTTGGACAAATCCATCCCCTCCCCCCTGGGGATTGCAGATCCCCGAATCCGCCTCGTATATCCGTTTATACAATTTTTTAAAAACCATCCCCGTTTCGCCCGGATTGGCGGATATCCGCCCCGCCCCAAATGTCCATTAAAAAAATAAAAATAAAAAATGAACAATCTTCTTTCTCAACATCACACTTTATTTTTCTTTCAGTTCACATCAAAAAATCACAAACAAATACAAAGTAACAAAGTGAGGAGCACTGAAGCAGAACAACAGATTGAACCACCAGATCTCAGATCGAAACCAAGATTTAGCCACCGCCACCACCACCAAATCTTAGATCTCCCAAGATCTTACCACCAAGACGACTGACTCCACCAGATCTCAGACTTTCACTAGATTTCCTCAACCAACAGGGAGAGCGATGTTCGAACCACAAAATCATCAATGAAGGAGAGAAGAAGAAGAAAAAAAAAATTAGGAAGAAAAAAAAATTATTTGCTAGTAATTAAGTTCGATCGGTTGTTCGATCGATCTCACTAGCTGGTAAGTTGTAATCGAGTTTGAAGTGAGACCATGGTTGTTGGGCGAGGATCTAGCAAAAGATAATCTTTCTTCATCCTCCTCGTTTTAAGAATGGAAGATCTACTGCGAGAAGGGAAGATCTGCGAGAAGCAGGTCAAGTTATCTGCTGCGAGGATTACCCTTCTCCGAATCGCTGCCACAGAGCAGAAGGCCTCACTTTCGTGTCGCGAGTGGGGATCCTTGCCTCATTCGACCTCCAATCTGCAGAGTTTCTTCTATTCCTCTTCTCTATGATGTGATGGAGATGGAGATTTCTGATTAGATTGTATTAGGGATATGATTTACCTTTTTATTTTAGAAGGGCATTTTAGTAATGTTGCATAGATAAACGGATATCCGTGGGGCGGATATGGTCAAATCCGTATCCACCCCCCCCCCCCCGAAACAGTAAGAGATCCTATTTTGATCCCCAAAACTGCCCCGAAATTCGTTAAGAAAAACCCAATCCGCCCCAAACGGTCCGGGGTAGAGCGGATATCCTCAATAAACCGCCCTACTGCCATCCCTAAAATTCACTCAAGAGCGTGCTCAATTTGCCGACCATGCTCGAGAGAGTAATGGAGTTCCTCCAGAACCTCAGCAAGTGGATCTCAAAAGCAATGAACCACCAACAGATGGCCCCCTTAGAATGACGAGACCCATGCACAAATTCCATTCAGGATCGGAGTCACAGATCCTAACATGTTGTACGAATTGGCCAGACCGTCATTCTCTGACGCGCTCATGATAACTCCTCTACGAAAAAAGTTCACTCCACCAAAGTTCGAGGCATACGATGACACTAATGATCCCACAGACCATCTGCGACACTTCCACCACATGATGGCATTGAAAGAGAACACAGAGCCCATCCTATGTCGAACATTTCCAACCAATCTCACCTCAACAGCAATGAGTTGGTTCAATAGCTTGCCTCTAAGGTCGATAGACTCATTACAAGTGCTAGCCACTGCCTTCATTACGAGGTTCATCGGTAGTTAGCGAATGAGAAAGGGCCCACACTATTTGCTTCACATTAGACAAAAGTCTGAGGAGACCATAAGTGAATACGTCACTCGTTTCACTAACAAGCTGACCATGATTGATGGTTGCAGCAACGACATGACCATTGCCACCTTCACCTCCGGACTGAAAAGGGGACCATTCTATGATTATCTGAATCTAGACCCCTCAAATAACATGGCAATTTTATTAGAAGGCTGTCCAAAAACACATCACTCTCGAGGAGATGGTGGCTGATAGGAAGAAGAATGAATCTGAAAGGAGACACGCTTCAACCAATCAAGAGAGAAGAGAAGAAAGAAGGTGGAACAATAGGCTTCGGGAAGAAAGTGGCCAGTCGAAAAAACATCGAACTAGTGGCAGATCCGAGTTCAACCAACAAACATCTGGAAAGCTACAACCCGGAAGATCCAAATATGAACACTTGACAAGCAAACCATTCACGACTTTGAAAACAAGTCGAATTGAGGTCTTCAAGACATTGACAAAGTGGGACGATGTTAAGTGGCAACCCAAAATGAGAGGAGGTCCAGATGGGCGAAGCAAAAACAAATATTGCTCTTTCCACGAAGACTATAGGCACGCCACTGAGGACTGCTACAACTTAAGGGATGAGATCGAGCGCCATATCCAAAAAGGACGATTCGAAGAGTTCATTAGGCCAAGAGAGTCCAAAGGGAGAAATGCCAGATCAGAATAACAATCAAGGGAACTGATATACGTTTTACATGGCGTAACCAGAGAAAATGAGTTATCCAATCGATCTCGGAAGCAATCAATCCAGGATTTATGAACAAGGATCAAATACCCAGAGCCATCGGCACAATGAGTCAGAGCGACGTAGCGAACTCTGACCTTCTCCAATGAGGATGAGAAGGGAGTCCATTTCCCTAATAATGACGCCCTAGTGATTTTTATACTGATAGCCAAGTGGAAGATCAAAAGGGTATTGGTCAACACGGGCAGCTCGACCAACCTTCTGTACCTAACAACGTTCCGAAAGATGGTTCACTGAGGAAATGTTCTAGCCCAATGGTCAACCAATAGTAGGTGTTAGCGAAGAATAGTGTCGATTTAACTACCAATCGTAGCAAGAAAACCAGGGAGACAATGAGTCTAGCTTGTTGATAGATTTCCTTATTGTCCACACTCCATCCGCATATAACATGCTTCTCGGAAGTATATGGATACACGAGATGGGTGCGGTGTCCTCCACCATGCATCAATGTCTGAAGTACCATACTGATGATGACGTCAGGATAATCAAAGAAGATCAGCCAGCTGCACGCGAATGCCACTATGCAGCAATGAAAGCTTCACACAGATAGCAATTACTGCAACGACCAGAGGATAATCAAAGGAGACCCCGACCTTCTGGATGACAATATGGGCCCAACCAGTTCAAGAGATCAACCAAACTCTGGACAACCAGAAGAAGAAAAGACAACAGTTTACTTGGATGGTGAAGGAGGAAAAAGAGTAGTTCGGATTGGCACGAAAATCCACCCGAAACTCGCCATGAAACTGATCCAACTGCTGAAAGATAACCAGGACATTTTGCCTGGACAATGAAAGATATGGTGGGAATAGACCCATCTGTCATTACTCACAAACTGCAGGTCAATCCGGACAAGAAGCCGATCCAACAAAAAAGAAGGTCGGTTGCCCCAGAACGCAACTAAGCAATAAACGAGAAGGTGCACTGTTTGATAACGTCAGGAATGATCAGAGAATATCACTACCCGAACTTGTTAGCTAACACTGTGTTGGTAAAGAAGAAGAATGGCAAGTGGAAAGTATGTGTAGATTACACTGATATGAACAAAGCTTGCTTGAAAGAGAGTTTCTCACTCTCGCGCATAGACTAAGTGGATGCCACTACCGGAAACAAACTCCTGAGCTTCATGGACGGTGTACTCTGGCTACAATCAGATATGGATGCAACCTCCTGACCAAGAAAATATGTCTTTCATAACAAAAATAGATACATATTGTTACCGAGTGATGCCATTCGAACTAAAGAACGCGAGAGCCACATACCAGCGACTAGTCAACAAAATGTTCAGAGACCAGATCTGTTAGAAAATAGAGGTGTACATCGATGACATGTTGGTCAAAAGCTTACGCCGAACAAACCATATAAAAGACCTCAAACATGCCTTCTCCCAGCTCCGAAGATACAAAATGAAACTGAACCAGGAAAAATGCACATTCGGAGTAGAATCAAGAAAATTCCTTAGATAAATGGTCAACCAAATAGGAATTGAAGCTGATCCGAAACATATACAAGCACTCCTTAATATGCAGTCACCAACGAACATAAAAGGTGTGCAAAGTCTCAATGGCAGAATAACGGCTTTGAACCGATTCATTTTCAAGTCCTCGAACAAATGTCTACCATTCTTCAAAATCTTGAAAGGAAACAAGACATTCCAATGGAATGAAGAAAACGAAAAGGCTTCCAAAGCTTGAAGGCATATGATGATACACCGAAACGTCATCTCTTTTACACCATACACGTGTCATGATGATCTCAAGGAATAACAGGCCCAAGCGTCAGTCTAACACTGATCCGGCCCAAACGGACGTAGTGCAGTCCAGACGGACCCAAATTACTATAGCCTGCTAAGCCCACACGTCTCATAACCATCCTGAATACCCGTAAGACCTATTAAGGCAAGTATCTCGGGGATCAGTTTCAGACGAGAAAGCCAACAACACTTTGTCTCCAACTAGGAAGCAAATACCAGAGTATACGTCGTACATGGAAATTTCCATCTATGGACAATACTCCAATTGGGAACTATCTCCCACGTATCTAAGAGCACAATTCCAACAAGGGAAGTTCCCTTTACAAAACAACTTCTAATTAGATAAGGATCTCCAAGAAGATCTCATTCCTTAAACTACGCCACCAATTAGGGGTGGGCAAAGTCGGTTCGGTTCGGTTTGAGGCCCAAACTGCTTTCGAACCATTTTCAATCGGTTAGCCCAAATCCAAAACCGAAACCGATTTTGTATATGGTAAAATCGAAAATTCGGTTGGGCCGAAATTCGGTTCGGTCCGGTTCGGTTGGGCTGAAAATTCGGTTTTAGCTTTTTCAGCCCATTTTGGCAGGCCCATTTTTAGCCCAAATGAAAATTGACAATGAAATTTTTTGGCCCAACCCATCCATTTCAAACAGTATATTGTTTACATATAACACTTTTTATCTAGTATATAACATACTAGATAATGAAACTATGGTAGGCCATGGGCCTTGTTAGCTGTCATATAACATACTAGATAATGAAACTCGGGCCAACCCATCCATTTCAAACATTACATTGCTACCACAGTCGAATTTTCTATCTTACATCAAAGAATATTTCTTACAGAAGATGACCTCCACAACCAAGAGGGAATCTTAGTCCAACTATTCTAAAGGGAAAATTTAGCAAAAACAATATGAAAAACAGTATGAACAGTATTTGTAATGTCAATTTGCTATCTTACAGGGAGAACATTATCTTACATCAATTTGCTATCTTACAGTATGAATAGTATCTTACATCAATTTGCTATCTTACAGGGAGAACAGTATGAACAAAAGAATATTTCAACTGAAGGATTGCAATATGAAAAACAGTATTTGTAATTCTGTAAAACAGTATTTGTACCTCTGACACTCTGTATCTGTAATTTTGTAAAACAGTATATGAAAAACTGAAGGATTGTATAACAGTATTTGTACCTCTGACAAATACTGTATCTGTAATTCTGGAAAACAGTATATGAAAAATAGTATATTCTCAAGTATATGTAAAACAGTATTCTGTAATTCTGTAATTCTATATTTGTACATCTGACACTCTGTATCTGTAATTTTGCAAAACAGTATATGAAAAACTGAAGGATTGTATAACAGTATTTGTACCTCTGACAAATACTGTATCTGTAATTCTGGAAAACAGTATATGAAAAATAGTATATTCTCAAGTATATGTAAAACAGTATTCTGTAATGTCCATTTAGTATGTAAAACAGTATATGAAAAACAATCACAATTATACTTGAAAAAACACTAGTATACTTGTAAAAGTACAAGTATATTTGTAAAATCACCTTGAACTTGAAGTATAGTTGATTGAACATGAAATCACCTAATAACCAAACGTGTAATCTTAAAACTGAAAGTTTGAAAGTAAATAATATAAACCCAAATAGAAATCTTAACTACTTCAACTTAAAAATAGAAATTCATTCTTGAGCAACTCAGCAATCAGCAACCATCAATTCAATCTTCAGAAATAGAAATCTGTGCAACCCCAGACTCTAGTTCATAGAAACAAAAACAAAACCAGAATTAGAAATCTGTAAAGTCTAGAAATGAGAAATAAAAATATTATAATAAACAATTAAGATTACCTGCTTCAAGTTTCTCCAGTTCGGTATACAAATCAAGCTCAGTCTTGGTTGGCTCTTTATATAGGGAACACATACTATTACCCATCAGCCAGTCATTGCAACATACTAGACATTCAACCATCTTGGGAGTTAAGCTTGCCCTAAAAGGATCAATGACCCTTTTTCCTAAGCTGAAAGCACTCTCAGATGCAACAGTAGAGGCAGGAACAACAAATACATCTCTTGCAAGCTGAGATAAAATAGGATATCTAGTTGCATTCTCCTTCCACCAGCCAAGAAGATTGAAATTGCTATTTGAAGGGTCTTCAGCTGGTTCTAGCAAATATTTGTCCACCTCAGTTTTAATCTCGACAACATCTTGCTCCTGCCTGAGCTTCATAAACTCGTAAATTGTTTGAGCATGAATGTCCTCACCAACATCAACAAGTGCATTTTCTGATCTTGGCATGGTGGCATTTATAGAAGCTTGGGCAGCCTCTGGATCAGCATCAGAATACTCATAAAAAAGCTGCAAAAACATGGTCTTGATCTCTTCAACCATCACTCCAACCATGGTCTTGTCTTGCTGCAACTTGGGAAAGAAGTATTGCAGATACAACAACTTGTACCTAGGATCCATGACTACAGCAATCACACATATTTTGTTCAAGTCCTCCAACCTTCTCCAATACTTGTCAAACTTCTTCTTCATTGATGTCCCAATGCTAACTAATAGGGGATCATCACTACTGATGCATTTCTCTATCTCTCCTACAATTGTGCACATCCAAAGAAGAGGTTGGTTTGCTGTCACAACCTTGGTACCACTGAACTGTAGTGTTGCATCATAGAAAATCTTCAAAAACTTCACAAGTCTTGCTGCCTTATCCCAATCACCTGAATTTGGAGGCCCATCCCTTTTTTTTTCCACCCACCCTTTCTAAGAAATAACTCTCCATCTGAGTATCCTCATCCTCCAACCTCATAAAAGCCTTCTTAAACTTCATAGCTATATCTAACATGAAATAGGTAGAGTTCCACCTTGTGCAAACATCCAAAGGAACAATCCCACCCTTGTACTCTATTTTTTCCTTAGCAGCACACTTCCTAAACTTCTCTAATCTTGCAGGAGAGGATCTGATGTACTTCACAAAATTCCTAATAGCATCTATCGAGGCATCCAACTCCTCCATGCCATCCTTAACAATTAAGTTAAGGATATGGCAGCAACACCTCATGTGCAAAAATATCCCATTCAGCACTAGCTCCTTCCAATTTCCTATTTTTTCCCTAATATTATCAAGTGCAACTTGATTCGGGCTAGCATTATCAACCACAATAGTAAAAATCTTATCTATACCCCATCCTATCAAGCATGACTCTACAAGCTTCCCAATGGTCTTGCCCTTATGATTAGGAATTACAACAAAGTTTATTATTCTTTTATGTAAAACCCAATTGTCATCAATAAAGTGTGCTGTTAGGACCATGTAATAGACATTCTGGATTGAAGTCCAGGTGTCAGTTGTCAAGGACACTCTCTGAGAATAGGTACTGAATATTTTTTTTCATCCTAGTTTTCTCACTTTGAAAAAGATCCCAGATATCTCTCACTAGAGTCCTACGGGAAGGGAGCTTGAATAGAGGCTGAGTTACCCTCATAAAATCTACAAACCCTTGACCCTCAACATGACTAAAGGGAAGTTCATATCTAATTATCATCCTAGCACAAGCAAGCCTAGAAACCTCAGCATCATAACTAACAGACCTCATATTACCACCATTTTCAGCTGAATCAAAAGTAAGAAACCTCTGTTTTTTACCTGGAATGTAGAGGGGACATTTTTTGCATTGATAGAGCATGTGAGTCCTCATACTTGAAGTCCCATTAGACTTGGAATGAACATTGTAGACTTGGGGGCAGTAGTTGCACTTAGCTTGAGGCTTGTCCATCTTAGAACCATCTGGGTTGGTGAGCTTGGTGAAGTGATCCCATGCTACACTCTTGTTCTTCCTTTTGGATAAAGAATTATCACGAGGAACTTCAGTAGGCTGGACAGCTGGATTGACTACTAAACCACTTGCTGCAGGAGTAGTTAATGGTGTGGTTCCATTGGTTTCTATGTTAGAACAAGTTATTTGAGTCGGTGTTGGAGTCTCACAGTTGCCTTCCATAATCTGTACAATGGAACGTACATAAACAATCTGAAAAATGCATATTCAAACAATCTAAAAATAAACAATCTGAAAATAACAATAAACAATCTGAAAATAAAAAATCTGACAATAAACAATGAACAATCTGAAAATAAACAATGGAACTATCTTTTCAATGAAATTATAAAGCTCTTTGCATTCTCTCTATCACATTTTAAAATTTACTTGTATAACCAAGCAAGCATAGAGAGAAAAAATCCATGATAATGTCACAGTCATTGGCTTAGGCGTGTTTCACAAACAGACATACTAAAAAGGCTTTATGTGTGATATCTGATAAGTGTTGTTCAAGTTTAAAATTATCATTTTATACAGTTCCAGCAAGCAAGGAATACGAAATGCTCTTAAAAGTGTGATCATGTTGTAGATTGGTAGATGCCATCATCAACATCAACTTATCAAGACCCTTCTTCTTTCCTTTCTCTGTCATGAATCTGTACTGCTTTCTTCTCATGGTTATCAAGTTACCAGATATTTAAATTGTTATACTTACCAAAATAAAATTTCAAACTTTATGACCCAGAATTCTCAGGTAGTTCATAAACAGCAAAACAGCAGTACAGCGCAATCATTAGTTCTCAATCAAGTTTACACAAATCCAGTGACTCTAAATTAGTAATACCCTCATATTGGTTGGATTATGTTAATTTACTAAGTAATACCAAGTACAAAACCGAAGAAAAACCTGACATTGTTATTCTCATCTTGTCCTTGATTTATTAGCAGCATAATCAGTTCAACTGCAATGAATAACAAAAACCTAGGCTTTACAATGTCATGAGAATTATTTTCCACCATATTAACCTTCCTTATTAGGATCTAATTATAACCCCAAGAAAAAAGCTCCAAAATAAACTACACTGAACATAATGCAATCTGGTCCTATTCAACAACAACTCCTATCACCTCCACATTACAGTTATACACACAGCTCACTTCACTCTCCACAATAGATACATCAAAAATCAAAATTTCTCCAACCCCTTCTCTGGCAATACACACTCAAGAAAACATCAAACATATACCATTCATCATAGGCAGAATTAACATACTAAAACTCAAAACAAAACATTAATCTCTAAATTACATAGAAAACTAGGATGTAAGTTACATCACTATTAGACCATACAAGAATGAATCCATCCGATTCATTTCCCCTTCTACATCACTATTAGACCATACAACTACAACACACCTCTCATACAAAAAAAAAAAAACCACCCCACATTCTTCATTATTCATTTCCCCAACTTGTTTTAATCTTTGGTAACAAGAATGAATCCATCCGATCAAACCATTATCATAAATAATGAAAAAGAAAACACATAAAAAATAAAATCTTTCAATGACTAACCTGAGTTATTGGAGAATAACTAGAAGCCAATGAGCAACAAGAAAGGGCTTCAGTGGGTGTTTAAAAGGAGGCTTCAATGGGGTTTTAATGAATGATTGCAGAGAAGTTGATGAAGGATTTCGATGAGTGATTGCAAAGAAGAGGAGGCCTTTCATTGCAGAAGAGTAGGAGGTTTTAAGGTTGGATTTAGGGTTTGAGAGTTTGAGTTTGAGTGAATCTCAATTTGAGATACGGTAAGATATTGATTGAGAAACAGAGAGATTTAGATTTAGGTTTCCTCGCTGGTTTCGTCGCCATTTAGAATTTCTTCTGCAAGAAGAAATAGAAAGTTAGAAACAGAGAGATTTGGGTTTTCGTTTTTGCCTTTGGGCGGGGTGTGATACAGTGCGACAGGATGCAGCATATGCATCAATCGGTCGGTTCGGTTTTTAATCGGACGGTTTAAAATGGTGAACCGATTCTGAACCGTTTGAAACCGATTTCGGTTCAGTTTTACAAATTCTCTTATCATCCCTTATTCGGTTCGGTTACCGAACCGTATTTAAAAACCGGTTCGGTCGGTTAACCCGAATTAAATCGGTTTATGCCCACCCCTACCACCAATGACCTGGTCGAATCAGAACTCCAGCACTATAAATAAGACATCAGGTTGGTGAACAAAGGTATGCTACAAATTCCTTGTTTACAGAGCCTTCATCAGATCCTTGTCTGACTTTAACGTCGGAGTGCCATCGGCCCCCACAATGGTGGTCCGTGATCACGTGTGGTGATGCGCTATTTTAGTAGCACACAACTTAATACCCTGCTTTGTGATGTAGTATAGAATAAGTAGAGATCGTTCTAGACCGGGAATTAGAGGGCTTGTCAATTAACACTAATAATAACTAAATAACAACTAACAACCTAATTAATTAAATAATGGGGGATTGAATTTTCTAAATTAAACTATGAAAATAACTACGAAATTACTATAAAGATAATCAAACTAAAGGGATGGCAAAGATGAGAAATTAGCTAAGGGTTTATCTCCACACACCAAACATATGCTTATAAATCAATCTTCAATAATCACTTGCTAACTCGTGAGAGACAATGCTCAAAATTAACCGTGACCGTGATAATCACATAATTATAACATTATTACCTCTTATTATAATTTTGTTAATCCTTGTTTTATCTTATTTTAGATTAATTATAAATTTTTTGTGTTTTTGTAGAATTTGGAGTAATAATGAAGAAATCGAAGAAAAATGAAATGAACAAATCACAGATGGTGACTTCAGAGAAAGTGAAGGTGAAAATAACCTAAGCCCTTGGCTTAAACCCAAGACCAAATCCATCAACCCAAACCCATTGCCAAGCCCAATCAAACCCAAAGCATATTCTCTTAATTATCCAATATTCTGGTTTGATTTAGGCCTTAAATCACTCATTGAATCATCCCCTTTAAGTTGTCCATATTCATTTTTTTAGTTATCTATAAATACAAGGGAAATAAATGAGAAAATGGGAGGAAGAGAAGGGAAGAAAAAAAAATATTAGAAGATCAAACCCTCCTCCTCACAGTGATTCTCATCACCACCATCACCATCACCACCTCTCTTTCTTCTCCATTAAACACCACAGAACCACCACCATCTGGACCTCTCTCGTCGCCTCTCTCTCTCAGCCACACAGCGTCGCCAACGCCACCTGCTCGTCCTGCTTGAGCCCTCTCTCTCTTCTGCTCACAGCCACAGCAGCCAACACCGAACAGCCACGCTGTAGCTCGAGCAGCAGCCAGCACCGAGCTCTCTCTCGGCCTCTCTTCGTCTAGCCCTTCGACCACGCTTGCGTAGCCTGCTTGCTGGCAGCACCCTGCTTCACCTTCTGAGCACCCCGAGCTTGTTGTGTACCGCCTGGATTCACTGCTGAGTACCACCGCACCGAGGCGGCGACAAACCAAAAGGGTTGTATAATTTATTTTAATTTATTTTACTGACTTAAATGCTTAATTGTTAATTACAATTTTACTTCAGAAATTTGATAAGTTGCTTTCACCTTTCATGTTCAATTAAAACTTGATATGTTTGGTAATTAGATTCACATTTTATCAATATTCAAAGCATGTGCTAACAAATATTGAGCTTGAACTTTGATTAAGTGTGCCCTAAAAAGACACTTAATGCTTGGTAAGAGTTTATTTGCTTGAGATAAATTGTTCATGTTTGACAGAAACTTGATATGATTGGAATTGAATTTTAATGATCACATCTTCGGTGTAAGCAAGGGATCCTCATCCCTAAAGCTTCTCGTTTATAATTTCAGTAATTTAGATTTAAATATATTTGCTAACTCATCGGTGAGTCCAAACCCCACAAAATCCATCTCATCCATCTTTTCCTTTTATTTTATTTTTCTTATTTTTAATTTTTTTTTAGTTTAGTTTTAAAAACACTGTAATGTAAATTAGTTTAGATAAATTCTAAAATTCAATTGCATCCACTTTCCTCGTGGGATCGACCCGTACTTGTCGTTGTCTACCAGTTAGACACCGTGCACTTGCGATTATTACAAGTGGGTCAAATTAGTCGGTTTATTTAGGCCGGTTAAACCCGCAACAGACTGCACTGCAGTAATCTAATTATTTTCCCAAGTTCGTTGAATTAAACTAAGCGTCGCTTTCAAACTATTCTTATCATGCTATCTAAAAAGGAATCGCAAGTTAAATAACAATCTAAGATCATTAAGTTTTGTGGAAAATATGAACACTGACTAAGCAATTACAAGTATGATCAACATCTTGTTCTTACCTAAGTTTTTACTTAACCTTACCAACGTTCCTTGGTATTTACTACTTGTGAGTACAAGATTATAACAATTAGGTGAAACTCTCTTATACTCTAGCCCCAAATCCTAGCATGCATACTAAGTTGGCCACCTTAACAAACATACAAAGAAAAGTTCTCTATAAAGTTTAGCAGTTAAGCAAAACACAATCACTAATAGCAAGGAAGATTAAATTCAATTAATTTATAAAACACATGTTCGGGGTTTCGAATCCACCCCTAACTAAGAGAAGTTTAGCTAGACATATTAATCATGTTCAAACAGTAATTCATAATCAATATCAAACTAAAATAAGAAAAAGAGTAAAGAGATGAAACAAAACACTGTTGCCTGATCTGTGGTGGTACTGAGTGGAAACTGGGGTGTGAATAGCGTGATATCTCTTCCTTCACCTTCCTCACGCGATCTGCTCCTTCGTGATCTGCTCACTCCTCACTTCTCAATATCTGCTTCGTCTTCATGTGCGTGGCTGTGGCTGATGGAGGTGACGAAAGGAATGGGGAGAGATGACGATGGCGACGATAGGGGATAACGAGATAGAGGGACTGAGACGGGGGGTTTATTTGACTGGTGGAGGTGATCGGCTGAGAGATGAAGACGGTGACGATGTCTGTGTGGCTTTGATGGGAGTGAAACAGGGAGACGTGGCTAGGGTTTGGCGAGGTTGTTTCGAGGAGGAGGGTGATGGTTGGATTTGATGATGGTGGTGGGTTCAGGACGACGACGGCTGTGGGAAGGTGTTTGGCTTAATGCGACGGTGGATTAGGAGGCTATGGATGGGTATGCTATTGCTGAATGGGTGATGATGGGTGACAGCTTGCTGTGGTTGCAAGCGTGATTGCTCCAGGGCAGGTATCATTCATTTTATATTTGTTTTCTGCTTGGTTTCCTTCTTTGTTTGGTTTCCTTGTTTGTGTGGTTTCCTTGTGCAATTAGTTGCCAACTCGCTTTACTTAGATTCAATTTTAGAATCTTGTAATTGGAAACCTACACAAACACGAAAATAACAATTAGTACCATAATTAACAAGTAATAGCAAAAAATATATATAGAAATATGGTACTAAAAATAGCCTAATTATGCCCCTATTATGTGTTCCTTGTGCAGGTCAGCAAGTCAAGATCAAGCAGGGAGCGAAAATCAACTTCATCAGTTTGGAGCCATCCGTGGGGATGATAGAATTCCTAGCAAAACACTAACATCATCTCTCTTCAGAGCTCAAGAAGATGGTGACCACCAGATACAACAATGGAAACCAGGGGGACACATCAAACACTCAAACTAGCACTATACAGCTGCTTCCTGCGGTATCGGCGATACAAGGGGAGCATGCTCGCAACCCCGCGCCAGCGGCAGCGGTGACGAGCCTCAGGATAGATCTGCTATCATTACAGATATAGCAGATCGCTAAAGCAGTGGAGATTCTGTCATGCCCCGATTTTCGAGAAAACGAAAATCCTAAAATCCACGTAGGATTATCCGTTTCCCCAAAACTCGGGACGTGACAGTTTGGTATCAGAGTTGTAAGTATGTCAAGCCTACGCCAGTTCAAAAGCACGCTATTCCCATTGCTATTGTTGGGAGGGACTTGATGGCTTGTGCCCAGACTGGGTCTGGGAAGACTGCGGTGTTTTGCTTTCCTATTATCAGTGAGTTTTCTTCATTCTTTCTCTTTTACTGTGAGTTTTCTTCATTCTTTCTCTTTTACTGTGAGTTTTCTTATTCCCTGTATTTTGCAAATCCTTGTTTCTTGACTGAATTAGTGATTGTATTTGTGAGGATTTGATGATGGGGTTTGTGAGTTTTGTTGCGAGGATGTGTGGTTATGATTTGGATTTTGTTTGGCTTGGTTAAACTACAGTTAGTAGCTCATAACTACGTTTTTCATACTCTTAAGTTAATAGTGATGCTTGAGATGTGAATGGTTGATGAATATTAATGCATTGTGATAAATTTGGAGATTTGTATGCATATTGACTTGTTTATGCATTATGAAGATTTTGGATATTTGAATCAAGGAGTGGCTTGAGTGCCATATTGTTACATAGCATGATTAATGAATATGCTATGTTTTCCCCAAAAATGTGGGTGAATAGATTGTGAATCAATTCATGTATGACAAAATGTCATTGTGGAAGAATTCTGAATTATGAAAAATAAATGATATTGGTAAACCTTGATTTCTGAAAAATATAAACCACTTGGACTTGTATCACTTAGAACTACCACACCTCTTTTGTTTATTATTTCCCCTCTCTTACTAGAGAAACTAAATGACCAGTGGGTCGTCTTGCAGAGTTGGAGCACCCATTTCTTACTAGAGAAACTAAAATAACCTTTGGGTTAGTCTTGCGAAAATGAGGTGAATTGTTATGCCTAAAATAGGCTTTGATATTTATCCGTCAAAAATGTGACGTGAGTTTATGCGCATTGATAGCCCAATGGTGGCTTTTGGTACTCATATAGTTAGGGGTATCCGCGATGCATGCCTGTATGTGATGTCCCCACTTGGGCATGGATGACGGAGTAGTCCTCTTTTATATGAGAGAGGCATACGGGCATGTATGTTCGGCACGGAGGTGGTGCGAATGTGGTATCGTCTAAGTGATCAATCCGTTAAAAAGATGAACCTAATTCAAATAAAAAGAATAAATGACCTTGCATTGTTTCTAATTCTTTTTATGCAGGATGGCAAGTCCACTAATATTTCTGCAGGTCCGACTTGCCATAGTCAACTCCTATAGGGTAAGCACCGGTAAATGCATATTTACATATTAGGATGATGATATGATTGCCTCGTTGAGGAACTAAATTCTTTGGACTGTGTTTTCTTGCATCACACCTTTGCCTCATTGAGGAACTACCTATTGGTGTGATGGTTTGTTGTTTGTGTTTCGCTTGATGTTTATCACGTGCGATTTTATTGATTTTTTGGATGAAGATTTCTCACACCAGCTTTATTGCTGACCCTAGTGAGCTTTTGCTTCTTGGGTACATTCCTTTGGGAATGTAGCCGATTAGCTTTTCAGGTTTAGAGACTTTTGAGCAGCGTTACGGGAGTTCCGCTAGTGGGGCTAGCGACGTCAGTTTTTCCTGGTTAGAGTTTTGTTAAAAATTTTAGTTTGTTCTATTTTCTAAACTATATTTTGTCTTTGCTGCTAAATGTTTCTGTTGTTATTAAATTTCACGTCCCGAGTTTTGGGGAAACGGATAATCCTACGTGGATTTTAGGATTTTCGTTTTCTCGAAAATCGGGGCGTGACAGATTCTCACTCAGCAAAACCATCCACCTGCTGATGGAGACCAAAAGCAACATAGACCTCAATTTCCAGACGACAACAGAGAGCAAGCATATGAGAGTCAAGCCCTCGCCAGTTCTCACTGGACTAGAGGTGGCAACATGGTCAACGAAGATCTAACTTTCAGGGCAGACAGACCTGTCATTCAGAACCCTCTCCGCCAAGGGGCCCATTACCCATATGTGTTGTACCGCCTTTCTGTTCCCCCGTTCGTGGACCACATCATGAATGAAGCCCTACGAAGCTTGAGTTCTATGACGGGACCAATGACTCGTTTGATCACTTGCGACATTATCAACACGTAATGGCGCTCAAAGAAGGTTTTGAATCGATGATGTGTAGAACGTTCCCTACTAGCCTGAAGAAGTCAGTGTTGACGTGTCTCCATAGCCTTCCGCCAAAGTCAATCGACCCATTCAAGGCACTGGCCAAAACATTCCTGACACGCTTTGTTGGCAGTTAGCGAATTAGGAAGGGCCCTTACTATTAGTGTTCTAAAAATCGCTAGGCGCTGGGCGGGCGGCGAGCAGGTGCCTTGCGCCCAGGGGCCTAGGCGGCACCTAGGCGGTCTTAGGTTTTGTATTATTACTTTAATAATTTACAAAAGTTAAGCATAATACCTTATCAATTACATCCAATTTAATGCCAATATACATATACAAAATTTAAAAACATGAAAAATTAACAATCGTGAACAAAATTTATTAAAACTCAAATGACTGAAGTTGGTCATGATGGGTAATTTATATAAATTTGAATTTGTGTACTCTTTTATTTTTCTTCAAATTGCATGAATAACCTCAGTTATGTTTGATAAAATCTACATTAGTAAAATTGGTACCGGCAGATCCTTTGAGAATTCCATTAAGTAATCATCATTTGCTACATTTAGACATATACTGAATAAAAAACAATTAAATAGTTTATTTCTAAAAAATAGAAAAGAAAATAAAATAAGAACACAATCAGCCTTATTAAAAAATAAAAATCGCCCAGACCGCCTAGACCCCGCCTAGAGTCCGCCTAGACCCCACCTAGGCCGCCTAGACCCCGCCTAGACCCCACCTAGATCCCGCCCAGACTGCCCAGAACCGCCCAGACTACCTAGAACCGCCCAGGCTGCCCGCCCAACCATTAATCTGGGCGATTTTCCACCTTCTAGCGCCTAGGCCGATTTTTAGAACACTGCTTACTATATACTCTCCCTGAGGCAGAAGCCAAACGAAACTCTAAGGGAACAAGTCTAGCACTTCAATGATGAACTGACGCTCATTGACGACTGCAACGACGATACATCCGTTACAGCTTTCACGGCGGGTCTAAGATAGGGAAAGTGCCTAGAGGTACATCACCTTGGAGGAAATGAGAACATCATAGAAGGAAACTGAAGTAGAGAAGAAACCCTTCGTTTCTAGGGACAAAAAGGAGGGAAAGAGGTGAGAAGACGAAGATAGAAACAAACGGAAATGCAACGACAGTAGGTCAGACTCCGACCCATGTCAGATCCAGGACTATAACCCCCCTCAACTCTATCTTGTTAGACATCTTTACTTCCATGAAGACCTGCAAGGATTTAAAATGGCCCCCGAAACAACGTGGAAACCTCTCTAAGCGCGACAACAACAAGTATTGCTCATACTACAAGGTGGGTGGCCATGACACCAACGATTGTAAGAGCCTAAGGTATGAGATCAAATATTGGACCTGAAATAGCAAGCTGAATGAGTTTCTCGGTTTGGAAAGAAGGCAAGACTAGACCAGGGAAATGGGAGAGGCGGTGAAATAAATCTAGAAGGAGGCTCTGGGCATTATATATGTCCTTCACGGAGTCGGATAAGAAGAAGAATTGTCTAACAAGTCCCGAAAATGGATACTCCTTGAGATGCGGACACAACCCACCAACGAGGACCGGTGAGTGTATTACTCGCGAGTACAAAGCCCAATCCCAACCTTGACTTTCACAGATAAGGACCTTGAAGGCGTCTGCGCAACCGAACAATGACACTCTTGTCATTTCGGTATCTATTGCAAAGTAGGAAGTGAAGAGGGCCCTAGTGGACACAGGAAGCTCTCTCAACGTCCTATTCTACAATTCATTCCACAGTATGGACCTCAAGGAAGAGATTTTGACACCTTCCGGCTACCCGCTAATTGGATTTAGCAGAGAAAAATGCTTCCCTATTGGGAAGATAAAGCTAGCGGTGGTTGCAGGAGAGCCCCAATTGAGAAAGGTCATGTTCTTGGACTTCATGGTGGTAGACGCACCGTCTACCTATAACCTCATCTTGGGGAGACTTTGGCTTCATCAAAAGGAAGCAGTAGTCTCCACCCTTCATCAGTGCGTCAAGTATACAACCAACCACTCAGAGGGGACAATTCGCGGGGACCAATCAGTGGCACGAGGCTGCCACTATGCTGCGCTAAAGCAAATAGAATGTTCTCAGATTCAGTTGGAGCCAGCCAAACAAGTTGAATGGAAGCCATGCTCAAAAACTGAAGAAGAGTCGTGCCTCCCAAATGAGTACAAAGATCTAGCAACAATGGCTCAACTTAGCGATGAAGGACAATCCAGCATTATAGAAGCATCCCGCCCTCTAGCCTGACAGGACATCTGGATTAGTGGAGAGGTCATTGCAAACGAGAGCACAACTCCAAAACTGTCAGTGGGTGCGAAAGAACCCTCCCACGCAAGGTTCACTCTTCACTGACATCAACGGCGTCGGTGAAACTTGACAATTTGCTAAAGGTACTTACGATCCAAGCAAGGGCCATGCAAATTTACTTCAAGGTCGGATCAACCTTTCTCCGCCAACAGTCAATCTATCCAGTTGTTTAGCTTTATTTCGGTAGTCAATTTAGAGTTTTAATTCTTAGAAAATTACGTGATTTGCACTCATTTGATAAATAAAAGAGAATTATGCAAACACACTTTATTGATTACTGGAAAGATGTAACAACAATTGCCCAGATGGCAGGTACAAAAGATTACAAACTACAAGCATCCAAATCAGTTGCGATGTACAATAAAGATTTGCTTAAACAGCCCGACTTCGGAAGAGGACTCAAAAGTGACAGCAAAGGTACCCAAGGTAAACTACGGTGCCCTCTAAGAGTTCCGCTCTGCGATTTCTCCGGAGAAGATGATTTGCAAGCTAGAGTATGAAAGAGCGCACTCAATTCAATACTTCGTCAGACCCACCTCTCAAGGATGACCTAAGGTGGTACAGAATCAACAATTGGAGGCCCCGAGACACGTCGGTCGAAACTACAACCAACTCACATGCTCAATACGCCCAACAAGACGAACTTGGGACAAGTATCAGGTTGAAACAGATCGAGTGCATCCTTTCAGTAAGGGATGAGAGGGGCGTCTGGGAGTCAATGGCCTACTTCAACATGCCATGTCCAACTTCACTCCGTCCCCCAACTCTGAGTTCCAGCGCAGGACAACGTGTCAAGGCTAGCTGAGGGAGGAGGAAAGCAACCGCTCCAAAGTTGGTTGCTGGTGTTATCTCAGAAATTATGCGGTTCAAAGCACCGACAGGGCACCAGCACATAAACGACAGACTCGTCCCTTGAGGGGAAGTCCATACATATTCTACAAAATATGAAAAGCAATTACAAGGTCTCAACGAACTAATCGGGTGTTCACCCAGAGCAGATGACCACGCATAATAGCAAATCTTATCAAGACTCATCGGCGCAAATGTTAGAACATTCGAAGACTCCAGCAGAGGAGATCTTCCTTAGCATGTGGAAAACCCAAAGCATATCATTTGAGTAGAGCATCTGAAGAGTGCACTTTGTAGAAGATAATGCCTACAATGGTGAATAAACGTTATTATATCGACGTAGTGGCTCACCAAACATGTGCGTGGGCATTGAATTTCGTATGGGACACAAGGAGGCGACGATTCCCAAGGAAATTGCACAGGTCCACGTTCAATCAATTAATGATGCTGTACACAACCCTATTAATTGGGGGTAGTAATCGATACTGTACCGTCTCGTAATCTACGTCGTACACATGACACCATGATCCTACAACAGGACCTAGTTTTTCTTATATGGGCCCACCGCTTTGGCCCACTATCCGAGTGGCACTCTACCACATACACTAACACAAACAGTAGAGGCCCTAGTCACTCTTGACACACGGAGCACACCTACATATCACCAGCTGATTTAAGGTACCTCTTTTTAAAACTTTCATTGAAATTAGTGAAAATGAATCCGCACAATGCAATTCGACTTTGCAAGTAGGCTCACATGCCCATAACAGGCAGAGCCTCAACCTAGACAGGCAAACTTAGTCAGTTTCGACTGATGATGACAACTTCTGGTTTACCCCAACGCCTAGTTCGCTGCGGGTGAATGTCGATGGCTTAGGAAGTGGGAGTCTAGTCACCGCTCTCACGCCTGATGACGATGACTCGCCAGGGATCGCCGCCCTTTCGCGGACGATGGTCACCGAACCTAATCAGGTAAACCTAGTCAGTGATAACTGATGATGATGATAGCTTCTGGTCAGCTCCCAAACCTGTAGCTCGCTTCGCGCGAGTGAAGATGGTTTAGAAGTGGGATCTAGTCAGTTTTGACTAATGCCGATGGTTTTCCACGAGACCACTACTCTTTTACAGACCATGGTCGTCGAATTTCCAACTCCCAAACCTGTAGCTCGCTCCACACGGGTGTAGATGGTTTGGAAGGTGGGAGCCTAGTCAGTTTTGACTGATGTCGATTGCTTGCCACGTGACCACTGCTCTTCTACAGACCATGTCGCCAAATCTCAAACTCCCAAATTTGTAACTCGATGCACACGGGTGTAGATAATTTAGAAGGTGGGAGCCTAGTCAGTTCCGACTGATGCTGATGGTTTGCCAGGAGACCGCTGCTCTTCTACAGACCATGGTTGTCAAATTTTCTCATCCCAAACTTGTATCCCACTCTTCGTGGGTTTAGATGCTTTAGAAGGTGGGAGCCTAGTCAGCTCCGACTGATGTCGATAGCTTGCCACGGAACCACTGCTCTTCTACATACCATGGTCGCCAAATTTCTCATCCCAAATTATAACTCATTCCGCGCGGGTGTAGAAGGTTTGGAAGGTGGGAGCCTAGTCAGCTCCGACTGATGTCAATGGCTCGTCACGAGACCACTGCTCTTTCTCAGGACAATGGTCGTTGAATTTGATTACAGCTCAAGCAGCGTCTTCACGCACACATAGGCTGACATCCCCTTATCAGCAATGGCCACTTGAGCCGACTCGAAAACTAATACGTTAAGCGCAGACGAATGCTACACGAGATACGAGCCCGAGCTTACGAAACTTGACTCGGGCCAAACACTCTTGCTCAACTACAGACTACAACGTATGCGCTCGACTACAATAGTTCACTCATGCCAACAACCTCAACCGACGGTCAAATATATAACTTGGGCCTCCAATGGCTTACCTCAATGATGAGCTGCAGCCTGGGTAGAGTAACATGCTGCAAAACCATCCGCGGAATGTTCACTATTTGACATAACCACGCAATAGCAACTCTGAGACCTCATGAAAGTGCAGGTCAGAATTACTCGCGGCATAAACGGTTGAGTTCTCAATAGCGGACATACCATTCGGCTCCTTGCTAACCCAACAGGGCATACGTCAAAATAAAATGACAAGGCAAAATAGAAAACATGTAACATGGAAACCGAATAGAACACAGGTACAAAGCGTACTCGAAAAAAAACTTGTTTTCATCAACAATTGAAACAAAAGGAACAGATGTACGTAATTTACTCCTCATCAATAGCATATACTATTACAGGGTAACTAAGCTTAACATGAGAAGAAGTAGAAGTTGTGTCTGCGCGTGCCTCAGCTTGAGCATCATGATCCGGATCGCTCTCTTCCTCTGACAGCTCAGAGATCACTCCGAAGTCTGCAAAGGACACCATCTTATAATAAGAAAGGTCCCAGTCCGAATGTTCTTCTTTCATCAACGCCAATAGGTCTAACCTCCCATGCACGATCCTGCGGAATTCAAACTTGTCTTGTGCCTTGAGAAGCCCTTCCTCGTGCGCCTTTACTTCAGCAAGCTCAAGCTCCAGCAGCTCCAGCTTGCTTATCAGTGCATCAGTCTAAGACTGCTTTGCACTAAGTTCGTGTTACTCCAAGAGAAGTTGGTCCCCAGCTTTTCTTACTTCCTGAGTGTTGAATTCCACATCGACCTCTAACTATTGTCTCTGGACGACCCATTCAGATTCTTCCCTGGTATTCTCCTCAGCAAGAAAATGCAACTCAGAGCACATCTTAGCCGTAGGTTCAAATGCAACTTCTAGATCATGGTGGACTGGGTTCAGCTCTTCTCTGGATCTGTCCCTTGCGGACACCGCCTCTGCTAAATCAGACTCAAGGGCTTCCAAACGAACTCTTTGGATCTCTGCATCAATGGCTGATTGTACTAGCCTCCTCTCTTCAATCTGCTTTCTTAGCGATTTAATCTCAAATAGTGCATCAAAATACGACTTCTGCATATTTGAGAATACGCACTCCATGATGTACACCCTCTCACGATCCGCCTCAACTTTTGTCCCAGCGACAACCACTTGGTTCTGATGCAACATCCCCAGCATAAGATGTTTCAGCCCCTTATCCATACGCTCTTCCAGCGCATCCTCCTCGGGCATTGAAGCACGGTTCGCCAGCCAGCTATAACGTCTGCTGATATGCTTCTTTGAAGCATAATCAATATCAACCTCCTGGTGCCAAGCCTGGTTGCTCATTTTTACTACATATGGAGCAAACAGACTCATCCGCGTGTCTGGATGAAACTCTCCGGATGCGAAATTACACCAGCACCACCCTTTGCAGTCTTTACCGCATTGGCCTTCAGCTACTACCTTTCCTTTGTCACCAGTAGTCGACCTTTTATTGCGAGCCAACTCAGTAGAATCCGAAGGGAGAGAAGGAGGCAAATTGTCTATCGGACCCTCCATTATCTTAATATGCAGCCTAGAGCGAGATGGAGGGCAATGCGGGCTGCAAGAAGGACAGTCCATGCTACAATGGCTACTATCAGAAGATCCACCATGGGAACGATTAACCTCAGGGACTGCAGACAAATATTTATCAAAACTTTCCAGCAAAGTAGGTATGGATTGATCAATATTAGTAGAAGCCTCCATGGCAGCCAACATCAACTTCTTATTCAAAGCTACAACCTGCTCGGTACTTAGCTTCAACGCATCATCAACCCCTACTAGCCGCAGGTGGTCCTTCTCCAAATTAGATGTTGCAACCTCCACCTCTGTAGACAAGTCAGAATCACGCTCCTCCCTCAACGGAGCGGACCGTTTGGAAGCAGACTCATACCCAATGCGAGACTTCTTCGAGTCTATGAAGAAAGCAAGCGTCTCGAAAAGCCTTTCTGTGTCTAACAGGCTAGGAGCCTAAACTTTAGAAGCCTTCCTCTTATTGGAAGGAGTTCCACCTTTGGACTTAACCTTCGGCACACTAAAAAAAGTGGGAGCCACATGTCAATAGGTCCATAACCTATTGCGACTGAAATTGGAAGGGAAGATAACATCCTCCACACTCATCCAAGGCATGTCACGGAATGCCTTCATAGCAGCTTCCTCATTCGAGGAAAGAGGAGTAGTGAGAAACAAACCGGCAGTGAACATACGCAATGATCATCGTACAATCAGCACAACGAAAGCAAATGATGGAATTATACTTCCGAAGTGGCATGAACTCCCGCTCAAGCTAACAATCATTGAACTCGAAGTACTTCGAATCTGAAGGAGCCAGGAAGCAGTATTTCTACCAGAACTTAAAGTCATCCGGCAGTTTCCTGAAGCAAGCCGGTGACTTCATCTTACACACGACGTGATCGTTTAGTAAAAAAGAAGTCAGTAACTGAATCACCCTCAGAGTCACATGGAAACCAGCGTCCTTCACCCTGATCAATATAATAAGAATAATCTTGTTCCCATTCGGTACCATTTGGGCAGGAGGGATGCCAAGAAATTCCAGAAAGCCCCAGATCTCATCAAGCATAGGAAAATGGACACCAGTTTGAAACATATCACGGTGCAGACAGACGAATCCATTTGAAGGAAACATTAGAGTCTGATCATCCCTCAAAGTGTAGAATGGCAAGTCTTTAGGGACTCCATATGTCTTTCGAATCTCAGCCAAGCTTGATTCGAAGGTCGACCTATCTTCAAATAACTGAAGGCCCTTGGCAAGAAGATCATCGTCAAGTTTATTTTTGCGAGCCATGAATAAAAAACAAGCTTTCTATTAAAAACTAAACAAAATGGAGTCTCTAAAAACGAAGAAGTGAAAAAGTCAATCCATGCAGAAAGGGAGATCTAAATAGATATTGATTTCCCGCCTTTTTTCACTGAACCGACATAGGCTTAATTAATGGAGCACCCTGCTCAAGTAACGGTTCAGACCCAATCATCATAAGCGGCGTATCTTTTCGATGAGTGACTTAGTGGACCGATATGATGGCCCACTAACTCGAGGGGAGCAGCTGATGATACACCAAAACATCATCTCTTCTACACCGTACACGTGTCATGATTATCTCAAGGAATAACAGGCCCAAGCGCCAGTCTAACACCGATCCGGCCAAAGCGGCATCAAGCCCATGTAGCGCAGCCCGCTAAACGGACCCAAATTACTACAACCTGCTAAGCCCACACATGTCACATCCATCCCCAATACCCGTAAGACCTATCAAGGCAAGTGTCTCGGGGATCAGCTTTAGACGGGCAAGCCAACAACATTTTGTCTCCAACTAGGAAGCAAATACCAGGGTATACGTCGTACATGGAAACTTCCATCTAAGGACAACACTCCAATTGGGAACTATTTCCCACATATCTAGGAGCACAGGTCCAACAGGGGAACTTCCCTTTATAAGACTACTCCTAATTTAATAAGGATTTCCCGAAAGATCTCCTTCCCTAAACTACGCCACCGATGGCCTGGTCAAACCAAGACTCCAGCACTATAAATAAAACATGAGGTTGGTGAACAAATGTACGCTACAATTCTTTGTTTACAACTTTAAACCTTCCTCAGAGTGTCATCGGCCACCACAACGGTGGTTCATGGCTCACGTGCATTCCTTGTGAAGGTCAGCAGGTCAAGGTCAAACAGAGGGCGAAAATCGACTACATCAGCAAACATGGGGAGCACAGACCTGCTATCAAAACCGATTACGGAGGAAACACTGTATCTTTGCTTGTCTGTGTCCGACCATGCGGTAAGCTCAGTACTGATACGAGAAGAGAAGGACGCACAAAAGATAGTATATTACATCAGCCAAACGCTTGCAGATGCGGAGATTAATTACCCAGCTTTGGAGAAACTGGCACTCACCCTGATCATATCTTCAAGAAATCTACGACCATGCTTCCAAGCTCACCCAATCATTGTCATGACTGAATAGCTACTTGGGTCAGTATTGCACAAACCAGAGTTATCCGGAAAAATGGTGAAATGGGTAAAAGCACTTGGGAATAAAAGAAATCAGTGTCTTCACTGACTCCAAATTGGTGGTCAATCAACTGAACTACGAATTTCAAGTCAAGGATGCTCGAATGGAAGGCAACCACCAAAAGACTACCGAGCTGATGAAAAATTTTCAGGCTGCAACCATTCGGCGGTGTGCAAGGTCAGAGAATGAAAGAGCTAACGAGCTAGCCAATAAAGCATCACGGACTAAAAAAAATGATAATCCACTCGTCACAATACAGGAAAGTTCCATACTAGAAAATCAAGTGCAAGAAGCATTAGCAACGGGCTAGGAAAACAATTGGACAATCTCAATATCCTCGCATATGTAATGAATGAAGAACTTCCAACGGACAAGACGAAGGCCCGAAAACTACGAAACCAAACACAAGGTGATTAACGACAGACTCTACAGGAAATCTGCTACCAGCCCACTACTAAGATGCCTCTCACCTGATGATGCTAATTATGTTCTGCAAGAGATTCATCATGGTACGTGCGGAAACCATTCAGAAGGAAGAACACTAACTCACAATGCCCTGACACTATGATACTATTGGTCAACAATGCAAGCGAATGCAAATAAACTCGTTCGCACTTGTGACAAATACCAAAGATTTGCCCCTTATACTCACATGCCAAGGCAAAATCTAATCTCGATGAGCAGTCCTTGGCCATTTGCATAATGGGGGATGGACATTGTAGGGTCGCTCCCAATATCCGACATGAAGAAATTTCTCCTTGTAGCAGTAGATTATTTCACTAAGTGGGTGGAAGTTGAACCATTAGCAAAATTAGGAGAAGCTCAAGTCGAAAAGTTTATCTGGAAAGACATAATATGCAGATTCGGAGTCCCAAGAGTGATTGTCATCGACAATGGAAAGCAATTTGAATGCAAGAAGGTTAAGAAGTTGTGTGAAAACTTGAGCATCTGACAACACTTCTCAGCACCCACCCATCCACAAACAAATGGGCAAGCCGAGGTCACCAACAGAATGATACTTGAAGCGATCAAATGAAAGCCCGGAGCATCGAAGGGATTGTGGACATCTTTTGCTCTAGCACACAGGTCTGAAGCAACGATACCAGTAGAAATTGGTAGGCCAACATTCAGAACCGAAGAGTTCCGAGCAGAGGACAACAATGAAGCACTGAGAGTCGGATTAGATATCCTTGAAGAAAAGCGAGAAAATGCTTCTATCAAAGCAACAACCTATCAACAACGGATGGCCAGCTACTATAACAAAAAAGTGAAGCCTCGCATGTTCAGTGTTGGCGACTAGGTACTCCGAAAAATTCAACTCAACATAAAGGAACCAGGGGTGGGGAAACTGAATTCGAATTGGGAAGGACCATACAAAGTGATAAAAATCTACACACCATAGACGTACTGGATAGAAAATATGGAGGGCAAACAACTACCACGACCGTGGAATGTAGAGCATTTGAAAAAATATTATTAATAAACTCCTTTACACCTTCATCTCGCGTTCAAGCGATAAAGTCTAGTCGAGACGAAGAAGTCGGGCTAAATATTTTACTCGAGGAAACAAACAGCACGACCAAAGTATCATGCTACAAGTAAAGTCTAAATATATGTATCAGGACAAGCAAGTCAGGCATAAACAAAAACACTTTTGGTTTCATCAACCATGAAGTAATAAAATACCTAGACAAATGAGTCGAATTTTATAAAAGGCTTCTACACGACTGATATGTCGAACATCGAAGCACACTTGTAAAAATTCGGACAAACTAGTCAAAATTCAGCCAGGAATGCCAAAAGCAAAAATTTGAGTCTAATAAGATAGACGGAAAGACATACTGCGAAAATTCGGACAAACTAGTCAGCATTCAGCCAGGAATGTCAAAAGCAAAAATTTAAGTCTAATAAGATAGACGGAAAGACATACTGCGTACAAATGATAACAATAAATAGAATGAGATTCTCATTGATTTTCTAATTGATTACATCGGAAAAAGTTATATGAGTTCAAGGAGGGTCAATAAGAGTATTCAAGAAGAGGCATGCGGAGGAAGTTGAGCATTTGTATCAGCAACAATATCACTGATAGCACAAGTTCGGACAGACGAAGAAATGATTGTTTATCATCAACAGGATCATTCAATGAATCTGGAACGGGTTCTTCTTCGTACTCGAATACTTGCTTAGCAAAACAATGATAGTTCTATAAATCCAAACCTTTAGGCTCAATAAAATTTAGGAAGTCATGATGACCAACGACTACTCTTTTCTAGTCTATTGCTTTGCAGTCTTCAACTTATCAGTTACTGATACAAGCTCAGCCCGAGTTGACACGAATTCACTCTCAACAACAGTAAACCTAGCAGAAGCTGCCGATTTGGCAGCAGCAAACTCGGTATTCAATTGAGCAACTCACGCCATAGAAGCTTTCAGACTAGCGGAGTACTCTGCAGCCGAACGCTTGGCCTCATCATGATCGACCCTTCCCTCAAACAACTTCTTCTTAGCAATACTCAACTGAGAACACAGCTTATTCAATTCCATCTCGGAAGCCTTAAGCTCAGAAGCAAACTTATTCCAAATAGCCTCGAACTTCCTTCAGCGAAGCCCGAGCAACTTCAATAGCCTTTGCATACTCCGTACACTACGCTTTCAGCAAGTCAAATTTACGGAGAACGTGAGAAAAAACCAAGGCCTTCACCGCTATCTTTCATTCAACGAACGCCACCTGAACGTGTGCGGCCTTATAATCTGACCCCAAAACACCAGCATAAACAAGGTGACTCATCCCCTCCGTGTGATGGTTGAGACCTTCATCGAGGTGATTACATGGCGAATGCATGGGCATGGGAACTCTCTCAACCAACCGCCCATGACAATCGACGATGATATTATGAGCACTATTTTGAACGCCAGCCTCAGAAGACCAGTTGAACTTCTTAAAAACAACAACAGTAGGACGAGTAAATGGGAGAGTAACAGGAAACTTTGAGGTACCCACGACAACAGAAGAAATGAGAACCTTAGAACCCTGACCATGGACAACGACTTGATCTTCCAACGAGAAGTTGAAATCGAAATCAGCCAAAGTCTTTATGCTGTTCAGATTCTTAAATAGTTCAACACCAAGCTGGAACATCTTGTTGTCGATAACGGGTGAATCATCAACGAACAAGTCGGGCATGCCATACGAGGAGACAATATGCTTATCATGATTATCCAAAGGACGAGAAACCTTTTTCTTGCTCCTATCGAGAGTTTGATTTATCTCCTCAACCTCTTGAACAGTAGGATCAATAGCATCACCACTACCTTTCCAGGAAGATACTGAACGGGGGAACATTGGCAATACCATGGACCGAAGTAACAAGCTTCTTATTCTTTGGGACATGACCAGGACTGATCTCCAACAGCTTAGACGGACTAGTGGGCTTGGGAACCTTTCTCTTTCTAATGCTCGAGCCAGCATTAACAACACTTGTAACGATAACATGAGGATTGCGATCTGTACGCTTCTTTATGGATGTCACTTCCCAATCAATGCTCGCATCACCAATGACAGCCGGGGGAGTACGCTCCTGGCCCTCAACAGAAACGATGACATTTTGGCGCGCACAACAGTAACTTCTGAAGCACAAGCCATCGTAAGCGCTGCACAATCCGCCTCGCTCATAGTGTACAAACCACTGCGAACGATGATATTCGTAGTAAGGAAAGCTTCTATTGAGGACAGAGGCAATTTATTAAATCGTTCACAAAATTCTTGCTCATCCACAGACAACAACAGTTCATTCCTCTTAGGTTCTCGGAACGATCGTAGAATGTGTACATTGCGTAACTTGAAATAATCAGAAGAAATGGGCGCATAAAACCAAGTCCTCGGCCAACCCTTATACTCGTCCCTAAGATTGTCAAAACAGGATGGAACATGGAGATAGCAAGTGCAATTTGTGTTTACACTAAACCCCACCACGGAGTACAAAACCTTGATGTTCAACGGAATCCCAGATAAAACGACCCTCGCCAAGATCGTGATCATTACTCTCTAGCCATTAGAAACCATCTGTATGGGAGCGATACCCAAGAAATCTAGATACTCCCAGAAGATTTCTTGAGCTAGAAGCCTAAGACCGGCTTGAAACATGCTAGGGTACAACGCAATGTAGCCAGGCCTTGGATGACAAGGACTATCACCCTCTTCAGGCATGATGATCTCGAGGTCAGATGACAATAAATAGTCGTAACGAACACTATCCAAAGTCGTCCATGTCGCCCATTTAAGCGAGTAGTAAGCTTCGCAAGTAGCAAGCACATCACCACTTAGAACCCTGAAAGTAGACATCTTTATGAGACAAGAACGAAAAATAGAGAAATCAAAGCCTGGAAGCGAAGAAGACGTAAAGAAGAAAATATTGTATTCACCTCCTCATTTTATTGGGTTGAACAAAGAAATGACTGCCTATGAAAAAGTGTGCGGGATACGATGGTCGCGTGAAACCCCAAAAATCACGCCGAAACGAACAGTCGGATGAGACATCGGATAAACAAACGTAGTAACAGCTGGTAACAACATTAAATGTGTCGCAATGGTGAAAGTGAAAACCCAATCGTCATACAGTTAGTGGCCACGACAACATACCCACTAATTAAAGGGGTAGCTGATGATACATCAAATAAGACTGCCATCACAACCGTACACGTGGCAGAGATCGTTCGTCACGAAGATCAAATGTTTCAAGACAAGGCCAACTAAAAAATGGCGGACTCGGTGGAAAAAACCCAAACAGGGCCCATCAGAATAAATCATAGTCAAAGGCCCAAATCCAGGCCCAACAAAGTTCTCTCTTAAAGAGGAGGAACGTTACAGAGAAAAATAGTCGTGAAAGGAGTTAGCCTCCAAGGACGTATCTTCATAAAGGAGGAGACTATTACAAAGAATGTCTCCCCTCGTTGCGCCTCACGTGCTTAAGTCACGTATAGAATTAACAATGACCATTATATAAGGTAAAGGGACCTAAGTTGAATGCACACAAGTTATCAGCGCCCTGGCTCAATTCAGATACTACCTTTTTTTGTTGAACTCAATTTAGATACTGTCATTAGGAAATGGTTAGAATGTGGCAAGTCAGTTGGATTTACAACTGATTTAGATTTGGGATGCTATGTTTTTCCTACTTTCATGCAAAGATATGAATTTACCAATGAGCAAAGAGATGGTACAATTTGCATCTATTTGTGGCTCTAAACCGGGTTCTGAACCTGATTTCCCACCTCAATTAAAGACTTAGAGCTTTACCAGTATGACTTGTTGTTTTAGCTTTCCTTCTTCTGCATGTTATTCATATTTCACTGCTCTTATACTACAATATTTTAGCCAAATCCTCAATTATTTACAATGTCACAAGCAAGTGCAGTTACCATTTATGATCACGATCATTCTCCCCAGTGCTACAAGTAATTCTTCTTACTTTTGTTTTGCAGAAAATAAGTGATGTTAACAAGTGAATACACCAGATAGGGCGGCAAAATCTTGTGAATGGTAAGGGAATATAGATTAGTGTCTTATTGTGATTTGTTTAAGGGGCTAGGGCGCTGATAACTTGTGTGCATTCAACTGCATAAACTTGGGAGGCATCATCAAGTTGGCAGTTCCAGCACAGGAAATGGCCTATAGTGTGGAATAATACAGATCTTCATTGAAGTAGGGCTTGTATAAAGGTGCTAATAGATATGACTACCCCTTTGGTTTTAGTTTGTTTTGTATGAGTTTGTATTACACATTTACATGTAAAATGTGTATCTGAGGAAGTATGATGTAGGTATTCCACTTTTACCAATAAGACTGCAGTATGTAAGAGCTTTGTAGTCTGATACTTCCTTGGAAGGTTGTATATCTTGTGTACAGTGTAGTTGGAGCTTCTTGAAACACCCTCCTTTGTTTTGCCTATTTTTCTCAATTCTAACTGTTATCAAATGGACCTCTGGTATGTACTGATAGAATGTTCCACTTCCATGAATCAACTGTTATCAAAGTTTTACAATGGACTTGGGTTGGGCCTAACCATATCTAAATTATCCCAGTGGACTTGCGTTGGTCCTGTTCAACCGGGATGCATGCTTCCGTCCCGGTTCAAACAGGTTCTGGCAAAAAAATCCTCTATCCCGAACCATTCCATCCCATTTCACTAGACCGGGACAGGGACAAGCCCAATCCTGGACCTGCCCAGCCCTAATTATGATGTTTTATGTATTTTATATATACATGAAGGTAAATTTCAGTCAGTGTGAGGATCATTTTTTGACTTACAAGCCTTAAATGTGTATATGACTGAAACGAAAAAAAAAATGTAAAAATAAAGAAGTAAATATTGACTACTAAACAATGGTTAAACGATATCATCAATTGTCAACTGTCTTTATCAAAAGTTCTATATTATCAAATCCTTTTTTCAACTACTGTCATTCCAAAAAATGTGTAATATAGGTTATATGTCCATACTATGTTTACATGACACATCTTCAATTTATTTGATATAATAACAACTTAGGCCTAAAACAAATTCATCATTGAAAAATAATTTCGTAATCAAACAGCGGGATACTATGAAATTTTTTTTCTTTGAAAAATCAAACAATGGAAAAAAAAATTGTGGAAAACTTTACCACTGTTATAGAATCTTGTGGATGTCCACCTTATGCTATTGAGGTGGCATCATGTAATTTCATATGGGACAAATGTCCTAAGGTGACAATAAGCTTTTTCTGGATATATATGTAATGAAAACAAGAAATGAATGAAAATGAATAAAATAAGGAATGTTCAATAATCACCACTTATGTTCTTCTTCTGCTTGTACTACTTATGTTCTTCTTCTGCTTAAGCTAGTAACACGTTATCATCACGATAGCTTGGATATATCTTTGTCTTCATTATTTGCAAATCCGGCTCTGGTATTTATTTTTTGCCTTTATTATTTACAAGCTCTTTATTCAAAAGGGTTCAAGAGGTATGTAATTTTACTCCGAGACTTTAATGTTTCATTGCATCTTGATTTCCATACTCACTATGAAAGCATATGATTGATTTGGATGTCTTCAATTCCATAGTGATTATTATGGTCATGAATAAAAGGGTTGTTGAATCACAACTGATAGAACTCATAAGAGACTCGACAAACAAAACCAATGTTTTTCTGCCTTGTGTTATTTTTACATTTGATACACTCGATGATCAGATTGAAAAATAAAAATAAAAGTACCCTATTGAGTTCGTTTTGATCCCTATGACTGATCCAACATAAATAGAACTGAAAATAGTCTTAAACTTAGATCGCTTATTTTTGCCAGATTATTATTTTTTAAAATCTAGTTCTTCAACCATTTTGAAGTTTGAGTTGGGGAGATAGGGTAATTAACATAGTAACTAACATGTAATTCACGGTAGACTGGAAACTTTGAAAATTTCCATGATAATGAAACCAATTTGAAAGTTACAGTTTTTGGAATTGATAATGTGTTACATGGAATTTTTGACAAAAAATTTTTAGACTGAAACATGATTGCAAAATCTTGGATCCAAAACTCCATTAACAAACTGAACTAAAGCCACAACAGACAACCTTGTTCACCAACCTTCAATATTTGGTTTTTCTTTTTCTTTTCTACGAAATTTGCTAGATCGTCCTTTTCTTATTAGTTTTCATTGTCGCTGTCCGTGGATTTAGATCTCGGTGTCTTCGTCTCGAGGAACCTAAGATCTTCTTCATCGGTGGTCAGGGTCGCTGAGAGAAAGAAGAGGATACAATAAGCCAGAGAGAGACAAGTAAGAGATAAGAGAATGAGTGATAGGTCATAGTAATTGTGAGTTAGGTGAATGATGGTGTTTCTTTGATTCAAGGAAATAAAGATGTATGTGTGATGCAACACTTGTAATAAATTACCATTTTCAATGCAAGTTGGCTACATTCCCATAGCTACTGCAAGTTGGTCCACCACATGAGTTGTTCATATTATATATATTATGGCCCTTTTGAAATTCCCCATTTGATAAGCATTATTTAATAAAAAGCCATGAAAAGCAAGATGAGACCATAAACATTATGCATGTGGATAAAAATAAATTACTAATTTTTCTAAATAGAAATTGAAAAGAGTAGGAGACTCTTATTGGAATTTGGAATTGTGTGTAGCATCCACAGTTTGAGACATCTCAAACTTGTCACCCCACTGACATGCATTGGGAAGTGGAGCACATGATTCACTCACCTCAACCTAATCGCCCTCCTAAGACCTGTACATCACTTGTTAAATCTTCTGTGAATACACAAGATTTTAGGGATGTGTTTTGGGTTTTGAGCGACTAATTTAAGTGGTTGATTTGAGAGATTTGTGGAGAACTAAATAATGTGTGGAATGGTGACAGTTGGGGTTAGTGGTGGTTGTGTTTGTTTATTTGTTTGATGTATGCCCTATATTGTATTCAATCATCCACCACGATCCCAAAAGCAAATGAGTGAAGAATGAAGGTCTTACATTTTTTTGTACTTTATTTATTTATTTATTTATTTATTTGCAAGCATGAGTGTAGGTTGTTGTTACTTTCCTAAATCAACTATTTTCATGTTTTGTTTGAATTTCCTCCCGACTTAATTCCTATCTCAGCAGGTTTTATCAAGATAAGTGAGGTATACAATGGGAATAAACTATTTGTTAATTGAAGAATATGTTTGTTATGAACATAAAGATGTGTAAAACTCAGAGTAATAAAGTGATAAGATGGCACCATCACGGTGAAAACACCACTTCACCTCATTTACCACTATTGTTCAGTCACTAGCTATATTCTACCAAACACACCAAACGTGTTTAACACGTCAGTATAGGTGTCGTACTTATATATGCCATGTGCTTAGTATATGTTGTCTTGTTGGATCCAAGTTTATGGCCCATTCAAGTTCTACAGAGAGCCCAATTCAATTTAAGGTAGTGTTTTAACTTGAACAAATTTGAACTTTGTGTTGGGCTTAGTCTAAGATAAAATTGGCCTAACTTGTGGATTGGACTTGGGCTATTTGGATATTTGGATAGATATGACCATCAGAAGGCTTCAATAAAACATGGTGTAAAATATCATTATGCAATGTTTAATATTATTTCTCATCTTACGTTTTGTGGAGAAAATGTTATAGATGCTCCTGCAGCAGCAATATCGAGTTTGCGTGTCTCCTGATAGCAGAAGACAATGCTAAGATATTAATATTAGACCATCTGTTTTCATGGCATTTCCAATAGCAAATGTCAATTAAAATTTTAAAGGGGGCAGAAGCAAGGGACGTGGCAAGAATAATGCTTTAGAAAAGGTGGTACCTCCGAAAGAGGTAGCCAAAATGACTAATCTAGTAGAGATAATCCCTCCAACAGTGGTTGTTACCCTAGCATAGGTGGTTATACTCATAGAAGTCATCATAATCCTAGCCACAAATGGTTCAAAACTCCTGCCTGAAACAATAATCAAAATCCTGCCCAACATAGTTTGAGTGCTGCAAGAAATGATGCTTGTGGTAAACATGGACATGGCTCACATGTTTGTAGAGCAATAAATAAAGCAGTAGAGCAATATCAAGCTTCCAATGCTCAACATGAATAGAACCGTTTCATCAAAATAGTAGAATTAGAGCACATGCAAATCATAACTACCCCTGAGTATGAGGCAACTCTAGCAGAGATGACTATTAGCAAGAGAAATATATCTGAACATTTAACAAATCTGTGGAACTCCAGCAACAGTCACCACTAGCCCATGTACTCATCCCAATAGTGGTTGTTACAACAATGTTACTCCACACCTAATATTTATCTTAGGACCATTGGAAGCGATCAATGACACCTACTCCAAATAATTATTTTTTAATAATTTTGTTAAGCTCAAAGATACATATCATAAATGATGTTACATTGGAATACCTGATCATATTTGTTGGATTGATTTATTTCCTGCATATATTTTTGTCACTTATTCATTTGATTTATTTATTTACTACATACATTTTCTTTGATAGTATGATTTATAAACTACAATTGATGCAAAATCATACATGTCTATTTGGTAGTGCCAAGTCCTCAAAATTTTCTCACCACTAGCCTTTAAGATACGAGGATGTTTATCATAGCTAGATGTATGCAACTTCTTGACTGCTCCTGAAGAGTCTGTCATTTATTATTTTTGTTTCTAGAGAAACATGCGTTATTTCTACATATATGCATCATATCTAATGTTGGAAGCCTGAGGCTTGCATTAGAGATTATGCATTAAGCATGAAGCTTACATTCCACATATATGCATTCCATTTAATGTTGGAAGTTTGCATCTTACATCAGAGATCATTTTCATTAACTTACTGAGATTGTAAAACTCTCAAAGGTATTATATCACGTATCAAAAGCTTTTGAATGGTAACTTTATCATTATCCGTCTTCACATTGTTTGGGAGGCTTTTACTCGTGTAGTCTAGACTACCCCATCGTGATTTTCATATTGCACATTACAAATTTGTGTAGTGTCATTTTATTCCCACCATTAGGGGGGAGATATGCAGATAGAACGGTGTGGAATACTTCCATGTGGTCTCATCTGGACTCTAAAATCAGATGTGTCTGTTATGCATACACCTGCTCGCATTTGTATCCCCGAACGACAAAGTTCGAATAAGGCAGCCAATGAATTTGTTATACGCCTGAAGCGTAACAGACATATAGGTTCCAAATATTTCACTCATCGGAAAAGGAGAATTAGTAAAATTCATGCCCTAATGCTTCTGAAGAAGCAACGTTTGAAACTCCTGCAGAAGTTGTACAAACTCCAGAAACAGAAGTCATACAGCTCCAGAAGAGCATAACATGATGCTCCTGAAGAGGTCATATAGCTTTAGACGAGCATAACATGATGTTTTCTGAAGATGTCATGAAGCTCCAGAAGTAGCAACGCTCCTGAAGAGGTCACGAAGCTCCAGAAGTAGCAACGCTCCTATAGAGGCCACGATGCTCCAGAAGAAGTCATAAAACTTCGGAAGCAACATTACATAACGCTCCAGAAGAGGTAATTTCACTTTCTCCATGACCCTAGCAGTGGTTATTCATATCCTTGAAGTGACTTAAAAGCCTTGGAAGAGGGTCAAGTACCTAATAATAATGAGATATCAATATATTCAGGAGAAATGTGGAATCAAATGAAATGGTCATCGATGACATATTCACATATATGGTAGCTACCAAAATATCAAAGGGCAATGATACTGAAATTACACCACGTATTTATAAATGTCGACAAATAAATGATTGGCCAAATGAAATATATATTGTCCAAGGTGCATTAGATCCACCAAATAGAAATATATTATCCAAGTGGAATTGAATTTCCTTGAAAACGTGGTGTGTTTGGATCTATAGCACAAATACCGAAACATGCATATTGTAAATGAGTGTTTATGAGAAAACAAATGAGAAAATGAGATAGTCTAAATGAGAAAACAAATGAGAAAAATGTAATTGTTAATAGCTGGTTTTTGTGTTTTTACGAAAAACGAAATGTTCAAAAAAACCTTGAAACTTATGAAAAAAACTTGAAATTTTTTGAAAAAAAAAACCCTTGAAAAAATTCTTTCACCGTTTTTCTTTTCGTAATTCCAAAAAAACAAAAATTTCCCCAAAATTTCACGTAATTTCACTGTGTTTCCTTTTGTAAATATTCCTTTCACTGTTTTTCTTTTCTGTGTAATTTTGCAAAATCAAGATCCTTGGCAGCAACAAAGTTTTATTTTCTTAACCCTCGGAAAGGGGTGGGCAAACGGGTCGAGGAACCGCGGATCCAAACCGAACCGGACCGTTTTACTCCAAACGGTTCGGTTCTGATTTTAAAAAATGTTAAACGATTCGGTTCGGTTCCGGAACCGTTCTTAAACGGTTCGGTTCCGGTTCCTAATTTTTTTTTAAAACGGTTCGGTTCCGATCCGTTTCGAACCGAATACATATACCCAACCCTAAATTAGTAAATTCCCTAATTACTTTAGTTTCTATTTTCTAACCCAAGGTCCTCAGTCTCACTCCTCACGGTGAAAACAAAGAGGCGAAGAGCTGTTCAGCCTGTTTGAGTCTTTGACAAACAAAAGAAGAGGCGAAGAGCAGCCGCAGAGCAGGCAGCGACTCGCGACTCGCGACTCGCGAGCAACCACGACCACGAAGAGGTGATCTGATCTCATTGATTTCTCACCTCTCCTCCTTTTTCATTTCGATTTATCTCATTCCTCTACAACGAAGAGGCGAAGAGCAGGAAGCAGCCGCAGCACAGGCTGCACAGCAACGACTCGCGAGCACAATCTGGAGAAGTTCCTGTCGTTCCTGATGCAATCTTCAAACACATGGTAAATTTTCTAACCCTAGTCCCTAGTTTCTCTCATTTCTAACCCTAGTTTCTCAAAAACATGGTAAAATAAAATTTCCTTCCACTGATTTCATCCTCTCTCAATCTTCAATCGAACATCTCCTAAAACTGAGTTTCTGTAGACATAAAAAATTTCGACAAATAACTTGAGTTTACCATGTCTCTGTTTCTGTTTTGATAAATTTCAGTGTTTGTTTCATTCTATGATTTTCAAATTCCAAGTATGTCATGGCATGAGGCCCTCATTTTACTTGCAGTCTGTTGGTTCAGGGTGGTTGTTTTAGATGATGATGGTGGCTGTTTGTGGAACATGTCAATTTATTTCTTGTGTTCTGTGTATTTATTTCTTTTGTTAATGTCAATTTGGTGTTTTACCGTGGGCATATTATGGAAAATGTTTCTCAAAATTGTGCAGTGTTGGGGCATGTTGATTTTGGCTACCAAATGTTCTGACTTTCTGTGATTACCATTACAATGATCAAATCATTTACCAAATGCTGTGAACTGTTGCATAATGGCGCCATGTGTTCAATACCCAATTGCTCATCACATTTCCATTTGGCATGGACATGAGTTGAAAAATAATAATAACAAAAGTCACGCAGGAGTTTGAAACTGCTAACTCGCCATTTGGCTCTACATATTTGTATGAGCTGCTCGACCCCCACTAAGCCAAAGCCAAAGTCTGAAGTCTGGTCCTTTGAGTCAGTTTACTGGGTTAGAGTAACCAAGAAAGAAGAATGAAGAGAAAGTTAGGAAGAACAGGGCAGAGACAAGTAATAACCAAAAATGATTTTTAAAAGGTGAGTACATTGTATGCTATATCTCCAATCTGTTATTCCAAATTATACCTTCGTTCTGGGTAGCCAGTATTGTTGTAACATCAAAACATGTTTATTGAGGGCTGGGCATTTGCGCTCATAAAGGATATCATTGTACATGTTAATGTTCTGCAAAAACTATTTGCAAATATTTTGATTTTACTTGCTTTCATGCATTTGGGTGAAGGTAGTTCTTTTGATATTACTTTTTGCTGTGCAAGACATTTATTTTGCTGATATTGTGTTAACATTTATTTGGGTGAAGGAACCGTTTGGAACCGTAGGAACCGAACCGTTGTAAACGGTTCGAGTTAGGTTCGGTTCCAACGTTCAAAATAGAGGAACCGAACCGAATCGGAACCGATAATATTTTAAATGGTTCGAGTTAGGTTCCACAAAATTTGGAACCGAACCGAACTGTGCCCACCCCTACTCGGAAGTCGCAACAATTCAAATTGGGTGCTCTTCTCAGTTCTCACTCTCTTTTTATCTATTCTACTCTTTCTCCATTGTTTCGTTTCGTTTGTGCCATCTCTTCTTTGATTTCCACCAGGTCAAACAAATCTGCAGGTATCAAATCTTCTTATTCCTCTCTCACTCTCTCTGGGTATATTGGGAGGGCCTTTCCTTTAAATTTTAATTTGCGTTTTCTACTCTCTCACTAACCAAAATCTTTGATTTTCATGAATTATTCAACACTCATTAACCTTCTTTTTTTTCTACCATCATCACAGCACTCTGTAGCTAAAAAGTTCACGCCTTTCTACATTCCCAAACTTTCACAAAAATGGGTAATTGTTGGATATTTTGATAGTTACGTTTCTAGATTCATTCTTCCTTTCCCTATTTCTTAAACAACAATTTTTTCCTTCATCTGTTATTTTTGATAAATGGGTTTATCTTAAAAGAAGAAGAAAAAATTCCCTTTGCTTCTAAAACCTTTGCGAAATTGCGACTGTTGTATACTTTATTTACTTACTCTTTGTATTTGTTTTGCGCCAATATTGTGTTGCTCTTATGTTTGAACGCAAGGTATATCATACTGCCTATTGTTTTTATTTTTTTAGTTTATATATGACTGACAGGTGTTTGTAATATTTCCAGAAAGCTATGGTTTGCATAAGAGCATTTGGAATGATAAAAGGTCCAGCCATTCCTTGCAAGGTACTTTATATTAAACTTCACCTATTCCACTATGTACTACCTTTATCATATTGTCAATCATCTTCGAATTTATGTATGTTGGATTACTGGAGGTCTAAACATATGCTTTGTCCATGAAGTTTCAGTGAAGATGATCGATCGTCACTAAGAATCAAGTTACCATGAAAAAGTGATACTCCAATATGAAAATCTATCTTTATGGACGTTGTCAAATTTCCATATCTACCAACATATATGTCCATGGCTAGTGAGAAACATGGATTACAAACAAGGAGAGATCGGTAGAGAGATTTTTTTAGAGTTCTATCCTCCCCTAGACTAATGCAACTTATAAAACCCACTCTTATGCGATCCTAATGCCATATTAACCCCGATAATAGCAATTCTAGCTATCATTCCAACTCAAGGATGCATTGAATTGTTAGTTAGAAAACATGACTCTTTCCGTTTGGTTGTTTTACAAATATCTCAGGTGCTACTCTACAGAGACTTATCTTAGTTTAGAGTATGCCTGGGAGAGAAGACTATTTGCCATTGGATCTAATTTCTAGTCTTCATTCCTTGCTAAAGCCACACAGTGCGTTGCTAAAGCTGTATTCTCAGGTAATACTCCTGAAACTTCCCTGAGTTCCCTCACATAAATTAGAGTAGCAGCTGCAATGCCAACAGGATACCTCTAGAGATGCTATTCTGGACAGTCGCAAAGTGTCTGGTGGGTTTGAGACATTTGATGCTATTTTCCTATTATTGTAACTGATCAAAAAAGAAAAAAGAAAAGAGGGTGCTATCCTGGCCAATCAGATATAACGTTAGTAAGAGCAGTATGCGAACTAGGTTCATATTTAACCTTCCCAGCCTTCTCTGCATGTCCATCTTTAATCACTTGTGCAAGGGAACCCTACGTTCAAGATGTTATGCGATAAAGGATTATTCCATTAAATGAAAACATTAGTTTACAGTTTGTTTTCAACACGATATGCGCTAAATCATATATTCATATAGCATTTACATATACCATTTTCTTTTCTAGATTAAGATGAATGTCATTTATAACCTAATCTCGTTTGTTCATTGCTTATATTTATGAATTACTTTTTTATTTTAATTTTTCTTTAGCTGAACTTGCATCTAACATTCAGGTAGCTACACTGGATTGTTCTGCATTTCTTGAGCTTACCATCTATCTTTCAAAAAGATATCTGTAAAAATTCCCCCTTTCCTAACTTCTTGGTATATCTTAGGCTTTAAATTCACCATTTGTGAAGGCTGCATGGCCTCGTCAAGTAAAGACCATGGCAGTAAAGATGGAACTTCCACTTACACAGCCTGATGACTGGCATCTTCATCTTCGTGATGGTGACATGCTTGAGGGAGTTGTCTCTCATAGGTATGTACCGTAAGTTCATGCTTGTTTGGTTAATGGTTACTGGATTTATGTTGACTTTGTTGCATACTACTTTCTTACAGTGCAAGTCATTTCGGAAGGGCCATTGTGATGCCAAATTTGAAACCTCCCGTCACCACGACAGCTGCTGCCATGACGTATCGAGAATCAATACTGAAAGCACTACCTCCCAACAGCAATTTTACTCCCCTTATGACACTTTATTTAACAGATAACACCCATCCTGATGAGATCAAGAATGCTAGTGAGTATGATTCTTGAGCTGGAATTTTTTGTTGTTACTTTGGTAAGAGATGCATATATACACTTAGAAACAATTAAGTGAATGTTCTTTTTTTTTAGCTGTTGTGTTATCACTTGGAAAAAACAGGTTTTATTTTGCTGAAAAATCAGTGGTAGAGGAAACAGGTTTCTTTATCCTAGATTTCTAATATATACTGATGTCCTAGAATGCTCCAGAAAAGGAGGGACAGGAATCTTAAGCCACTCTTATTTAATATGATGGTGTCCCGCATATAATTTGTGATCCCAGCACATAAGGACTAATAGTCAAAAGACTTTACTGTCAGTAAATAAATAAAAACTAGTAACTCTGACATTTCTCAAATTAGACCAAGTCATAGCTTGATATTGGAGGATGAGAAAGAATCTCTAGTCAACAATCAGTTAAAACATGTTACTAAAGTGGATTATAGACTAAGGAGTAAAGAGCTCAGGACCATATTATCATGAATGAAATGAGAAAAACTTCTAGTGCTTCATCCACTCAAGGGAGGCTAGATTACAACAAACAAGATGGCCACTTAATTTCAAAATATATGCCCATGTGTAGAAACTACTATAGCCATTCATTAAAGAAAGTGAACATACCTTACTATTTCGCATGAAGTGTGAGCTACAGTTTCCATCTGTCGTATAGCGCTTGAGATTATGAAATAAGATATATTCCAAAAGCCACATCTGGAACGTAATTATAAGATGTATGGTGGAATCCTTCATGAATAAGTGTTTTGTATGGCATTTAAACTATTGCTGCAATTGATGCCTTCCAATATGAACATAGATGACTGGGTAACAATGGACATAAACTCCTGTTATCATGAGTGTGTGACACAGTGTTGGGGATTCAATTACCTATGCCATCGCACTATTTGTGCTGCATTACAACTTTGCTCTGACAAGGAATATTTGGTAAAACAATTACGTATCAAGGTTGACTTTGTTCATCCAGATATTGTAATCAGGGTATTCAATAAAAGAGATTTACAACTATTTTTGTGTCTTTCATCTGCACATAAGTCTTGGTAGCACCACTTGTAGGAAACTGATAGAATTCTGAAATTCTTAGAAATTGGAGTGGCCTTGAATAACTAGCTGACAGTTTTATCAATTGTAATTGGATTACAGTGATGTTTAGAATTTGGCTGTCAGAGTTTGTTGTGGAAGTTGAACTCAAGTCTACATGTATTCTTCAGTAAACCAGGCGATTTCATTTCTTTTGTCTTACTCTGTGATTCTTTGTCTTTTAACATCAAAATTTATTGCATTGCAGTTAAATCGTTACCCTCTCTTCAAATTAGATTCAATGCAGGCATTATTGTTTGGTTGGTTTCTAGGTTTCAAGAGTCGATTTCAATCTTAAAGTAATTCCAATTATTATTGAAGATACACATTGGTTTGATAGGGAAGAGTGGTGCGGTATTTGCGGTAAAGCTGTATCCTGCCGGTGCTACCACAAATTCTCAAGATGGTGTTACAGATCTTATTGGGAATTGTCTACCTGTTCTTAAGGAGATGGTTGAGCAGAATATGCCCTTGCTGGTAATTTCTATGACAACTTGATTGCAACATCTAGTAGATATATGATTGGTAAAACAATTAATACATTAAAAAGTGAGTGAGAAACTCAAGGATTACAAAGAAACTTACTGAATCACTGAAAATCACTGAAAATCTTCATTATGTTTAGACATTGAAAAGCTGGAACCAGTTAAACGTGGTCACTGAATGTACTTCGTCAAGAATTCCTCAACAGCAGAGTATACCCTTGACCTTCAAACGCAATTGATTGGTGTCAGCTGACCTTCCTTCAAATATTCTAGTGTTTCCCCCCTCCCACCCCCCACCCCCCCTCTCTCCCCAAATCCAACCATGAGAGAACGACCTGTTTTCTGTTCTACTCACCTTTTAATTGGGGCAGATAATGGCATTTACTCTCCCCCCCCCCCCCCCAGCCATTCTAAGATTAATGAAGACCACAATACCCTAGAGAATGGATACATGAGGAAGAGTGATGCATGTTTTGAAGTTCCCTAGTAGAATTCTTACAAATTATATATAGGTTGTCATTGTTTTTGGTGCTACTATTAGTACTATACATTTGACAATTGTTCATCATTCTTTTTGTATGTCATTGTAATGCCCCAACTCCTAGCATGCCATATTTTCTTAGATGCATGTAGTCCAAGAACGAATGACCTATTAGGTGCAAACTGAGAATTGCCCATATTCACACCGAGGATCTGTTTGACTTGTTAAAAAGGCTTTTACTAAAACGTCTAATATAAAATGTATTATTGTTTTCAACTTATTAGTCAATATATTTCTTATGGAAGATATACTGAGGTTGTGTTTGATTTTTGTTTCCATGACGAACCATAAAAATAGCTATGTAACTTGAGTTTCCATGGAGAAATATTCTGAACCCCCCCCAATTTTGGGAGATGTGTGGTGGAAGGTCACAACTTCTATGCTCACTCCCCTTTTTGCCACGTTTTCCACTATTTTTGTGGTTCCTGCGAAAAAGAAAAGAAGCAAACACACCCTGAGAGTTGAAAATATGATCTATGCTGGGGATATATAATATATTACTGCAAGAAAAACAATTTAGCGTTATATGCAGGACTTTGCATATATTACTAAATGGGTGTGCACCTCCAGATGGGCCAGCGGCCGGCCTCCCACTCTCTTATGCTGCATTTTTTTAGCTTAGCTGGGTTTAGTGGATCATCCTATAAGCCCCTCTCGACCCTCCATTCTTTTGTCTTTCCTATTGAAAGCACCTCGCCCAACATCCCTTTGCCTAGTTCCGAACCAGTACGAGCACCAGATACAGCAGATCAGGATCCCGAGCCACCGGATGGAGATTTTGCTGAAAACCAGCTATATCCGATCTTGGTTGGCCTCCAAGGAGGAGCTTCAACATAGTTGAGAATATTAACTTTTGTGAACCATGTCTTCAGCTTGCAATTTGAGAATAACTGTTTTAACTTTCTTGATCACAATCCATTACCTAGGATGCTTTTTGCTTTGAAAGTTCACGTTGTTGCACTAAATATAACTAGATTGACATGTCATAGGTACACTATTTTCATATGCCTATACGAGCTAGATTGACATGTCATAGGTACACTATTTAGTGCAACAACATGAACTTTCAAAGCAAAAAGCATCCTAGGTAATGGATTGTGATCAAGAAAGTTAAAAAGTTATTCTCAAATTGCAAGCTGAACACATGGTTCACAAAAGTTAATATTCTCAACTAGATTGACATGTCATAGGTACACTATTTTCATATGCCTATACGAGCTATACCTCCACTAGCCTGTGGACCTTATTCTTCATATAAAATTATAAATACCACAGTGCTTTACTTTGTTCCCCATAGGAAAATAATCAATATTCTACTTGGCTTGCATGTGGTTTCTCATAGGTCCATGGGGAAGTCACAGATCAGAAAGTTGACATATTCGATCGTGAAAAAGTCTTCATTGATACAGTTTTAAGACCACTGACACAGAAGCTTCCAGAATTAAAAATTGTGATGGAACATATTACTACTCAAGATGCTGTAAGGTTTGTTGAGTCCTGTAAAGAAGGTAAACTTAGTCTCATCTATCATCATGCTAGTTATCTCCTAATCTTTGTTACATGACGACCCTAATTGTAACTTATTTTCTGGATTGTCTCTTAATAGGTTCTGTTGCTGCCACTGTGACTCCGCAACATCTTCTTCTCAATAGGAATTCTTTGTTTCAAGGGGGTTTACAACCTCATAATTACTGCCTTCCGGTATTAAAAAGGGAGCTCCATCGTATGTTCTAATCATCCCTATAGTATTTGCACACTAACACATGAAAAGATTTTTCAATTGCTATTAACTGTCAGAAATACAATCTTTGATGCAAATAGATTTAATATGGAAACCAGTGTTGTTAAGGCGGACGCCTAGGCGCGCTTGAGGCGCGCCTCGAGGCGGTTTGGCAAAAGAGCGCCTCAAAATGGGGCGAGGCGGAGCGGTAAAGTAAGGCGTCCGCTTCGGTCCGCTTCATCCCGCCTCACGCCTTAGACTCGGACCGCCTTAGGCGTTTTAGCCCTCAAAACTCAAATAAAGCCCAAAACCCAAAATGGCCAAAAGCCCAAAAGCCCAACTGTTTGGGATAGGGTTAATTTACAGGGGTCGAGAACTTGGCTTCTCATTGCTTACTTCAACAGCTCAGCGCCTCTTCTTCTTCTTCTTCTCCTTCAAATCAGCAAATCTGCCAAATCAGGTATGTTTTCTTCTAATCTTCTTCTTCTAATCTTCTTCCTCTTCGTCTAATCTTCTTCCCTCTTCAAATATGTTGCGTTTTTTTTTTTTTTTTTTTTTTTTTTCTATGATCTGTTCGCGAGGCCGACTGCTGCGTTTTTTTTTGTTGTTGTTGTTCTTCTATTCTTCTTCCTCTTCTTCAAAACCCCAAATCAAATTCCATTCCTTTTGCTTTACTTAAAATGCAAAACAAAAATCGAACTTTCAAACCCCAAAACAGCAAAATCATTCAAAGCTAATCCATTACACAAAAAAAATACAAAAACACAACACTAATCCTTGAATGGGGTTTGAGTTAATATAGAATTAGAATCAAAGAAACCCAAGTTTCGAAATAATAAATAACCCCCACAAACAGCAAAATCTGTTTCGTTTGTTTGTTTTAGAGTGAATTCATGAAGTAGGAACAAAACAGGAGTTATTTGCTTGCTCTGTGCCCGGTTTCCTCTGTTTCTGTACAAAAAAAATAATAATAAAGATTGGAACTTTGAATTGGTTTGGCTTTGCCTTCGGATTTGGTCTTTCTGTAAGCTGTAATTTGTAAATTGTAAATTGTGATGGATGAGTCATGCACTTTGGAGCTGTAAATTGTAAATTGTGATGTTTGCTTTGATTTGTTTGTGATTGAAGGAAACAAATGATACTTTGAAATGTTTGTACAGTTGCTTCATTTTGAAGAGTTTTGACGTCATGCACTTTTGCACTATATTTGGAGATAAGATTCATAAGAATACTTTCAACGTACTTCATTTAGTAAGAATAGACAGACTTCATTTAGTAAGAAAAATTAATAGACTTTATTCAATATATAAGGTCATGCTGCCTTCTTTTGCCTGCACATTTGCTACCATTTTTTCGTTTCTTTTCTTGCTTTCATTTCTTTGGATTTTCCCTTCATCTATTTTTTTTACTTTATGATTGTCACCATCTGTTTTCGGAAGTTCATTGAATTCCAGCTTGAGCTCGTGAATAAACTCTAGGATGTACCTGCAGAAACCAAATCAGTAAAAAATTTATTTCAGTTATTTTTCTACTATGTTTGAAGTTTTCATACAAGTTTATGTTTTTGTAACCAATAATTCTTTATTTGGTAATTGCCATGTGAATATGTAATAATGTAATTATGCAGCTTTAAGTACTTGAAATGGACGACGAATCAAACAAAGATATTGGATGGCGATATGGTCGATTAGAAAACCCACTCAACAGAAACAACGTTGTTTGTGCATTCTGTGAGAAGGTTACAAGGGGTGGAATATATAAGCACAAACAACATTTGGCTGAAGGAATTGTAGAAAATTAAGATCAGGATTTGGGTATTGAAGAGGAAGAAGAGTGAAATAATGAGAAATGAGAAGTTGGTGACTTTGTGAACTAGTTTGTAATATGCTTTGATGTTTTTATTGTTTGTTTATTTTTTAGTGATTTTGTAAATGTTGGCATGTGAAGTACACTTATGTAGTGTATCTTTTTCTATGTTATGCAACTTTATTATCTTTCCATTTCAATTCTAAATAGTTATATGACTTTTTGTACATATTGGCTTATGCAAGTTACTTATCTAAATATGTTTCAATTTATTATAATAAAAAAATCTTTAAAAAATGATAAAGACCGCCTCAGTGAAGTGAGGCGTCCGCCTCGCCTACCGCCTCGCCTCTGAGGCGTTTTCAGGCTCGTCCGCCTCCCCGTCGCCTCGACGCCTTAACTACAATGACCGGAAATGAGAATCACGGAATCAACTCGAATATCTCAGAACTCAGAAATGATGTTTTGGTACTGATCTCTTTAAATCAGCATATTCTTAGGGCTCCCCCTTATAAAATCTCTTGCATCGCCACTGTTTTCTTTTATGTTATCAATATCTTATCTTTACTCTGATGTAATTGGGTAGTTAGATAGTATTTATTTGTTAACTGAGTTAGATATGATAAAGCTCATATTATTAGGGCATTAGCCAAATTAGGTATATAGTTATATTGCTTTCCAAAGAAGCTATTAGGCTTATAAATATCGCAGAGAAATAAAGATTGTAGGTGGTGAATTGATTGAATAAAATTTATATTGTTCTATTCATCTTTTATCTTAGGGTTTATCATTGTTGTAGTTTTAGTTAGTATAGAATTCATCAATTAGTATCAAAGCCGAAAGGTTTTATTGATTGATTCATTGTTTGGAAAGAGTTTCAAAGGAAGATATTTGCTCGATTTGAAGAAGAGTCGAAGAAGAAACAAAGTTGATTGAAGAATAAAGAGAAGTTGAGAAGGAAAAGATAATCAATCCTAGATCCGTTGAAAACAGTCATCCTCGTCGTCGGAGCTCAACTGTCGCTGCTACTCAACCGTCAACCCAATACCCAAGTTCCCCATCGTCCAGAATCACAACCGCCACCAACTCAGACCTGCTTGTTTGGAGAAGGAATCAGGGCTATGTGCACCCCTTTTACGTGGTTGTGTACACCCACATTATTCTTTCAAGATTTTACAATATTAGGTCCTGCAAATTTGCAAAGAGATCCCTGGTCCTGATTTATACAACTGTCCCAAACTTTCTATAGATGTGCAGAGTAGTCCGTGCAGGCAGCGACCTATGTGCACCTAGAATCAGTATAGGCACCCCAACTTTTAAAAAATAAAAAAAGTGACTCACATTGTTCCCTATATCCATACCCTTCTTTTCCCATGTACCAATACAATCCAACCACATCAGTACCCATATCCAGTGGTTTTTATAATACTTACTACTTTTTTTACTATCCTACACCACAATATACCTATGTCCCCTCTTACCTACAACCTGAACCCGTTTCCCCTACACCACAACCACCACCCCAGTGCCCAGTGACAAACTTCTTACCACCTTCAATGTAATGCAGGTTGAAGCAGACACGAAGAAAATTTTGAGAGGATTCGAAGATCGGCTGATTGCCTACCTTGACGCATTTTCAATGACTGGAGAGGGAAAGAAAAGGCATGAGCAGAGAAGAGTTACCAGCGGATGAGAGCGATACAATGCAACATGACATTGGCCACACCTCGACCACCAACTTCCAAGTTCTCATATAGTCCCACTGTCACACGTACTGGACTTCCAAAAGGTGAGCCATTTGACGTGTGTGATTTCGTCCCTATGTTTTAGTCAAGAGTGTTGAGGTTTTCATAGATGTAAGGCAATGAGTGACGAAGTTTATAGATACATATTGGAAAATTTTTGTGGCACGAGCTTATGTGCATGCGTTTGTTGTTCAATAGGTATTATTGTTCATTGAGTCAACTTGCAACTTTTCTTAGTTGGTGTTATCTATGGAAGGTGTCTATCGTAGCAAGGTTCAAGGTCATCTACTGCGTGTGCATTTCACATTGTGTTTGGCGGACTTCTTCGACTTCAAGCTCAAGGACGAGGTTCTTCAACTTGGAGAGGGTGATGTAATTGGGTAGTTAGATAGTATTTATTTGTTAATTGGGCTAGATATAATAAAACTCATATTAATTAGAGCATTAGCCAAGTTATGTTTAAGCTATTAGGCTTATAAATAAAGCAGAGGAATATAGATTGGGTGAGTTGATTGAATAAAATATTTAAGTTGTTTTATATATCTTTTATCTTAGGTTTATCATAGTTGTAGTTTTTGTTTAGTGTAGACTTCATTACAAACTGGGTTATTTATGCGGCGATTTAGTGTAAATTGGGGGTACACCAATCCAAACTGGGTATTTGGTGGTTGTGTCTAGCGGTCACCGATTAATATGTGAGAAATCAGTGAGTCACCAAAAAATCGGTGAGAAATCGGAATAGTCCTGTTGGGTGGTGGTAATTGTTGCTCTATAATGTGTTTTGTTTTGGACATGATTACATAATTTGCTCTATAATATGACTTTTGTTGCTTATTAATCTTTGTCAAAATATGTTATTTGTTATAATTTGCATTAGTGAGGGTATAAAAACATATACTTTGAAAAAGTAGACGAAATTAATCCCCGATTAATCCGATTTAAGATAAATTGGTCTTGGACCGCAAAGGCTCCGTTATCCGCATTTACTACATAGATCACAAATAATGATAATAAACTAATAAAACAAGAAAATAAAGAATAAAATAATGTTGAAAGCATATTTTTTTTCATTCTTTGTTTTTTTTTTCCTCTTATCCTAAGACTTTTGATTTACTTTTCATTTAGGACAAGCTATTGTATCGGCTGTGACGAGTGGAAGTAAACACTATTTCCTTGGTACTGATAGTGCTCCACACGAGAGACTGCAGAAAGAATGTTCTTGTTGCTGTGCAGGAATTTACAATGCCCCTGTGGCCCTGTCATTGTATGCCAAGGTATTTGAAGAGGTAAGCTTCTTCTTCTTTTTTCTGGTTTGATAAACTTCTAAATAGCGCTATTTGAATGCTCATTATAAAGAACTAATGTCAGTGTTTTGACCTATGTTTCAAACCCAATCCCAACTCCCGACAAGAGTAATATGCAAAAGGAAACGCGTCAGTCAAACGTATACTAGTTATGTACTACACCAGAAATCAGCACCACTAACTCAAGTTAGTTTTTTACATTCTCATGCCCAATGCTACTGAGCAGCAAATGAGCAAACTGAATAAATTTTTCTTATATCACAAGCTCTAGCTTGTGATATTGTTCGTAAGCTCTTATTCACAGTCGATTTCTATATTAACTACCTTATAGACTTTTCTATTTATTCCCTTCCTTGATTTTATCTAATCAACTTCCTTATAAACCCAACCAAAAAGACTCCAAATGTTATGAAACTTCTTCCTTTCTCATGCTAAAGTCTCTTCACGGTGAAGGGAAAAAAATTGCAGCAAAATGTTCTCTTGACGACGGAAAAGAGAAAAATATATATATATATATATATATATATCCACATATAATTGTAGTTTGATTATAGATATGAATCTGTGATCACGGTGCAAGCCTTCGTCTCATTTCAAAATCATTTTCTTGTCGTTGCAAAGCTTTCGTTTTGAACTTTTTATGGGAAGAATTTTTTTTTCCTTCACCTTGTAGACTTGAGAAAAGTTTGATAAGCTTTGGAGTATTGTTAGTTAGTTTTATTCTGGAAGTTGATTAGAGAAAATCGAGGGATGGAATAAGAGCTTACGAACAGCTAGTGATATCATTTCTCATTTAAGAGGATCCTTTTTAGAAAGTGTCTGATAAGTTTGATCCCAATTAAGAGAAGGGTTTTTTTTTAGTTTGGCCCTCAATAGTTTTATACCTAATTGAGTTTAGTACTAATTTTAAAAATTAACGTAGTCTAACACTCAAATTGTAATAGTCAACGTACTTGACTTCCATTGACTTTATTAAAACCCAAAAATATCCTTCATTTAAAGGCACATGCCATTGAACTTTCTCACACTACATTTTTCGTGGATTTCAATTCTTCATGAGCTTGGCTACAACCGACTCAACGTCTTGCATCTACCACTTTGAGAAAACCACAAGATTCACCACTATCATTTGGCATCCCAGAAAAACATTTTGATCCCTAAGAATGCATCTAGGAACCATCAGTGAAGATCCGTTCTGTCAGTGGGTTTTGAAGATCTTGATCAAGGCTTCATACAAATTTGCCTCCATCAAACACCCAAAAAGAACAAGAAAAGATACTGAGATTTCAAAGAACCAATAGAATCCCAAAGCAAAAAATTCCTCCAGAATCCAAATTTATAAAAGATCGAGACAAACCCGCATCATAAATCAACCCAAGAAGCTGAAAAATCACAAAACTTTCAAAACAAAAATTCCAAAGAATTAAGTGAACTCGAGATTAAAAAACCAAACTTTACCTATTAAGCAAACACTACAAAAAAAATTTAGATTGGAGATGACATCATGAGAGCTAAATCACCAATCACCATAACACACAAACCCCAAACCACAAATAATTGGAAACACACCTTGGGTAAGTCATTTTCCACCTTTTTAAATATGATTTTGATATGGGTCCAGAGAGAGAACTCAAATCTGTCAACTTTGCTCCGATCATCTGCGTGGCCATCAAGGTGACGACCCTAGGCTTGAAATTGGCTTGAATTCGCAACCCCATTCTCCACTTAGTGTGAGTTGGCAAATGTGACAAAGGTGTTGTGAAACTTGTGAAGAAGAAAAAAAGAGTGTAAGGCATTGTTGATCGATCAAGTATTATGCAAATGAATGTGGTGATGGTTCAATTTAGCATGATGGTGGTGGTTATAGGGAGATATTAGGAGAGACACAGACATAGTGGTATTCATTTGGGTGGGCCGTTGGTTTTGGAGATGATGCTGGAAGGTGTCTGGGAAGAGAAGTGAAGAAGATGGGATTTTTATTTTTATTTTTTGAACCATGACATTATATCTCTCAAATACATGTCAATATATCCTGACCATTAGATGAATTTTAGAGATGCTTACCTAGCATGTGTTTTGCATGCGCCTTCTAAGTGAAGGATATTTTTGGGTTTTAAGAAAACTTTAACAGTCAATGGATGTTTATCATGTTGACTGTGACAATTTGAGTGCTAGACTGAATTAATTTTTAAAATGAGTACTAACCTCAATTAGACATAAATTAATGATGGCCAAACTAAAGCAAATCCTTAATAGAAAGATGGGTTATAGTGTTATACTAGCTCAAGAGGAATGTTCTAGTCTTTGAATACTACTTGATGCATTAGTTAGGAAAAACACCTTGTGTTAGAAAAAGATGAATAAATAGAGCAGTGTGATTTCTTTTATATTTGTAATAACATCATATTCTTGTTTGATGAAATGGGTTATTTTCTTTTCTTAGGCAGGCGCTCTTGAAAAACTAGAGGCGTTTACAAGCTTTAATGGACCGGACTTTTATGGGCTTCCAAGAAATACATCAAAAATAAAATTGAGCAAGACCCCGTGGAAGGTGCCAGAGTCTTACACCTTCAAGTTTGGAGAGATCATTCCCATGTTTGCAGGTGAAACTCTTGCGTGGCACCCATCTCCAGTCGTTTGATCGAGCTCTAGAGTTTTATTTTAGTTGTATCTTTTACATCCCATATTTTTAGTTTTCTTTTCTTTTCATTTAAGTTATTCCAGCTTCTTGATATACCAGAAATGGTCCAACCTAGATATTCTCGTGTACTGGGCATTTGTTGAAAAACTAATCAAACTCTACATTCTGGAAATTGTCAACATATATTGTTGGTTTTGATAGCCATAATATCATTCTTGTTAAAAAAGGTAATCTTTGGCAGTGAGCTCTGGACTTGTGATACCATCCGAACTTGCATATGATGGAATCAACTTACTTTGAAGAAATTGTTAACCATACTACATGTCATTCTTGTTAAAATCAACTTACTTAGAATTTGTACAGTGAATAAAAATTGTTGTGCAGTCCAAACTAATTATTTTTTATTTCCACTATTGTTTAGATCTAATGCAGTTTTTGGCCCTTTTAGAATTAATTCATTTTAGCGACACATGTACTTTCCCGGCAGATAGCCTATTATTCTTGGGCTATATTGGGAGTGCTTTTGGTATAGATATTAATGAAGACATATTTAAAGGCAACCTGGAGTGGCCTATAACTTTTTCCTTTCATGATTGTGCAGAATTTTCTTGTGGAGAAACAATACTTTTTGGCCATCACTTTGAAGGATGTTGCTACTTCCTAGTTTTCTTGTCAACAAGCTAAAAGGGCATGCTCAATTTTATTTATTTATTTATTATTATTATTATTATTATTTGCATGCTCAAAATTAGTGTACGTGTTTAATGGGTTCATCTTATTCTTACCTATTTTGGATTTTCCTAAAACTCACGGTGACATTGATTTGATATGGTTGTGGGTGGTTGCTAGTCGCTATTTCAAGATGACACAATTTTTTTTTCCTTGAAAAATGCCTTCCTTCATGGTCAATGGCTCAATGTTGTCATCTAACTTTTCAAGGAAACTGTGTTTGCATGTTGTTCCTCGAGTTCCTTCTGTGATTTTGGGAAAAATATTATTGGATGAATTTAGGCATTGAATTGAATTTTTCAGTAGCACATAGTCAAACCGGGACCAAAAAGATATCATCAATCATACTTTAGGAAACATGTGTCATGCCTTTCAAGAAGAACCATGTGATACAAATTCATTCGTCAAGTATCCTACCCAAGGATTGTGATTTCGTTTTTCGAGTTAATTTCAGTCTCCTGATTTTAAGTAATATTTCGGTGTTAAAGAAAATAAATAGCTAGAGTATAAATATTTCGATAGTGGCTCTCTTGAGTGGTTGTTATCTTGTTTTTTAACTGTAGTTTGAAAAAAAAATGGTCTGTTATCTTGTTTTTTAACTACAGTTTGAACAATTATTTTATGACATTTGTTAGCTACAAATGGTTGCATTAATATTTTTATGTTAGCATTTTTATTTTATTTTTGAATGTTTTGTCACTTTGAATGTGTTTGTATTTGACTGGTTGTGAATGTATATCAGAGTTTGAAGAACTTTTTTTTTGTTTCAATTAATGGTTGCTTCAATTCTCTTTACACGAAATTATCTTATTCAATATTGGTTCTCATTTTACCTATGAGGCTATGATCATGCTCTGTGGTAGATAGTTTGTGACTAAATAGTGACAGAGAATAAAATTTATTATTTTCCAAGTGCCCATGCATTGAAGAATATGAAATCAAGATTTGATAATGAGAAAATTGATTTTGTTAACTACATTATGGAATAAGAAGCAATGATAATTAAAACAAAATTTCTAATCATCATTAAGAAAAGTAATGCACGGCGTACCTGAAAACTTTTCTAATCAAATTTATGAAAAGTTAATCAAATTGATAAAAATAACCAAAAAAATAAATTAGAATCATTAATAAAAAAAGTCTTTTATTTTTCGAAAGTTGAGCAAGGGTTATTTAGGATCCCCAAACCTAAAATTAAGAGAGCTTTGATTACATTCGAATATATGTTTTGCCTATGCTATCCTCATGTACTATTTTTTTTCACATCTTCCGCAAAAGAGCTAGGGGTGATTTCAATAAAAACTGTGTGGAAGTATCTTTGCTAACTTGTCCACAACTCTATTTGTCACCCTGTAATCATGATGAAGCTTGTAGTCTGCTAGCAGTCCCAGTTCATGTTTGATTCTCCTTATTATATGCCTTAGGTGCGAGGCAGCATTCATGTCCTTGGTTAAATACTCAAACACTGATGTAAAATATGTGGAGATGTCTAACTTCGATATCTGATGTATTCTAGCCAGTATAAACCCCGCATCTAAGCCTTGCAGCTCATGTTTTATTATTGACTGCGCTGAAACAGACCCTAGACAAGCTGCTGTTACTGCCCCTGTGTCACTCTTGATAACAGCTCCATAGACACCTTTAACACTGCCCAGCAAGCCATCTAAGTTCAGTTTCTTCCATGCACATTTGATTGGACTACGAATGCTATATAACACATCTAGATTCCATCTCCTAAACAATTGTCTGTTCTGGGCAGAGTCATCAATTGTAAGCTCTTCAACACTGAATTTGAGACGCACATCTTTGTATATCCTTTGCACTAGTTCAATTGCGGTAGTATACTTCTGCTCATATAGCCTGTTGTTCCTCTCTAACCATAAGTTATAGATTGTAACATTGAACGTGACTTTCTTTATAATGGAACATGTATTGCTGCCTGTGAAGTGTTGCATGCACCATAGTAACTCATCTTCCCAGCTAGTAACTTGTCTTGAGAAACAGAAGTAATGCAGCATATGTTCCCAAACAAATTTAGAATAAATGCACTCAAAGAAAAGATGTTTGTCAGTTTCACTTTTTAGGTTGGCATATGTAAATTGTTGGTCATAAAAGTATAAAAGTAGGCACAAATTAGTCATTACATCAACTACGGTATCTAAATTGTTTATTTTTTAAAGAAGTAGGCCTTAAAAAGTCATTTTCCCTAAAAAATTTCTAGCTTCGCCTATGATAACTTTTATTATCGATCAACAATCCCTAACCATTTCGCCCCTCTTTGACTAAAATCCTGGGTCCCTCACTGGATTAAATCCGACAATCTCAGTATGAATTACCTAATAGATTTTTCTATTAATTATTTTCCTTGATTCTCTCTCATAAACTCCCTTAATAAAACTAGTTAAAATAACACGTATAGGAAAGAATTCTAATCTTTGGAAAATTATCCAACTCCCAAGTCTCTTCTCTCTTCCCTAATTCTTAAGCCAAAGTTATCTCCACGCCAAAAAAAATAAATTAACTTCATGCTTGAAGAACACTTTCAAGGTGAGATAGCGAGCTTGCATGTTGATCATAATTACGTGATAGGTGATTTTTTTTCTTTCAACGAGAAAACTTTGAGTGCGAAGGGTATTTATTTTTTTCGGCATGGAGAGAGTTTGGTGTGAAAGAAGAAAGAATGAGAGAAGTTTGCTGAGATTTGAATTCTTTCCTATTACATATTAGTTGGCTTTAATATGGTAGTTAATGAGAGTGAATCAAGGAAGAGAATAAATAGGAAATCTATGAGGTAGTTAATATTGAAATGCTATATATGATTTAATCCAACGATTGTGAAGAAGAGTTTACCAACATTATCACAAGCTCTAGCTTATGATATTATTTCTCACAAAATAAATGAAAAATATTAAATCTTTCCATTTTATAATTGGAGGAGAATTTTCTTAAATTATGTGCTTGACATTAATCATATTGAAGGGTTGGATCTAATGTATTAGTGCTTGACAGGGCTTATTTTGTATAAAATACAAAATTCAGAGGGTAAAATGGGAAAACCCAAAGTGTCCAAACGTTTACGCTCACACTGTTGAATAGTTGGGGCCTTCGATCAAATAATTTACCCTGATGGCCTATGTATAATTAATATTTGAGAGGGATTATTTTTGATTAGTTGGGGTCTTCAAATAAATTATGTTGATAGGTTAGGTATAATTAATCAATATTTGAGATGGTCTAGTTTTGATTATAAATATTATAAAATTAGGAATGCAAAATTGGAAATTGAAAGTATTAAATTGAAACACTTCACTGTTCATCTGCAGTGATGCAGTCAATTTCCACTCCCTGCTTTGATCTAATTCCGCTGACATGCTGACATACACAAGTAACACACGTGAGCCAAAAACCATCGTTGTGGTGGCCGATGACACTCCGATGCTAAAGTCAGACAGGGATCCGAGGAAGGTGTAATGTTGTAAACAGGAAATTTGTAGCGTACTTTAGCTTACCAACCTCATGTCTTATTTATAGTGCAGTAGTCCTGGTTCTACTTGACCATCGTAGGCGTAGTTTAGGGAGGAGATCTTCGTGGAGATCCTTATCTAATTAGGAGTTGTGTTGTAGGAGGAAAGTTCCTTGTTAGCCCTGTGCTCTTAGATATGCGGGAAATAGTTCCCAATCCCAGAGCAATCGGTAGGAGGAAGTTTCCTTGTAGGGAATGTACTTTGGTATTAGCTTCCTAGTTGAAAGCAAAGAGTTGTTGTAGTTGCCCGTCTGAAGTTGATCCTCGAGATATTTGCCTTAGTAGGACTTACGGGTATTGAGGATGGTTGTGAGACGTGTGGGCCTAGCACGTTGTAAGAGTTTTGGTCCGTTTAGCGGACTGGATCAGGCAAGTTATAACCGCTTGGGCCGGATCAGTGTTGAGCTGATGCTAGGCCCATAATTCCTCGAGATCATCATGAGGCATGTATGGCTCAGAGATGTGACCATTTTTATGTATCATCAGTTACTTCCCCCGAGTTAGTGGGCCATCACATCGGTTCGCTAAGTCATCTCTTTGAAAAAATACGTCGCTCATGATGATGATTGAGTCTAACTCGTTGCTTGAGCCGCGCGTTACATTAATTGAATGTGCGTCAGTTCAGCGAAAAAGTGGTAGGAACCTAATCCCTATTTAGGTCATCCGTAGTGCAGAGTCTGACTATTTTATTTTCCTTGTTTTCGAAGCTACGACTCTGCTTATCTTCTGACTAAGAAGGATTGTTCGTCTTCGCAATGGCTCAACAAAATCTTCTTGACGACACAACCTTGGGCCAGGGCTTGGAGTTCTTCAAAGACAGGTTGCTGTCTAAGCTTGGCCTTGCTAAAATCCATACGAAGTTCAGGGTCCCCGAGGACCTGCCATTGTATATCCTGGAGGATGACCAAACGCCAATGTCGCCACCGGCTGGGTTCATCTGTTTGCATCGAGGGATTCTTCAAACAGGAGTGTGTTTTCCTGTTCTGGATGTGATCTGGGAAATCTTAGATCTTTTGGGGATTCCTCCGTCCCAGTAGGACCTAATGGATATAGAATCACCATTTTCATCCTTATTAGGGCGAAGGAGGTTGGCGTCCGCGTGACTCTGCGAGTAATCCAGTTGTTGACCTCTCATCAACTGATGAGTAATGTTGTCTGTAAGATAACGTCGCCGACTTGTTCCGTGAATCTGCCTAATGATTTTAAGTTCTGGCAGAAGTATTACTTCTTAGCCCCTACGGATTCAAAGTATTTTAAGTGCAAGGGTCGTTCGTGTGAACAATAGTTCGACCACTTCGTAAGTTCGACTTTGTCTCTTGACTTTGATATGCCTGATTGCAAGCTAGCTGATCATCGCTTGTGTTTCTTGGCAGGAAGTTTTCTCACTACTCCCCCTACCTTAGAGAAGCAAAACGACGTTTCATGGTTTGTCGACGAAGAATGTGGTGGTTGTCATAAGCGTCTCCAACTTCATTCGTAGTAGGTTGTGAGACAACTGGCACGTAAACCCATTATTTACCGAGCGTCGAGAGTCAACTCGGATGATGGAGCCCTTTCTAGGAAGAGGAAGGCTGTTGGGGCCAAAATTCTCGTTCTGTCTGACGTGGAGGAGCCATCTGAAACTCTTGCCTCTTTTGTGAGTTCAAAGAGGTCCCGTGTCCACTCTAGGGGGAGAAGTGCGCTAGTCTAATCGGACTATCAGGGTGGAGACGATGTGTCTGGCTGGGAGAATGATTACCTGCGGTTTGCAGGGGTTGAAGACATGTCAAATCTCAGTGATGCGCAGGCCGGACCTTTGAATGAGCGTTTAGTGCGGGTTGCAATGGCTGTTTCAACTGGTGTTGATTTGCGCAGGACTGTCCCAGTAGAAGGCTTCAGCGAAGGTTCGCTTAAGGTTGTAGAATCTGATCGTCCCATTGGCGTGCCGTCTAAAACTGACCATGGCACATGCCAAGTTTTTTGTAGTCCGCACTGTTCGTCGTCTCATTGTGGGCCACAATTGGAAGTGTTGGAGGGTCCTTTGGATAATTCGCTTCCTCCGGACCCTGTTGATTCGTCTTGCACTAAAGGGCCGGCTATTCGTGACAGAGGAAAGGTCGCGGAGGAGAGCCTAGGAACAATGGCAACTGCGAAGGGTGGTGCCAGCGTGATTCCTGATCGGGAAGGCTTCATTCGGATGCGCGGATAAGTCTGTTTGCACCAAACTTGGTGAGGATGAGTTCTCAGGTCTGGCATCAAGAAATTGACGTGGAGTACGCTTTGAGGAAGCATATAAGCAGGCGACACAACTGGCTGATGGATTGCGCTCTGAAGCTCGAGGAGGATACGCTGGAAGGGTGTATGGATAAGGGTTTAAAGTACCTTATGCTGGGTATGTCTCACTTGAGCCAGGTGGTCGTTGCTGGGATGAAAGTCGAGGTGTTTCGTGAGAGGGTATACACCATGGAGCTTGTTTTCTCACACATGCAGCTGCTGTATTATGACGCGCTCTATAAAATTGAGCGGTTGCAGAAGCAGGCTAAAGAGAAGAGGCTGGATCAGTCAACCGTGGTCGCTGAGACTCAGAAGGCTCGTATGGAGGCCCTTGAGCGTGATATGGCAAAGACGGTGTCTGAGAGACGAACTCAAGCAGAAGTTGAGTCGGATTCGCCGAGACGTAGAGGTTGCGCAGGAAGCTGCGGCTAAGGCGTGTTCTAAATTGCGATCTCTTGCTGATGAGAATGCTTCGAAGGAGGTCGAATGGGCTGCCCAGAAGCAACAAATGGAATCTGATGTGGAGTTTAATGTTCGAGAGGCAAGGAAAGTAGAGGACCAGCTCGAACTGGAGTGGCATGAGCTCAATGCTGTGAAAAGCAGTCTGGCCACGGAATAGTCTTAGGTCGACATGCTGACTGGCAAGTTGGAGTTGTTGGAGCGTGAACTTGCTGACTCGAAGGCGCGAGAGGAAAAGCTTCTACAAGAACAAGGCAGATGCGAGTTCCGTTGGGTTGTACACGGCATGTTGGAGCTACTGGTGCTAATAAAAGAGGAACATCCAGAGTGGGATCTCGGTCGTTACAAGATGTCGTATGTAGACCTATTCATTACCTTTGCATAGTCGGACGAGGAAGACAGTTCAGATCCTGATGCCCGAGGCGTGGTGTGTGCTGACGCAACTCCTGCTCCTTTTTTCGTTAAGTTTAGCTCTTTTATTTTTGTACCTTCTCCTGATAAGGAATGAATTATGTACTTTTGTACCCATTTTTTCTACCGTTAATAAAAAACACTTTTATCCGTTTTGTGCTTGTCGTCTCTATTGCATTTTTTTGTTTCGCCTTTTTGTCTTTCTTTGACATAGGTTGGTTGAATCAATAGGACGCCAAATGGTTTGTCCGTAGTAGAGAGCTTGACCGCTTTATATTTTAAATGACTTATGATCATTGTTGCATAGTCATGTCCAATAGTGGGCATGTTGTGGACAATTTAGCGTATATGACAGAGCGTTTGTGTCGAGTCAGGCGTCGTAAGCTCGAGTGGACACACTATGTAGCGTTTATTTGGGCATTGGCCGTACGATCTATGTATCGGCTCGAGTGGCCTTTGCTGGTAATAAGGTATCAATTTGTTTGAGCTTGAAGACGCTGGCTCGGCTAGATTTGTTTTGGCGGCCACTGTTTTGAAAGAGAGTGGGGGTTGCGTGTCGAGCTGTGTGGGGCTCCTACCTTCCGAAGCATCTATGTCCGAATGACATGGACTATAAGTTCAAGGAGTAAGGATTTGGCGACTAGTTGAAGAACAACAGTCCTGTGGCGAGCCGTCAACATTAGTCGGGGACTGACTAGTCTCCCACCTTTCGAACCATCTGCACTTACGCGATGGGGGCTGCAAGTTCGAGTAAAAAGGGTTTGGCGACCAGGCTGAAAAGCAGTGGTCCCGTGGCAAGTCGTCAAGATCAGTTCAGAACTGACTAGGCTCCCACTTTCCAAATCATCTACACCTGTGCGCATCAAGCTACAAATTTGGGAGTTTTCGGCGACCACGCTGAAAAACAGTGGTCCCGTGACAAGCCGTAGTAATTAGTCCGCGGCTGACTATGCTCCACCTTTTAGACTATCTACACCCGCGCAATGGGGGCTACAAGTCCAGAGTTGGTGATTCGGGGACCACGCTGAAAAGTAGTGGTTCCATGGCGAGCCGTCGGAATCAGTTCAGGACTGAATAAGCTCCCACCTTTCAAACCATTTACGCCCTCGCAGTTGAGGCTACAGGTCTGGGCTTTGATCAGAAGCTTTCGTTGCCAGTCGTCACCAGCTAGGCCTACCTGATTGTGTTTGGCGATCACTAACCGCAGAGGGGGTAATGATCCCTGGCGAGTCGTCATCACCAGGCATGATAGCACTGATTAGACTCCCAGTTCCTAGATCATCGGGATTCGCGCTAAGCTGACTAGGTATCGAGAAATACCAGAAATCGTTGTCATTAGCTTTGGCTGACTAAGTTTGCCTAGTAGGAGAGGGGTTCTGCCTGTTTGAGAGCGTGCGAACCCATGTCCGCTAGTGTCGCGCACTATGTGGACAACATTACCATAAAACAAACAGCGATCCATAGGTACGATCCGCCGTGCGTCAATGTTGATTTGGATTTGCGTTTGTGCCTAGCATGTAGCAGAATATTGTTTGAATGGTGGGCCGGCGGATCGAGCCTTTGGGCCCGCAAAGGAAGAGTTAGGGTTTCCTGTACAGTTGCACTATGTGTAAGGCATAGATCACGCGATGACACGTGTACGACGTAGGTTGCGGGACAGTTGAGTACTGGTTACTCTCTCTAAATTGATGGGGTTGTGTGTAGCGCCATTAATTGAGCGAAGGTGGTCTGCGCACTTTCCTTAGGAATCGTCGTTTCTTCATTTTCCACACGGTATTATATGCTTAGCAGTTAATACAGGAGGCCCGTTTGGTGAACCATTACGCCTATACAATGGTGTCTTCCAATTGTTGTAGGCACTATTTTTTGCAGAGCTTATTTCTTGAATATTTTTGTTTGAAGAAAATGTTTTGGGTTTTCCAAATGCTGAAGGGAGATCTTTAGCAATGGAGTCCTCGAATGTTCTGACATTTGTACTGATCATTCACGACGATAGTTGCTGTTATGCGTGGTTACCTGTTCTGGGTGGACACGTAGTTGATTTGCTGCGGTCTCACAATTTCTTCTCATATCATGGAGAAGTAGTACAGATTTTCTACCAAGGGACATACCTTGGTGTTACTTCGTGCCGCTTGCGTCCATACATGCGTGGATCCTGCTGCTAACCAATAGCTGATCGAAGTGTTAATCGATGTGCGATGTTTCCAGGTGTGGTATCTTTCAATCACTCCTGGCATCGTTCATGGGAAAAGTGGCCTTGCTTGGTAGCACTGTGAGACCTCGTCTGCTTTGCCGCTTGTGGCCATCATCATCTACCTTCTTCCATCCCCCCTGAACTTCAACAACCATTTGAGGAAGTCTGTAAGGAGGGTGGGATGTCTCTTGAGGAAATTAATAGTCCACTGTAAGGTCTACAGCGATATTGTATGAGCACTTTCCTGGGGTGATTCGCCGGAGCCATTTAGCTGCTCAGTCATTTCAATCCCTTCTGAAACCTTGTCTTTATCTTGGGAAGGGGTTGAATGAAGTCCATTCGCATATCTTTGTTGTCACTTGCAAATAGCTTGCATGTCCTCCTTCAGACACCTTTACATAGTTAGATCGTCTATGCGGGTCTTTTACTTCATGTTGCATTGTATTCAGATGCTTGTAGTATGTAGTCTTTTGTATCCGTCTCAAGGCGCTTGTTGTTACATCTTTCCAATAATCAATAGAGTTTGTTTTCGTAATTCTTCATTTATTTCTTAAATGATTGCAAATCACTAAAACTCTACATTGACTATGGAAAGGGAAACAAACGACTGAAAGTAGACTAACTATTGACGGAGAGAAATTGATCCTGGCCTTGAAGTGAATTCGGGTTGCTCTTGTGGATCGATCAGCAGACGGTCGAGGCGTTTCAGAGGTTACTGAAGAGTAAACCTTTTAGAGGGGTCAATCTTTGTATCGACAGAACGTCGGGGGGATGTATTCCCGCTTGCCATGGTCTCTCCACTTCGCTGGGCGGAAGAGCTTATCGCTTCTATGTCGCCTAAATGTGACGTCTCTGTCGTCATTTTCCTGGCACTGATTCAAGCTGCTCTGCAGGATGTAGTTGGATCTGGGAGCATTCTATCCATTTCGGTGCGACATAATGGCAGTCTCGTGCCGTAGGTTGATCTCCAAGCATTGTCCCTTCGGAGTGGTTAGCAGTATACTTAACACATTGGTGAAGCTTCCATCTGGTGGAGCCATGGTCTTCCCAAGATAAGGTTGTAGGTTGATGGCGCATCTATTACCATGTAGTCCAGAAACATGACCTTTCTTAACTGTGGCTCCTTTGCCACTGTTGCTAACCTTATCTTTTTGAGGGGGAAACATTTATCTCCGCTGAATCCAATCAACGGGTAATTCGAGGGTGTCATGCTTTCCTCCTTGAAGTCCATGTTGCAGTAAGCACTATAGAACAGGACGTTGAGCGAGCTTTCTGTATCCACCAGAACTCTCTTTACCTCCCACCTAACTATGGAAACCGAGATGACTAGGGCTTCGTTGTGTGGCACTCGGACTCCTTCGAGGTTTTTGTCCGTAAAGGTCAAGGTGGGAATGGGGCTCTAAAATTTTGAGTGGCAGATGCATTTATCCTCGTCCGCGAGTCATGTTCGCATTTCCAGTAAGGTCCGTTTGCGAGACCTGTACGACTGGTCTTCATTCGGTTCGACCCCATAAACTACATAGATTGTCCATGGGGTGTCATTTTCTATCTCTTTAACTGACTCCCCCGGTCCCTAGTTCAATCTGTCCACTTTTCAGAGTTTAAGAATTGCTTCAGTTTGCCTTTGCGGATCCAGTATTCAACTTCATACCTTGAGAGGGCTTTAAGGTGAGGTCTTTGTAGAGTTTTCCTTCCTTGAGGCCCGCAGTGAAGGTTGTCATGGTCGTGTCGTCGCTGCATCCATCGATGAAGCGTGTTACATACTCTCTGAGAGTCTCGTGGGACCTCTACTTTAGATAAAGTATGTAGTATGGGCCTTTTTGGAAACACTGGCTCCCTACGAAACTTGTAAGGAACTCTTTTGCCAGTGTCTTGAAGGAGTTGATCGACCTCGGCAGAAGGCTGTGGAACCATGTCAGTGTTGACCTCTTCAGGCTAGTGGAAAAGGTTATGCACATCACCAACTTTGATCCTTTTTTTAGGGCCATTAAGTGCTGGTAATGACGCAAGTGGTCGAATGGATCGGTGGTTCCATCGTAGAAGTCGAGCTGCGGAGGAGTAAACTTCCTCGGAAGGGCCTCATTCATGATCCGGTCCACAAATGGTAGGACAGAGAGGCGGTAAAGTACATCTAGGTCACGCGACCCTCTGCGGAGGGTTTTTTGAAGGCCAAGCCTCTCTGCCCTGGCGGCGGGCTCAACATTAGCTGCGCAGCCTTTCCTAGTCCAATGAGAACTAGCGGGGGCTTGGATTTCTTGTGCTTGTTCCTTACCATCTTCCGAAGACGGAGGCCCATGATGCTCCTGGTCTCCATTGGTAGGTGGTGTATTTTGTCGTGTGAGAGCTTCCACCGCCTTGGCTATCTGTTGTATTTGAGATGACAACCTATCGATTCGAGGGTCCGTCATTGCTATCGTCGGCGTTGGGGCGTGAGTTTGCATACTGTGTATGACTGGAGCCGCTGAAAGCGGCGGTACCACGCCGGCTTGAGCGTTTGACGTGTCCATCTGTTCTCCGTTGTTGCGTGACCTAGTGGTCACCATCTTTCTGGGTTATAAAAGGAGACGACGCTAGTGAAAAGTTAAGAATTTCGTCGTCCCCACGAACAGTGCCAAACTAATGCAGTCGATTTCCGCTCCCTGCTTTGACCTAATCCCGCTTACCTGCTGACCTGCACAAGTAACGCACGTGAGCCACAGACCACCGTTGTGGTGGTCGATGGCACTCTGATACTGAAGTCAGATAGGGATCTGAGGAAGGCGTAATGATGTAAACATGAATTTTGTAGCGTACCTTAGCTTACCAACCTCATGTCTTATTTATAATGCAGGAGTCCTGGTTATACCAGGCCATCGTATGCATAGTTTAGGAAGGAAATCTTCATGAAGATCCTTATCTAATTAGGAGTTGTGCTGTAGAAGGGAAGTTCTTTGTTTGCCCTGTACTCCTAGATACGCGAGAGATAGTTCCCAATCCAAGAGCAATCCGTAGGAGGAAGTTTCTATGCGAGGAATGTACTCTAGTATTTGCTTCCTAGTTGAAAGCAAATAGTTGATGTATTTGCCCGTCCGAAGCTGATCCTCGAGATACTTGCCTTAGTAGGACTTACGAGTATTGAGGATAGCTGTGAGACATGTGGGCCTAGCACGCTGTAAGAGTTTGGGTCCGTCTGACGGACTGGATCAGGCGGGCTTATAACCGTTTGGGCCAGATCAGTGTTGGGTTGATGCTGGGGCTCGTAATTCCTCGAGATCATCATGACACGTGTATGACTCAGGGATGTGACCGTTTTTATGTATCATCACCCGTCTTTAAGTGTGTATATAGTTTTTTTTTTTTTTTTTTTTTTTTTTTATAAAAGCATATATATATTAATTAAACTGGTTAGAATACCGATGTCCTGCAATGGTGGCGAGTAAGTGAACCTCATAATTGAGATCTCTACAAATAAAGTTACAGTACCAAAAAGTGTGAATAGTAAGCAGTCTTCTGATACCGCTAATAAGAGGACGCCATACCTATGCCATGGTCACATTGGATTGCCGTTGGTCGTCATGCAAAATGGAATTAAGCATGTCAGAATCACCTAACAAAAGCCTTGTTCGCCATTCCCTTGCTTGAATGATGTGAAGAGCCACTTCGACTGCATGGCATTCTGCCATTGTACTATCAATTATTTTCCCCGCAATAGGTCCTGCCACCCGAGCTTGTACCTCGCCTAGGATGTTGACCGCCAAAATACCAATCGCTCCTTGTTGAGATAAGGCAAAAAAGCTTGCATCATAAGTGACTACAATTGTTTACAGGTCAAGAGTGTGGGGAATAGGTTTAAACTGTAAGGTTTTTGTGTTCAAAGGGTGTTGTCTTTAGCTAGTAGTAACTCTGTCCTTTTGGTAGCTGACTTAGTAAGAGGACCTTGTTTTACAAGTTGCATGAAATCAAAGGGTGGGTTAGAGATGGGGGAAGGCCAAGAGTCTGTCACCGTCGTTTCAAGGAAATGATGAATATGGTTAGATGAATTTGTATCTTGACTGGCTAAACAACTAACTTGATGATCCGTGATGAACCATTGGTGCTTCTAGGCATTCCAAGTGCAATAAAAGGAGGAGATGAAGTTTCAGGGGCAGAATTTGGTATTTTGGAAGACACAATTGTTGTAGATCTGCCAAGTGGTTTGGATGAAAGTGGCGAAATGTGCTAGTATTTCCTCTTTGACCACCTTGTGAGTATTAGCAGTGTCCCCAAAAAAATTAAAAAACAGAGTAGTGGATGGCATCCCAAAGCTATTATGAAGCCAATCAATCGGGATATGGTAGATCTGCAAAAGTTGGTGGATGATCAGGTACAGGAAGAAAAGATGAATAGCGTCCTCTATGTGATTGGTACTGAAAATACATCGGTCTTCAATGGGAGTATGAATCCGAGTTAAATTAGTCATAGTTGGAAGAATGTTTTGACTAAGTATTTTCCAAAGAAAGAATTGGGCACAAGGAGACGCTTTGATTCTCCAAAATTATCTGAGAAGCTTAGGATTGAAGAGGTTAGAGTGAGTGGCTGAGGTGGAGCATTCCAATTGATCATTGATGAGAGCCTTGGTTGCATTTTTTTTTTTTACAGAGGAAAGACCTTTTTTATCTAGTAGCCAGATCAATTTGTCAGGACTATCTAAAGGTTTGATAAGGATATCTTGAATATCTTTAGCCATAGGAGCGAGAAAAAAGGATTTGATAAAATCAACATTCCAATGGGTGTGTGTTGACTGGAGATAGTTGGATTAGCATTGTTAAAAGTGGATAAGAATTGTATGAAGAGAATTGGGATTAGCTAGACACGCTTTAGAAAATGGTGGGCTTAATGTTGTGCTAGACTTCATATTGTACATGCATGAGTAGAGTGGTCCATTATAATAAACTAAAAACATATCATAGTAGAATTTCCATATTCCTCGGTTTCATCTCTTGCCTTAATCATGGTGCACTTGAGCAAAGATGGAGTTCTATCATCTGTTCTGAATAAAGCAAATCAAAGTTTGCACTCTTGAACACCCCACTATTAGATGGGGAGTCGTCTATTTGTTTATTGAAATACCACAGAGCAAATATAATTTCAAAAGTAAAATATTTGTTATTTCAGTAAAATAAAAAAGTAACATTGGAAAAAAGTAACATTGGATATTGACCGGTTTGAAAGGGATTTTAAACCCAAGATAAAATTTTCCTTGACATGGTAACATTTAGTTGATCCGAAAACATTTACTTTTGCAAAGTTAATGTTCCCCTGACAAGGTGATAATAATAATAATAATAATAATAATAATAATAATAATAATAATATACATTGCTCCGACAAACATTTTACTTAGCCCAAAGAAATGTGCTCTTTGCGTGTTGACATGACACTCACATTTGACACTTCTTCATAGTGGTGAGTCTCTTGAGTTTTCATTTCAATTTTCTACGTTTTCTATTTTCTATGTTAAATTTGCTACATCCGTACTGGATGCTCTAACGAGTTTCTATTCTAAGTTGAATATGAAGAAATTCGGTCCTGGTGAATGGTGAATCTTCTAAAGAGATGAACCTTTCAACTACTTTTCAATGTCAAATAAACAATTTTGAGAAAATGGACCAAAGCTTGACCGGAAAAAAACTTATTTGAACATTTGAAAATTTCACCCTTTTTTTGTAATACTGGATTTTCTACATAAAGTAAATTGCTTTTTATTATTTTGTTCAAACATCCTGCAATTCGACGGGTACTTCTGAGGTCCATTCGTGCAAAGTTGTGGTTCAAAATGCTAGATTTACCATATGTAAGAGTGAAAAAAAATATTAAAGTTAGATATCTAATTTGTTTGTTGAGATTGACTCAGAGATTTTGAGTGATTAACACCCCCTCCTTTTGTTTTCGTGTAAAGTAACAAAAGGTGTTGCGAAACAGAGCCTCCACTCCCTATTGTAGATGACAAAAAATGGTTTTTTTTAAGTTTGACACTCATTAGTTTATACCTATTAGAGTTTGGCCCTCATTTCAAAAATTATTTGAGTTTAACCCTTATTTCTAACAGAGCCGTTAAGTTCACGTCATTGACCGATCAAGATTAATTTGTGAACCTTTTTGCCTTTATCTTAGGTTAAACTAAGGAATGAAATTTTGTCAAAATCACAAAACAATTTTTCATTGAACCTTTCCTCCTCCCTGCGACGCACTTCATTATCACGTCCTTGTTCCTTAATAGCTAAATCATAATCGCCTATCTTTCGTCATAAAAAGATGTAGCATGGTCTTTATGGATGTCTTGTAAAAAAAACTTTTAACAAATCCTTGGATCTACGTATGAGTAACAATAGAAAAGATTGTGACTGTTCCATGCTTTTTTTAATAAATAAAATAGAGCTTACATTAATAATAAAAAATGAGGGAGTATAAAGGCTAGTGACTGCTCCATGCATCAATATTGTGCCTAGTCAACCGTCATTCTTGGATTACTGAAGACTTTATAAATTGAACTGTTTTACTTATATCCACATGTAGGGGTAGGCATCCCATCCCACGATCCCGTTTCGTCTCAATTTTTTCGAGTCTTTTTGGGATTGATCAAACTCATTCCAATCTCGTCTCGTCTCAATCTAGAATGAGATGGAATTGAAATGGAGATTTTCAACCCTGTCCATCCCAAACTTATTTATTTAATATTTATTATTATTATTTTTAATCAAACTACTATTCTAAAGGAAAGTTTAAAATGTGTTTAAATTAAATAAAAAAATCTACTATTTGAAAACTTGCTTGATTTGGTACCCTTTGTTTAGATAAAAACTTAAGTTTGGATATTTTAGGTCAAATAGAACTAATGAAAATTTATACTTTTTCACATTTTAGATTGGTTATAGGACAATTATTTTTTGAAGACATTAAAGCCAAATGATGGTTTGTTTTAGTTTTGCACTTTGAGTTATATGTACAACTATTGGTTCGTGTATCATACAAAGGATGTTTAACATAAAAAATTTGTAAGTTCATTGGACCATAATTTTACATGACATTTAATATTGTTATAATGATAGTTATATGTACATAAATTTGACATTATTAGTGTGTGAGTAATATGTGATAAAATTCTTTTGTATTCTTCATTAGAAGACTATTTAATACCCCCTCATCCCGTCCTGATCCCGAATGAATGAGATGGGATAGGGATGAGGTCCGTTCCGTCCCATCCTATCGTGTGCCCACCCCTTATCCACATGAGTTCTCTAGCAAAGTAGAAGATAATTTCAAATGCCTTGTTGACTCTAAACCTCAATTGCTAAGTAAAAAATGCGTCATCCATCAGAACTAATACTTTTAGTGAATGTTATATAGTTCACTAAATAAAGAATATACCAAATTATGTCTCACCAGCAACATTAAATCAATACCTAGGAATGAGTCTGCTTTGCTCAATTTATCATGAAAACAGGGGAAATTCCATTTGAGATTTTAGACTATTCGTTATTCAAATTGTAAAAGTTTTAAAGGATCAATCTTCATCCTCTTCTTCTGAAGCAATATAATTTCCCAATCCACTATTCCCCTCGTCTTCACATCATAAACTAGATTTGGATCAATCAACACTCTCCCTCATAAGCATCTCTACAAAGAGGCAATTATGATTGAGCTATTTAGGAGCAAGAACGCGAGGAGGAGGAAGGAGGTACGTCGCAAGGAGGAGGAGTAGGTACAATGAAAAATTATTTTGTAATTTTGGCAAAGTCTCATTCCTTAATTTAACCCAAGGTAAGGGCAAAATGGTCCAAAAATTAATGTTGACCAGTCAATGTCGTGGATCAAATAGTTTTCAAAATAAGGGTCAAACTCTAATAGGCATAAATTAATGAGTGTCAAACTCAAAAAAAAAAAAAAAAAAAAAAAAAAAAAAAATATATATATATATATATATATATATATATATATATATATATATGGCATTTTGACGACATCTCAGAGTAAATGCTGACTGTTAGATGTTGGAGATAATGGGCTTCGTAAACTTCAGATGCCACCTTGATCAATCTTTATACACGTCCTTGGTTATTAAGCTTACACATCTAAAATCACGTTATTGCTATTTATAGTAAGTCTCGCTTTTACTATTTATAGGAAATTTTGACTTTATTTGAAATTTGATTTTCTGTTTTTTTTAGGGTTTATTTTTAGTAACAAATCTTGAAGTCCAACAAGGATTCCTAGTTGGCTAAAGTATAGATAATCCTTGGGGACCAAGCCTATAATATTGCACCTCCTTTGCCACTTTATGATTATTAATATATATACATATATTTGAGTTCTTATTACTTAGAAAGGAAAGCAGTGATAAGTGCATTAAAAATAAAGTGAGAGTATATTAATTTCAAGAAGGATTTCATCAAGAAACAAAAGTTATTTCAAGAAGATCGAGCAAAGTGAGAGTGTATTAATTTCAAGAAGAAGAGAAGTCGTAGTAGATCAAGAGATATTTCATCAAGAAACCAAAGTTGGTGAGGATATTATTAGACCTAGCTACCCAATGGTGGTTACGTTGAGTTGTGGTTTTCGGTTTATTCCAACCGATGAAGAGTTGGTACTAGATTATTTGCAGCCTAAGGTTTTGGGGCGAAAGCTCGGTTCGAACATCATCATGGATTTCAATGTCTATGAATCAGAGCCGTGGTATCTTCCAAGTAAGTATGCTAGCTAGATGATCTTCTTAATTTGCATACTAGTATTGCTAGGGCATGCATGCATGCATATGTTTTCTTCTTGATGAATTTGTTGCAAGCGTAGAACCAAAAAGCTTAAACTATTACTAGGGATGATCTTTTTCTTTACTCGCTCAAAATATGTTAATCGTTATTTGACAATGAATAGTGCAGTGTGAGGAATTCTTGTTACTTCACAGTTCACACCACGGGGTAGATTGATTTTAAACCCATTCTTCCCAACATTGTTACTTTCCAAAGAGCAAATAGACATGGGATGTGGATCATCAGTATTCTCAACATGACCAAATCACATGCCCCTTGTTTCTTTTTAATTAATGTGCTGCATGAAAATTGATAGATCACTGTGTATTATTTTTTTGTATGTGATATGGCAGATTATCGAAATAATTATTAGGTTATTGCTTCTTGTATTATTATGATCTCTGCTCATCGTGTCATGCATTAATCGACGTTAATGGCTATTGCTTCTTGTACTCTTATGATGTGTAGAGGTCGATGTAAGCATTAGTGGAGGCATTAGTGAACTATACTTTTTTGTTCAAAACAAGAAGAAATCCATCAATGGGTCAAGGGTTGAGCGTATACTGACTAAGCCAGTCGACGAAGGTGGTTGGTGGAGAGCTTCGGCCACAGAGAAAAAGATTTTGGGGAGTGAAGGACGTGTTATTGCACTCATGAGAACCCTAGTCTTCAAGAAGTACAAGAAAGGTGCAAATAAGTCGAGCAAAGATGGATTGAAAACCAATTGGATAATGCACGAGTATCGCCTTCCTTCATACGACAACTATGGCCAAGGAAACAAGGTACCTATGTAGATTTCTATAATGTTTACACTATATGATAAATGGAGTTTGATCAACTTGTGACTGAATCAAATTACTGAAATATTCTTAATTATGTGTACATGCAGTTACCAGAGTGGGTGTTGTGCCAGATCAAAGATAACGGTAAGACAATCATGAGCTATTCCGATGACCCTCAAATTCATCAAGCAGAGTCTCTAGAAAGACCAAGAACCATCACTATTGAGGATGACCATCCATACCCTCAAGAAGAACAAAGTCTCAAAAGACAAAGATTAACTATTAGTCCCAAGGAGGAAGACACCATTGCCACTAAAATGATCATGACAACAGCCCCCCCTACCCAAGACAGAACGAGTTGTAAGCATGAGCTTATACAACTCCAACCCAACCCTCATGGATGCACGGTCCCGATCACAACCGAGCAGATGGTGAATGATGAATTTTACTGTCTAGATGATTTTATGGCCAAATATGGATCATCTTCAGTTGATGAATTCAAACAACGTGAAGTAGAACAGAATGCAAGTCATCATGTTGAGTTTGAGAAAGCAGATCACAACTATGCAACGGAAAATGCAGAATCTGCCAGCAGCAAAATGGAGAACATATCATGGGATTCTTGTTCAGATTGGCTTTCCAATACTTGTGAATTGGCTGCAATCACAGCTCAGGAATCGCAAAATGCAGTAGAACCTGCCTGGAACAAAATGGAGAACACAATTACTGCTGAAATGATCATGACAACAGTCCACCCTACTCGAGACAGAACGAGTTGTGAGGGTGAGCTTGTAGACCTTCAGTCCAATCCTGACAGATGCACAGTCCCAATCACAACCCAACATAAAACGAATGATGAAAGTGCACAATCTGCTAACAGCAACATGGAGATTACGTCATGGGATTCTTTTTCAGATTGGCTTACCAAGGAAATAATAGAACTTTCTCATCCTGATGAGCTTTCAAATACTCAAGAAACTGGTTTGGTTGCAATCAATACAGCTGAGATGCAAAATGCAACGGAACCTGCACCTGCCTGGAACGACATGGAGGACAGATCAATGGCTACTCCATTTGCATGTAGACTTAGCGAGCAACTATTGGCTACTCAAGAGCTTTCCAATATATCATTTCGGGAGGATTACCCTTTTCTCCTATCAAACCCTAATGCTCCACTTATATCTAAGCTTGACACTCCCGTATCACTGCTTGGAAATGGCAGAAATTGTCATATAAAAGGTTGTGATTTGACATGCATTCGTTGTGAGCTTGGTGCTGCCTGTTGTATAGTGTTGGGTGCAGCTGCAATCGTTGGTGTCATTCTATTGTGTATACTTTTTTATTATTGGTCTTCACAATTGTTTTAGGTTAACTGAAAGGTCTCAACTTAGTCATTTATGGAGGTAGAACTTTTCGTTTCGTAGTTGGTATGTTTTTTAGTACTTGAAAAGTTTCAAAGTAGGGATTTACTTGAGTTCTCCTGTTACATGCTTTATTGATCAATGGTTATGAAGTTGATATCCCTCTTTCTTGAGAAGTGCAGAGCAAACCTCATTTCAGTTTGAATTGAGCAATGAGGACCATCGAAATTGTGGTATTCTCTATTAATTGCTAACTACATCATGAAGGAGATTTTCTATTAACACAGCTGTGATAACCTGAATAAAAAAACCACAAGGGGTTTTAATGTCTATAATTCGTACTTCTTCCTTTTGTTTGAGTTTCTCGTGATCTATATGCTCAATACTCTTTTTTGGTCTCGCGTTTGTCGGTACTTGTATCGAAAGATCAAATTGCACTTGAGTTTTAGGTTGCAATGGGAATTGTACAGTGCTAAATTCTCAGTTTAGTAACCTTATTCGACATACTATGAAGGCATATGCCCCAATATCCGAGTGCCATTTTTTATTTTTATTTTTTTGGAATCTTGTTCTGCACAAGATTAGAGATACCACAGTGTAGGTAGTGTTGCAACAACTAAACTCCAAAAACTTCACTCACCACATTTATCGGTTTAGATAAACTTCTTATATCCAAATGAATCTCTGCATTTCTTCACAGAGAAAATGCAGAGTGTTTACTTCTATTTATATGAATGTGTCAGGTTACATATTGTGTTTAAGAGACTTATTACAGCTCATCACAACAGAATAACAAACTACAGCTCATCACTTAATGACTCTCTGTAATTCTTGCTGACATGGCTAAAACGTGCTAACTTGGATCCATGGCTAAGACATGCTGACTTGGATCCTTTCTATCACCCCCCCTCAAGTGCAAGGGGCAGGGAACAAGACCAAGGTGTGATTTAAGGTAAGTAAACCTTGCACTTGGAAGATGTTTTGTGAGAAGATCCGCAAGCTGCTCAGTAGTTGGAACAAATTTGAGAAGCAAATCACCTCAGAGAACATGATCACGTATGAAATGAAGATCAATCTCAATATGTTTGGTCCTTGCATGAAAGACATGATTCTTGGCAAGATGGTAAGCACTAATATTGTCATACCAGAGAACAGGAGGACGAGGAAGAGGGACACAAAACTCCTTCAACAAAGCTTGTAGCCAGATAACCTTAGAAGTGGCAAGAGCAAGACCACGATATTCAGATTCAGCACTACTTTTGGAGACAACACGCTGTTAGGAAGCAGACCAAGAGACCAGATTGCCTCCTAAATAAACCAAGTACCCACTTGAACTTCGTCTGTCATCAGGATTAGATCCCCAGTCAGCATCAGAAAATGCTTCTATAGCAAGATCACGAGCCGGATGAATGAGCAAACCATCATGAGAAAAACCTTTCCGATAATGCAGGATGCGCTTGACAGCCAACCAGTGAGACGTCGTAGGTGCTTGCATAAACTGACAAGCCTTATTTACGGAAAATGCAATGTCTGGCCTGGTCATGGTGACATATTGGAGAGCACCAACTATGCTGCGATAGGCAGTGGCATTCATAAGAGGAGTGCCATCAAACTGTGACAAGAGTTTACCAACAGCTCTCGGAGTTGATTGGAGAAGATTTGCAATCCACCATAGCAGCACGGGTAAGAAGATCAGAAATATACTTAGCTTGGCTGAGGTGTAGAGCACCATTACAACTATGAACCTCAATACCCAAGAAGTATGACAAAGGCCCCAAGTCACGAAAAGCAAAGACTGAGTTTAAGTGAGCAATGAGGGAAGAAATATGACTCGAAGAACTTCCTGTAACAATGATGTCATCCACATAGACCAACATGATAAGAATGAAATGCTTATCAAACCTGACAAACATGGAACTATCAGTCCGAGAAGCAGTGAAACCCCAGTTGAGAAGAGCACAACTAAGTTTATTAAACCAAGCACGAGGAGACTATTTCAGGCCATACAAAGACTTCCGTAATTGAGAAACTTTGGATGGAAATTGTGTGTCTAAAAAACCAGGAGGTTGAGCCATGAATACTTGTTCTTCAAGATCTCCATTCAAGAAGGCATTATGAACATCAAGTTGTCGAATGTCCCATTGAAAACTGACCGCAATAGTGAGAACGATACGAATAGTTCCAGTCTTGACTACAGGACTAAACGTCTCAAAATAATCCAAGCCATAGGTTTGATTGAAACCCTTGGCAACAAGGCGAGCTTTATATTTGTCAATGCTCCCATCAGGCTTGTATTTGAGTCGATAAACCCATTTACAACCAATAACATTCACATCACTAGGAGGATCAACCAAAGTCCAAGTACCATTCTTATGTAAAGCAGATATCTCCTGTTCCATAGCATGAATCCAGTGAGGATCCTTAATAGCTTGGCGCAAAGTGGTGGGTTCAGACACTTTAACAGCAGACAAATCAAACACATGTTTCTTCTTAGAAATGCCAGCCATAGAGCGAGTAACCATCCGAGGAGGAAGAGAAGAAGCTGGCAGTGAGTTAGTAACATCAGATGTAGGAAGAGGAGATGTAGGTATAGGATCAGTAGATGGAGGATCAGAAGATATAGGATCAGTAGATATAGGATCAGTAGATGGAGGATCAATAGATGGAGGATCAGAAGATGTAAGATCAGTAGAAGGAGAAAAGGAACAAGTGGAAGGTAGAGGAGAAGGAATAAAAGAAGAAATCACAGGAGAATTAGAAGTGGAAACAGATGGAAGCAAGGAAGGAGAACTTTGCATAAGAAAGTTGAACTCATCAAACACCACATTAAGTGTAACATACACCCGACCAGAGACTTGATCTAAGCATAAAAAGCCCTTATGATCTAAGCTATAACCTAGAAAAACACAAGCAACAAAACAAAATTGAAGCTTATGTCTATTCTAAGGGCGATTAAATGGAAAACAAAGGCAGCCAAAGACATGAAAAGCTCGATAGTCAGGTAGACGATTAAGTAGAACCTGATAAGGAGATCGATGACTAAGAACTCTAGTTGGCATGCAATTTATAAGAAAAACAGCCGCTTGAAAAGCATATTGCCAAAACTGGAATGGCATATGAGCATGAGCCAACATAACAAGGCCTGTTTCAACAACATGTCTGTTCTTACGTTCCATTCTACCATTCTGTGAAGAGGAATGTGGACAAGAAAAGGATGACCGATACCAGATTCCAAAAAAAAGGATTTAAAAGCCTTGAATTTTCCCCCATTATCAGATTGAATACATTTAATGGATGTGCTAAATTGGTATTCAACTTGAAGCTTAAACAACTTGAACATAGATAGAGCCTGATCTTTGGACTGAAATGGAAAGAACCAAGTGAACTTTGAAAAATCATCTACAAACAAAATAAAAAATCGAGCACCAGATGTAGATTTAACAAGTGCAGGACCCCAGATGTCTGTGTGAACAAGTTCCAAAGGACTAGATGCATGAAAAGAAGATAAAGACGTAGGTAAGCGATGACTTTTTGCAAGTTGACAAGATGAACAAACAGATGAATGAGATTTATTGAATGGAACATTACAAAGTTGCAATACATGGTGTACAATATCAACTCATGGGTGACCAAGTTTGTAATGCCATAATTGCTCAATATCGTCAATATAAGAAGAAGAAGAAATACTGGACACATTAGACATATCAGAAGTACTTGAACTAGTAGCAAATGCAATCTTTGGAGCATGAACAACAGGTAACTTGTATAGACCATTTTCAAGCTTGCCTTGAGCTAGAACCCTCCTCGAATGTGGTTCCTTCACAAAGAAATGATCAGACCAAAACTCAATAAGCACGTTGTTATCAGCACAAAATTTTGCAACACGGATAAGATTAGTGGATAAAGATGGGACATGAAAGATTTGTTTTAGAAGAAAAGGAGAAGAAGAACTATGAGGAGAAGAGGAGAAACTTAAGGAACCAACATAAGAAATGGGAAGAGAAGTACCATTGCCAACTGTGACTTTGTCTGAACCCATGTAGGGAGAGGAATTAGAAAGACCCACTTGATCATTTGTCAAATGATGACTCGCTCCTAAATCCAAGTACCAGCCCTCATTATGGAAAGGAGTAGAAACTGCTGCCAATGCAGGTATGTTTGATTTAGAATCAGTTGAAGATCCAGAATTCAAGGAACCCACTGAGTGCTGAAAGTTAACATCAAAACGATGATAACAAGCAAGAGCTACATGCCCATATTTACCACACAACTGACATTGTGGTCTATCACTTGACTGTCTACTGTTGTGATTACTGGTATGACCATTGTGCTGGCCATGATTGGAGCCATATTGCTGAACATTGAAGTTCCTGGCACGACCACGTCCCTTATTAGACTAGCCACCAAAGTTCCTTCCTCTGCCATGGCCAAAACCTCGACCAAATTGTTGTCCATATGACTGACCACTACTATATTTATGACCAAAATTAGCCAAGTTTGCTGAAATAGGTGGAATATTATCCACAGAGCTTTGTTGCTCAAATCTATTCTCAAAAGATAACAACATACTATGTACTGATTCAAGCGAGATCTGATCATCTCGGACATTGATTGTTGTAACTACTGCATTATATTCAGTACCTAAACCATTTAAAAGATTCATTACATGATCATGATCTGAGACTAACTGACCAATGGCTGCTAGATTATCTGCTGCACTCTTGATTTTCATTATGTATCAATCATGGACAATGATCCTTTCTTGGTAGATTGTAAGTCCAATCGTAGTTGCATAATCCTAGCTCTTGAAGAAGATGAAAATATCTATTCTAAAGCTTTCCAGGCTGAGAAAGAAGTGATATGACCAACAATTTGAGCCATTATGGCTGGTGTAAAAGAGGCATAAATCCAACTCAGTATTATGCGATCTTGTCTTCTCCAAGCAACAAAAGCAAGATTGATAACCCCTGAACTTAATTTTTTTTGTGGACAAACCGAAATTCCTTCAATAAAGTCTTCAAAGCCATTTGCAAAGATGACATTCTCAATTTGTGATTTCCAGAGTATGTAATTTGTTCTATCTAGTTTCACTGGCAGAGTGTGATTCAAGATTTGATATGAAGGAGTAGAAGATACAGTAGAGTGCTGACCTGTATTGAGAGAACCAGAAGAAGATGGGGATTGTGTAGGTTGAGTCGCCATTGATGAAAGAAGAGATGCTCAATAGCTCTGATACCAAGATAAACTTCTTATATCCAAATGAATCTCTGCATTTCTTCACAGAGAAAATGCAGAGTGTTTACTTCTATTTATATGAATGCGTCAGGTTACATATTGTGTTTAAGAGACTTATTACAGCTCATCATAACAGAATAACAAACTACAGCTCATCACTTAATGACTCTCTGTGATTCTTGATGACATGGCTAAGACGTGCTAACTTAAATCCATGGCTAAGACATGCTGACTTGGATCCTTTTTATCAGGTTTCCTTTCTTTTTCGTTGTGATTTATAAACCAAATATCGTCCCATATATATTTGACTTATAGATCCCTAGAGAGAGAGGGATGGAGCCTAGAAATCTTGCACCTTCCGGACATCAACAAGGAAGCTCTGCAACATAACCAAGCAAATGTGTTAGGATGATGTAGAACATTGGAATGAAGTCCATTGTAACACATTTTGAGAAAAGTCTCATGTGAGACTTATGAAGTTCCATTCACTAGAGCTAAATATAGAGGTTAATTAGCAATTCCATCAAAATTACATGATGGAGAATATTTCTCATGATAAAGAGAAAATGGGGTGTATGATAAAGAGAAAATGAGGTGTTTGAAAATCTGGTTTAGTTGATTCTTTTAAGACAACAAAACAATGATGATGATGATAATAATAATAAGGGTGAGAGCAAAGCGTAATAGAACAACTCTTTTTCTTTTTATTTCCTTTACATAATTTTCTTTACAAAACAATGAAAGGCGGCGACTATTTGGCACCACAAATTCTTCTCAGGCTGTTACCCACACCATTGATCTAAATTTTTTTTTCACACCATTCACTTTTTATCCCACACCACACTTCTCTTCCACACCACTCATTTAAAACATTATTTCTCTATTCTCTCTCACCCTCTCTTCTTACCACCACCCTTCTTCTTCCAAATTCTTCTCTGCATCTTTCTTCTCTCATTTCTCTTTTTATCTTCACTTCTCTCTTCCCTCCCCATCGAAGGGCCACCCCCAAAGCACCCTTTGCATATCCTCTATATTCCCTCAAATCGAAATTGAAGACGAAATCGAAGAAAAATAATAGTTGGAGCCTTTACTCCGTGACTGCGAATCCTCCACTCGCAGGTGCCTCCATGAGGACCTCTCGCCGTCACAAGTCGTCTCTCACCGTCCCTTGCAACCGATTACTCCCTTCCTCCCTACCCCTTCCATGTTGTTGTTGTTTTCAAGAAGAGAGGGTGAGAGAGGAAGAAGATGAATAGTGGCTTAAATGGGTGGTGTGTGATTGTAGGTAAAAAATAACAAATAAATAAAATTGGATGGGTGGTGTGGGTGGAGAGGAATCTGTGGTGCCAAATAGTCGTTGTCAATATAAAATCATTGAGTAATATATCACCACAACAACAAAGATAGTTCCACAAGCACCACAGAGCTATAACACTGAGTGAAAAAAAAATTCTTATGAAGTCATTCCTTCAATATGAATTTGAATTTTAATCACCATAAGTTTGCGGATAAATATTGATGATATATCAAAATGGACCGATTATCATGACCGTATACGTGACATAAAGCCCCATCACGAAAATACAACGCCAGATCCATTGGGTCATCTCATAAAACCCAAAAGGATTGAAGACAATTATAGAGGCTCGGAATAGGCCCACCTCTAAGGAAGCGTAGGCGGGATCCGAGTCAAGACTCAGACAAATCAAAGCCTAAATTCAAGTTCGTCACACGTTCTCTCATTAAGAAGAAGAATGTTGCACCAAGAAAGAGCTGTGGAGGGACCAACGCCTCCACGAACACATCTCCATTAAGGAGCAGACTGTTACAGAAATATCTTCTTCTGTTGCGTCTCACATGCTTAAGTCACGTAGAGAGTTAATTACGACCATTATAAAATGTAAAAGGAATTTTTGACAAAGGTATACAACTTTAACTGAGTTTTGTCCATATTTACTTTCTTCTTCCAACAGAGTTAGTGACTTAAAATGCAGAAGACTTTCGAACAAACCATGTGTCAACAAAAATTTCTATTCATCATTCGTCACTAAGCAAAATGACAGAACATGTTAACAAGCCACAACTCAAACAAGGTCAAGATTGCATAACACAAAAACTGTCACAAAGATAAAGGTAACTTCATCTTTGCAAAAAGGATATGAAACAAATGAATTGATTGAAACGAAAGCTTACTTTGAGATATCAGAGCATCAATGGTTCATCCATAAGCAGTATGCAAGATCAACAAGAATGAAATGTACATCAAGGAAACTAAGTTAAAATGGAGCACTTACAGTTCATATACCATGTCATGTCATGCCATGCCACCAACTCTTATGTAGCTACATAACCGAACTGAATGCAGTCACTCCAAGTTCAATCCTTAGACTGATCAAAAGCTTCTTCAGAGAGTCCATGCTTCATCTATAGGTAGCATACAAGATCAAGCAAGTAGATGAAATGTATCCTCAAGAAAAAAATGTTCAAATGGATCACCAAATAAAGAGCTTGTCTAACTGTCGAGGGAATGGGCGAGGAAACCAGCAAGGGGGGGGGACCATCCATCCCCCCGGGATGCGCGAAAGGAAAATGAAGGCACGCATCCCGGGGGGATGGACGGTCCCCCCCCTCGCTGGTTTCCTCGCCCATTCCCTCGACAGTTAGATTTTTTCCCAAATAAATGTAAATAACCATGTATTCAAATGTATGTTCATAACTGAAAGCTAGTTAAGACACAATTTCACTCTCAATGACAATTAAGAAAGAAACAATATCTATAGTTAATATACCAAGTCATGTCATGCCACTATCTTCTGTGGTTATAGGACAAAAGAGACCAATAATTACTCCTCATCTCAGCATCATACACTTGAACTCATGTAAATTCCTTCAACTCAGGTGCTCGATCAACAAACGTGTCAATATAAGTTTTCAAAAATTCTCAAAGGGTTTACTATTCAACAAATCTTTCGAATCCAATATCTTCAACACTTGAGCCCAGGGCGTCAATCTCTTCGCCAAGCTAAAAGTAACCGACTTTGGTTGTATTGCAATGTTTTTTGCTTCATATCTTAACTCGACTCTTAAGAAAATCATCTTCTGATGTGTTGTTGTAGGCAACCCAAATTTTAAAACCTATACTCCTAAAAATATATGTAGTAATGAGAGTAAGGGTCGATCCCACAGAGAGTGTCTAGTCTAGTTTGGTGCTTTATGAAAAAGGGTGGGGGTTGAGTATAACGAAAACAATTTTAACAACTAAGAAACAATACAAATTAAAATATCAAAATCAACCAAAGCATTGGCCTAAGTCAACATCTACCATTGGAATCTTACAACTGATCATCGATTCAAGAATATCAATTCAACTTTGAATTTTCACCGTTGGAAATATTTTCCTATCTCTCCTTAGTCGCAATTAATTAGAAAATAAGCAATCCAATCAATCCTAACCACTAAATAACCCAAGACAAGCACTAAAAGTTTAACCTAGCAACAACATTAAGAACTATAGAGATCGATGAAGCCAAATAACAGAAGCACAAGTGGTTGTATTTAATCTAGTCAACTGCTCTTCCTAAGATCTAATAATTTCTGACGCAGCAAATCATTAAATCTTATTTAATTCACGAATTAGAGGGATCCAATAATTACGGATTTGATTTCTAACTCAGCAGTAGATTGCAACGAATAACAAACTAGTAGGGCTCCTAGCAATTAAACGATTTAATCATGAAAATAGGAACATAAGAATATTTGATACTCAAAGCAAGAATTAAACAATAAAAACAAACACATTACATCTCACAATTTTATAGATTCTAAGGCTTCAGTTTTCTTTGACCAATAAAAATAATTAGCCAAACATGAACATGTTAGAAGCTTGAGGAAAAAGAAAGGAAGAAGAAGAAAGAGACCAAGAGATTGTGTGTGTCAAGCTCCTCCAAAAGAAAAGATTAGCATCCCCTTTTATACACGTTCCTCTCCCCTTAGAAGTCTCACAAATCTTCTAAAAATATTCTACTCTCTAATTGAGGAAGATATAAAATCTTGTTATGAAGAGGAAAGTGCTGATTTTTGTTGCAATTATCGTGTATCATATCTGGAAATTTCCAAAAGAAATCTCCCAAATCTTCTAAAAATATTCAACTCTCTATTTAGGGAAGATATTGAAGCAAAATAAAATCTTGGTGTGAAGAGGAAAGTGCTGATTTCTGCTGCAATTTTCATGCATCAGATCTAGCAATTTCCAAAAATAGGCCATGTATCAAACTTGCATGCAAAGTAATGCTCCAGTCACAGTGCAGGTCTGGAACTTCAAGCCCGATGTTAACCTTGATACATCCATTATCTCGTAAAACGCAAAACATGACAGTTGTATATATTTTTCTTGTCGGTCCAAATCATCTCCATCAGAGCTCAGACGAGAGAGTTACGCCCATTCTACGAAGCAATGTCGAAACTGTCACAAAATGCCCAATTAGCTTTGTTTTGCACTTAATAACTCTATTTACATCCTAGATCAAAATATAAGAGTAATGAGTATATTTAGGCACCAAATAAGTAAATAAGACCAATCAATAAAGAGAGAAAAATATTATATTTGGCATTCTCATCAACTTCTCCCACACTTGACTTTTGCTCGTCCTCGGGCAATACTCAAATTCACTGTCCCAAAAAAACACCAAGGTGGCAATGTTATGTCATCAACAAAGAACAACCCAGCTCTTCAAAACTTATAACATATCATGAATAAACATTATCAAAACAACCTACAATTTCTTAGTAAGCATTTTCACTCGAGAATGAAATAACTAAATATGTAGACCCTCACGGAAACAAATGCCGACTCTCATGTGTTTGAAGGGTATGTGTTTCGCTCATTTCATTCCAATGGAAATTCTCTACCATAAGCTTGCATATCTTCTCATTCTCCACCACTGGGATCACATGCATTACACGAATCATAAGGACTCTTCAAGGGTTGTAATGGGGTTCAGGATCAAGGCGGGAAATATTTGGGGATAAAGCTCAAAAGCCATCGAAACTAGTAGAGCAAAATGAATCATGAAGCTTGAATATAACACATGTAGATCCAATCACTCATTCAACAAGTTTTTTTTTTTTTTTCAATTTTGCTTATAAAACATTTAAACCATGTAAAACTTTGTATTGGAAAAAAGATTGTACAAAGGAATACTGTTTTTCGTTTGCAACAAAGAACAATCTTCCACCTTTGTATAAATAACCTAAAAACAAACCTCTTTTTTTTTTTTTTTTTGCCAACAATGGAACTCACGAATTGATAATAAAATCATGTTCCATTTCACCAGTCATAGCCATACTACAAATCCAAACTCCCCCATATTTATTTCTTGCACACCCATACATATCATATTGATAAACAATGCTCCACTAGCTCTACGGTTTGGGTAAAGATATTGTTTTTCGGGTTTAAAGTTTGTAATGTGGGTTTACATAAACAACAAAGGCCTATAAAGCTCAAAAGGGGTTCAACAAAAGAAAAAGTAATTACAAGGTAGGCTATTTGGCTTATATATCTTATAGCAAAGAGGGCCTTAATCATGTTCATGTATGCATGTGTCAATATGACCTCAAAGAGAATCAAGGCAAGTTCTAGAGAAACAATTCCATAGATGAATATCTCACATGAAAGAAAATAATGAGACTGATATGGATGCGCCAGTCTTAAGGCTCAAAATCTCACTAGCTTTTGTCTACTAACTTTAGTCACTACCATTTTCAAGGAAAATAACTACACTATTTAATTCTAAGTTGGAAAATTACTTATTCAATCATGTTATGAATTTTCCAAGCTTAATCGAATTTTGCTCATGACATACACGACGCCATTTTTTTTTTATTCCAAAATTAAAACACAACCTAAATCCAAAATTAAAACACAACCTAAATCCCCTCCCCCACACTTAAAAACTTACATTGTCCCCAATGTAAGGTGAAATGCATAGAAAAGGAAAATAACAAAAATAAAAATGTGAAAATAAGAGAAATGAACTCCCCTTGGGTTGCCTCCCAAGCAGCGCCTTTGTTTATTGTCGTCGGCTCGACTTAATGCTTCCTTCTTCATTCAGAATAAACTGGATCCTCAAGGTCCAATGCATCCACATTCTCTACTTGGAAACCTTCATAAAAAGGCTTAAGTCTATGGCCATTCACCTTGAACACTTTGGAAGTTTCTAAGCTTTGAATCTCAACTGCACCATGAAGAAAAACATTAGTAACAACAAAGGGTCCAATCCAACGAGAACGCAGCTTACCTGGAAACAAACGAAGCCTTAAGTGGTATAAAAGGACTTTTTGACCAACTTTAAACTCCTTCCTAGAGATCATCTTGTCATGAAAAGCCTTTGTCTTTTCCTTATAAATCCTTGCACTCTCATAGGCATCATTGCGAAGTTCCTCTAGCTCTTGTAGTTGCAACTTCCTATGTTCGCCACTTTCATCCATCTTCATGTTGAAAGTTTTGATAGCCCAATAAGCCTTGTGTTCTAACTCAACTGGAAGGTGGCATGGTTTTCCAAACACCAACCGATAAGGCGACATACCAATGGGCGTTGTATATGCAGTCCTGTACGCCCACAAGGCATCATCCAAGCACAAACTCCAATCTTTCCTACTTGGACTAACTGCCTTTTCAAGGATAGACTTGATCTCTCTATTTGATACTTTTGCTTGTCCACTAGTTTGCGGATGATAGGCAGGTGAAACCTTGTGGGTGGCATGGTACTTTCTCAGTAAAGTCTCCACAGTTCGATTGCAAAAGTGAGTGCCTCGATCACTTATTAGAGCTTTTGGGGTTCTAAACCTAGAGAATATATTAGACTTGATAAAATATGTAACAGCTTTAGAATCATCAGTTCTGGTAGTTTTAGTTTCTACCCATTTCGAGACATAATCAACAGCAAGTAGAATATAAAGATAACCGAAAGATACAGGAAACGGTCCCATGAAATCGATGCCCCAAACATCAAAAATTTCACAAAATAGTATGGGAATTTGTGGCATCTCATTCCTTTGGGATATATTACCTGTCTTTTGACAATGATCACATGATTTACAGAAAGAATATGAGTCTCGAAATAACAACGGCCAATAGAAACCACGTTCTAGCACTTTCCTTGCTGTCCTTTTAGCTCTAAAGTGACCTCCACAAGCATAAGAATGACAAAAGGTGAGTATAGAAATAATTTCATTTTCAGGAACGCACCTTTTTATCACTTGATCTGTACAATGTTTCCATAGGTACGGGTCATCCCATATATAGCATTTGGCATCACTCTTGATCTTATCTCTCTGAGCTTTAGACAAACCAGAAGGTAATATATTAGTAACCAAATAATTTACAATATTCGCATACCAAGGTAATGTCACGCTCGCAGAGAATAATTGCTCGTCAGGAAACGTTTCATGTAGAGAAGTTCGTCCTCCACATGAATTAGATGACTCAAATGATCTGCGACCTGATTTTCTGTGCATCTTTTGTCTTTGATCTCTAAATCAAATTCACTCAAGAGAAGTATCCATCTTATTAATCTTGGTTTTGCCTCATTCTTCATCATCAAATAACGAAGAGCTGCATGATCAAAGTAACATAGACTTTAGTGCCAAGCAAATAATATCTAAACTTTTCTAAAGCAAAAACAACAGCTAAAAGTTTTTTTCAGTAGTAGAGTAATTTGTTTGAGCGTCATTCAAAGTCCTTGACACATAATAAATGGCATGAGACACTTTTCCAATTCTTTGACCCAAAAACAGCGCCTACTGCATAGTCGCTAGCATCAAACATTATCTCAAAAGGAATCTTCCAGTCAGGGGGTTGGATTACTGGTGCGGAAGTCAATAGTTCTTTTAGCTTATCGAATGCCTTTTTACATGCCTCATCGAACTCAAAAGCCACATCCTTTTGTAACAACTTGCATAGTGGTAATGCTATCTTGGAGAAGTCCTTGATGAATCTTCGGTAAAAAGCTGCATGTCCAAGAAAAGAACGGACTTCCCGCACACTAGTGGAATAAGGTAAAGATTGAATAATATCTATTTTAGTTTTATCTACCTCAATTCCCTTGGATGAAACAACATGACTCAAAACTATACCTTGTTCAACCATAAAATGACATTTTTCATAATTCAACACAAGGTTAGTTTCTATACATCTTTGAAGGATAAGTGTCAGGTTCTGCAGACAGTTATCAAAGGAATCTCCATAAACTGTGAAATCATCCATAATGACTTCTATGATATTTTTGATGTAATCTGAAAATATACTAACCATACACCTTTGGAAAGTAGATGGAGCATTGCAAAGGCCAAAGAGCATGTGACGGTAAGCAAAAGTCCCAAATGGGCATGTAAAAGTCGTATTTTCTTGATCCTCTGGAGCAATTGCAATCTGAAAATAACCTGAATAACCATCAAGGAAACAATAATGAAAATGACCAGCTAACCTTTCAAGCATTTGATCAATAAAAGGTAAAGGAAAATGATCTTTGCAGGTTACATCATTTAATTTTCTATAATCTATACAAACCCGCCACCCGTTCTGAACACGGGTATTCACTAACTCATCGTTATGATTTTTCACAACCGTTATTCCAGTCTTTTTAGGAACCACTTGAACTGGGCTAACCTAATTGCTGTCCGAAATAGGGTAAATCATTCCAACTTCAAGAAGTTTGAGGATTTCTTTCTTCACTACATCCATCATGGGCGGGTTCAATCTTCTTTGCGGTTGACTGGAAGGTTTTGTTTCCTCTTCAAGCAGAATACGATGCATGCATGTAGATGGGCTAATTCCTTTAATATCCGCAATTGTCCAACCAATAGTTGTCTTATGCTCCTTAAGAACCTGCACAAGCTTTTCTTCCTGTGGTGCACTAAGTTTACTAGAGATGATCACTGGTAACGTTTCTCCTTCTCCAAGGAACACATGCTTGAGGTGAGTAGGGGGAGGCTTTAAATCTGGAATAGGTGCCTGCAAAATAGAGGGTAAAGGTCTCTTGTTAGAAACTGGTAACATATAAGACATGTTACCTGATTGTTGTAACTTTGGGAAATCATTTAATGCTGCAATAGTTTCCTGCAACTCAGTGCTCAAGGCTAACTTGTCATTCACTTTCTCAAGATGCTTACTAATGGCAACTTCCAGTCCATCTTTTCCATCGAGTTCAAAAATTTCTTGTGCTAAAAAATCAATCATATCGATAGAATAAACATTATTATCATCATCAGGATATTTCATGGCATCATAAATATTAAACTTAATAATTTCACTATCAAATTCCATGGTAAGTGTGCCACTGTGAACATCTATCTTAGTCTTGGATGTTTTTAAAAATGGCCTTCCTAACAAAACAGGACTAGTTTGATCACCATTCTCCATATCAAGAACATAGAAATTAGCAGGAAAAACTAAATCATTAACTTGCACAAGAACATCCTCAACTACACCCTTAGGATAGGCATTAGATCTATCAACCAATTGAATCACGACACCAGTTTTATTCAAAGGTCCAAGTTTCAAAGAAGCATATATAGAATATGGCATGACATTGATATAAGCTCCTAAATCTAACATGGCCTTCTCAAATCTATTGTTACCTATTGTACAAGGGATAGTAAACATACCTAGATCTTTGCATTTTGTAGGGAGTTTTCTTTGAATAACTGCAGAAACATTCTCTCCTACTTTCACCTTCTCACATCCTTTAAGTTTTTGTTTCCTCTTAAGTGTACACAGTTCTTTCAAGAAATTAGCATAACGAGGTACTTGTTTAATAGCATCTAAAAGTGGAATATTTACCTCGCACCTACGAAAAGTCTCATATAAATATTTATTTTGCTGGTCTTTTCTAGAGTCTGCTAACGCCTGAGGAAAAGGAGGTACTGGTTTATAATCAGAAAGAGGCGAAAACTTACGCTTAGGTTCGTCATCGTCATTGGAAGTGTTTTTGTCCACAACAACATTTTTCTCCTTTTCTTGCTTTGACGATGCAGGGGATGTCTTTACTGAAATTTCAATCTCTTTACCGCTTCTCAACATGATTGCATTCGCATTTTCTTTTGGATTCACCATTGTTTGAGAGGGTAATTTTCCTGAACCTTGCACCTCTAGCCGACTAATTGCGATTGCCATCTGTCCCATCTGATTGTCTAAACTTTGAATACTAGCTCTCGTCTCCTGTTGAAATTGCAAAGTATTGACTTAACAATATCTTCTAAAGACATACCAGAATTAGAAATTTGGCTCGGTTGATGTCTAGGGGGGTATGGATGCTTATATTGCTGGAAACCTGGGTGCTTTTGAGCCGCGAGCTGATTTACTTGTGGATTCCCATAGCTGAGGTTGGGGTGATCCCTCCACCCCGAGTTATACGTGCTCGAATAGGAATCATACTTCCTTTGCAGTTGTCCAGGAAAACCACCGGCCACATTCACTTGCTCAATAGGCTCCTCTTGAAGAGATGGACACATATCAGTTGGATGCCCTACTATTGAACAAATCCCACAAGCCTTTATTGATTGCATATTACCTGCAGCCATTTGTCGAACAAGAGAAGTTAGACTCGCAATTTGTTGTTCGAGGGGAGCAATATTTACCTCATTAACATGCTATGATGGAAGGTCAAGCCTAGCGCCAAATTGTTGAGAATTGGCCGCCATATTTGCAATCAAGTTTCTCGCAGCCTCAAGAGTTTTGTCCACCAAAGCTCCTCTGCTAGCAACATCAATCATGTTCCTATTAGTGGGTAGAAGGCCTTCATAGAAATACTGGATAAGCAGCTGCTCACTAATTTGATGATGGGGGCAGCTTGCACATAATTTCTTGAAACGTTCTCAATATTCGTGTAGGGATTCTTCGTTGTGCTGCCTTACACCACAAATTTCTTTTCGAATGTTAGCTGCCCTTGAAGCTGGAAAATATCTCTCCAAAAAACAACCTTCTCATCTCGTTCCATGTGGTAATACTCCGGAGGGTAAATAATAGAGCTAATTCTTAGCCGAATCCTTCAAAGAAAATAGAATGGCTCTTAATTTAATTTTCTCTTCAGTCACCCCCGTGGGTTTGATACTTGTGCACACCACATGAAGCTCTTTTAAATGCTTGTGAGGATCTTCACCTGTGAGACCATGAAAGTGGGCAAAAGATGTATTAGTCTAGATTTTAATTCAAAAGTGGTGGTAGCATTTAAAGTAGGGAGTGTTATGCATAAGGGTTGTTGATTCAAGTCAGGAGCAGCAAGCTCTTTCAGAGTTCGATTTCCAGCCATGACTTTCTTATCTTCTAAATCAAGATCACTAGCAAATAGGGAGTCAGGGGTTGAATCGATCTCTTCAGAATTTCTCCAAGCTTTTGTTCTTAACCTGCACAAAGTTCTCTCTATCTCAGGATCGTATTGCAAATCATCTTGATTAGAAGATCGAGTTTTAATCATAAAAATTATTCAAGGAAACTCTTAATACACCATAAGAGATAAAATACGCAAAATTCAAAGTAATGAGAGAAAAATAAAAAATCTACACAAAAAAAATATAAAAAATAATTAAGGATCACAAAATCAACTAGGAAACCTCATTGGCAACGACGCCAAAATTTGAAGTGCTATCGTAGGCAACCCAAATTTTAAAAACTATACTCCTAAAAATATATGTAGTAATGAGAGTAAGGGTCGATCCCACAGAGAATGTCTAGTCTAGTTTGGTGCTTTATGAAAAAGGGTGGGGGTTGAGTATAACGAAAACAATTTTAAAAACTAAGAAACAATACAAATTAAATTATCAAAAGAACAAGCATTGGCCTAAGTCAACATCTACCATTGGAATCTTACAACTGATCATCGATTCAAGAATATCAATTCAAATTTGAATATTCACCGTTGGAAATATTTTCCTATCTCTCCTTAGTCGCAATTAATTAGAAAATAAGCGATCTAATCAATCCTAACCACTAAATAACCCAAGACAAGCACTAAAAGTTTAACCTAGCAACAACATTAAGAACTATAGAGATCGATGAAGCCAAATAACAGAAGCACAAGTGGTTGTATTTAATCTAGTCAATTGCTCTTCCTAAGATCTAATAATTTCTGATGCATCAAATCATTAAATCTTATTTACTTCACGAATTAGAGGGATCCAACAATTACGGATTTGATTTCTAACTCAGCAGTAGATTGCAACGAATAACAAACTAGTAGGGCTCCTAGCAATTAAACGATTCAATCATGAAAATAGGAACAGAAGAATATTTGATACTCAAAGCAAGAATTAAATAATAAAAACAAACATATTCGATCTCAAAATTTTATAGATTCCAAGGCTTCAGTTTTCTTTGACCAATAAAAATAATTAGCCAAACATGAACATGTTAGAAGCTTGAGGAAAAAGAGAGGAAGAAGAAGAAAGAGACCAAGAGATTGTGTGTGGCAGGCTCCCCCAAAAGAAAAGATTAGCATCCCCTTTTATACACGTTCCTCTCCCCTTAGAAGTCTCACAAATCTTCTAAAAATATTCTACTCTCTAATTGAGGAAGATATAAAATCTTGTTGTGAAGAGGAAAGTGCTTATTTCTGCTGCAATTTTCGTTTATCAGATCTGGCAATTTCCAAAAGAAGTCTCTCAAATCTTCTAAAAATATTCAACTCTCTATTTGGGGAAGATACTGAAGCAAAATAAAATCTTGGTGTGAAGAGGAAAGTGCTGATTTTTGCTGCAATTTTCATGCATCAGATCTAGCAATTTCCAAAAATAGGCCATGTATCAAACTTGCATGCAAAGTAATGCTCCTGTCACAATTCAGGTCTGGAACTTCAAGCCTGATGTTAACCTTAATACATCCATTATCTCGTAAAACGCAAAACATGGCAGTTGCATATATTTTTCTTGACGTTCCAAATCATCTTGAATCATCTCCATCAGAGCTCAGACGAGAGAGTTACGCCCATTCTAAGAAGCAATGTCGAAACTGCCACAAAATGCCCAATTGGCTTTGTTTTGCACTTAATAACTCTATTTACATCCTAAATCATAATATAAGAGTAATGAGTATATTTAGGCACCAAATAAGTAAATAACCAATCAATAAAGGGAGAAGAATATTATATTTTGCATTCTCATCATCTTACCTATAATGTTATTCTCTAATAACTTAAAAGACAAGGGGATCCTTCTTGAAGACACACAAATATGTCAAATTCCGTCCACCCCAATCTCTTGTAGGCTTTGAATTTCTCTTTGAGAGTATCTTCAGTCATTGAGCCAACCGTATGAATAGCACAAATGAAAGAATGAGAATCCCACTTGACCCCCAATTGCTCGACTCGTTTAACGATGTCTTGAACCATACCAGGTTTCTGGATAAAGAACCTTGGCCACTTCATTTAACGAAGCGAAACCGACTTATATTCCTCACCAAATTCAAGTAACAAGTCTACATTGTGAAACATTCTATCTCTGAAAGATGAAAGAAGCGAACTAGATACTTCTGTTCAGAGCCTTGATTACATTGTGTCACGATCCCATGAGAAATCAGAGAAGGAATTCAGAAATTGCATCACAAGAGTTGGGCGGGAAAAGAGGGCGCCAACTCAAATTGTTCAAATTCGAAAAGGAGGGTAATTTTGTAATTCTTGTAGAAGTTAGTTACATACCAGACAAGTGGAAGGCTGTCATTGGTTGTCATTTGAAATTCTGTTTTTTCTTCCTGTATAAGTAGAGAGCTCTGTAGAGCAAATGAAATCAATCTGGAAGTAGAAATTAAAGGCTCCTGTTCGAAGACGAACTTGAGATTAGTTCTTTTCCTCCAAATTCTTGTCAATCTGTTTTTCGATTTATTCTTACAGAGTCACAATCGTGACATTTGGTATCAGAGCAGTGTTATTCTGATCCTTGAAACCTTGTGGCAACCATGGAAACACGAGCAAAAGAATTGGAGCAGTTCATGCGGGAAACCAGGAAGAACCAGAATGAGACAACCACTCAGATTGAGTTCTTGAGGAGTGAATTCACAAGGATGGTACAATCGAATGAGATTCAGGAGAAAAAAATTGAAGCCAGGTTTGAGCACCTCATATCTTTGATCCAAAGCCAAGCTGGAACTTCAAGGGTCCAAGAATCAGGCTCGACATCATCCACCAATCCAGCAAACACAGAACATAGGCCTATCTCCCAAACTCATTGGGAGAACCCAGGTACGTTTCCCCGACTTCCTAGGCTTGAATTTCCACCGTTTGATGGTACAAATCCAAGATCATGGATAAAGAAATGCGAACGGTACTTCAATTTCTTTCAAATAAGAGATGAAAACAAGGTTAGCATGGCATCCATTCATCTAACAGGGAGAGCAGATCTTTGGTTTCTTGACTACCAAGTTAGCAAGGAAATGCTTCAGTGGGAACCATTTGTGTATGACCTGTGTGAACGTTTTGAGGAATCAGTCTTAGACAACTATGTCGATTCCTTTAACAAATTGGTCCAAGAAGGAACAGTTAATGAGTATTACGACCAATTTGAAGAGCTAAAATCATTGATGCTATCTCACAATAACCACTTAGATGAAACCTACTTCGTATTGAGTTTTTTGAGTGGACTTAAAGAAGAGATCAAAGCTCTAGTACAACTGTTCAAACCTACCACCATCACACAAGCACTATCCCTAGCTAGAATGCATGAAGCATCCTCTAAAAAACATCGTAATACCAGGCCTTCATCCCAGCTGACTCAGCCTTATAGACAACCTAATTACCTCACTACAACCAATAAGTCCCTCCACACCAACACCACCAGCCTACAAAATCCCTATCAGACCACCAAAAACACCTATAATCCTAGTCACACCTCAAACAATAAGAATTATAACCACATTCCACCCATTAGAAGACTCAACCCCACTCAAATGAGAATTAGAAGGGAGAAGGGCCTCTGTTACAACTGCGAGGAATAGTATAAGCCAGGTCATATTTGTAAGCAGCAACATCTGTATATGCTCATACCTGAGGAAGACACAATAGAAGAGGAAGAAGGGTCTGCTCTGATCACTGAAAACTTGTTGCAGGAAATTCCAACTGAGATGGAAATCTCATTACATGCCATTCATGGCAGTTTTTCTACTAATACACTACTCATTCAAGGCCTCATAAAGAAGAGAGTAATTTCTATATTGATAGATACTGGAAGCACGCATTCATTTGTGGATCCTAAGGTTATCAAAGAAACAAAATGGCAGACTACTCTCACTCCTCAGATGATTGTCAGAGTGGCCAATGGCCAGCACCTTACTAGCAGTGCTATGTGTGAAAAGCTGAAGTGGACAATGCAGGGTATCCCGTTTGAAGGGAGTGTAAGAGTGCTTTCCCTCGGTGGGTATGATATGGTGTTAGGGGGTGACTGGTTGAAACTATTTGGAGACATCACCCTCAACTTACAAAAACTGCAGTTGACTCTGAATGTTAATGGCAGTCCTGTCACCTTACAAGGGAGCTCAGAAACAGGAGGTTTATGTATGATGGAAACCAAGGGTATCACCAGATTACTAAAACGGCATGCCAGCTCTTTCTTTTGCCACTTATTTTCTATCAAAAATACACCTAGCCTACCCCACCAATACCCTGAAATACAACACCTAATACAAGAGTTCCAGGACCTTTTCCAAACTCCCACTCACCTTCCACCTGATAGAACTCTCAACCACCATATCCCATTAAAACAGGGCCACACACCACCGTCACAGAACCCCTACAAGGTACCCTATATGCAAAAAGCAGTCATTGAAAAGTTAGTTCAGGAAATGTTAGAATCTGGACTCATCCAACACTCCCATAGTCCCTTTGCTGCCCCAGTTTTACTTGTCAAAAAGAAGGATGGAGCCTGGAGATTTTGTGTTGACTACAGAAAACTCAATGACATCACCATTAAAGACAAGTTTCCCATGCCCCTTATAGATGAACTCTTAGATGAGTTACATGGTGCTACCATCTTCTCTAAACTGGACTTAAGGTCCGGATACCACCAAATCCTAGTCCATCCCCCTGACATTCATAAAACTGCCTTCAAAACACATCATGGGCACTTTGAATTCAAAGTGATGCCCTTTGGCCTCACTAATGCCCCTGCCTCATTCCAAGCCTTAATGAACCAGATTTTCCAAGATTTCCTGCGGAAGTTTGTCCTTGTATTCTTTGATGATATCCTAATCTATAGTCCCTCCTTACCTCAACATAAAACCCATCTACAAGCTATTTTCTCTATCCTGAGACAGCATCAGCTCCTAGTCAGTGTTCTAAAAATCGCTAGGCGCTGGGCGGGCGGCGAGCAGGTGCCTAGGCGGTCTTATGTTTTGTATTATAACTTTAATAATTTACAAAAGTTAAGTATAATACCTTATCAATTACATCCAATTTAATGTCAATATACATATGCAAAATTTAAAAACATGAAAAATTAACAATCGTGAACAAAATTTATTAAAACTCAAATGACTGAAGTTGGTCATGATGGGTACTTTATATAAATTTGAATTTGTGTAATCTTTTATTTTTCTTCAAATTGCATGAATAACCTCAGTTATGTTTGATAAAATCTACATTAGTAAAATTGGTACCGGCAGATCCTTTGAGAATTCCATTAAGTAATCATCTTTCGCTACATTTAGACATATCATCATCATCATCAAAGCCCATTCCCGAGATTTTCTAAAAAAACAATTAAATAGTTTATTTCTAAAAAATAGGAAAGAAAAATACAATCAACCTTATTAAACAATAAAAAAATAAAAAAAAAATAAAAAAATAAATAAAAAAATAAAAAAATAAAAAAATAAAAAAAATCTCCCAGACCGCCTAGACCCCGCCTAGACCGCCTAGCCCGCCCAGACCGCCTAGCCCGCCTAGACCCCGCCCAGACTCGCCTAGACCCGCTTAGACCGCCCAGACTGCCCAGACCGCCCAGACTGCCCGCCCAGGCATTAATCTGGGCGATTTTCCACCTTCTAGCGCCTAGGCGCCGCCTAGACCGATTTTTAGAACACTGCTCCTAGTTAAGCTCAGTAAATGCTCTTTTGCCCAAGAAAAATTAGAATACTTGGGTCATATAATTAGTGGCCAAGGAGTAGAGGCAGACCCTGCAAAGCTTGAGGCTATGGTCAATTGGCCCCTACCAACAAACATAAAGCAGCTGAGGGGCTTCCTGGGTCTCACAGGGTACTACAGAAAATTTATCAAGGAGTATGGCCACATTGCTCAACCACTGACAGAACTCCTCAAGAAACATTCCTTCCACTGGTCTGATACAGCCACTAAGGCCTTCAACCAACTGAAGAAGGCTATGTGTGAAGCCCCACTGCTAGCTCTCCCAGATTTCAGCATACCTTTCATCATTGAAACAGACGCATGTTCAACTAGAGTTGGAGCTGTTCTGTCCCAAAATGGCCGACCCATTGCATACTTCAGCAAAGCACTCAGTCAGAGGAACCTTACACTCTCGACTTATGAGAAGGAACTCCTTGCAATAGTGATGGCCGTAAACAGGTGGAGATCCTACTTACTAGGTTCCAAGTTCCAGATTTATACTGATCACCAGAGTATCATATACTTCTTAGCTCAGAAGGTTACCACAATGACTCAGCAGAAATGGTTAGCTAAATTGTTGGGGTTTGATTACCAGATATACTACAAGAAGGGAGTAGATAATTCTGCTGCTGATGCACTGTCCAGGGTTCCTGCTCCTTCTATGGATCAAGCTGCCACTGACACTCACTGCCTTGCCCTATCCATGGTGACACCCCAATGGATTCAACAAGTTATCCAGTCTTATGATGATGATCAGTATGCTCAGCAAATTATACAACAGTTGTTGGTTCAACCTGATGATAGGCCACCATTTTCCTTACTGAATGGTTTACTCAAATACAGAAACCAACTGTACATAGGAACAGCAGGACACCTTAGACATCAACTTTTGCAAGAGCTCCATAATTCAGCTCTGGGTGGTCACTCGGGTATCACCACTACATACAAAAGGCTTCAACAATATTTCTTTTGGCCAAGAATGAAGCAATCAGTGATTCAACATGTGACTGAGTGTGATGTATGTCAGAAGAACAAGCATGACCAATCTTCTTATGGGGGACTCCTTCAGCCGTTACCTATACCTACTCAAGCATGGCAACATGTGTCTCTAGACTTCATTGAAGGCTTACCATCCTCACACCAGAAGAATGTCATCTTAGTAGTGGTGGATCGGCTTACAAAATACAGCCATTTCTTGGCTCTATCCCACCCATATACCTCTGCAATGGTTGCTGAGCTGTTCTTACAAAACATCTACAGATTGCATGGGCTTCCAGAATCTATTGTGTCCGATCGAGATAGAGTCTTCATTAGCGCCTTCTGGCAGGACTTGTTCACTGCCCTGGGTACACAACTGAGCATGAGCTCCGCCTACCACCCTCAAACAGACGGTCAAACAGAGCGTACTAACGCATGCCTTGAAACTTATCTGCGGTGCATGACCAGTGAAGCTCCCTCGCAATGGTTTAAATGGTTGTACCTGGCGGAGTATTGGTTTAACACATCCTATCATTCCAGCCTTCAATCTTCTCCTTTTTAGGCACTATATGGATATACACCGCCGCTACTAGCACTCCCACCTCTCACAAACACCTCCATATCTGATGTAGAACTCTACTTAGCCAACAGAGAACGTATGCTAGGCATTATTAAGGAGAAGCTCCTTCATGCTCAGGAAAGGATGAAAGCCCAAGCTGATAAACACCGGACTGAGCGCCAATTTGAGGTTGATGATTGGGTGTATTTACGCCTTCAACCTTACAGACAAACCACTGTCAACATCCGTCGCAACCTCAAGTTGTCCCCACGCTTCTATGGACCATTTCAAATAGTCGAGCGTATTGGGCCAGTTGCTTACAAACTCCAGCTGCCTCCACTGTCAAGGATCCACCCTGTCTTCCATGTTTCGCAGTTGAAGAAGAAGCTAGGTGCAACAATCATTCCAGCTCCTCTACTGCCACTAGTGGACAATGAGGGAAATCTCAGGGCCAAACCTACTGCCATTCTGGCTCGCCGCTTGGTTCCTCGCCACAATCGAGCAGTGACACAAGTTTTAGTACAATGGACAAATGCTTCGACCAAAGATGCAACGTGGGAAGACTGGCAGCAGATTCAGGCCATGTTTCCCGACTTTAATCCTTGAGGACAAGGATTTATCTTGAGGGGAAGGCAATGTCACGATCCCATGAGAAATCAGAGAAGGAATTCAGAAATTGCATCACAAGAGTTGGGCGGGAAAAGAGGGCGCCAACTCAAATTGTTCAAATTCGAAAAGGAGGGTAATTTTGTAATTCTTGTAGAAGTTAGTTACATACCAGACACGTGGAAGGCTGTCATTGGTTGTCATTTGAAATTCTGTTTTTTCTTCCTGTATAAGTAGAGAGCTCTGTAGAGCAAATGAAATCAATCTGGAAGTAGAAATTAAAGGCTCCTGTTCGAAGACGAACTTGAGATTAGTTCTTTTCCTCCAAATTCTTGTCAATCTGTTTTTCGATTTATTCTTACAGAGTCACAATCGTGACACATTGTGATTAGTTTGAAGCAAATACCAGAGACTCTGAACGGTAGGGACAAGCCAGCTTATAGAGATTGTGGAAGAGAACAATGGGATTTTCGAAAATGAGGTCGACATGGGAAGAACGAAAAAAAAGCCAATATCTTGTAAGAAGTTGAGTTTGGGCTCAAGGGTTATGTCAATTTTTGATTTTTGATAAAAGAGGAGTTTGGGTTCCTTGGAAATGATACAATTGATATATGGGCATCAGAGAAACCAAAGTGTTTGAAGAAATTAGGAATAGAGGTTAAGGAGGCAAGGGAGGTAGATACAACAAACAATGTGGATGCAGAGATGGCTTTCTTTCCTGGGACCCCAAATATCGTGAATGGTGATGAGATGATTCACAATAAGGGGTTGTGGGTTTTTCTTGGATTTGGGGAAGTTGTGGTCGAAGTAAATGAGGCTTTTAGAATTGCTCTTACAAGTATGATGAAACATATATACCTTTATGACAAAAATAAGTGAAGAAACAGAGTGCTAATTCAGTATCTGAAAGAATATAAAGGAAGCAAAGAGAGAAATACATAAGAATGGTGGAAAAACCAATTTGTAACAGTAACAGTGAGGGGATAGGATAATTTGAGGTTTGTTTAATGCAATATCTTTAAGACAATATTTGACCCGTCTCGGTGCAACGTTGATGGTCGTTAATCTCTCAAGATACAACAGATTCATCTCTTTGTTTCTAATGCACTTTAGGATAGATACTCAAGCAAATAGAAATAAGAATTGACTTTGAGATGAATAAGAAAAAACCTATTTGATTTGAATGTAAACTCTTCTTTTGAGTGCTAGGTTGTCGTTGTAATGATAAATTGCTAATCTTTTTGGATATCTCAAATGAATAATTTGATATTTTACTTATAGCAAATGAAACATTACATACATGTTCTCAAGAAGACACAATTGAACCAACACAACTGTTGGTCAAAGACTTACATAAGGAACATTATGTAGTGAATTTACGTAACACATGATTTATTAATTCAATAAAATTGGACATACAAAATTTCCAACAAAGAGGAGAAGGGAGTGATACCATCATGTAGATTAGAAATCCCGCTGCAACCTCGCCTGTTTGAAACAATGGTTGTCCTCCAAGTTTCCAACAGTCCAACTTGCAACAGCTTTGCTATTTTCAAACTATGTACATGCACCATTTGTGCTCAGTAAAACTACCATTTTGGAAACGATAATAAATAAACAATTAATCATATTTACTAGATATGATTGTTCATGGTTCGGTTTGGTACAATTTCAACCTAAAAATGCAAATCATATCAATTGGTTTGGAAAATATCCAAACTCTGATGTATAATAAAGCTGATTGAAATGAAATTCATTTAAACCAAAAACGACTTGAACCAACAAATATATAGTTTTACAAATTTTATATTATATATAATTAAAAATTAAATATATGTATCAGTTCATTTTACTCAAATTATATGTGGTTGATGAAAATATATAGATCTTCGAATTTGAATAATAAGTGATTACTTTCACAAGCACAATTTTTTTTGGTGCAAAAGAATTTTGTTTCCCAAAAAAATGCCAATTGTGTTAAGGGGGAGACATAGAGGAAACACATATAACCAAATTTTTATAATGATATATGTTCTCTTTGGTATTTATCAAAGACAGTGGCTAAATGATACTACCACTTCTACTGAAGGACACCATCAACCCCCACTTTTTGTTTGGATCTGCTAAAGGATACCACTACCCTCACCTTCCATTCTCTCTTCGTAGGAGCAACACCATCGCGCCCCGCCCGCCACACCCTGCCACCACCAGCCGACGGTGACGGTGGCGGGGTGGTGGTGCTTGATGGAAAAACAAGAAAAGTAAAGGAATAAATAAGAGAAGAAGAAGTAAGGAGAGAGATGGCGGTGGCGAGGTGGTTGTGGATCTTGATGGAGAAGAAAAGGAAGAGAGAGGTAGAGAAGAAGAAGAGAGGGGGAGGAGGAGGAAAATAAGAGGTGGGGAAAGATGGTAGTCCGATGAGGCCGGTGGTGGAGGGGAGAGATCGCGAGTGGTGGTGGTGCTTGATGGAGAATAGAGAGAAAATAGGAGGAAGAAAGGGGAAAAGAAGAAGAATACGGAGAATAGAGGAGTAGAAGAAGAAAAAGATATGAGGAAGAAGAGGAAAAAAAAAAGGTGACGGCCCGATAAGGCCGACAATGGAGGGGAGAAATGGTGGTGTTTGATGGAGAAGAAAGGGAGAGAGGAGCATAGAGGAAGAAAGGTTGTAGATTTTTTTTTTTTTTTTTTTATATATTGGTGGTGTCCTTCAGAAAGTAGGGCAATGATGACGTTGTTCAACTTAATTGGCGGTGTCATATAGTCACTACCTTGTAAAAATACATAATCATCTTTAACCTTCCCACTTTCTCTTACATCGATCTCTTTTTTAATTAAATATCATTTTTTGTATTAATATTCAAATAGGTTCAAACACTGGATATCTAATAGGGCTGAACAAAAAACCGATCAAACTGATAAAACCGATCGATCCGATCTAAACCGAACCGATTGGTTTGGTTTAAATTCGGTTCGGATCGGTTTCGGTTTCAAAAAATTCAAAATCGAAGTGGTCGGTTCGATTTTCGGTTTCTATGTGATTTTAACCGACCAAACCGAACCGACCGAATATATATAATAAATAATATATATTTTATATATAAATAATACAATAGGTTTAAAATAGTCGGTCGGTTCGGTTTTATTTTGGTTTTGGTTCGATTTTAGTCGGTTCGGTTCGGTTACGGTTTGCATAAATTAGAATCGGTTCGGTTTCGGATCGGTTTTGTTAATGGTCGGTTCGATTTTGGTTTGAAAATTTTAAAACCGACCTAAGTCGGTTCGGTTCACGATTTAGGTGAAAAACCGAACCGACGGTTCGGTTTTCAGCCCTAATATCTAAATCTAAATTACTATAACTCCCGAAGGGCCTAATGAACAGTAACCGTGTATTCATTTGGATATGTTTTATTTTCCAAAAATGTCCTCACTAAAGAAAAGATTTAACGACTATTCCCAAAACAATCTCATGTAAAAACTTTTTAAATCAAAATCAATTCTCTCATATTACTAATACATTAAACCTAATTAACTTCACGACCCCCATTTACAAAATAGAAATATTTATAATTGTTCCTTTTTTGTATAATCTTTCCGCAAGAAATTTACAAAAAATTGTGAAAAATGATAAAGTTTCAGAATTACTACGTGTAAAAAAAAAAGTAACTATAATTGTGTGGTTCAACTTGTACTTGACAAAGTAGTACAAATAACAGAGATTATTACACAAAAATTTATTGGTGAAATTTCTACCTCCATCTAATCTCTAACGAGAATTGTCGTCGGTAGTGTAAGCGTGTCCATAAATCGCTTAATGAAGCCTACAGTCAATTGTCTTTTGAGGAAGAGAGAGCAGGTTGTTCCAAATCACAGAGAACAACCATTTCCACTCCTCTTTCCTCTTTTTCAATTCCGATAAATCCCTTACTTCTACTATCCTATTCTAGAATCTCCTACTCCTCAATTCCAATTTTCATCCATTTTCTCCATTGGGTTCTTTCCTTCCACTTCGCTGTAGTTGTTTTCCAGTCATTCTAGCCTGGAATTGCTTGTTTGTTGTTGTTTTTGTTTTGCAGGTTTGTGGCGGTACGGTCCTATTAATGGCGATTCTCATCATTACACTCCATTAACACCGCCATCTTGAGCTTCATTTTTCATCCCCCATCCTCCCTCTGCCGCACTCCTATCAAATTGCCTGAACATCGCCATGATTTCATCTCCACACTCCCAACCAACATGCATTAACAACACTGATGTGATACTTGTTTCTTCGACTTCTTCCCACCATATTCAAATCCAACAACACTTGAACTAGGTTTACACTATTTGTCCTCAACCTTCTCTAATCCTACTTTGGCATCCCCATTTCTGTTTTAAAGTTTTGCTTATGGAACTCTCTCATGCTCACAATTACCTTCACTGCCATCTCACCTTCTCCCTGTTAGGAATCACAAAAACTCAGTGTCTGTTGTTTATGCTTAGTCAATAACTCCTGATTAATAGGAGCATGTTGTTCATTTCAGTTACAGGAGTATTTACTCCTACGTAGTAGTTACTTCCACCACCTTTGAGTGCTGTTTCAAACGTGGCTTTATTTTAGGATGCAGTTTCTTGTAATGGCTTTATTTAAGCCAAGCTATTTCCCTTCAATCATAATAATCATTCACAAGATTGAGAGTTATCATTGTAGAGTTTGAACAAGTGGTATCAGAGCCTCATCACAGGGGCCTGGTTGTGAGTAATTGGAAGAGAAGGAGTGAGTGTGTGAGAGAAACAAATAGTGGGTGTGGGGGAAAGAAGTAGCAAATTTCTGGAGTGAAGAGAAATGGCGGAAAGCAGTAATGGACGGTTTGTGCAGGCTGCTATCCCCAAGTTTGATGGCCATTATGACCATTGGGCCATGTTGATGGAGAACTTTCTTCGCTCCAAAGAATATTGGGGTCTTATAGAGAAGGGGATCTCAGTGGTGGAAGATGAAGGAAGACTAATAGAGGCATAACTCAAATTGATCGAGGAGCAGAAGTTGAAGGATTTAAAGGTAAAGAATTACTTGTACCAAGCAATCGATCGTGATATCTTGGAAACAATCCTGAATAGAGACACATCCAAACAGGTTTGGATTTCAATGAAGCAGAAATTCCAGGGTTCAACCAGGGTTAAGAGAGCACAACTACAAGCCTTGCGGAGGGATTTCGAGGTTCTTCACATGAAAAAAGGAGAAACTGTCAATGCATATTTTGCCCGTACTTTAATCATAGCCAACAAGATGAAGGCTTGTGGTGAGAGTATGAGTGAAACCATTATTACTGAGAAGATTTTGAGATCAATGGTCTCCAGATTTAACTATGTAGTATGCTCGATTGAGGAATCCAATAACCTTGATACGATGACCCTAGACGAGTTGCAGAGCAGTCTTTTGGTTCATGAGCAGAGGATGAGGACTCATGGAGAAGAAGAACAGGTTCTCAAGGTCACTCATGAGGACAGAGCAGGAAGAGGAAGAGGAATAGGTAGAGGCGCGTTCAGAGGAGGACGAGGCAGAGGGAGGCAAGGATTCAACAAAGCTATTGTTGAATGCTATAAATGCCACAGACTAGGGCATTTCCAATATGAATGTCCTAGTTGGGAGAAAGTTGCACATTATACTGAGTTAGATGAGGTGGAGGAGTTGTTGTTGATGTCATATGTGGATATCAATAATGCCAACAGGGAAGGAGTATGGTTTCTTGATTCAGGTTGCTCCAACCACATGTCAGGAAACAAGCAATGGTTTGTGGACTTTGATGATCAGTTTAGGCACTCGGTGAAGCTAGGAAACAATACACGAATGCCAGTGATGGGAAGGGGAAATGTAATTAGGCTCGAAATTGATGGAACAACTCAGGTAGTGAGTGACGTGTTTTATGTACCTGAGCTCAAAAATAACTTGTTGAGCATTGGTCAACTTCAAGAGAAGGGGCTTGCAATATTGATCCAAGATGGGACTTGTAGGATTTTTCATCCTATAAGAGGGCTCATAATGCAGACTATAATGACAACGAACAGAATGTTCGTGTTGCTGGCTATGGTGGTACCACAACCGTCAAAGTGTTTCGCAGTAGCTGCTGAAGATATCACTGATTTATGGCATCGAAGATATGGGCATTTGAACAACAAGAGTCTCAGAACATTGTAGTCCAAGCAACTTGTGAAAGGGCTGCCCCAACTCAAGTCTGAAAGCAAAGTGTGCACCGTATGCACCATGGGAAAACAACATCGTGAAGCCATACCAAAGAAAAGCCAGTGGAGAGCATCAGAGAGGCTTCAGCTGGTCCATGCGGACTTATGTGGGCCCATAACTCCTACTTCGAGCAGCAATAAGAGGTATATTTTGAGTTTCATTGATGATTTTAGTAGAAAAACGTGGATTTATTTCCTAGCTGAAAAGAGTGAAGCATTTGTGCTGTTCAAAAGCTTTAAGAATCTTGTTGAAAAGGAGATAGGGCATTTTATATGATGTTTGAGAACTGACAGGGGTGGCGAATTTACTTCGGAAGAGTTCAACAATTTTTGCAAAACTCATGGTATAAAGAGACAGCTTACCGCAGCCTACACCCCTCAGCAGAACGGGGTGGCTGAGCGTAAGAATCGGACCATTATGAATATGGTTCGCTGTTTGCTCACTGAGAAACAAATGCCAAAGGTTTTCTGGGCTTCAGCAGCTCGCTGGACTGTGCATGTATTGAACAGAAGTCCAACTGTGGCAGTGGAAGGAAAAACTCCCGAAGAAAGCTGGAGTGGGGTTCGACCAAGCGTGGAGCATTTCAGAGTGTTTGGATGTATAGGCCATGTACATGTTCCAGATAGACAGCGTCTGAAGTTAGAAGACAAGAGCTACAAGTGTGTTTTTCTTGGAATGAGTGGAGAATCAAAGGCGTACAGGCTCTTTGATCCCATTGCAAAAAGGGTAGTTACCAGCAGAGATGTGGTGTTTGAAGAGAGTAACCGTTGGGATTGGGGGAGGAGTAATGAAGAGGACAGGTTTGACATTCTTGATTGGGGAGACAATGATGAAGGCAGTGATCATCATGAAGAAGAGAATGGTACAGATGCGGGTGCAGACCAAGAGAGTGAAGCATCAGGTTCAAGTGGCTTGTCAGTAGGAAATACACCGAGTCCAACTGAAGGGGGCACAATGAATTTAGTGGACAGAAGACATAGAAGGGCACCAGCTTGGATGCAGGATTATGTTACTGGCGAAGGGTTGTCTGAGGAGGAAGACTTGCAAAATTTGGCCTTATTCATCTCACATGAAGATCCAACTCATTATGAGGAGGCTGCAAGAGATGAGAAGTGGAGAACTGCTATGAATGTAGAGATTGCAGCTATCGAAAAAAATGATACTTGGGACCTAGTTAATTTGCCTGCGGGAGTGAAGAAGATCGGGGTTAAATGGGTATATAAAACAAAGTTGAATGAGAGCGGAGAAGTTGACAAATACAAGCGCGCTTGGTGGCTAAAGGCTATGCACAAAAACACGGAGTCGATTACAATGAAGTCTTTGCACCAGTAGCACGTTGGGATACTATACACATGATATTGGCCTTGGTTGCACAGAAAGGATGGGTAGTGTTTCAGTTGGACGTAAAGAGTGCTTTTCTTTACGGTGAATTAAATGAAGTTGTGTATATAGATCAACCAGAGGGGTACGTTAAAGAAGGGGAGGAGAATAAAGTTTACAAGCTCAAGAAGGCACTATATGGGCTGAAACAGGCACCTAGGGCATGGTACAGTCGGATTGAAAGGTATTTTGTCAAGGAGGGTTTCGAAAGGTGCAGCTCTGAGCATACACTCTTTGTTAAAACTGAAGACGGAGGTCGAATTATGGTTGTTAGTCTCTATGTGGATGACTTGATCTTTACCGGCAACGACGTTGGCATGTGTGAGAGGTTCAAGAGCTCCATGAAACACGAGTTCGACATGACAGACCTAGGAAAAATGAGGTACTTCTTAGGTGTTGAGATTCAGCAGAGTTCTCAGGGCATTCACTTGTGCCAAAAGAAGTATGCTCAAGAAGTCCTTGACAGGTTTGGAATGGGGAATTGCAATCCGGTGCAGAATCCTATTGTTCCTGGTACAAAATTCACAAAAGAGGGTGGAGGCCCAGCTGTGAATGCGACGGTGTACAAACAATTAGTTGGTAGCCTTCTATATTTGACGGCTACTAGACCAGATGTGATGTATGTGGTATGCCTTCTAAGCAGGTTTATGGCTAGTCCGAAGGAAGTTCACATGGTAGCAGCTAAAAGGGTACTCAGATACTTAAAGGGCACTTTGGAGATGGGGGTGTTTTACAAGAGCGGAACTGATGATGTCCTAAGGGCCTACACCGATAGTGACTATGCTGGTGATATAGAAGACAGAAAGAGCACGTCTGGGTATGTATTTCTGCTGAGTGAAGGGGCTGTAGCTTGGAGCTCAAAGAAACAATCAGTTGTCACTTTGTCCACAACTGAAGCTGAGTACGTTGCGGCTGGTACTTGTGCTTGTCAGTGCATATGGATGAAGGGGATTCTCGACAGGCTCGGTCATTCTCAATGTGAGTACACTAAAATATTCTGTGATAGCAATTCTTCTATTAAGTTGTCAAAGAATCCGGTGATGCATGGAAGAACCAAGCATATAGATGTGAGGTTTCACTTCTTGCGTGATCTCACAAAAGATGGTGTTGTTGAACTAGTGCATTGTGGGACAGATGAACAAATTGCAGATATAATGACCAAGCCCCTGAAGTTGGAAACTTTTGTGAAGCTTCGTGAGCTACTTGGAGTTCAAGCATTGCCAAGTATAAACTGATTGCTTCCAGCAGTTTCAGTTTAGGGGAGTATTTGTTAGGAATCACAAAAACTCAGTGTCTGTTGTTTATGCTTAGTCAATAACTCCTGATTAATAGGAGCATGTTGTTCATTTCAGTTACAGGAGTATTTACTCCTACGTAGTAGTTACTTCCACCACCTTTGAGTGTTGTTTCAAACGTGGCTTTATTTTAGGATGCAGTTTCTTGTAATGGCTTTATTTAAGCCAAGCTATTTCCCTTCAATCATAATAATCATTCACCAGATTGAGAGTTATCATTGTAGAGTTTGAACACTCCCCTCTCAACCTACCATGACTCCTATGCCTAGACTCCCTGACCCATTTTCTTCCACTCCCCAAACCAACGTCCCTCACTCCTCATCTTTCAACTCCCACATGTCTTCCTCCAATATCCACAACCTGGCAGTTCACCTTAAACATAATCTATCCATCCCTCCCTTACCTTTTACTCGCCATTCTGTGCACTCATCGGAGGATGTGGATTTACATATCGTGGTCAAATACTGCCATCATAAAAAACTAGGGCAGGAAGTGTTTTCAAGAAGAATGGCATCCCAATAGGATACTAAACACAATTTCTAAGTCGAAGTTTTGGCTCATATATGGGATTTGGATAATACCTACTACTTGATCCAATTCACAAAAAGATCTGATATGATCCATGTCCTTCTCTCCGGCCCAAGGGTGTTGTTCGGCTAGCGTTGGTCTAAAAACTACCTTTCCATAGATTATTCTGAGGTACCAAGTTGGGTAAGGTTTAATGAGTTTCCATCTCACAAAATGGAGGTCGACGACATTCACTTGCTAGCCCAACAATTTGGACAACTAATGGAAATTGACATGGCTTTTCTAAAAGATCTTCGCATCCCCTTTATCAGATTTAAAGTATGGTTGAATGTCACCAAAGCACTCCCTTGTTCAATGGAAACCGATTTTGGTATACAAAATGGTCGGCAATTCCTAGTGTGGTTCTGCTATGAGACCCCCCACCTTCTGTTTTTGTTGTGGCCATATTGGTCATGTTTTTGGCCAACAATGTCTTATGTATTTCAAAACTCTCCAACTTTTGGAGCCCGGTCAATCCCCGGAAACACTTGTCCTCCCTTTCTCCAATCGCACCCGAATCGAAACAAGATATGAAAAATACATTGACTCCCATGTTCCAGTTCGATCTCAACATATCCGACACTTACAAACTCCAATTCCCTGGCGGCCGAGACACCAACGAACTGCTATCAGGGAACCCCAACTCGCCTTTCTCTACACAATGTAGCTACAACTCAGAATCCACCACTGTGATTGTTCCCCATACTCTCTCAACTACGACGACTTCAATCATTGGCATCGCACGCAAACCAAATGGGTTCCCACCTGCCAGTTCTCTTTAAACAACACTAGTGACTCCCATCTTCACTTATACTACGTCGTGTTCCACTCAGGCAGGTACTACTTTGGGCACTACCACGACAATCAACACCACCACGCAACAACAAACTTTGTTGATTTAGCCGGATCCAGTCACTATTACGGCTCCTAGGAAATCTCATAAGCATGTTTCACTCTCTAAAAGTTCTACCCATCAGGATCTTACTGGTGACAACATCTCTTTGGCTATTCCTATAGCTATGAACAAGGTCCATTTCGGGGATATTAAGGTCAGTAATGTGGTGAGAGCCTAACGCAATGTCGCCGTCTACTGCTTCGGACACAGACATGTCATAATCTAGGAAACGTGTTGCTTAGCCCCTTGCTATGTTCAAAGATGATAGCTACATCACAGTGACCTCAATGGCTACAAATTCTCTCTATCCAATTGATGCACTCGTCATCTCCACCTCCATTTGTCTTAGTTTTGAACCGCTTGAATATACACAAGAATCTCATACTGCCCCCTCTACTTCACTCCCTCAAACTCAGGTTTCGGCGACCACCTCTCATAGGTCGCCCCCGCCTCCATGATCCTCGCCTGGAACGTCAGAGGCATAGGGTCTTACAACAAATTCCGACATATAAAGACCCTCTCCGCTCAGTCCAATGTAGATATCCTTGTTTTGTCTGAAACAAAAGCATGTTCCGCTGCTATGGACCGTATCCGCCAAAGGCTAGGCATTCAACATGGACTTGCAGCTCCGGCGCTAGGATAGGCTGGAGGTATAGCTTTATTTTGGAAGGCAGGTATCCAGTTAACAGTTCTTTCATTTTGTAAATATTATTTTAATTGCACCATTTCTAATTACTATGCTACTAATGATTGGTCAGCTCTCTTTGTCTATGGCAAACCAAACCTGGCTCACCGGGTTCACTTCTAGGACACTATGTTTCAGGTGTACGGCTGCCAAACCTTCCCATGGGTGATAATATGCGATCATAATGCTCTATATGACCCTACGGAAAAAATGGGTGGTGTCACTCCTTCTCCTGCCTCACTTAGTCATCTTTGTTGTTTCATAGGTGACAATCAGCTTATTGACCTACCACTCAAGGGTACACAGTTTACTTGGTCTAATAAGTGTCAAGACAGACATAACATCAAACCCAAGTTAGACAGGGTTCTCACTACAAATGATTGGCTGACCCTTTTTCCTTCGGCCTCTTGTCGTTCTCTTCATGCCCCTTCATCGGATCACAGCGCCATCTCTCTCCAATTGCTCACCCAATATGGTTCTTTTATCAAGCCCTTCAAAAATTTTCATATGTGGACCAGGGACCCTGGTTGTCGTGAGATTATTAGCAAATCTTGGTCCCCTCTAGACTTGGTTCACCCAATATCATCTATCTCAATAAGATCAGGCTTCTCACCCATGGCTTGTGTAGGTGGAACAAAATTGACTTTCACAACATTCACACTTGCATCCTCGAAACTCGAGTTGCCTTGGATGCTCTTCAGAATGCTCCTTTGTCTAGAGGGAACGCATCCTCTATCTTCTTTTTAGAGGCATGTCTAGATGAGCTTTTGTTCCGAGAGGAATTATTTTGGCGCAATAAATCTGGTGTCTCCTGGCTTTCGAATGGTGATTGCAACACTAGATTTTTTTTCATCGCTTTACCTTGATGCACTGCAAATCAAATCTGATTTTGCGCCTCAAAGACAGTCATGGGGTTTGGCATGATGAACCGGGGCCTTCTAGGCCAGGTTTTATCATGTTATTACTCTACCTGTTCCAAACTTCTAATCCCCCACAGGCTCCAAATGTCTTGCAACTCTTCCACCCTGTCATATCCGCGTCTGATAACATAGCACTGACTGAGGTCCCGAGCGGTGAGCTCATTAAGGAACTCGATCGGCACCCACAAAGCTCCTGGCCCAGATGACGCCCATGCTTTATTTTTCAGCATTATTGAGATATAGTGGGAGCAATGTTATTGTGGTTGTTCAAAATTTTTTCCTCTCCAAAAGGCTCGACCCAAAGCTTAATGACACTTTCTTAGCTTTTCTACCGAAAGTTGGGAATCCGACCACTCCGGATAAATTTCGACCTATCGGTCTCCACAATGTTATTTATAAGGTTGTTTTTAAAATCCTTGTCAATCGCCTCAAATCTCTCCTAAATGACATCATTTCTCTCTCTCAGGGTGCTTTCCTCAAAGGTCGTTCTATTATGGATAATATCTCTATTACACACGAGACTTTCTCCTAGATGAAAAAACTTAAACGACATTCTCAGGGATGGATGGCTATAAAGATCAATATGGCCAAAGCTTATGATAGGATAGAGTGGTCCTTCCTTTTGGACTTATTTCGCCAACTAGGTTTCTCAGAGGGCTAGGTGCAAATGATACACCAATGCATTTCTACTACAACTCTTCGAGTAATGCTGAATGGCTTACTTTTGGAGCCAATTACCCCTTCCGCGGAATTCGACAAGGTGACCCCCTCTCTCCTTATCTCTTCATCCTTGTGGTGGAGACACTCTCCCACCTTTTGATTAAAGCGAAGGATAATGGTATTATCAAAGGCATCAAAATCAAATGACGCTCTCCTTCCATAAGTCATCTCTTGTATGCGGATGATCTTCTCCTTTTATGTCGGGCCTCACTAGCTGAGGCACACTCAGTTAAGGACATCCTCCATCAATATTGCACGACATCTGGTCAGGGAGTCAATTTTGATAAATCTTCCATCTTTTTCAGTGCCAACATGCATCCCAGACATGCCAAAATGATCACTCACATTTTGGGTTCCAAGTCTTTTTCAACTTGAAAGACAAATACCTGGGCTCACCTCTCATGTTTTCAAGGCAGAAGACCATAAATTTTCAATTCTTGTTGGATAAAATACGTGGGCTCGCCTCTTAGGCGAGTCATACGGTCATGATTAAGGCCGTTCTCAACTCCATTCCCACACAATGCAAACTTTCTTTCTCCCTGCCAGTCTTCACCATAAGATCGACTCTCTGGCTCGTAATTTTTGGTGGAATGGAAAGGATCAAGGGCGAGCAAGGAATCTTTGTAAATGGGACATAATATTTGCTCCCAAGCAATTGGGAGGTCTTAATATTCATACTTCTAGGAACAAGAATCTTGCACTCCTATCAAAAGTCATCAGGAGTGACTTTTCTTCCCTTCTCTCAGGTCTCACCTCCTCAAGTATATCTATTATAACTCTAAATTGTTGTCCCAAATAGATAAACTTGCGACTCAGGCTTCTTTCAGATGGCGAGGTGTTTTCACCGCTTTCACAACTTTTAAGCGGTTCTTTCATTTAGGGCTGAACAAAAAACCGATCAAACCGATTAAACCGACCATACTGATCAAAACCGAACCTCGGTTCGGTTTTCGATTTCTATGTGATTTTAACCGATCAAACCAAGCCAACTGAATATATATAATAAATAATATAATATGTTTAAAATAGTCAGTCGGTTCAGTTTTATTTCGGTTCTGGCTCGATTTTAGTCGGTTCGGTTACGGTTTGCATAAATTAGAATCGGTTCGGTTTCAGATCGGTTTTGTTAATGGTCGGTTCGGTTTCAGTTTGAAACTTTTAAAACCATACCGACGGTTCGGTTTTCAACCCTACTTTCATTGCCAAATCCTCTCTGGAGATACAATTAATCTTTGGTTTGATCCATGGATTAAACCTGGCTTCCTCTTAGCCGATTGTGTTTCGGATCCAACAGTGCACAATCTCATTCGTTGTCTTCCAGATCTCTGGACGGTTTCGCCCTCCTCCTCCATTTCATGGAATGAGGAACTCCTCTCCTTTTTGCTTGGTCCCGTGGTCAGGGATATTACCAATATTTGCATCCGCCCATTCTCCAGGTCGGATCGTCTCATTTGTAATGGCGATAAAAAATGAATTTTTTCTGTCAAAAGCGCCACGCACATCCTATCTTCTGGGAATGAGGCTGGCTCATCTTCGGGCCCTAGTTATCCTTCTATTTCTCCAAAAATTCTTCGGCATTTGAAGGCTCCACCTAGTGCTCAACAATTCTATCCAGCCTTGTTTGCTTGCCCTTTTTAGGCATTTTATTGACTTTTTTACAATTCCACCCCTTCTATAAGTGGTGTTTGTGGTTGTGTTTTAAAGAAGAGGGGTAAAAAGTGTAAAAAAACTAAGAAAAAGCTAAAAAAGGCCAGGAAACATGGCTGCTAGACTTACTCACCTAGTGATATTCTCTTCATGTGGAAATTAAGTCAAAATCTTCTGCCCACTATGGCCAACTTAAGCAAGGTGCATGTCCCACTCGAGAATGTATGTGTTTTTTTCCATAGCCATGAAGAGGATCTCTTCTTCACTTGCCCCACCACAAGCAGACTCTGGCAATTATCTTTTCTCCCTATTGATTGCCTTTGCCCATCTTTTAACCATCCCACTATCTCGGTTGTTTTGACTTTTGCTTGGAAAACAGCTACACAACACTCAGCCCCCACTGAGGAAATCCTTTCTCAATTTCTAGCTATTCTCCTGACCATTTGGAAGATGAGGAATAATATTATTTTCAACAAATCCAAATTCAGGATCCATGATTTCACCTCGTCTTTGCGGGCCACGTGGTCATTTTGGGCCTCTCATTGGTTTAGCACCCTAACTTCTAGCCATGAACTCACTATCTTTAACATCTCTCACATAGTGAGTTTGATCCGCAGTGATCCCACCAATCCTATACATCATCAAATCCCTCTCCCGCTCCTTGATGCATTTAGTCCCCCTACGGCTCTTGAAGCCAGTAGGCTTGAGCTTATTCGAAGGCAAATCGAGTTCGCCATCTCCCATAGACTTAATAGCCATATCACTTCCTTGCTCAGCTCCTCGCAATTTTATGACCCAAACATAGTAATTGTTAACTTTGATGTTTGCTTCTTTGACCATTGTAAGCAGGATGCTATAGGAGTTATAGCGATGGATCTTGGAGGACATGTGCTTGCTACGGTGGCTAGTACGATTCAAGGATGCTAATCGAGGCCCAAATATGGAAATTCGGCTTCATTTTGTTAGACTCTTCGACGGCGCTTACATCTATGGCGGACGCGGGTTCCATCTTTTGTGGTTGATTGGGTCTGGCGGCCGCTTCTATGTAATGTAAAAAGTCTTTTTAATCTTCTCAATGGTTGGCTATGTATGTATCTGCATAGGGAACTCAACTATGAGACCCATTATCTCGCTGCCACAGCAGGTAGCACTTTGTATGATCCTTAGTTGTTTAATAAATTATGCTTCACCAAAAAAAAAAAACATTATTGTTTGGTAAATATTGGACTTGTACTTTTTCGACTTTTACTATGGGCTTATGTTACTTTTGTGTGGTTGGGTTTGTTTTGATGTTATAGTACAATAATAATTATGTTTTTTGTTTTTTGTTTTTTTTTTTTTTTTTTTTTTTAATTTGGGTCGTTGACCCATTTTATTTATTTATTAATTCATGCCCGAAGGCTACATGATTGACCCTGTAGGGTTAACCAAACCAGGCCCGAAGGCTACAATATTGTTGCCACTTAATGTCCTCGTCGCCTCCATCTCGCATAGAGACTTGCTTTCGCTCCGGTCCATCGCCTCCACCTTGCATGAAGACTCGCTTTCACTTCGCTCCGATCTAGTCCATCTAAGCAGTTACATTCAATACCAGAAGGCTTATCAACGGCGGAGCAAATGTGCTCCTAATAATCGGGCGAAAACTCACAAAATCCTAACTGGTAAGTCTCGAACCCGCGACCTCTCACAAAGAGAGTGGATGTCCGACCAACTGAGCTACAATTGGTGGACAATAATAATTAAGTTCACTCCATTAACTAACATGTAATTGTTGCATGAGTTGATAAAAAAACAAAACTTATCAACATATTCATATCACCATTGCAAAAGTTTGCACCCTCATCTTTTTTTTCTTTCATTTAAATTTTTTAGCCTATTGTTAATATAGAATGTGTCGTGCCAAAAAGATTACTCCACTATTTCAGCCAATTGAAGAGGATGATGAATCTTCTTTGAGGCATTTTGAGCACATTCAGAACATTATCATGTCGTGCATTACTGCGGTCCCACTTCACCATAACAAAGAAGGTCATGAAAGTACATTAGTAACTCTAAAGTACTACTTCCAGGCGCCCTAAGATATGATGAGCAAGACTAGAGGGGGTGAAGAGTCTCTTTTTGAATATAAATATAAATATAAATATAAATATAAATATAAATATAAATAAATATATATATATATATATATATATATATATATATATATATATATATATATATATATATATATATATATATATATATAATATTTTTAAATTTTTGTAGAAAAATGCAAATGTTAGTAGGCTATATAATTGCTTTGTATAAACATTGTGTTCAAAATAATCTTTTATACCTTAGCACCAATAAAATAAGTAAATACAGAAAAGAGAATGAAATGATTCACTTATTGGCCTGGGTGGTCTCACAAATCTTGGAATAAAAAACACGATTATAAGGAAATACTCTTGCAATGTAGATCCAAGACTTGATGCACAAATCAAGAGAATTAAACTATGATTTGTAAAAACGATACAACTTAAAACATGCAAGATGAAATATCATATACAGTAATATAAGCAGGCATGCAAAGTATGTAAAGAGAGAGGAATATACAATACCACACACAGATAAAAGGAGGTTCACCAAAGTCGGGGTTTGATTGGCCCCAACCAATTACTTCCTTTATGAAAGTGCTCGCAAGCCTCAAGCTTATATTATTTTGATTAAATATGATAACAACACTCGCAAATAATGTTCCACAACCTCGCAAAGGTCAACTCGTCGTGTTATTCTAAGACTTACCGACACAAACTAAGTATTCATCTCCAGGAGTCTTACGAATACTTTGGCGGTCATGTGGGATGCAACACAACCAAGTCTAACGGACATGTGTTTGGGATTCCGGAGATACCACCTGATCTTATGTTGGTGCTCTGGGAGACTTATCAAATGGCTAAGGATCACACCTTCAGTGAATGCAATACAACCAAGATTTATAACTTGTTAGATCTTCTGTGAGCCAAAGGTGTACTAGCTGAGTTGGTAAAGGTGTGGCGAATGGAATCACTCGTCACGGGTTTGAACCCGACCAGGGGCATAGGATGGGGAGGGTTAAGGGTAAGAAAAATTAAAAAAATTAAAAAAATCTTTTGTGACACTTACTCATACGAATCTACTCCACGGATTCAAGAATCCACACGGGATTGGTTGAGTTTACGCATGCTAATAGTTAAAGAAGTTTCTCCAAATATGTCTCTCAAATAGAAGGATTGAAGAAAGTTTAAACTCAAGTCTTTCATTTCTTTATAGAATAAAAGTGGGATTCACCCTTACAATATAAACGTTTAGGGTGAAAAATGAAGGTTTCTCACTAGGGCCTTTAGATCTCAAACAAATAAATTGTTTGGTCTAGGTTAAGCTCTCAACTTGAGCCCTAGTTTTCTCTATTATCTTTTGTAGCTCACTCAAAGATAGTACAGAAAGATGGAAATATTCTTATTTAACAATGGGGAGTAACTTGTTCTTTTTCTTGTTATATATGTTGTTCTTGAGTAGCCCTTAACAAATTTCTCTTGAACTCCGAAAGTTAAATGAAGGCAAATGAGGATGCAACTATTTATAAACTGATCCTAGAGAGGTGAAGCCAACTTCACTATCTTCATATCTACTTGTCATAACATCTAGTTTCACAACGCTATTTGCTATATCAGAATAGTCGCTTGCTGATAGTGACATTTCAGGGTAATTCGACTTTGTTCTACCCAAACAACTTTTTTTTAAAACAAACGCTTTCTCTTGGTCACATGTCATTGTATTTGATATGACCTTGTTATTTAAGTACATTGGAATGTCTAAAGTGATGGAATACTCAAGAGAATATCTATTTCATGTGAGAGTGTGTATCACATTCAAACTTGAATTTTGGTTCCCAAACATTTTTGCCTTCAAATAGTTCTTTGTACTTCATTTGAAATTTGATCATCCATAAGCTATTTTTGTTTTGTCTTCAAATGTTATTTGGCATTGTCCACTTTCTTGGACTTCAACCATCTTGGACTGTCTTTTTGAAGCTTTATTGTTTGACTAATCTTCATATCTTTGACTTTAATATCTTTAACTGACTTCGTCCTTGGTTTACTTTGGCTTTGACATTGATTGACGCGTGACTTAGTTTCATATTCTTGCATTGTGGCCTTTGGTTGAGTCTTTACAATCATATTTAAATGATTAAATTTCATCAATTACTCACAACCCAATATGCATGATTTTAAAATTTATTTACCCAACACATTTTTACAACAACTCTTCGCTCAACCTATATTGGTTTTACAAGTTTAACCAATATCGTTTTTGTACTAATTCACAAATAACATTTGCTGGTCAAAGACGTCGTGGGGCTTCGCGTAAAGAAAGACGATACATTGAGCATAACAGATAAGAAAGTCATTTTGGACAGTTACTTTCGTTGAAGCAATCGAATGAGGCGGGAGCAAAACCATCCATACTTTCTACAACGCATCGATGTAGTTTGGAAGAAGAGTCACTCGCTTTTTTGAAGAAGACGATGGCTACAAGTACAGTTATCTAGCCAACTGATGGTACACCAAAACGGTCCCAACTCTGAGCCATACACGTGTCATGATGATCTTGAGGAATAACAAAACTTACAGTCAGCCCAACATTGATCCGGCCCAACACAGTCCACCAGACGGATTCAGATACTTACAATCCGCTAGTATCTCTAGCATCAGCTTCAGATAGGTAAACAACGACTCTTTGCTTCCAACTAGGAAGTAAATTCCAGAGTATGTATCACATATGGAGACTTCTACTATAGAATACTTTTCGAATGCGAACTATCTCCCACGTATCTAGGAGCACATGGCTAACAGGGAAACTTCTCTCCACAGCACGACTCCTAATTAGAGAAGGATCTCCACGCAGATCTTCTTTCCTAAACTACACAATCGATGGCATGGTCGAACTAGAACTCCAATACTATAAATAAGACATGAGGTTGGTAAGTGAAGGTATCCTACAAATTCCTTGTTTACAACATTACACCTTCCTCAGATCCCTGTCTGACTTTAGCATCAGAGTGTCATCGGCCACCACAACAGTGGTCCGTGGCTCACATGCGTTCCTTGTGCATGTCATCAGGTTTGCAAGTCAAGGTAAAATCAGGGAGCGAAAAATGACTGCATTAGTTTGGCGTCGTCCGTGGGGAACGGCAAAGCTCCTAACCTTTCACTAGCATCATCTCTCCTCATAATACTAAGAGATGGTGACCACCCGATCACGCAAAAATGGAGAACAAGGGGACACATCGAACGCTAAGCCTGGCGCTATTTCACCGCTTTCGATGGTGCAAATAATGCACAAGCATCAAGCTAACGCTCCCGAAACAGCAGCAGCACTGACAGGCCTCGAATCGGATCTAAGATCACTTTTTATACGTCAAGTCTTGTTGATGATGATAATGCTCAAATCGATGAAACAAAAGCTTGACGAGACACTGAAAGCGTATCTAACTCGCTTCAACAATGATCTAACTGTCGTCAACGTGTGCAACGACACGTCGGGCATCTCAGCCTTCATAGACGGTCTAGGGAAAGGAAAGTTCTATAAATTCTTAACTCTGGAACCACCAGCAAATATGACAGACCTGGCCAGGGAAGCACAATGCTACATCGACCTAGAAAAAAAACTGACAACCAGGAGCAAAACTGGGCCCAGGGAGGAATCCCCCGATAGAAAGGAAAACGGGGATTCGGCTGATGTAATATGTGTGCTTCATGGAACCCTCTCCGAGTCCGAACTATCCAGTAGGTCCAGTAAAAACGCCCTCAGAAATATAAGGGTCCAAGCAGTACGCGGCGAACAACTAACACCAAAAGGCCTAGAGGAATGGCCACCACGTGACGCTAGCCTTTACAGTTGAAGACCTCCAAGGCATACTACTCCCACACAATGATGCCCTGGTAATAACGATATCTCTAGCAAGCTGGGAAGTAAGGAGATCCTTAGTGGACATTGGGAACTCATTGAACATCATGTTTCTCCGCAAGTTCCGCAACATGCAACAAAAAGATAAAACATTAACCCCCGATAATCGTTCGATGGTCAATTTCAGCAGCGATAAACACTTTCTGGTGAGAAAAATACAACTGACGATAGTAGTGGAAGATAAGCAACTCAAAAAACTTTGTTTCAAGAGTTCATGGTGATCGATGCACCTTCGGCATATACTGCATTCCTGGGGAGACCCAGGATACACCAAATGGGAGCGGCAGTCTCTAATCTACACCAGTGCATCAAGTATCCGACAAACCAAGCGGTCGGTACGCTAAGGGGCAACCAGGCAATAGCCAAAGAATGCCAGTACAAGACGACACCGCCACCGAGCAATTCTCAGTCGGCGGTTAGCCCTAGGGGTGGGCATCCCATCCCGCGATCCCGTTTCCGTCCCGATCCCGTCCCGATTTTTCCGGGTCTTAATGGGATTGAATAATTTCATCCCGATCCCGTCCCGTCCCGATCTAGAATGGGATGAAGATTTTCAATCCCGCCAATCCCGTCCCGTCCCGAACTAATTTATTAATATTAATTATTAATATTTTTATTTAATTATTTAGATCATATATTTAGTTTCTGCCATAGATTTCTGAGGGAATTGCTTCCAAATCTGCAGAGTTCTAACAAAACAAAGTTAGATCATATCAGTCTAATCAAACATTTGTATGTGCATCCCCAAAATCAACACTAAATTATTATGTCTTGGTTCAAGTAAGTTACTATCTATTTAATTACACGAATATTTTACTAAGTGGTACTTGCAGCTGCTCATGAAATTAAACTGCACTCAAATAACCAAAACAATAAGAAAGTTGCAGAGACTAAGTAGCACTACTTGCATCATTCCAACTTGCAGACTTCCAACTTGCATCAGTCCAACTTACAGCATATAGCATTACTTGCATTCTTCGAATATAGCACTACTTGCATTCTTCAAAGCCCTCATTGGTTCATTGATTTATACCTCTTCCTTGTAAAAAAAATACAGTCACGATCATATAAGAAAGACAATAATCACGTACCTGAAGTTCAAAACCATTAGTGGCAAAATCACCAAAAGTGCTTCCATTTTCACAGTTGCCAAGCAAATTATAAAATGCAATGTAAGGTGCTCCACATTTCAATGTAAGTTGATAATATGTTCAAAATGTATTCTCCAAATTAGCACGTTGATCACGTCTTGTCCCGTCCCGAACCCGTTTGGGATGGGACGAGGTCAGGATGGGGTTTTTCCCATCCCGTCCCGTCCCGATCCCGTATGAACGGGATGGGATAGGGATGGGTATATCTCGTCCCATCCCGTCCCGTGCCCACCCCTAGTTAGCCCTGCGACTAAGGTGACTTTCTATCCCACCTGAGAAGTAGGGGGAGCAACCTATCTTAGATGATGAAGCTCCTGTAAGCCCTCGTGGCAGGCCCAATGCCGGCCAACTGGAGGAAGAAACCATCGCGGTCTACCACGATAGCCCTCTAACATCAAGGCTATCCAGAGAGGTTCCTGCTTGAGCAAAGATTTGGCAAAACAACTCACGAAGTTGCTACAATGGAACCAGGACATCTTCGCCTGGACCATGCAAGACATGATGGGAATCAACCCGTCAATAATCACCCATCGCCTAAAGGTGGACACCACGAGGAAGACCATGCGACAGAAGAAGAGGATCGTGGCGCTCGAAAGAAACACGATCATAAATGAGGAAATGCAGTGTTTACTCAATGCAGACATGATTAAGGTAGTGCGATACCCAGACTGGCTTGCAAACACCATTCTTGTAAAAAAGAAAAATGGGAAATGGAGAGTGTGTGTAGACTACAATCAAATATTGATGCACAACTTACTAAGCTTCATAGATGCCTATTCAGGCTACAATCAAATATTGATGCACTCTTCGGATCAAGAAAATACCTCTTTTGTAACGAAAGAGGGATATATTGTTACAAGGTGATGTCGTTCGGCTTAAAGAACGCAGGTGCTACCTACTAATGACTGGTAAACCGAATGTTTAAATAACAGATCCGCAGAAACATGGAGGTCTACATCGACGATATGTTGGTCAAAAGCCTCCGCAGCCTCGACCACATTGGAGACCTTACTAAAGCATTCAACCAACTCGGGAAACACTAGATCAAGCTCAACCCACAGAAATGTACGTTCGAAGTTGAGTTTGGAAAATTCTTAGGCTATATAGTGAATAAGAGAGGAATCGAGGCCGACCCAAAATAAATTCAGGCCATTCTTGACATGAAAGCCCCCGCCAACATCAGAGACATTCAGAGCCTCACTAGGAGGGTAGCAGCACTCAACAGATTCATATCTAAGTCATCTGACAAGTGTCTTCCTTTCCTTAAAATACTAAAAGGAAACAAACGATTCTCTGGAATGAAGAGTGCGAACAAGCCTTTCAGAGCCTAAAAGCATAAATGGGGAGTCCAGAGCTACTCTCAAAACCAGCGACGGGGGAAACACTCTACTTGTACTTGTATGTTTATGATGATACATAAAAATGGTCACACTCCTGAGCCGAACATGTGTCATTATGATCTCGAGAAACTACGGGCCCAAGCATCGACCCAACACAGATCCAGCCCAAGCGAATCTAAGCCCGCTCAACTTCAGTTCGCCAAGCGTACCTGGACTATCACAGCATGCTAGACCTACGCGTCTCACAACCATCCTCAATACCCATAAGCCATCTTTAGGCAAGTATCTTGAGGATCAGCTTCAAATGGGCAACTACAGCTGCTTTTTGTTTCCAACTAGGAAGCAAACACCAGAGTATCTTCCACACAGGGAAACTCCCTTCTACAAATTGCTCTTGGATTGGGAACTATCTCCCGCATATCTAGGAGTGCAGAGCTAACAAGGAACTTCCATTTTACAGCACGACTCTTAATTAGAGAGGGATCTCCACAAAGATCTTCTCCCTAAACTACGCCTACGATGGCCAAGTGAACCAGCACTCCTTGCACTATAAATAAGACATGAGGTTGGTAAGCTAAGGTACGCTAGAAATTCCCTGTTACAGCATTACACCTTCCTCAGATCTCTGTCTGACGTTAGCATCAGAGTGCCATCGGCTACCCCACGGTGGTTTGTGACTCACGTGCATTACTTGTGCAGGTCAGCGGGAACATGGTCAAATCAGGGAGCGAAAATTGACAGCATCAGTTTGGCGTCATCCGTGGGGACGACATAGTTCTTAACTTTACACTAAGCGTCGTCTCCTACCAAATCCCAAATAGACGGTGACCACCAAGTGATTACGCCCAAACAGTACACGCGGTCAATTGCAGTAAAGATTGGGGTGTTGATTCCACGAGGAAAAGCGATCTACAAAACAAGGTCAATGAAGAAAAACTACGCGAAACTAAATGTAAGAAATTCTAACAAATTTACAATATGAAATTGAATTTAGTTTAATAAAAATTAAGTTTAGAAAAATCACAAGGTTCCAAGAATCCCTCCTAGATTTCACGCGCCAACTAGTATTGATTCGCTATGATGACTCGATTACGTGTTTCATATCCCAAACAACATAATCGGAAAAATAGTCTTTAATGCACCAATATATTCTAATGTAAATGGATTTTAGATTTCACTTTTTCTAGAAAGCACAAAGGTTGGTCATATGTGATATCCTAAATTTACGATATATCCGGAGACAATAACGTAATAAAAGACGATCACATATAACTAACCTACCGGAATCAATTGATCCTTAAAAATTCCACACATAAGAAAAGCGTGACTAAGCTTATATGGAAAAGAAAAAGACAACCACCGGAATAATAATCTACGAAGAAGTTGATGAAATCTTTGTCACTAAAATAACATAAACTCATATATTAAATAAAAGTGAAAATCATAAACTTCATTATTCATTGTAAAAACATAAAACAAATCAAATACCAATTAAGTGTGTTACATCTAGGAGTTCATCTCTTCGCCTTGCGTGGAGTTTAGTGACACATGGTGAAGGTGATGACAACAATAGCGGTGTGGAGCTTCATGGCAGCGCGTGGTGGATTAGCGATGGCTGTTGATGCGTTGTGTGCCTATCTTCCCTCTGTGTTGCTGTATTTATGGTAGAAAGAAACAACTCCTTATTGGAAACCAAATACAAATTGGAAACCAAATATAATTGGAAACCAAAAACAAATTGGGAACCAAATATAAATTGGAAACCAAATACAATTGGAAACCAAATATAACAGGAAAGGTGGGTTTGGCTATGTTCATCCATATTACTCATTTGTTCCACCAAAATTCAAAACTAATTTCCTTTATTTTTTTCTTTGGTTCTCTTAATCTTTGGTTGAGTGTCTCCCGCTCCACTTCATCAATTTGTCTATGAATTTCTAAATTCGCCACGCTAATTTACTTTTTTCATTTAAACTCCAAATCCTACAAAAAAAAAAAAAAAAAATTAAACTAAAATACATTATTCGAAACACTAACAAATATAAATTAGGAGGTATATTATGTAATAATTATCTAAACATCACCATGTCACACAACAATGAACCAGGGGACACGTCCAATGCTCCGGTTGTCCCTATACCGATTTTTGCCATGCACGAGCAGTCTATTCACGCCCAGTGTTCTAAAAAGCGCTAGGCGGTGGGTGGGCGGGCGACAAGCAGGTTCCTAGCGCCCAGGGGCCTAGGGCCCCTAGGCGGTCTTAGGTTTTGTATTATAACTTTAATAATTTACAAAAGTTAAGCATAATACATTATCAATTACATCCAATTTAATGCCAAGATACATATGCAAAATTTAAAAACATGAAAAATTAGCAATCATGAACAAAATTTATTAAAACTCAAATGACTGAAGTTGGTCATGATGGGTACTTTATACAAAGTTTAATTTGTGGACAAATATCCAAACCTACTCTTTTATTTTTCTTCATATTGCATGAATGACCTCAGTCATGTTTGATAAAATCCACATTAGTAATCATCATTTGCTACATTCAGACATATATTGAATAAAAAAACAATTAAATTGTTTATTTCCAATAAAGAAGAAATAAAAATAAAATAAGAACACAATCAGCCTTATTAAAAAAAACTCACCCAAACCGCCCAAACCCCGCCTAGACCTGCCTACACCCTACCTAGACCGCCCAGACCCGCCTAGAACGACCAGCCATTAATCTGGGAATTTCTCTAATGCTTAGAAGGCCGCCTAGGCCGATTTTTAGAACACTACTCTGCACCAACAGCAGTAACGGCGGAGCCCAAAATTGAGGTGCTGACATCTCAAATACAGCAGGTCATCATGGTGGTGGAGACGCTCACACAATAGAATCCACTCGCCTCTAATGGAGACCAGAAACAACACGAACCTCCACCTCCGGTAGACGATAGGGAGCAAGCACGGGAGAGCCAGGCCCCCGGTAGTTTCCATTGGACTAAAAGAGGTTGCACGGCTAATGCCGATCCCACTGCCAGGACAGAGAGTCTCGGTCCCGGGGACCATTTCTGCAGAAGAACACATGAGCCAAATGTACTATATCGCCTCTCTGTCACACCCTTTATGGACTGAATCATGAGCGAAGCACTTCCAAAAAAGTTCACTCCCCCAAATCTTGATTTTTATGACAGGACTACCGATCCTTTCGATCATCTACGCCATTACCAGCACGTAATGGCGCTCAAGGAAGGATCTGAATCTGTCATGTGCAGAAATCTTCACACCAGTCTTAAAGGCCCTGCATTGACGTGGTTCCACAGCCTTCCACCGAAGTCAATCGACTCCTTCGAAACATTGGCAAAGGAATTCCTAACACCTTTCGTCGAAAGTCAGTGTTTCAGAAAAAGCGCGCACTACATACTCTCTCTAAGGTAGAGGTACAGTGAGACGCTCCGAGAGTATGTCACACGCTTCAATAACGAGTTGACCCTTATCGACGGGTGCAGCGACAATACAGCTGTGACGACATTCGCTGCGGGTAGGGGTGGGCAAACGGGTCGAGGATCCTCGGGTTTAAACCGAACCGGACCGTTTTGCTCTAAACGGTCCGGATTTTAATTTTGTATTTTTAGATACGGTTCGGATCGGTCCGGATCCGTTATAAAAAGGTCCGGTCCCGATTTCTATTTTTTAAAAAGAAACGGTCCGGGTTGGACCCGTCCGGACCGTTTCAAATCGCATTTACTATAAAAACCTAAACCAAAACCTAAACTCTCCTCTCTCTGTCTCTCCTCTCTTTGTCTCTGTCTCGAGAAGGGGAAGGAGATCTCCCTCTCCTCTCTCTGTCTCTGTCTCGAGAAGGAGATCTCCCTCTCATCTCCTCTCCTCTCTCTGTCGAAGAAGAGATCTGTCGAAGATCAGCAGCAGTAGATCTGTCGAAGAGATCTGTCGAAGATCAGCAGAGAAGAAGAGATCTGTCGAAGAAGAGAAGAAGAGATCTGTCGAAGAAATCTGTCGAAGATCAGCAGAGAAGAAGAGATCCGTCGAAGAAGCCCTCTCCTCTCTGTGTTGAAGAAGCAGCAGCAGAGAAGAAGAGATCAGCGAGATCAATAGACTCCTTTCTCTGTCGAAGAAGCAGCAGAAGAGAAGAAATCAGCGAGAAGAGATCAGCGAGATCTCCCTCTCCTCTCTCTGTTTCTGTCGAAGAGAAGAATCCCTCTCTCTGTCTCTGTCTCGAGAAGAAGCAGCAGAAAGCCACCACCACCAGTAGATTTGGAAGATGAAGAAACCAACACAGTAATCATTCTGTGTTTGGTTGCTTTGATGTATCTGTGTGTAGCTTTTTCAACTATTGATGTATGTATCTGATTGGGTTATTCACTCTGTTTGTAGCTTTTTAACTATTGTAGATAGTTTGGTTGTTTTGATGTTCTTGTTTGGATTTAGTCCAAAAACAGTAATTATTCTAGCAACTTCTAACTAGAAATTGATGCATTTTTAGTAGGAACCGTTTGGAACCGTAGGGACCGGACCGTTCCAAACGGTTCGAGTTAGGTTCGGTTCCAATATTCAAAATGAGGGGATCCGGACCGGACCGAATCCGTTAATTTTAAACGGTTCGAGTTAGGTTCCTCCAAAATTGGAACCGATCCGGACCGTGCCCACCCCTAGCTGCGGGCCTCAAAGAAGGAAAACTCTTCGAGGACCTCACCTTAGAGCCCCCTCTGGATATGGCAGAGCTCCTCAAGAACGTTCAGAGACACATCACCTTGGAGGATTCAAGGACCGCCAAGAGGGAGACCGAAGGCAACAGAAAGCCCTCGTCTTCTAGGGACAAGAAGGAGGGAAAGCGACACAAGGATGAGGAGCGTAACAAGAGGAAGCACACTTACAACAGACTGGATCATGATTGTCACAGGCCAGAGAAATCATCCAACTACGTTGGATCCAAAGCCGTGACACCCCTAAATGCTAATCTGTCGGACGTACTCAACTCCATGAAAAATTGGGAGGAATTGAAGTGGCCCGCGAAGACATGCGGAGACCCTGCCAAACAGGACAACGGTAAGTATTGTGTGTACCACAAGAAGGGCGGCCACAACACTAACGACTGCAAAATTCTAAGGTATGATGTAAAGTACTGGATCCAAAAGGGCAAATTGAAAGACTTCCTGAAATCTGAGAAGCAGTCATAGAGATAGAGAAGGAGACTCCTGGAATAATATACGATCTTCATGGAATAGGACCGAATGAAGACAATCATACAGGTCTCGCAAATGGACACTACTGGATATGCAGACACGACCCACGGATGAAGACAGACGCATTTGCTATTCGAAAATTCAGAACCTGTTCCCACTTTGACTTTCATGGACAAGGACCTCGATGGAGTCCGAGCGCCTCACAATGACGCCTTGATCATCTCCGTTTCCATCGCAAAGTGAGAAGTGAAGAGAGCTCTCATTGACACAAGAAGCTTGCAGAACATTTTGTTCTACAATGCTTTCCTCAACATGGACCTCAAGGAGGAAAACCTAGTGCCATCAGTGTGTTAAGTATACTGCTAACCACTCCGAAGGGACAATACGTGGAGACCAACACGCGACACGAGGCTGCCTCTACGCTGCACTGAAACAGATAGAGTGCTCCCAGATTCATCAACATCTTGCAAAGCAATCTGAATCGGTGCCAGGCAAAACGACGACGGTTACATCACTTTCAGGCGAGATTGAAGCAACAAGTTTTTCTGCTCCGCGAGATAAGAAGGCCAAGGCTAACAGAGGCGTATACTCCCGCCGCCATGTCAATATGGAAATTCGCCCCTCTACCAGATATACTCTTTAGTAGCCTGTATGACGCCCAACAGTCTTCCAAAAGATCCATAAAAGCTATCCGAATTCACTTCGAGGCCAAGATCAGTTTATCTCCATCAACAGTTAGTTTATTTTAAGTTGTTTGATTCCCTTTACGTAGTCAATATTGAGTTTAGAGTTCTTAAGAGACTTATGTGATTTGCAATCAGTTAAGAAATAAAACAAGAATTTCAAAAACAAACTCTATTGATTATCGAAAAGATGTAACAACAAGAACCTTGAGGTGGATACAAAAAGCTACATACTACTAATGCCCTGAGGCGGATACAAAAGACTACATACTGCAGGATTTGATCAACGTGGAGTGAGAACTTACTCAGACTGTCTGGCCTCGTAAGCGACACAAACAGTCCAGGGAAAGCTACCTGCAAGCAAAAGAACGCTCCACGGAACGCCGCCATCAAATATGGTCTACGGGGGTACATAATCGACAACCAAGAGTACCTGCGAAAACTCAGGCCCAATTCCCACAATTCGCGAACTTGGGATAGATATCAAGTAAACTCGAAATGCATACACCTTCCCACGCAAGGGGGAATGGAATATTTAGGAGTCAATGGCCCACTCCAACAGGTCATGCCTGACTCCGCCTTCAACCCGGATGCCGATTTCCAACGCAAAGGAGGCGATAGTGTTAATCGAGAAGTAGTGGAGGCAGTCACCACAAAGTGGGATGCAGATGCTATCTCTGAGATCAAACATTCAAGAACAACGATAAGGCACATGCACATAAAAGACAAACCTTACCCTGGAAAAGTACCCCAACTACTTCTCTATGATATGAGAAGAGATTACGAAACCTCAGCGGATTAACTATGTGCCATCCACAACAGGTGACCACGCATAACAACAACTATCTCTATGCCTGATCGGCGCAAACGTCAAAACTTTCGGAAACTCCAGTGATGGAGATCCAACTTCAGCCTTGGAAAATCCAAAGCATTTTCCTTAGCCTTTGGAAAACCCAAAGCATCTTCTACAAACAAGAACATTACAGGAAATAAACTCAGCAAAATATGGTGCCTACAACGATTGAAAAACACCATTATATAGACATAATGGTTCACCAAATGGGCACTCCAGCATTAACTGCCAAACATTAAATACCTTACGAAAAATTGGAAGACAACCGTTCCCAAGGAAACTACAAAGATGTCGTCAATCAATTAATGGGATTGCACGCAACCCCGTCAATTGAGGGGGAGTAACTGTACTCAACCGTCACGCATCCTACGCCGTATGCGTGTCACCGTCCAATCTACGACGTACACGCAACGCACCATGCAGGTAAACCCTAGTCCTTCCTCTGCGGGTCCATGGGCTCAGCCTATTATTCAAACAACACTCTATCACGTGTTTGGCACGAGCGCTAGAGATCCTAGTCAACTTTGAAGTACGGACTTTACCACTCGTTGAGTTAAGGTAACTTCGTCCACACCATGAACCACTAGGTTCGCACGCCCCTCAGTAGGCGGAACCTCTTGTCAAACCGGGCAAGCTTAGTCAGCCAACACTGATGACTATAGCTTCTGGTTCACCCCGACACCTAGTCTGCTTAGCGCAGGCATCGACGGTTCAAGAAGTAGGAGTCTAATCAACACTGCCACGTTGGGTGACGGCGACTTGCCAGGGATCACTGCCCCATTCGCGGTCATTGTTTGCCAAACCTAATCAGATAAGCCTAGTTGGTGACGACTAGCAACAAAAGCTTCTGATCAAACCCTGGACTTGTAGCCCCCACTGCGAGGGTGTAGATAGTCTAGAAATGGGAGCCTATTAAGTCCCGAATTGATTCTGATGGCTCGCCATGGGACCATTGCTCTTCAGCGTGGCCGCCAAATCACCAACCCTGGGTTAAAAGCCCCCATTGCGAGGGTGTACATAGTCTAGAAGGTGGGAGCTTAGTCAGTCCTGAACTGATTTCGATGGCTTGCAACGGGACCACTGCTTTTCTGCGCAACCATAAAAAAACTCCCAAATTTGTAGCTTAGTGCACTCGGGTGTAGATAATTTGGATGGTGGAAGCCTAGTAAGTCCCGGAGTGATTCCAACGGCTTGCCACAGGACCACTTCTCTTCAGCCTGGTTGACAAACCTTTACTCCCCGAATCTATCGACCGTTCTACTCAGTCATAAACAATTCGAAAGGTGGGAATTTCAAATAGCTCTCCACACGACCTCCGCTCTCCCCCATGACAGCGGGCGCAAATATGAGCTTAGCTGAGTCAGCGCCTTCACGCTCAAACGGATTGACATTCTAACATTAAAAAAAATCCACTTGTGCTGATACAAGGATAGTACAACCGGTGCCCAGACGAAAGCTAATTAGGAAGCCAACTTGAGCTTACGGCGCCTGACTCGGTGCAAACGCTTTAACACACACTTTCAGCAACCACAGCTTGCCCGCAGCAACAGTTACAGCCGACCAGTTAGACAAACAAGAAAAAGCTCAAGCAACTTACCTATGGGACATGACACAACTCGGGTGACTCAACCCCCAGTTAAACTGTTCACAACATGCCCACTATTGGACATACTATGCAGCAATGACCCCGAGCCATTCACAATATAAAGTGGTCAAGCTCTCGGCTGCAGACACACCAGACAACGTCCTATTGATTCATCCAGCCTATGCCAAAGTAAACGATAAAGCAAAATGAAAAACATGCAATAGAGATGCCAAGTATGAAGCGTTGAAAATTGTTTTCATTAATGGTCTAGACAAAAAAGTGTACAAGCACACAAAGTTTGTTCCTAATTAGGAGAAGGTACAGAAACAGAAGAGCTAAGCTTAGGGGGAACAAGGGTAGAAGTTGCATCTATACACGCTTCAACTCTGGAGGTTAGAGATCGAGCTGTCCTCCTCGCCCGACGAATCAAAAGTAACAGACAAGTCCACATATGACATCTTCTTGTAACGGCTAAGATCCCACTCTGGACGATTCTCCTTCATCAGCTCCTATAGCTCCAGCCGGCCATGAACAACCCAGTGGAACTCACATTTGCCTTGTTCCTAGAGAAGCTCTTCCTCTCGCACCTTTGCATCAATAAGATCACATTCTAGTAGTGTTGTAAAATTATCCTCGAAACACGCCCGAACCTAATTGGTACTTGCAAGTAAAAGTAAGAGTCTAGCAATCAGTAACAGTAAATAGACAAGATATACATGGTTCGACAATGTGCCTACATCCACGGGACAACGACGAGCTTCTTTATTATGAAAGAGTAATCTGAGAAGTACAAACTCTTGATAACAGTTTCCAGTTCTCTCAACTCTCAATCTGAAAGTAATCCGTTATACTCACGGATTGTACCATTCTTCCCTACACTTTCGATACAAAGAAATACCAGCAGATTCTCCTCAGTTTTCTACCTTGGTAATACTCAAACCTTACCTTGAAAACTGTGATCAATGGCTGCGAATAAACTCCTATTTTCTGTCGATAAAAAACAGCCCCAATATTCTGTTTTCTCTTGATAAAAAACAGCCCCAATACTCTGTTTTCTGTTGATAAAAAAACAGCCCCAATACTCTATTTTCTGCCTCAGAAAATACCATGCTTTAATCCCTGGAATAGGCTGATATTTATAGCAATCGTTGCTTCCTATTTCGAGTCCTAATAGGACCTAAAAACCCGTCTGTGTCCGTGTTTGAATACAAAAGAAAACCTGTACGCCTGATCCGTATCTGACTTCTGAATAAGAATAGAAATCCCTATAGAATAGGGATCCTATTTTATAAGATCTATATTCTGTCACATATATAGCAATCTTATTCCGTTTCAAACTCTACGGATTGAAACTGTGAGCCACGAAATCCCACAATCTCCACCTTGGGGAACAATTTCAGGACACACCTCCATCAGCTTCATCAGCTCATACATCTCCGCCTTGGCATGAAATCCCCAGCCAAGGTAACCTGCTCGTCGTCGTCCTCCCGACCTAAAGGCCGTCCACCCCAAAGGGCCATGCCCCCGTGGGGCATCAACACTGAGAGAGTCTGATCAAGTTGAGACAGTGATCCAACTTGACCCCGGGTACTACCTTCGTCAACATATCAGCTGCATTCTCCTTTGTATCAACTTTCTCTAGTATCACGACTCTGTCCTCGATGATATCTCTGATAAAGTGAAACCTGACATCAATATGCTTGGTCCTCGCATGATGAACCTGATTCTTTGCCAAATGGATGGCACTCTGACTATCACAAAGAACTGTAATATCCCTCTGAGTAACACCCAAATCTTTAACCAGACCTCGAAGCCATATAGCCTCTTTCACTGCCTCTGTCACTGCCGTATACTCTGCCTCTGTAGTAGACAGCGTAACAACTGACTGTAACATGGACCGCCAAGATATAGGACCCCCTGCCAATTTAAAACAGTAACCTGTAGTAGACCGACGCCTGTCCAAATCTCTAGCATAATCTGAGTCAACATAACCTGTCACAGCTGAAATCAACGATCTCTCATAGACCAAACCGACATCCAACGTGCCTTGAAGATACCTCAAAATCCACTTGACTCCCTGCCAATGGGTTTTGCCTGGATTAGCCATGTACCGACTAACCAAACTCACTGCGTGTGCAATGTCGGGACGTGTGCAAATCATGGCATACATCAAGCTGCCAACCGCACTAGCATAAGAAACCTGTGACATGTATTCCTTCTCTACTACAGTAGTAGGGGACTGCAAACCAGAGAGCCTGAAGTGAGCTGCCAAGGGAGTACTGACCGACTTGGCCCTATCCATGCCAAATCTACTGACTACCTTCTCAAGATATTGCCTCTGTGACAAAGACAATCTACCAAGCTTCCTGTCCCTCACTATCTCCATCCCGAGTATCCTCTTCGCTAGACCCAAATCCTTCATCTCAAATTCATTGCTCAACTGAACCTTTAGCAGCTCTATCTCACGCTTACTCCTAGCAGCAATAAGCATATCATCCACGTAAAGCAATAAATAGATGTAGGAACCATCTCGAAGCCTCCTGAAATAAACACAATGATCATACTGACTTCGTGCATACTTTTGCTTCAACATAAAAGTATCAAACCTCAAGTACCACTGACGAGAAGACTGTTTCAACCCGTATAGAGACTTTTTTAGTTTGCATACCCTGTTTTCCTTCCCAGCAATAGCATATCCATCTGGCTGAACCATGTAAATATCCTCTTCCAAATCACCGTGCAAGAAAGCAGTCTTGACATCTAGTTGCTCGAGCTCTAAGTCATACTGCGCCACCATAGCTAATAGGACACGGATAGAAGTGTGCTTAACCACCGGAGAGAAAACCTTGTTATAATCCACACCTTCTGTTTGTGCAAATCCTTTTGCTACCAATCTTGCCTTGAATCTTACACCTGCAGAATTCCCTTTGGAATCTGGAATGCCGTCTTTCAGAGTGTACACCCACTTGCATCCTATCGCCCGTTTCCCCTTTGGAAGTGTCACCAGCTCCCATGTATGATTTTTGTGAAAAGACTGTATCTCCGCATCCATAGCCACCTTCCACTCATCCATATGTGAGCTTTTACAAGCTTGCTTATACGTAGTAGGTGCATCATCATACTCCCCGAAAACTGAAAAAACATAGGCTGCCATTTCCTCAAATCCATATCTGATGGGTGCTCTAGTATTCCGACGCTCTCTCTGTGCTGCCAAAGACGGCTGAGCAACCTGCTGCTCATGCTCATGTTGTACCTGTGGCTCCTCAACAGGAACCTCCTCATCTGTAATAACCTCTGGATCACCCTGTACTGTATCATGAATCCCATCATCATTACCATGACCTGAATCCGAAAAACTGTCCTGTGTACCAGACCTAGAAGCTCCAAGCTCCACCTGCAGAAAATCATCCTCATCATCAAAGCTATCACCTCTCCATACCGGAGATCCATCCTTGCATCTCTCACACTTAGGCCTTAAGAGTGCCTCCTCATGGAACTTTACGTCTCTAGAAATCTCCCACTTGCCCGTTTCAGAGCACCACAATTTGTAGCCTTTGACTGAACCTGGATAACCAACGAATATAGCCTTCCTTGCCCTTACCCCCAACTTATCATCCTTCACATGAAAATAAGCAGGACAACCAAAAACTTTCAGATGTGAATAATCTGTAGAAGTACCAGACCATACCTCCATAGGAGTTTTGAACTCAATCGCTGATGATGGAGACCTGTTTATGAGATAACACGCCGTAGATACGGCTTCAGCCCACCATATCTTGCCTAATCCTGCATTAGACAACATGCAACGTGCTCTCTCTAGAAGTGTGCGGTTCATCCTTTCCGCCACTCCGTTCTGTTGTGGTGTTTTCTTCACTGTGAAATGCTTGCGAATGCCATGCTCTTGACAATACTCCTTCAAGGGGTCTTCAGTGTACTCTCCACCATTGTCGGATCTGACCACCTTGATAACTCTGCCAGTCTGCTTCTCTACCATCGCCCTCCATTTCTTGAAGGTGTCAGTGACTTCATTCTTTCTTTTCATGGTGTAAATCCATACTCTTTGGCTGAAGTCATCAACAAAACTGACGAACCACCTAGAACCACCTTTGGACACTGTCCTTGATGGGCCCCAAACATCCGTGTGAATGTAATCCACAATACCCGCAGTAGTATGCTCAGCTGAACCAAAACTAACTCGAGTCTGCTTCCCGAAGATGCAGTGCTCACAAAAGTCCAACTTCCCAAGCTTTTCACTGCCAAGCAAGCCTCGCTTGCTCAATGCCTTCAACCCTGCCTCACCTACATGCCCTAAGCGCATGTGCCATAACTGAGTTTGGGCTACGCTCTTCTCATCAAGAACCTCTGAGACCATAGCTCTACCTTCAACTGCGTCTCCTTGAAGATAATACAGATTTCCATGTCTAACTGACGTAAGCATTACCCTGTCACCATTGTAGACACAACACATGCCATTCTCACCAACAAATTTGAAGCCCTGAGCCTCAAGCGCACCAAGAGAAATCAGACCTTTCGAAAGATCCAGTACATGACGAACCTCTGTAAGCTTCCTAACTGAACCATCTGCCAAACTGAAATGAACTGTGCCAACACCCCTAGTCTTGCATACTCTGGAGTCTCCCATATAAACTGATCCACCCTTCACCTCACGGTAACTAGTAAACCACTTTCTAATAGGACACATATGAAAAGACGCACCGGTATCAAGCACCCATCCTCCATACAGATGATCACAATTATCTGCCATAAGAGTCTCTGCTAGATCTCCTGTAATCCTGATATCCACATCATCATGTATAGATCCAACCAGATTCGACTCGCCATTTTTCTCTTCCCTGTTGCCATTATCCTTCCTAGTAGGACAATCTCTTCTGAAATGACCCTTCTTGTGACAAGTATAACACTCAACCTTTGACATGTCTCTTCCGCGAGACTGTGAGCGGCCTCTATTCTTTCGACCATTGCCTTGCCTGTTATTGCCCCCGTTATTACCCTGATTTCGGCCTCTGACCATAAGACCATGAACTTGTGCATCATCAGCCATATCCTTCTTGTGAGCAGCTTTCGTAAGCACCACAGAAACCACATCTGTATAAACTAAACTTTCTGTCTTATTGGTGACCAACGTGTCGACCAATACTTCCCACTCAGGTAATAAAGAAGTCAATAACAACAAAGATTTGACGTTATCATCATAGTTTGCACCTAAACCAATGCAATCTGAAAATAAACACTCAAATTCAGTAACATGATCGGTCATGAGTTTACCTGGTTCAATCTTGAACGTGAAGAGCTTTTTCTGAAGGTATAGTAAACTCATCTGATCCTTCCTGAGGTAGGTATTCATCAACTTATCCCAAATTGACTTCGCCGTCTTATCATCACGGTAGTTATATGCAACTCCCGTATCGAGACATAGCCGAATAGTACTACATACCTTCCTATCCATTGCCTTGAACTTATCTGCATCCCAACCAGTTGGTTTCACATCTGGTTCACCTTCTACCAAGTCTGCCAGATCATTGTTAATCAGTATATCCATCACCGTTGTCTGCCAACTGCTAAAATTGTTCCTTCCATTGAATCGAAGAACATCGAATCCATGAACCTTTGCGTAGACTTCACCTTTCCTTTCTGACATATCGTCAAACCTTGTAGACACCAACCCTGGAGCTCTGATACCACTTGTTGTAAAATTATCCTCGAAACACGCCCGAACCTAATTGGTACTTGCAAGTAAAAGTAAGAGTCTAGCAATCAGTAACAGTATATAGACAAGATATACGTGGTTCGGCAATGTGCCTACATCCACGGGACAACGACGAGCTTCTTTATTATGAAAGAGTAATCTGAGAAGTACAAACTCTTGAGAACAGTTTCCAGTTCTCTCAACTCTCAATCTGAAAGTAATCCGTTATACTCACGGATTGTACCATTCTTCCCTACACTTTCGATACAAAGAAATACCAGCAGATTCTCCTCAGTTTTCTGCCTTGGTAATACTCAAACCTTACCTTGAAAACTGTGACAATGGCTGCGAATAAACTCCTATTTTCTGTCGATAAAAAACAGCCAAAAACAGCCCCAATATTCTGTTTTCTCTTGATAAAAAACAGCCCCAATACTCTGTTTTCTGTTGATAAAAAAACAGCCCCAATACTCTATTTTCTGCCTCAGAAAATACCATGCTTTAATCCCTGGAATAGGCTGATATTTATAGCAATCGTTGCTTCCTATTTCGAGTCCTAATAGGACCTGAAAACCCGTCTGTGTTCGTGTTTGAATACAAAAGAAAACCTGTACGCCTGATCCGTATCTGACTTCTGAATAAGAATAGAAATCCCTATAGAATAGGGATCCTATTTTATAAGATCTGTATTCTGTCACATATATAGCAATCCTATTTTGTTTCAAACTCTACGGATTGAAACTGTGAGCCACGAAATCCCACAAGTAGCTCCAACTTTCCAGTTAGCGCATCAACCTGAGACTAGTCTGTGGCCTGACTACTCTTCACAGCACTGAGTTCATTCCATCCCAATTCGAGTTGGTCATCGGCCTTCCTCGCCTCTCGAGCATAAAACTCCACAACGGATTCCAATTGTTATTTCCTAGCAGCCCAGTCAGGTTCCTTCAAAGCACTCTCTTCAACAAAATATTGCAGCTCAGAATGCACCTTCGTCGCAGCTTTCTATGAAACTTCGACCTCTAGGAGGAGCCGGCTAAACTCCTGCCTAAGTTCATCCCTCTCGAACACCACCTCGGTCAGGTTACGCTCAAGGTCCTCCAGACGAGCCATCTTAGCCTCAGCGACCACAGTTGATTGATCCAACCGCATCTCTTCGGCCTACTTCTTAAGCCGCTCAATTTCATGGAGTGCATCAGAATACAACGTCTGTACGTGCGAGAAGACACGCTCCAAAGTATATGCTCTCTCGTGAGTCGCCTCTACTTCCATCCCAGCAACAACCGCGTGGCTCGTGTGAGACATACTCAGCATAAGATACTTCAAACCCTTGTCCACATGCTTTTCCAGGGTATCTTCCTCAGGTTTTGGAGCGTGGTCCATCAGCCAAATGTGACACCTGCTTATATGCATACTCAACATCCACCTCTTGGTGCCAGACATGTGAGCTCATCTTCACCAAGTCTGGTGCGAACAGACTTATCCGTGCATCAGGATGAAGCTTCCCCTGATCTAGAATTATGCCAGCGCCGCCCTTTACGGTCGCCACCGTCCTTAGACTCTCCTCCATGGCATTTCCATTGCCAAGATCGACCGACCCTTTATTGCGAGACAACTCAACTTGTTCCAGAGGCACAGGAGGGATCGAAGTATCCAAAAGACCTTCCAACAGTTCTAGTTGTGGCCTAGAACGAGACGGTGAACAATGTGGACTACAAGAAACACGGCCAGTACCATGGCCACTTTCAGGCGAGTCAACTGTGGGGTGATCAAATTCCACCACCTCAGGCAAATCTTCAACATAGCCCTCTATCAAAGTGGCCCCACGCGAGTCAGCGCCAACAGAAGCCGCCATTGCAACCCGTACCAGACAATCATTCAGAGCCTCAACCTGCGCGTCACTACAGTTCGACCCGTCAGCAACTCACGCCAGCTGCAGATAATTTTTCCCCAAGCCAGGAACATTAGTCTCCACCTCAACAGGCCTAGTGGACACGCGCTTCCCTTTCACCAGAGCAGGTCGTGCCGAAGATGGCCCAGTCCTAACGCGAGGCTTTTTCCTCACAAAAGAAGCAAGCGTCTCAGATGGATCCTTTGCATCAAACAAAGCGGGAGTCTTGGCCCTAACAACCTTCTTCTTCTTGGAAGGGGCTCATCTTTCAGCTTAATGCGCGACTCTCTATACGGACAAAATTGAAAATTCTTATGATATCAACTACCTTCCTTTTTGCCATGATGCGGAATGTCTCCATTGTGGTTTGCTCCTCTAAGGTAAGGGGAGCAGTGGGAAACTTTCCTGCAAGAGAGCACAAGCAATGATCACTCAGCCCGCTATCAAGCACATCAAAGTCACAGGATACGAGTTGAACTTATGAAACGGCTTGAACTGTCACTCAAGCGAATGACCCTTGCATCAAAAATATTTCGAATCAGCAGGGGTCCCAGAAAGCAGTACTTCTGCCAGAACTTGAAATCATCAGGCAAGTTAGCGAAGCAATTCGTTGACTTCATCTTGCAAATAGCATTGCTCTGCAGTCGAGGAGCCATCAGCAACTGAATCACCTGTTGGGTCACACTAACGCCAGCCTCCTTAGCACTGAGCAGAATCATGAGAATGATCATGTATACGTTGGGTCCCAACTGAGCCGGGGGAATCCCCAAAAAATCCAAGAACTCCCAAATCACATCTAGAACCGGGAAACACATTCCAGCTTGAAGCATCCCTCGATGTAAACAGACAAAATCGGTCATATGCGACATTGGCGTCTAGTCGCCTGTTAGAAGGTACAACGGCAAGTCTTCAGGAACTCCAAACTTTGTACGAATTTCAACGAGACCAAGCTCGGACAGCAGTCTGTTTTCAAAAAACTCAGGGCCCTTATCTAGAACAGCATCATCAAGGAGGTTTTCTCAAGCCATGAAGAAGGCGAACAAACCTTTCATAACAATATCTTCAAAAGCAAGTAAAGCAGAAGAGTCAGTCTCAACACTAAGATGTCCTATATAAGAGATAGGTTCCCGTCTCTTTTTTTCGAACCAACGCACGCCCAATTAATGCAGCGTGTGGCTCAAGCAACGATTCAGACTCAATCATCATGAGCGTCGCATCCCTTCAAGAGATGACTTAGAGAATCGATGTGGTTGCCCACTAACTCGAGGGGAGTAGCTAATGATACATAAAAACAGTCACACTCTTGAGCCGAACATGTGTCATGATGATCTCGAGGAACTACGGGCCCAAGCATCATCCCAACACAAATCCAGCCCAAGCAGATCTAAGCTCGCTCAATTTCAATCCGCCAAGCGAACCCGGACTCTCACAACATGCTAGGCCCACACGTCTCACAGCCATCCTCAATACCCATAAGCCCTCTTTAGACAAGTATCTCGAGGATCAGCTTTGGACAAGCAACTGCAACTGCCCTCTGCTTCCAACTAGGAAGCAAACACCAGAGTATCTTCCACATAGGGAAACTCCCTTCTATGGATTGCTCTTGGATTGGGAACTATCTCCCGCGTATCTAGGAGTGCAGAGCTAACAGGAAACTTCCCTTCTACAACACGACTCTTAATTGTAGAGGGATCTCCACGAAGATCTCCTCCCTAAACTACGCCTACGATGGTCTGGCTGAACCAACACTTCTTGTACTATAAATAAGACACGAGGTTGGTAAGCTAAGGTACGCTACAAATTCCGTGTTACAACATTACACCTTCCTCGAATCCGTGTCAAACTTTCGCATCGGAGTGCCATCAACCACCCCATGGTAGTTTGTGGCTCACATACATTACTTGTGCAGGTCAGCGGGAACAAGGTCAAAGCAGGGAACTAAATCGACTGCATCAATTTTCAAGCACGTTGTCAGCTCAGCCCTCATGCAAGACGACCGGGGGACCCAAAGACCAGTGTATTACGCTAGCAAATCCTTCATGGAAGCGGAGGCATACTACCCGGACCCGAAAAAGTTAGCTTTCGCATTGGTCGTATCCTCTAGGAAACTGAGGCCATATTTTCAGGGCCACTCTATAACAATTCTGACCAAGCATCCACTCCGCTCGATACTGCATAAACCAGAGTTATCCGACAGGGTGGTTAAATGGTCAGTAGAACTTGGACAGTTTGACATAAGTTATGCTCAAAAGACTGCCATCAAAGCCCATGCGCTAGTGAACTTCATCGCCGAGTTCATCGATGGAGGAAAGCCAAAGACAGATCACCATACCTCGGATTCAAGCATCTAGGAGTGGATCTTGCATTGCAACAGATTATCAACGGGAAAAGCAAGCGGATCCGGGATCACACTTCTCTCCCCCAGTGGCTTCACCCTCAAAAAATCAGTCAGGTTCGACTTTTCCACTTCAAAAACGAGGGCAAATATATAGCCCTCGTGTCCTTCCTAAAGCTAGCCTCGAGGATCAAGATAGATCACCTAACAGCATACAACAACTCAAGACTTGTAGTCAACTGGATCAAAGAAGAGTTTGACAACAAGGACCCCTGCATGATAGCCTACCGCGACAAGGTACTTGGTGCAATTAGTGGGTTCAAGAGGTGCGAGCTCGTACAGTGCCCTTGAGACGACAACAAAAGAGCTGACATGCTAGCCAGAGAGGCCTCAGCCTCTACTGAAGTTTCAAGCGGCTTCATTGAATACCAAGAGCAATCAAGCCCTGACGAAGAAGAACCTAGAAATGTTTGCGCTGCAAACGCACCACCAAAATGGATGACTTCAATACTCGAATACATCGCAACCGAAGCCCTACCCACCGAGAAGGTCGAAGCTAGAAAGCTTAAAAACATAGCAGTAAGGTACACTCTCCTAAATGACAAGTTATACAGGAGATCAGTGACAGGACCCCTGTTCTGATGTTTGTCACTTTCAGAGGTAATTAGGTCATGGGAAGGATCCACGACAGTATATGCGGAAATCATCCTGGCAGGAAAACCCTCGCCCACAAAGCGTTAACTCTAGGATACTATTGTCCAACCATGCAACGAGACACCAAAGATATTATGCGCAAGTACGACAAATGTTAGAGGTATGTGCCATACACACACATGCCTGCCCAGCCACTGACGCCGATGACTAATCCATGGCCATTTTACATAGTGCGGAATGGACATCGTCAGACCGCTCCCAGCCTCAGCCGGTAAAAGGTTCCTTCTCATGGTTGTCAACTACTTTACCAAGTGGGTCAAAGCCGAGCCCCTATCCAAAATAGGGCAGGTCCAAATAGAAAAATTCATATGAGTCACCATCATTTGTAGATTTGTCATCCTCAGAGTATTGGTAAGCGACAACTGGACTCAGTTTGAAGGTATCAAGGTTGTGCGAAAGTTTGAATATTAATCACCACTTCTCCTCGCCAGGGCACCCCCAAGCCAACGGCCAATTGGAGGTGACCAACCGAACAATTCTGGAGGTGATCAATAGCTTGATGCTGCCAAAGGGAAATGAGTTTCAGAGCTACCAGAAATACTCCAGGCATATCGGACAACTAAAAGAATCTCTACCGAAGAAACACCCTTCGCCCTGGCATACGGGTCAGAAGCTATGGTTCTGGTAGAACTCGAGGTGCCAACCATCCGAACGGAAGAGTTCAGAATAGACGGTAACGACGAAGCCTTGCGTGTTGGGCTAGCCCTCCTCAAAGAAAAATGTGATCTGGCCTCCGCCAAGATAGCTACCCAACCAGCAACGAATAGCGCAATACTACAACAAAAAGGTCAAGCCACGTGAATTCAAGGTGGGTGATTGGGTACACAGGAAGACCCAGCAAAGCACCAAAGAAGTCGGCGCAGGAAAGCTAAACCTGAACTGGGAAGGACCCTACAAAGTAATAAAGGTCAACAGGTCAGGGACGTACTGATTAGAAAACGTAAACGGCGACAGACTTAAACGACCATGAAATGTAGACATTAAAAATATTTTTTCTTTTACTAAACTTTCATTGTTGTCCGTTACAACCAACTCGTCCTTCGATCATCCATGTTACGACCAGACTCGAATATAATGCCCAACTCCAAGTCCAATGCGCGCGAGCAACAACAGTCGAGGAAGTGGGAGTCTAGTCAGCGCTCACACGCCTGATGTCGACGACTCGCCAAGGGATCATTGCTCCCCAACAAAAAATGATCGCCAAACTTACTATGTAAGCTTAGTCAATTCGCGACTGATGACGACGGCTTTTGGTGCCTAACGCCTAGTCCGCTGCATGAGGGCAACGATGGTTGAGGAAGTGAGAGTCTATTCAGCGTTCAAACGCTTGATAATGACAAATCTCTAAGGGATCATTGCTCTCCAACAGATAATGATCGTCGAACTTACCAGGTAAGCTTAGTCAGTTCGTGACTGATGACGATGGCTTCTGGTGCCCAACGCCAAGTCCGCTGCGCGCGGGCAACGATGGCCGAGGAAGTGGGAGTCTAGTCAGTGCTCACATGCCTGATGACGATGACTCGCCAAGGGATCATTGTTCTCTAATAGACAATGATCGTCAAACTTAACAGGTAAGCTTAGTTAATTCGTGACTGATGACGACGACTTCTGGTGCCCAACGCCTACTCCGTTGTGTGCGGGCAACGACAGCCGAGGAAATGGGAGTCTAGTCACCGCTCACACGCCTGATAATGATGATTCGCCAAGGGATCATTGCTCTCCAATGGACAATGATCGTCGAACTTACTAGGTAAGCCTAGTCAGTTGGCGACTGATGACGACGGCTTCTGGTGCCCAACGCCTAATCTGTTGCATGCAGGCAACGATGGCCGAGGAAGTGGGAGCCTAGTCAACGCTCACATGTCTGATACGATGACTCGCCAAGGGATCATTGCTCTCCAACAGACAATGATCGCCGAATTTACCAGGTGAGCTTAGTTAGTTCGCAACTGATGACGACGGCTTCTGGTGCCCGACGCCTAGCCCGCTGCGCGTGAACAATGATGACCGAGGAAGTGGGAGTCTAGTTAGCGCTCACACGCCTGATGACGAAAACTCGCCAAGGGATCAATGCTCTCCGAAAAATAACAGTTTTTGGAGCATCTCAGCAGGAAGCTTATAATGTAAGGACTAGAACGGCTCATCGATAAACAATAGTAGCCGAAAACAGTCAATTTCGATACGACTCAACTGAAAAAAATAGGCTCTTAGCCCAGTAGTACAAATTCTGCGATCTACAAAGCATCTAAAAAGAACACGACAGTACAGGATAAAACAATACTTTCATTAAAAATTTTGTTTGTCCCGGGAAGGACGTTACAACTATTTTAAAGGGAAACAATCTTCTTGGCATATTGACCAGCGGAGCCAGAACCTTCTCCTCGAGAGATGGGTTCGAAAGCAGCCCTCATATAATCGGCAAAGTCAAGGTCAACACCAGGATGTTCTTCTTTGATAAGCTCCAAAAGCTCTAATCTGCCCCGAGTAACCTCTGACGAGATCAACGGCCTCCGTCCCGACATGTCGAAATCCACCGCACCTACCAAGGCAGCATAGTACGAACGCTCGTCCGACAGTAAGCGTTCTGCCTCGCGAATACGATGGAGCCCCTTAGCGACTTCAGACTCAAGTTGTCGTCGCACGACAGTCCATTCTGTCATTGTTTGCTTCCTTTCAGCAACTTGGGCCTGCTGATCAGACGACCGCTTGTCCACAGTCGCATCCAAGCACTCCACCTCAGCTCGATTCTGTCCTAGTTCAACAGAGGTTGAAGCCAAATCATTCTTGGCCGACCCTAGTTGAGATCTTATATCCGCAAACTCTGCTTCGGAGGCAGACACTGCGGATCGCACGGGTCCAAAATTCAAGGCTGAATTGGAATTTTGTAGCGGACCAGTCAAGGAATCCACCCAGTAAAGAGCATCCGTATACAACACCTGCAGGTCTGCAAAAGCCTTCTCCAAAGCAAAGACTCACTCTCGAGCTTCGGGATGCAGCACAACAAAACCTTGTGATTCAGGAGAGCAAGTCTGCCTCAGACCCATCGTGACCAAAAACGTCAACACGATGTCCAACATGCTCTCCCTCCGAAGCAACAGGGGGAATACCAACATTGGGCATGAGAGGACCTCCTGAAATTGTTGTCCGAGCAGAATGCAAAAGCACAGGGGTAGAAATCGCACGGTCAGAGGATTGCCTTCTTTTCAAAACAATCACAGGAGGCACGCTTGCCTCCAATTCTGTTAACCTAGTCGGGCTAGGCATGGCCAAACTCCTCTTCCTCGAATGACAACTAACAATCCCTTCAGCCGATGAACCCGGCATAGCAAGAACTTCGTGAGAACACCGTAGCAACCAGCTCTGCACAACACTACTTGACGTTATGACCTCCTCGATGGACGTCTAAAAGAGCTTAATAAACTCTTCCTCTATCCATCTTTCCTCCTCGGTGAGAGTCAGGACTACAAACTTCCCTATAAAAAATGGTGACATCAAACTAGCATCACATCTAGGAACGGAAAAATAAACCAGTATCGAAGAAACTTATAAAGGTCAAACTGGAAGTATTTGGGGACTCGACGACTCCCAAGCCTAAAGTACGAAAAATTCACCGAAGCCAGAAACCAATACCTTTCCCAAGGCTCAATGTCATCTGCTATTGAACGCAAACAAGCAGGGCAGTTCAGTATGCAAAAGCCAATAGAATCCAATCGAGCGGCGGTCATATGATGAATCACCGTCGGGTCAAACAAAGGCCAACATCATGCAGCCTAAGAAGGATCACAATTAAAATCTTGAACCCCTTCGAAACCATCTGAGTAGGAGGCATGCAAAGAGAAAGGGAGAAATGCCACACGTCATCAGGCACTAGGAATCGAAACCCTGACTCAAACATGCTCCGGTGCAAACTTATATGCCTCTGAGGGGGTGTAGTTTGAGTCAAGTCTCTGAATGCGGGAATGATTTCCATATCCCCTGGAATACGATACAAACTTCGAAGCCTGATTAACTCGGTCTCATCAACCAGGTTATCCTCAAAAACTTGAGGCAAGTAAAAGACAACAGATCCTTGGAAGTAAGCTCAACATTATCTGCCATCGATAGAAAAAATGAATCGAACTTTACAACAACATGATTACTTGAAGAAACAACACAGATAAGAATAGAAGAAATCTTCCTCGAAGCAGCAAATATTTATAGAGAAGACAAATCGTATTTTCTTTCCTTGAGCAGTTGTGTACCCATTAATGTTATGCGCCGCTCGAGACAACGCTTCGGGTTCAACCCATTAATGATTTCAACTTTGTGTCGTACACGTGTCATGATGATCTCGAGGAATAACGGACCTTAGCGTCAGCCCAACACTGGTCCGGCCCAAGCAATTCTAAGCCCGCCCAATGCAGTCCACCAGACGGATTCAGATTCTTACAGTCCGCTAGGCCCACGTGTCTCACAGCTATCCCCAATATCCTTAAGCCCTACAAGGAAAGTATCTCGATGATCAACTTCGGACGGGCAATTACAGCCGCTCTTTACTTCCAACTAGGAAGTAAATTCCAGAGTATGTATCACATATGGCGACTTCTACCTATAGACTACTCTCGGAGCGAGAAATATCTCCCGCGTATCTAGGAGCACATGGATAACAAGAAAACTTCCCTCCACAGCACGACTCCTAATTAGATAAAGATCTTCACGCAAATTTTTTTCCCTAAACTACGCCATCTATGGCCTGGTTGAACTAGGACTTCAGCAATATAAATAAGACATGAGGTTGATAAGCTAAGGTGCATTACAATTCCCTGTTTACAACATTACTCCTTGCTCAGATCCCTGTCTGACTTAGCATCAGGGTGTCATCGACCACCACAACGGTGGTCTGTGGCTCACGTGGATTCCTTGTGCAAGTCAGCAGGTTTGTAGGTCAAGGTCAAAGTAGGGAGCGAAAAATGACTGCATCACCAACAGACTTGACAAATTGTCCAGAATGGAAGAATCACAATAATTGGATACGTTGAACTACTTTCATAGATTTGTAATCGTCATCTTTGGTGATCAATCCCTGTGAAAACTAAACTAACGTCATGTTCAATGCTTGTTGTGGGAAGCACTAGCTCGAGGGTATTCAAAGATGTTGAAAAGTTTGGATTGCATGCACTAGCATTACAAAAAATGAGGTTACTAATAAGCACCCAAAACATTGATTTTGACCCCTCATTTAACCATTTATTAGTTTATAGTTGTGCTTAAAATTATTTAAATGCATTTATTTATGTCTAATTTCATTATTTTCGTAATTTTTGCAGGAAATCAAGAAATACGCAAATTTTGAGATAATTGCAACATAAATTTGCACGACAATGAGCAATTGGAGTAATTATGAAATCAGTGAAAAATAAATAATTTTAGACAATGTGGCATGTTCATGGCATATGTGGATCAAGAATTTCATTTCAAAACCATAATATGGAAGTTAAGGTTTGATTCCAATTAGTGGTGATTTATGATGGAGACATACGACAAGTTTCGATATAATAACTTCAAGTGTGGAACATGTAATTAATAAGACAAATAAAGAATCAAGTGAAAACATATTCCAAGGGAAATAAAATACAAATGAAAGTATATTCCATTGCCTTGAATTTTATATCACAATGCAAGTATGTGCAAATGTATTTGCCTCTAATTAGGACTCTCTTGATAAACTTATCTATAATTATTGTTCCCTTCATTTTTTATAATGTGATTTGGAGTATAATTAAGGGATTTGTGGGATTTCCCTCATTTCTAACCTTGAAGGAAAACATTATAAATAGGTCCTCAAACTTTGGAGAAAGATATTCATTCATCTTTCATCTCTTAGCTTAACTCGGATAAGTTATTGTTATTCTTTCATTTGTTGAAATTTTAATTCAAGTTAAGGGCATTACGTGTAAGTTTTTAGTTTTAAATGCAATAAAAGTTATTTCTTTTTAATTCCATTGTCTTTATTTTATGCATTTGTTTAATTTTTAATTTACTTCCTCATCTCCTTTCCTACTTCTACAAATTATTGTTAGAACAATTCATCACAATGACAATGATAGGCTAAACCCTCTCATCTCAAGGTGATGAGATGAAGCATATTTGAGTGACGCAAAGAATTTTTTAAGACACAAAAAATAAAAATAAATAAAACTTGTATAATTTATATTAGAATCTTAGATTATGCGAAATGAAGATGAGGACTTGGAAAGAAGAATTATATTTGTTTTTCATAGTTTTTCAATTCTTCATAATTTGGTGAGTGGTATGATAACCCCTATAAACCATTTTCCTTGTATTTTATTTAGAATCTTAGAGGTAAATTAATAATAAGGGAATAAAAATAAACTAAAGAAAGTGTTGATTTGGTTGTAGTTTTAGGCAAGAAACGTTTGGTGCTAAATGAGTGATGACAACACAAAGCAATTTTTAATAGCGACAAGAGATTCACATCACCGTCTAGTTACAATGGGGACTTGTTGACAAAAACTCCAACCACATCACCTTAAATTTATGCCCGAAAATGATCTTAAAAATATCCTAATCTTTCTCTAATTTTCCCCGCCCACTTTTTCTTTCTATTTTTATGGGTTCCCGCTCAGGGCCCCTCTATCTCCACAATTTACACGTCCGCAACTCCCTTTCCCCCTGTCTCTATTTTGCCGCCCATCGTTTGTGAACCCTAAAAAATATCTACCTTTCCAATTTCCCAAGTCAAACGAGGAGGTGATGACTTCGTGGCTGAAAATTCAAGGTAACCCCTCCATTTGATTTCTTTTTTTTTTCCATTATGTTTCACACGATTCTTCTTCTTCTTCTCTTATCCACTTTGTTTCAAGATTTGATTTATTTCCATCCTTCTCGATTATTCTTCTATTGGATTTCTCTGCAACAAAGGATTTGATGAGTGAACATTGAAGCATTTCAAACGTTAAAAGAGTCCAATGTTTGAATTCTACTTTGCAAAAGATTGTGAGTTATGCGCACTGCAATTTACAAGTTGATGAAGTTTGAGATCTATAACAAAATGGGTATCAATGTAGAACCTGTAATTGTAGAGAATCTAAGGCTTTCAATATTTGAGAAATTGAGTACACAATTAATTCATTTCGAGCTCAAAGTATTATTGGGTTCTTGAGTTTATTCGCAGTTATGGTGGTTTCAATTCTCCATAATAGCAATATTAAGCATTCACAATTTCACATTGGCAATGACTTTTTAACACCATCGATTCCACTATCCCACACCACCCATTTAATTTTTTCTTTCCCACACCATAGTTTCTCTTCCACACTACACATAAAAGGCAAAACCTAAATCTTTCTTCCCTTCCAACTACCTCTTCTTCGCTCCACAGACTCTCTCTCCCTTTCCAACTTCATATTCTTCGCTCCACAGACTTTCTTCCCAACTTCCTCTTATTCGCTAAACATACTCTCTCTCGCTTCATTTCCACTCGAACCTTCAAAATCTCTCTCCATACTTGACTCCTTCTTCTTCCCTCCACAGTCCCATCTTCCTCCCTCCCAATTAAAAATTTTGGATCTCGCAACAACACCTTGCTCACGCGACGGCTTGTGCGATTTTCCATTCGCAGGTGCCTCCGCAAGGTTCAATTTTTTTGCTCTCGCGCAACCCACTACGAGTGGGGAACCCATCCTCGCACAGGCCGCCGCAAGGATGAGAAAAAAACAGAAAACAAAAGGGGGAAGAAGAAGAAGAGGGGTGATGGTGGCTATTGTGGCTGTGTGGGAGAGAAAATAGAGTGGGATGATGATGGACGAGCGCTGATTGGAGAAGTAGACAGATGTTGTGATGGTTGGGACGGTGAAGGAAATAAGATGGGAGTCGAGTGTGGAGGGAAGAAGAGACAACCACCATCGCAACCCCATCTCTTCTATCTCTCACCATCGTCGGTCGTCTCTCACCGTCCATCACAATCGATCGTAGCAGGGTCATGTTGATGTTGTTCTTGAGAAGAGAGGATGAGAGAGAAGATATAAATAGTGGTTTAAATTGATGGTGTGAGTTAAAAAAAAATTAATTGATCTGGTGGTGTGAGACATTGGAATCTGTGATGTTAAAAAGTCGGTGCCTTTCACATTTACTACAAGTCATGCCAATCACGCGGACACCATGTGTCCATGATATTGCTTTCAATCAATCTCAGTTTTCTCTTAATCATCAGAAAACATTTCCTAGCAATTGTAGTCAGTTTTTTGGTTGTAATGTTGGGGTCATTGAGACCTCAATTTCTCATCACATGGCGAAGAATAATTGACTTGTACATTTTATATACATTCGAAGTTTAAAAAAGTTTCAAATCTAAACTTCATCCCTAATCAGCATGTGTGGGGGTTTCGAAATCAATTAGCCTTACTAGCTACCATGGCCAGCCAAACCCAATACAACAACCCCTGCCTCTAGAACCACAACTATAGACAACAACCACCACTATCTCGATTACCACCACTAGTGCATCACAATCAAACAACCAAACTATAACATCATCAAAGCCTATCGCCACTGCAAGAATTGGACACTTATCACTCGATTGATTTTGAAAGATAACGTCTAATTTACTTGAAGGAAATGTGAATGCGTCGATCAATTTTCAAATATTGGTGTTACAAATTACAAGAGTGCAAAAGCATTTCTATGATTTAATGATCTGAAAAATAAATAAAAATGTCATTGTTCAGCATACAAGGTCTGTTTCAGGAAGAAAACATCAAGATAATTTTCATAATCTAATTCGCCATTCTCATTATATATGAGTTCCTCGAACCATCTCCATGTGTCATTAACTTTGGTATTTGTTCCTATTTCTTAGACACAACAAAAGCAAATAGTCAGAATTCATACTTAGTTTTCTCTCTTTCCTGTCATTAGCCTTTGGTAGTCTCGGGTCTAAATTTTGTAAATTTCATCACAATTTTCAAGTTTTGTTAGATTAAAGCCTACCCGTGTTGTCCATAGGCCAATAGGAGTGGATTTTCCTCCCGGGTCCCGAGCAGGCAAAATACCACATTAAGGAAATAAATAAATCAGCGTTTTTAGCGAAAAACACATTATTCCAGGGGTTTTTATTACAAATTGCTTACAAATCCAAATTTGGATCCTACCACATATCTTCTCACCTCTCACATCAACAAGGGAAAAACAAATTGCAAATAAAAAGTGAATGCCCCTTACTTAAAACAGTAATGTGATTAATCCTGAGACCGTGATCAACAAAGCAATGGATGGAGAAAGAGGGCCAGAAGACGACGTTGTGGTAGTTGGTGAAATAGTGGAGGGATTAGTATCTAATGGTGTAGTAGTAGTAGTAGTAGTAGTATTCGGAGTGGTGTTATCAAAAAGCGGTGGCCCCAAGGAGGGGGAAGGTGTACTGGTGGTGTTGTCTGTTGGCCCCAAGGTGGGGGAAGGTGTACTGGTGGTGTTGTCTGTTGGCGGGGATGGCAATGGAGCGGTTGTGTTTGCTTCTCCTGCTGTGGTGGCTCCTCCTGCAGTGGTAACTGCTAGCTTCATTCCACCGCTGCAGTGGCCGGGCACTCCGCAAATAAAGTAATGAGTTCCTGGTGCGGAGAGAGTAATGGTTATTGCCCCACTGCTATCCGAGCTAATAGAGTTGCCTATTGTGCAGCTGGAATAATCAGTTGAACTCACCTCATCCACAGTGTGTCCTCCTCCATAGTTAAACACTGTAAAAATACAAATGTAACTACAATAGATGAGTTAAATTTTTAAATATTTAAGTGGTGCACTGAAATAAATTCTTATATATAATGCATGAGGCAAAGTTTTAGTTTTTTAAAAAATGAGTCAATATATAGAAATTAAATACTGAAGCTTGAAGAATTCTAAATTCCCTCTTCGTCCCCTTTTTCGTAATTTGAAATTAAGGTTGAGAGTAAAACTAACCAAGGGTGTCACCCACTGCAAAAGTCTTTCCACTAGTCCATGTAGTGTAATCCACATTGGTTGTCCAGCCTGCTGAATCTCCCACAATATGGTTTGCAGCCAAAGTTGGCACTGCAAAGCATACCACTAAAATGCCCATCACAACTCTGACTATTGCACTAGCCATTTGACACAAACAAGATAAAAAGATATAGACAGAGACAAGAGAGAAATCTAGGAGATGGGGTGAAGATGTCAGGAAGATATGAGAAGATGGTCTTATATAACGATAAAAAGTTGATGATTGGGGGATGGGGAGTAAGTAAACCTGTTTTCTTTTATACCTAAAAGTTTTACATTTTATGGGAGAAGCTATATGGAGTTTGGAACCTCTAATCCATTATCAGGCTCACCAAACACATTCTCTCTCTTTATTCCAACTCCCTTAATGCCTAAAAACTCAACCCAATTTCTAGCCATTGGATTTCAAACAAGCGTTTTCGAGGACATAAATCATTCATCTATCCACTAATTATTTGTCGTGCTTTCCTAAAACATGAATGTGGCAAAGCTAGAGATCAGGTAATGTTACTTAACTCCTATTGTATAGGAATGGGATGGGGGAATGACTTTATTCAGGCTCTATTATTTAAAAAAGAAGGTGATCTGCTCTCAGGATTCTCATTCTTTGCAACACCAGAGAAACTACCGACTCTCTTTTATCATCTTTTTCTATCTTTTTTTTATTTTATTATTGGTGATTACACTTCAAACATTTTTATTTCATTGTCAAAAAGGCAGTGTAGAAACATACACATTTAATATGTATGTGATAAGGTAGCAGAAACGAAGGTTTATCATTGTTCCTCTTTTATGAACAAAAACATGGTAAAAGGTTTCAAAATTCCAATTTAAGTAGAAAGAGCTTCTTTTACATGTAATTACTAGAATATAATGTGACATAGGTGTGATAATGAAGATGCAGGGAGAGAGAGGAATGGATTAGGTACTTACGGGTTACTCAATGTACCGTGGAAGTAACCTTATAGAGGATGTTACTTGTAAGAGCTTGGGTTCTGCAACCAAAATTAACCTAAAGATAATCCCTCTTTTCTTAACCCCCACTTATTACTTTTTGATTAAATTAGGTAAGGAAAAAGAAAACGGCAAATTTTATATTAAGCGACAAACAAAATTAAATAAATAAATAAAAGTAGGGCATGAACTGTTTTCAGAGCCATTATATACTTTTATCAAGTATCGACCTTTGTATACTAGCTTCCAAGCGCATGTGTGGCTTGCTCGTCTGCTTTAAGAGCAAGGAAAATCAATCAAAGTAGGTACATACGATGAGAAGTTATGAAAGAACCCAACCTGGTTTATAAATCCCAGACTTATAACCTTACTCTGCTTCTCGTATAGCTTTCTCAATCAAGCTGTTGATAGGTTTCTTTTGCGACTCCAGCTGGTACTTCGCATGTAGGCACATTAAGCACTATTAGTCACGTTATACAAATATCCAATTCATAAATCTCAGGGTGTGTTTGGTTGCACACATTCCGTGGGAATAGGAATCCTATTCCCACTTGGAATAATATTTTGAGTGTTTGTTTGGGATTTTAGAGGTGGGCATGGGATGCCATCACGTGCCGTAGATTCCCACCATTGGTGGGAATCAGACGCCTCACTCATATTGGGAAAACATTTCACGGTTCTCCTTTTCTGTTCTTCATGTTCGTTTTTGCTCTTCCTCTCGAGTTCCTCTTTGATCTGTTCTTCGTCTGCTCCATTTCAAGGGTTTGTTGACAAAAATAATTCACGAGTCTTCCTCTCCAGTTCAAGGTTTTGTTGACAAGGAGAAGGATCTGCCGATCGTCCTCTTCATCTGTCGATCGTCCTCTCGACCTCTCGATCGTCCTCTTCATCTGCCGATCTGTGTTGTTCTTCATATCTTCTATGCGATCCTTGCTCTTCCTCTTCGATCTCACTCGATTTGCTCTTCATTGCCAAGCCAAACCAAACCAGATCTGACTCCTACGTCGCCTATCTCACTCGATTTGCTCTTCATTGCCAAGCCAAACCAATTTTTGCACTCACAGAGTACTCATTCAGGTACAGATTTTGTCCTCTTCATCTGCCGATCTATCAATTTGGCTTGATTTTTTGTAAAAAAAATTTCAAATTTGGGTTCAATTTGGGGATTTTGAAGATCAGTTAGGATTAGTGGTGTTTGAATTGAATGGGTTAGTGAATCAGATCAATGAAGTAAAGGGTATGTTCTAGTTTTGAAGAATAATATTTTCACTGTTAGAGCATCTTCAACTGTGTGCCTACAATCTGCTATTTGATTCTTGACTACAAAAACATGAATATTTCAAAATTTTGGGAGAGTAAGGTGGGGTTAATTTGAAGCATTTTCAAGTGCGAATTCTGCTGTAATATTTAATTGAAAGATTACTCAGGTTTCAAATGAGGCATTTGATACTTTATTCTCTTTTATAAGATTTGTGATAGTTCACTTAAACTTTAGTCTAATATTTAGTAGGCTTTACTTTCATTCTTTGGTTGCTATTTTTTGTCACTTATCACTACTAGTACTAGCTAATTGTATAGCTTCCTTATATGCTGTTTTTTCAATTGACCATTTAGCTCTCATAAACCATTGACATGGATAAGAGGCAGAAGTTGTGTTTTGACATTACCATTGACAAGTTTTGAATGGATAAGAGGCATAGAAGTTGTGTTTTGAAATTACAATTAACAAGTTTTGAATGGATAAGAGGTTAAAATTGTGTTTTGACTTTACAATTAACAAGTTTTGAATGGATAAGAGGCAGATGTTCGTTTTTTTGACATTGTGGTTCTATAGATTATGGATGGATGTGGACTCTAGCATTTGTTGGTATGAGAATTATCACTTCATTTTTTTTCATCCTATTAGTTCAAGTAGCTTGCTCATTTATTCCATGAGCTCTTAACATTGCTATCTGGCTTAGGTAATGGATGGTGAAATCCTTATTAATCATATTTTTTTTATTTCATAGGTTGGTGGTGGAGTCCGAAGATATGAATATATGGACTTGCATTTGTGCCTGGAGAGAACTGCAGAGTACTTTGGTCAGCTGGTGAAAAGTTTCTCCATCTTGTATGTGCACAAACTTTTGTTGGTTCCCCTTTGTTATGATTTTTACTTTGTATTGCATTACGTATGGCGCCCTTGAGCACATTCATGAGAAACTCCTACCTGTCGAGCTTATCATACTGAGATATGATCACATGTTTCTAAGTTTTATAAATGAATGGCCTTGATGGTCTTAATTTGTACCACACCATGTGTTTGAGCAAAACATTACTTCAATCAAGTATGTAACCAGATTATCCCAAGTTTAGGATGGAATATTGATTTCACTGTTCAGTCTTCTGATCATACAGAACCAGCTTTCCCTCATAATCCTCAAGTAGAACCTCACCATTCTGCAAACTCCGAATAGGCCATCTCACACTGTGAAGAGTTGTCATTTGTTTAATGGAGAATTGTTTAGGCCGAGACTGTACTAGTTTTAGTTTTAGTCTTTACCATTATTGAAGATTGATCAAATTTACCCTTCAACTGTTGGCCCCGCCAATACAAAATTCTATCCTATCTTCTCAAGAAGGTCGTTGTTTTTTTATCACAATATATGTACGTAAGAGTATCATCTATCTAAAAAACATATAATTATTGACTCTTTAACTAAAAAGAAAACATATAATTGTTTTCTGTTTATTGATGAATGTATGTATGTTTCATCATCATCTCTTACAGTGTTATACAATGCGAATTTTAATCGAGCGACGATGAAGGCTAGTTCAGATGTTTATGCTCTCCATAATGACGATAATCATGTATAGGAGGAGACACATTCCTAGAATGTTAATTGTCAACCGAGATGAAGAAAGACGTTCTATGTTGAAAAGAATGCATGGGGTTTGATTTGTTTCTATTTACTACAAACCCAAATGGATTTGGGGTGCAAATGAGGTGCAACCAGCGGCTATAGGTATTGTATTATATATCCCTTGCCTTGCCCTTGTTTTGTCATTAGTTGAATTCAGTCCATGTACTTACACTGCATCTTATATAACTAGCTACTGTGCATACTTCCTCTAATAATAAGTTCATTATATATAAATAATGTAGGTTGTTTATGTGATTGACATAGCTGAGCTAGAACAGGAAAATTCATGACTAGAACAGTGATAGTGAAACCATCTTTACTTACATAAAGGTATGGTGGGTTTCAGCTTTACTTTATAAAGGGAAGAGAATTGGTCTCTTGAATTCTTCACCATCTTAATCAACACTGGTGGCAAGATCACACCTACTTGATCAGCACCATCTTAATCGAGGTTTGAGTGTTAAAGCAAGTTGCTTAAGCAAGCTATCTTTGTAGATTTTCTTGTTTTTTATTTATTATATTGTTTTGTTAAACTTGGTGGTAGTGGTGGTGGATATATAGATGTTGGTTTATTTCAACTATGTATGAAAGTTCATCTCTCACATGGGTTGGTAACTGATTATGGTTAGAATGTTTAGGATCACAAACACGTGCAACTTATTATAGAACACTTATGTGCTACAACCAAAACCTTGACATCTTTGGGAAGTGAAATTTATCTGGTGTTTCGAGTTTGTCAACTGAGCATTTGGTTTCAAGTTAGTTGCACTTTGGAAAGGAGGATATCTTGCAGAAATCTTTAGATTAATAATTAAAAGTTGATTATGTTGTGGTCGTAGGAATCTGAAGAACAATTTGTTAAATGATACCCATGGTTTGGTGTTGCACATAGATCCACTGTGACTGCTCTGAGATTTCTGGTATGTATTCATATTATGTCCTTTATCTGACAAAGTAAATGGGGAGTTAGTATCGTGTTAGGTGGCTTTAGTGATTCTTTTATGGATTAATGGTGTTTTTCAGACTTGAGTTATGTTAAGTATCCATCTTCTAGATTTTGGGTAAAGCATTCTTTGTTTGTTTTAACCTTGTTCTTTACAATCATCAGTCTGATTTTGTCAGCTGCGGCATTCTTTACTTATCTCTATCAGACTGATGTCAGAATTCTCTGCTAATTTAGGTATGGATCAATAGCTTCTGGATGAGTAACTTTGGGACTAAATCTAATCCAGTGCCATGTTCACGTTATTTTAATGATTAATTGGCTGGTGTTTCAGATTTTTTTTTCTAAACCCATCTCTTAATCCATATAGTTAAAGTATGTGCATATTGCCTGTGCATTGGTCAAAGTATGTGCATGTTTCTGAAAGAAATTCACAGATTGGATATAGAGTTTGATTTAAACTTTATGCCTTCAGTGATATGCTGTTTTTTGCTTTTTGAATGCTGCTATCATCTCCCAGTTCTATATTCTTGTAGAATTCTGACATTAGTTCTATATTCTTGTAGAATTTTGACATTGGATTCTATTTCTAACTTAGCACCAAATCTTTTGCCTTAGTTAAGAGAACACAAAATCAAAGGCAGCCTTTTGACATTGGATTCATCTCCCAAGCTTCAGCAGAAATAATAATTAATATCTCTCATGTGACAAAAAAAAAAAAAATTTATTAAATATAACATTAGTATTAGTATCAAAAACTTGTTTATAAAGTCTGTGTATGGGTTAAACCTGTTTACCTTTCTTAGTTTTGTGACTTATGTTCATTTGGTAATTGATATCTATTAGTATATGTTTCTCTTGTTTTTGATAATTGATAGGTTATCTTTGTAGTTATGGCATCCAAATTACAATGGAGTGATTCGATGGATTTGGTTTTAGGATTGACCGAAAAAACAAGGGAGGGTTGGGTTCTTGCAGAGTTGGAGGATAATTAGTTTGGAGCAAAAGTAATTGGCTTCTTGTCTTTAATCCTTTTTATGTGTTTTGATTAGTAATCAAGGAGTTAGAAAGTTTGGATTTTGTTTAATTGGTGTTTGGGAGTATGTGGTTTAGGACTTGTTATGTTTATATAGTAAACATGATTTCATTTTGAAAATTTTAGTCAAAATATATATTGCTAAAAAATTTTTATTAGAATTCTGAATACTAGTATTGAACGTTGATTTCTCATTGAAAGATTTAAGCAGACGTCGAGTTTAAAATTATACTGTAAGGATGTTTTGCAGGAAGCAAAATCAAAACCATATTCTAGTTTATATATAAAAGTAGAATTGTGGGATCTTCAAAATGAAAAAATAAAATAAAAAATAAAAAAAATTCCCATGATTAGTTTTGGGCAACCAAACACTCACAATAGGAATTGGATTCCAATTCCCATGGACAACAAAACATCAAAGTTGGTCAAGTCCATGGGATGCCATGGAATGAGATTCCAATTCTCACCTTAGGATTCCATGCAACCAAACATACCCTCAATTTCTTACATCACAATGCTTATCATAGTCACTCTTATTGTGGTTTTTATCTGAAGATGTTACACATGCACGATTTCCAAGTAAAAGATTTTCCACCTACTATTTTTTAATCCTAAATGAGGCCTAGAAACCATCAATTATCTTCATCATGACATAACTATCTAATTTAGTTGAAAACATTTTTTATTATTAAAAAAAAACTTTATACTAGATATATACAACAAATCAGTGATCTTCTTCTTAATAAGCTCGTATATATATATATATATATATACATATATAATATGTTTTAAAAAGCGTTTTTCCGCCTCGAGGTGACCAAGCTTTTTTCGAGGCAAGGCGTTTTAAATAAAAAATTATGAAAAATATAAATGTATCAAGACAAAACAAGGCGTACACATCATTTTTTCATTTAAAAAATATAAAAGTTTATAAACAAATACAAATGCAAGTAACAGGGAACTAAGAAAGGCAACATGGACAATTTTTAGTCATAATAACCTGCCACATGGATTAAACAAAACCAACACATGGACTCACATGAAATTGACACGTAGTTCACACTCTGTTACACATCTTCCTCACATCACAACTAGTTTTTCAACTCAATCTCCATTTTAGATTGAAGAGAGAACATATTAGCAAAACGGATATTGAAATTACTTGAGAGGCTGAGATTGAAGCAACCAACAACAACAGCAAGCAGTTGCAAACAGATCAGCTAGTTGATCTCAGCCAGCCAAATATCAGTTGTGAACCGATCAGCTAGCAATAGCAGTAAGCAATCTTTTTATGTCGACAACAGTAAACAAGTAGTGAACAGGTCAGTAAGCAACCTCCACCTCCTCTGTCGCACGGCTTTTTAAAACACAGCGTATAGATACAGATCTGAAGACTGAAACAGTGTTCGAAAGTCGAAACGGCTTCAACTGCTCGCTGTGGTTCGACTTCGATCTTCTCTTCTCCTCCTCTTCTTCCTCTCTTCTTATTCTCTTCTTCTTCAGTTCTTCCTCTGTCTGCTTCGATGGTTGCTGCTCTGCAAAAGAATCACAAGAAGAGGATCGAGTTAGGTTAATTAATGAAGCGTAATCTCAGCTGTTGGATCTGCTTCAAGCTCTGATACCAATTGTTACCCAGGACTACTAGAACAAGATGAACAATGAAACTTACAAAGAAGACAGGATATGAATAACAGAAGAGAAAAGAAGATAAACAATAACTGACATACAGATCAGATAAAATACAACAAGATATGCATAAAAACCATAAAGATAAATCTTCAATCAAAATCAATCGATCGATACAGCTCTAAGAAAGTTTCCTGTTTGACACTTAGAGATTAGCTGTAAGATCTTATCAGAGATTTGATCTTAGATAAACAAATAAATAGATAATATGATTTTATTTAAAGAAAAGAGTGTACAAGAGACTTACTGGATAGGAGAGGAAAGCTTACAGAGATAGAGTTCTTAGGGTTACATAAAAGGTTGGGGGTCTAAAATCGTCTGTCCTACAAAGAGAAATTACATTCTTATTTATAGCAAAGGGAAACCCATGAAGCGATAAGGCTTCTGGAAAGAGATTAGCTGGATGCCTATCTCTTAGTTGTCTTGTTGCGATAATGGAGGGAGAATAATGCAACTTGCTTCATCATTCACCTTATGAGTGGATCAACTATTGATGCACGCGTCCCTTGTAAACAGTAAATAAAGATGTTGTCGGGTACTGTGGCCGAAAGCATAATTGTCTGCTGGCAGATGCTTGCATTATGGAGAGACACCATTATTATTGTAGGGTCAGGTTGACGTGAATGGCGGGAAGATGCCATAGCAGTCATCCTCATTGGAGGGTCCACTGGAGGAATCTGTAGCTTCATCTTCATCCTCTGAATTTTCTGAAGCTATCATGGAAAGAGTTTCTAAGAGCTGGGCTCTTGTTGGCTTGCCGCGGAGTTGCTTCTTAATATGATCTTTAAGAAGCTTTGCTTGAGAAGGAACCTGAGAAGGTTTCATAATTGGAGCAGCAGGAAGGGGTTGTCCAGAGAAGAACCTTGAGACTCCATCTTTGGTTGCATGACTGTGGTCGAAGGTCGGCCACCATTTGATCTTGAAACGTCGGCAGAACCATAGAGGTGGTTGAGCGGACTGATTGATGGTTGTGAGAGCAGAGACAGAGAAATCCCAACAAGAAATCCATGTCAGATTGAACTTAATGAAGAACCATAAGAACATAACCTGTTGAGGTACTGGTGCAGGTGCTTGAAACTTGGATTTGAAAATGGTCCATCCTTCATTGACAGGAGGAGGAAGGATTCCATCTTTGGCGCCGAAATGGTTCCACCATTTGTGTTGAAACCATAAAGGAATTGAAGGTTGCTTGAACTTCTTGCAAAAAAAGAAAAACCAGGAATGAGAACAATTCTGTGAAGGAACAAGAAAAGCTCGGTTCCAGGCTTGCTTGTAATCTTGATTATTGTAAGATGCAGGAACAAAGTTGACAGAGAATTTCTTGTGGGAGCTTGGATGTTGCTGCCAGTCAGCTTCTGTCATAATCTTCAAGATCTGACACTTGGAATGAGAAATCTTATCGGAATTGGATTTCTCTTTGTTATGAGTGATTACCGCAGAATCTGTATCGACCAGGATAAACTCATAAAATCGTTGATTCTTGAGACCATCAGATTCTTCAAAGAGCTGAGAAGCAGAGAAGACATGACGGGTAATTGATTGAGGATCCTTGATAAGTGAATAGAGACTTGGTTCGAGTAGCAGGAGCGGCTCGAGACAGGTCTTGGTCACATATTGATTGGAATGAACTTGAGGCTTCTGAAATGAGGCCATTGAACTTGATTCATCAGCTTCCTGGAGAGGCTGAAAAGGATTGGTTAGGGTTGTTGCATAAGAAAAAGAGGGCTTGTGCTGTGTCGCAGAAGGCGGCATAGCATATTGGGACTTGAACTGGGGTCTTGCAGAGGGAACCTGCGAAGAAGATGAGCTCTGCGAACTCATTTTTGGATAAACTCTCTTGTGAGGAAGTCAGCAAGAGAATTGTCTGCTCCTTTAATATATTGGATATCAAAATCAAAAGCAGAAATCAAACCTTGCCATCTGGCGAAAATCTGTTTGGAAACGAGATTTAAAACATCTTTAGTTAAAATCTCCTTGGCAGATTTGCAATCAACTCTTAAAAGAAACTTTTGATTTGTTAAATCATCTTGGAATTTCATGATGCATAAAACAATCGATAAAACTTCTTTTTTAACAGTTGAATAATTGATCTGAGTGGAATTCCAAATACCAGAATGGTATCGGACCAATTGGATTGAAGTAGATTCAGGTAGATGTTGTTTAAGGATACCACCATACCCTTGGTTAGACGCATCTATTTTGACGATCTTGAAAGCTTGGGATCTGAGATTCCTAAACAAGGAAGACTCTTGACTTGGGCTTTGACTTGACAGACTATATGGGAATGGGCTGAAGTCCATGGACCTGGATTTGTCTTAAGTCTGTTGTAAAGGGGCTTAAGTAAAACACGGAGACCTTTGTAGAAATCAGCAACATAATTTAAAGATCCAAGAAATCTTTGTAATTGATTTTTATCCCGAATTTCATCAGGAAATTTATCTGCAAAATTAATTGCTCTTGAAAAAGGAGTAATCATTCCATGGGAAATTCAATGTCCCAAAAAACGAACATTGGTTTGAAAAAGGTTGATTTTGGTGGATGATAAAACCAGACCATTTTGTTGAATACATTTTTCAAATTGCTCTTGAAAAAGGAGTAATCATTCCATGGGAAATTCAATGTCCCAAAAAACGAACATTGGTTTGAAAAAGGTTGATTTTGGTGGATGATAAAACCAGACCATTTTGTTGAATACATTTTTCAAATTGGTACAAGTGTTTCCAATGGGCTGCAACAGACTCAGAGAAAACGAGTATATCGTCGATATACACAATTGTAAAGTGAGAAAAAGGGGAAAGAATTTCATTCATGATATGTTGAAATTCGCTTGGTGCATTTTTAAGACCAAAGGGCATTACATTCCATTCGTAATGTCCAAAGGGAACATTGAAGGCAGTTTTATACCTATCCTTGGGATGAATCTGGATTTGCCAAAATCCTGATTTGATATCAAATTTAGAAAAGACACATGCAGAGTGCAATCTTTTTAAAAGAGTGCTTTGATGAGGAATGGGATATTTGTTACAACGTAAGACCTGATTAAGGGGCTTATAGTTGATAACAAGATGGGGACTACCTCTTTCAAGTTCAGCAGCTTTATGAACATAAAAAGCCGAACAACTCCAGGGTGAATTGGAGTGACAAATGAGGTTCTTGTGCAGCAATTGTTGAATTTCAAGTTTACAATATTCCATAAGCTCAGAATTCATCTGAATTGGTCTGGCTTTGGTAGGAATTTTGCGTTCATCAAAATCTGGTTCATAAGGGAGGAAAACACAGTGTTGTTTCCTATACCAGAAAGCATTGGGTAAATCTGAGCAAAGATTATTTTTAATCTTTTCTTGAAATTGGACAATCTGAGATTGTAATTTAGGATCTTGTATTTGTTGGTCAATTCTTTTATACTCAATTTCTTTCTTAAGGGAATCTAAGTGTTGTTGTTTCTGAGATATAAGATTAAGAGATTAAATCTTTTGATTCATCTGATTAACTTCAAATATTTCAGGTTTAAACAAAAACTTAAATTCGATATCAGTACCTAAATAGGTGGCCTTAATACCATCTTTAGTTACTATGAAAGGAGAAATTGCAGAGATAAAAGGAGTTCCTAAAATCATTTTTTGTGCCATGTTTTGAACAAGAAGAAAATGTTGTTTGATGCAAACTTTGTCTTTGCAGATATGTGCATTTGTAAGTTTGTATTGAATTTTCAATTGAGCATCATTAGTTGTATATAGCTTTTGGTTTGTGATAGAAAAGTATTTAGCAGGGACAATTCCTTCTTGAATACAATTCATATCAGCTCCAGAGTCTATAAGAGCTATTGTAGAAATTAAGATTTCTTTTTTGATGAAGAGATGAACAGAAACATACCATTTCTGGATTGAGACTTGATGGGGTATCGGTTGATTGATAGTCTGAAGGAATTGAGGAGGAGGTTCTTCTTGAGAAGCTGGTTCAGAAGAAGAAGCTTCTTGGGAAACTGTGTGAAGATCTTGGAATTTAAGATCTAGAAGCAGTTGGGATTGTTTAAGTAAAGTAATATCTTTCTTGATATTATTTACTTCATGTTGGAGGTCAGATATGCTAACGGGAGATGAAGTGGTAGTAGATCCTTTGAATCTATCTATGACTTCTTTGTGGCTATAAAACGGATTAACAACTTCAGGGACATTCTGAGTTTTGGTTAATGAGTTTTTGATGTGCTGAAGATATTCAGTCTTGAGACTTGAATCTTCGATTTTGTCAACAAAATCTAATAAGATACTGGATTGTTTCTTATTTGATAACATATTAACAGTTTTACAATGACAAGCTTCGGCACAAGCATCAGAATTATCAGAGATATCTGAATCTGAAGAGAAGCCATTGATATGGAAGAGCTATAGTTCTTCATCAGAAGAATCAGCTTCAGAATCCATCTTTTGGGTCGTTCTACAATTTTTTGCATAATGGCCAGGTCGTCCACACTTAAAGCAAACAGGCTTTGAGTTTGGCTTGTATTGTTTTTTAAAGTGTTCGGGCTTGGGCTTATGAGTCTCATGCCTTTTGGGTTTGCTATAGTACTTGTCCAAGTCTTTGGGTGGTTTAGGCCCATAAGGCTTCTTGGATTTGTACTTACGGCTTGGATGAGATCTGTAGAGTTGTTTGGAATGAGAATTCGAACCAGGAATCCGAAAATCTTCAAATCCATACTGTTGACAGAAATCACCGAGTTCTTTAGGCCCATTAATATGTTGTTTCTTAAGCTGATGTTTAAGCCTAGGATCATTGCATATTTGTAAGGCACATCCATTAATGAAGGCAATAAGATCTCCATAAGTAAGGCTATCATATGGAATATCTCCTTGATATTTTTCTTGTAATTTATTTCTGACTGTTTCTGCAAAGATAGCAGGTAAACCTGAAAGAAACTTTCATTTCCAAAAAGGATTACTTGCTTCAGATTGCTGCATAACTTTTTTAAGGAAAATGTCCTTATACCATCTGAAATGGCTAAGAGTAGGACATTTGTGAACCATAAGTAAATCTTTAGATTTACCTTGATATTCACCGGGATTTCCAATAAAATGTTTAAGTATGCAAGTAATCAAAGTAATCACAGCATCAGGAATAAATTGTCCTTGATCAGTTTTCATTGGCTGTCCATCATGACCAATTTTAACTGCTTGTAATATAGTATGTTTTTCTTGTAAAGTGAGATAATTATCCCACCATCCTTTGATTAACCCACTGAAATCAGCGATGATAATTTGAGCAATGGACTTATCATCCTTGTTTTCACTGCGATGAGTGGAAGCAAGCATAACCATTTCTTGGGTTATTTCAATAAAACCGTCTTCAGATAATCCGTCTATATTCCAAATATAGAGATTACCCGTAGTGAAAGAACCAAATGTTTGCAGTGACCTTTCTTCAAACTGCATATCTGGTAAGGATGGTCATGGATAAAAATTTCTTGTTTTAGGAAGAGGATTTTGATAATTGCCATAAGACTTTGCTGTTTTAGCATGCTTAATGGGATTGACCTGGTAATTGATAAAATTCAGATTATCAAATTCGGCCATAGGATCAAAATCAGCACTAATGTCAGATTCAACACTCATATCCGGATTGGATAGAGTTTGAATTCTGAGTTTGTTACCAAGTTGTAACGCTTCAAGTTTAGCGTCTATTTCTTTGATAATTTGACTTGGAGTTGTGAAAACATTTTGAGAAACTGTGGTTGGTTGGAAGAAAGAAGTTTGGTTATTAGTTTCTGCAATATGTTTTTCTTGGATTTTCTTGTCTTTAAGAGCATTTTGTAAAAGTTGATCTTGTACTAATTTATCGCCAAGTTCATGGAGAAAAATATTAGTATAATTATTCTGCTAAATAATTTTGCTTAATCATTTTGATTTATTCTCTGAATTAGAATCTTTCAAGGGAGAAGCAACAAGATCTTGCCCCATTGTGTTGAATGTGAATTCACTTAATGGAGGCAGAATTGAATTGATATTTTGATTCTCAGTAGAAGTCCATATTTTGGAAGAAACATTTAGGACATGAAAATGTGGGAGATGAACATTAAAATACCAGTCTAAGAAAGGTAAGTTTTCTTTCATTTCTTCACAACATTCATAAAATTTCTTACCTAAATCTGTTCTCTGAGATTCATTGGTTTGAACATAGAATGTTTGACGTCTTTGCTTATTAGATTCTGACATGAATTCAGTTTGAATTAATTGTTTGTTAAGATTGAAGGGTTTAGATAGACAACATAAAGAAGGTGGAAAGTTCATTTCCGATTGAGTAGGAGATTGATGTTCTTGTTCAATTTCTTGTTCAGGAGGATTGTAAATTGGTTGGGGGATTTGCGGATATTGGGGATTTGGTCTAATATTCGCAAGATCAAGATGAGGTAGAGCATCAGGTGTAGTTGCTCTAGTGATGTGAGTAGGAGCAGTTCTGAAGGATGCTTCAGATTTACGTCTTGATTGGAAATCTGAAGGATTGAGTCGTGTGACTCTAGCATCAGAAAAGCGATGTTCGACTGATCCATCTGGAAGAGTGAACACATGATCAAGCTGACTAGAAGGAGGTTTTCTAGGGACAGCTGCTTCTTGAATCTTCCAAGATTCTGGAAGGGTTACTTGATTCCAATGAATTGTCTTTGGAACAATAACATTGGTTTTCTCCTTATTAGCTTGGAAAAGGATTGTATATCCTTTGTCAGACTCTTGTAAAGCTTTTGGGCTTAATTGAGTCTTCATAGCTTTAAAGGTGATCTTGTAAATGAGAGCTAAGGGTTCAGAACCTTCGATCATATCAAAACCAGAGGTCTGAATATTGAGAGTAAGTGTTTCAAGAATATTTGGATCCTTAAGAGACACTGAGAAATTGGGGTAACAGTTGAAATAAACTGGACCCGATGACAGAGTAGATTCTGCTATTCCAAGCAGAGAGTCGTGAAACCTATTGTGTCTACAATCGCGAAGTGCAATTAAGGCACAGGTGTCTAACCCGGTTCTTGTAAGGGGTTTGAGTCCGATCTGGATTAACCCAATATGGATATACTTGTAATCCTGACTGAGTAAATAGTCAAGTGTTTGAGCTGAAAACAAATGTTTTGAAGCTAAAGATCCATTGAGGGGCACAGTCTGTTCGACTATGTCAATTAAATCTTCAGTTTTTTGAGAGAAAAAGGATTGAGAAACTTCATAAATCTTCTTGTATGGGACTGCTGGTATAAACCAGTTTTGTAAATCTTTTTCAACTTCTGGAATGCGACATTCCATCTTGTTTTGTAAATTTGGATTGCTTGTCCTAGAACTAGAAGAACGGGAAAGTCTTGAAAACAAAGACATGTTTCTGTTTCTTGGGGTTGTAACGGGAACACTGTGCCTGGACCACCTACATCTGGAACACCGGTATGGGACCACCTCACCCTCTCAACCTGCGCTCACCATGGCGACTTACTTAGGGTTCAAAACGGCTAACCAACATACTTTAAGGCTTACCAACGTTATCAACGGCTGACCAACGACACCTAGGACTCACCAACTATTCCCCCCGGAAAAATATGAATGGCTCTGATACCAATTGTTAAATGAGCAGACAATTCTCTTGCTGACTTCCTCACAAGAGAGTTTATCCAAAAATGAGTTCGCAAAGCTCATCTTCTTCGCAGGTTCCCTCTGCAAGACCCCAATTCAAGTCCCAATATGCTATGCCGCCTTCTGCGACACAGCACAAGCCCTTTTTTTCTTATGCAACAACCCTAACCAATCCTTTTCAGCCTCTCCAGGAAGCTGATGAATCAAGTTCAATGGCCTCATTTCAGAAGCCTCAAGTTCATTCCAATCAATATGTGACCAAGACCTGTCTCGAGCCGCTCCTGCTACTCGAGCCAAGTCTCTATTCACTTATCAAGGATCCTCAATCAATTACCCGTCATGTCTTCTCTGCTTCTCAGCTCTTTGAAGAATCTGATGGTCTCAAGAATCAACGATTTTATGAGTTTATCCTGGTCGATACAGATTCTGCGGTAATCACTCATAACAAAGAGAAATCCAATTCCGATAAGATTTTTCATTCCAAGTGTCAGATCTTGAAGATTATGACAGAAGCTGACTGGCAGCAACATCCAAGCTCCCACAAGAAATTCTCTGTCAACTTTCTTCCTGCATCTTACAATAATCAAGATTACAAGCAAGCCTGGAACCGAGCTTTTCTTGTTCCTTCACAGAATTGTTCTCATTCCTGGTTTTTCTTTTTTTGCAAGAAGTTCAAGCAACCTTCAATTCCTTTATGGTTTCAACACAAATGGTGGAACCATTTCGGCGCCGAAGATGGAATCCTTCCTCCTCCTGTCAATGAAGGATGGACCATTTTCAAATCCAAGTTTCAAGCACCTGCACCAGTACCTCAACAGGTTATGTTCTTATGGTTCTTCATTAAGTTCAATCTGACATGGATTTCCTGTTGGGATTTCTCTGTCTCTGCTCTCACAACCATCAATCAGTCCGCTCAACCACCTCTATGGTTCTGCCGACGTTTCAAGATCAAATGGTGGCCGACCTTCGACCACAGTCATGCAACCAAAGATGGAATCTCAAGGTTCTTCTCTGGACAACCCCTTCCTGCTGCTCCAATTATGAAACCTTCTCAGGTTCCTTCTCAAGCAAAGCTTCTTAAAGATCATATTAAGAAGCAACTCTGCGGCAAGCCAACAAGAGCCCAGCTCTTAGAAACTCTTTCCATGATAGCTTCAGAAAATTCAGAGGATGAAGATGAAGCTACAGAGTCCTCCAGTGGACCCTCCAATGAGGATGACTGCTATGGCATCTTCCCGCCATTCACGTCAACCTGACCCTACAATAATTATGGTGGTTCTCCATAATGCAAGCATCTGCCAGCACTCGCCAACAGACAATTATGCTTTCGGCCACAGTATCCGACAGCATCTTTATTTACTGTTTACAAGGGACGCGTGCATCAACAGTTGATCCACTCATCCACAAATGACAAAAGGTGAATGATGAAGCAAGTTGCATTATTCTCCCTCCATTATCGCAACAAGACAACTAAGAGATAGGCATCCAGTTAATCTCTTTCCAGAAGCCTTATCGCTTCATGGGTTTCCCTTTGCTATAAATAAGAATGTAATTTCTCTTTGTAGGACAGACGATTTTAGACCCCAACCTTTTATATAACCCTAAGAACTCTATCTCAGAATTTTTGTCATCCACTCTATAACGATAATTACTACAGCAAATGCACATTGTAGCACTTAAAGAAATTTACAGAAATTTGGAAGTGATAATTCAACAAAGGTCGTGGATATGTGATCATTGGACTTGTGTTGAAGTATAAAATAATCATTCATACATGATTTCTACCTTGTGGATAATTATGTCGTAACTAATTTCATTCAAAGTTACTATCAGTAAAACAACTTCTACCTTACCTGAAACAAAATAAAGTAATAAGCAAAATATTGTCAACTACGTTCCCTGTGTATTATCCCTCCCATATGCCCTCATCAATATTGACATATTCCTTCACAAAAAATTTATTGATTCTCTTAAACCATAATCTAATATGAGGAGATTAATTACAAAGTTGAAAAAAAAAATAAAAAACAAACAAACAAAAGAGAGAGAAAACCTAAAGGTCCGTGATAAAGGAAAGGGTACAGATAAAAACTTCCCATTAGAGCAACTGTTGCACCTACACTATAGAACTTAAATATTAGGAATTTTCTCAAGTGCAACCACAAAAATTTACACATTTGAAATAGTTGTTGCAACCCCTAAAATTGAAATAATAGATACCTTGGGGGGTATATGAAACATGGAAAGGTTATGCTTCAACCTGAAAATGGGAAAAATGCGAACATAACGAACAAAAAGAAAATTGGAGAGTAAAAGGAAGTGACGGAGTGAATGTGTCAGAGGGTGTTGGTGCTTTAGAAATAGTTTGATCCAAATGCACTAGTATGCCTTAGGCAAGCATGCACGGACACGACGCGCCGACTCGACAATTTTTGAAAAATTAGGACTCGACAACACGTTGACACGTCATACCTTTTCTTTCAATATTAAGATAAATAAATAGAAAATAACGTGAAGAAAGAATAGAGAAAAGAAATGTATAAAAGTGGAGAAGAAAGTAACATTCTGTCAACAAACAAAAAAAAGTAAAGAAGTAGAGGAGAGAAGAATAAACAAAGATTAAGAATAAGCCTATAGAGATAGTCTATACTTTAGTGGCTTTTCATCGCCCTTTCTATCTTGACTTAAACTGTAATTGAAAGTTTCTCAATTCTAATGGACTAACAACCTTCAAATTCGGTGGTTATTTGAGTTCAATTAAAAATAAAAATAAAATAAAACAAAGTTGGTTGTCGAGTCTTGACTGTGTCCTGACCAAGTTTTGGGTGTATTAGAGACGTGTCCAACATGTTGACCACATTGACCATGTGTTTGATCCCACTGACACATTGACCAAGTGTCTGATACGTGTCGAAGGCTTGTCGAGTAAGTGTCGGTGTCGGATACGTGTCGGACACGGGTGCGACAAGTTTTCCAAAAAGTCCATGCATACTTAACCTTAGGGCAGTGAATCAAAATATCTTTCAAGGAAGAAAGGAAGTGAAGAGATTGCAACAGTTTGTTCTCCTAATTCAACATATAGTTTGATCAATAGATTTATTAGAAACTTGAGAAGTCTCAAGGTTTGTTCTGCAACAAAAATGGAATGTCTATTACAAAAATAAAACTCTTGCTTCATTCTAAACTTTCTAATGCATTTCCAAAACAATCTTACATTGCGCCTCTTAGGGGTGGACATCTCATCCTGCGATCCCGATCTTGTCCCAGTCCCATCCCATCTCGCCCTGATTTTTTCAATTTCTTTTGGGATTGATCAAACTCATCTTGATCCCATCCCGTCCCGATCTAAAGTGGGATGGGATCATAATGGAGATTTTCAATCCCACCCACCCTGTCTCGCATTTATTTATTTAATAATTATTATTATTTTTAAACAAAGTACTCTTCTAAATGAAAGTTTAGGATGTATTGAAATTAAATCAAAATATCTACTGTTTGAAAATTTACTAGCCTGATTTGGTACACTCTGTTTATGTAAAAACTTCAATTTGGATATTTTAGGTCAAATAAAACCCATGAAAATTAATACTTTTTCATATTTTAGATTAATTATAGGACAATTATTCTTGTGGGAAACAAATGCAAATGATGGTTTAGATTAGTTTTGCACTGAGTTATGTAGTTGGAGAACATTTTCCTAATTGTATCTTGTATGAATGATATTTCAACTCTTGCGGAAATATGCAAGACGGATCTATGGAGAGCCTTTCTCCATCTCTCATTCACTTGAGAAACTTAATTTCCTTGTAAGGTAACCCTCAACAAATTTTATGACATTTAATATTGTTATTGATGAAAGTTATATTACATAAATTTGACATAATTGATGTGTGAGCAATGTGAGATGAAATTCTTTTGTTATTTTTCATTAGAGAATTATTTAGTACATGTTCATTCCATCCCATCCCGATCCCGAACAAAAGAGATGAGATAGGAATTGAGGTCCATCCCATCCCGTGCCCACCTCTAACGCTTCTTACATCATACCCTGTTCCAAAATGCATAGATATCATCTACTCGAGGTAACGTGTTATGTACACACCTCTTGGCAAGTGAAATTTGACTTTATCAATGAAACTTCATCAACAGTGACATGGAATGACTTCACAAAAGTCAACACATATTCTTGCCACATAACATAATACATCTGTTCAACCTGGGTTATACCTGAGGTTAGCAAACTTGATAGTGTAATCCTTAACTGATTATGAAATTTGACATGTTGATCGATGTATTTTAGAAGAGCAGTTCTACATGGCGAGGAAACGAGCGAGGAAATGAGCGAGGGGGGGAGGTGGCGGGGTGGGAACCGTTCACCTCCCTCGAGATGCGCGCACAAAAATTGACGGCACGCATCCCGAGGGAGGTGAACGGTTCCCACCCCGCCACCTCCCTCCCCTCGCTCGTTTCCTCGCCCACTTCCTCGACATTTAGAATTTCTGATTTTAGAATATTGGTTTCTACACGAAGAAATATGGGAATTCAGCACGAGCATAAGTCAATTTGTTATACAAGATGGACGATACTTCAGATAACAAAGAAAAGAGATACAGAGAAAATCATGGGCATGTATACACAGTTTCTAAATAGCATATGATTTTCATTTTTTTTAAGAGAAACCATATCTTGAAAAATCATGGAAGAAAGATTAATATCTAATAAGCACTAACTTCTTTCCGAAAACATCAAGGCAGATGCTTTGTGACACCACTACTTCCAATTTTTTACCACCACCCCAATGTAACACTACCATTGAAACAACCCTCTCCGACCTCTTCTCCATTTCTCCTCCTCTCTTCTCGCTCTCTCTGACCTCTTCTCCATTCCTCCTCCAACAACCCTCCTTCACCACCCTCCCTCACTACGATTGCTTCACCCCCATCTCACCACCACCGCAATCTCACAGCAGGTGATTAAAAAGAAAAAAATGAAAATGATGACTTAAAAAAACAAAACTATAAATTCAGGAACCATTAAAAGTGTGAATCTTACAAGATTAAGCCTAAATCTCGCATGAGATACTAGATTTGAGCAAAAACAATCTACAATTCTCAAACCGTGTGAGATTTATGCAGAATCTCACAGCCCATATTGCAAGATTCTACATAAACCTCGCACGATTCGAAGTTTTAGCAGCTCAGGAAAAAAAAATTTAATTCTACGTTTTTTGTTTGATTTTTCATTTTGGTTTGTTTTCTTCGCATGTCATGGTTTGGTTCGACGAAGAAATTAGACAAAGCTTGACGACGAAGAGATTACAAATTTGGGCGAGACCTCTTTCAATAATTCTCAGAGAGAAGTGAGGGGACGGGAGAAAGAAAGAGCCAATCTAATCACCGACGTTGTAGTCGTCCTCACCGCGACGAAGAGCATCGTTGCGGGTTAAATACCCAGATGTGAAGATTTCCTTCGTAGGAGAAGAGATTGCATAGAAAAGATAGGAGGGTGGGAAATGGGTTTGAGTCCCTTTTATTTGTGGTGTCAAAAAGTAGAAATGAAAAATAAAATAAAATAAAATTGAGATACTAGTGTCAAAGAGTGGAAGTGGTAGTGTCAAAAACAACTGCCAAGAACTCATATAATCCATTTCAGAGCAAAACAAAAACACAACAAAATCAAAGGGCATTAACTAATCTAATGATATATTGTTTTCTTCATATTTCTATCACTAACATTTGATTAAAGCTTGACTGGACAATGTTGAATGCTTCACTAGCATATTTTCTTTATTTATGCTTGTATTTATTTCATTGAATAGTCGATATGTTTATGTTATTCTCATTTTCTGTTTTTTTTTAACTCTTATTTTTAGCTTTTCGTCAATTTTTTTTTTTTTTAACAAAAAACCTGAGGCTTACGCATCACTTCTGCCTTACAACTCAATAAAGAGTACCGACTTATTGCTCAATTACGCCTATTTTGCACATTGAAGATATCACAACTAGCTCCTAAGATACATGATTCTATTCCCCTAAAACAAGGGAGTCATTTCTCACTTGTTTACTATTATTTTTAAATATTGTAAAACTTTACCACCTCAAATTCCCAATACGTGTTGTATTGATGAGGAAAAAAAATATTCCAGTCTAATAAGGAGCATGTTGGAATGAAAACTCAAAACACAACTTTCCAGTTGATTTCCAGGGAGCTTGTTGGAGACACTCTAATAATTTATCTACATATACGTGATCAACGGGTGCTATCTCAGCAGATATGATTTATGGCAGATGTTATCACAATTCAGGTGCTTTATAGTAGTGTATGCATATATATCTTTATTGGATGCTCGAACCAATAAACATATATAACCAGCAGGGGCGGATCCAACATTGCAGACAAAGGGGGGCAAAACAGTTATGGATAATTTAATTTTTAAAATAAATACATAAATATGATTAAAATAGAGTTTTAAAAGTATTACACGAGAAACATACATAATGAGTCAATGTAGATGCACAGTAAATTTACGTAAAAGCTTCAAGGATCAAATACCCACTTTGTCAAAGCCTAAACAAATTAAATTAAATTAAAAATCAAATATGAAGTTCTCCTATATAAAGAAATATGATAAATCAGATGCTTATACAAACATGAAATACCGCACCTAAACTTGAACAAATATGAAACCCACTCAAAATTTAAACAACTAAACAAATACCTACCAATCTAAACATCAAGGTTATTCAACAAATACCCCCAACCTAAACATGAAGGCGATTAACAAAGTATGATTTTTTTTAATCTCTCTTTTTCATTAGAAAAAAACATTGATTTATGAGCAACTGCAATAAAATAACTTCATTCTCCTCGGATAAAAGAAACGAATTTACGTCCTGGATTTTTTCTCTATCTCTTTGATTGATTAGAATAAACCTTTGAACAAATTTAATAAAATGAAGTTTTTTATCTTTTTATTAAATACCCAAACTAATATTTCTCTCTTCAAAACCCACTTTAGCTCTATTTTCATCTCATATCTCTCTCTTTTCATTGAGTTCCTAAAAGACAAGAGGAGAGAAACTCTTTTCAGGAGATCTTTTCATTGAAAATCGACAAGAGGAGAGAAACTCTTCTCTGAGAAAATCAGAAACTCAGAGGAACCAGACAAGAAGAGAGAAACTCAGAGGAACCAGACAAGAGGAGAGAAACTCAGATAAGAGGGGCAACATAAAATTTTTAAGGGGGGCAAGATTAAAATTTTATATACTTTCATTGATTTTTTAAAAAACCTAAGACCCCCTTACCCAAGCTATAGATCCGCCACTGATAACCAGTTTTCTAAAAATTGCGAGGCGGTAAACGGACGACGAGCATGGGACTAGCGTCGAGAGGACTAGGCGGTTTTATTTATTTACTATAATTTATAATTTATAAAGTTAAGCACAATAACGTATAAATGACTTTCAATTTAATGTCAAAATACATATGCAAAATGTATAAAAAAAATTTAATTTTTTGAACTGGAAATATAGAAAATAACTTTTTTTTATAAACTTGCCTAGACCGATTTTTAAATCACTGTATATAATTTTCAACGTATAGCGATCCGGTTCTGGTGTGACACATGCACATGTCCAATAAATAATATCAACTGTTAACATTAGTTCTTCTAAACAAAACAACTCGGTTTGTCACTCTAAATGATGTGTTTCTTCCCCGCATCTCTTCTTTTCTTATTTCTTCTTTCAAACTCGATGTTGTGTTGTTTACAACATGGCGCCAAAAAACCCGTCCCTCTCTATTAACATGATGCAGAGAACTCTTCCCAAATTCTCTTTCAAGCAGTGAAAGAGGAAAGGCAAAAAATGACCATTGAAGTGAGAACTCTATCAAGCTGGTTGTTTTGATCTCTGGATGGGTACACCTCTTTCTCCTTTGCTTTTGCGTTATGGGGTTAAAAATATATTGTTATGGTTTCTGAAGTTTTATGGGGTTAGTGAAGTTTGATGGGTTTGTTTTCTAAGTCACTAATAAGATTGTATATTTATCTCAAAATTTAGGTGTTGTAGCATATTTTTCTTTTTCTCTATTTATCATTTGAAAGATCTCAATAACTTCTCACCATTAGCATGTATTACATTTCCCGTTTGAAGAAATTCCCAATACGTGTGTTCCTCTATAATCGATATGCAGGTTCCATGATTTCAACCATGAAAGAATGTCCTCTCTCTCTATTGAATTGTGTTTTAAATCCTTCTCTCATTCGGTTCCTGTTGCTTAACATTAAATTCTGGTTAGTGATAGCGGGAATCAATTTTTCAGAGCAAAGAATTTGATGAATTATTGGTTTAAGAAACATGGGCTTAGAGAGTTTTACTTTAAGAATGTATTTGAAAATGGTTTACTCACCCATAAATGTTCTATTTTGTTTAAGTGAAGTAGCTTTACTATTGACTTTTCATTCCTATGTATGGCTGCAAGTCAAAAAATTGAAACCCGTAATATAAAGTTATAACAAAATCAAATCACACATCATCAATATCTCTAAAGTTTCCAAATAACAGGTATCTTCCCTATCATCTACACAACAAGATCCCAAAGGTCATCTGTTCTTTGCACACCATGGAACACCCAAATAAACAACTGCCAACTTCCCCACTTGGCATCTTAGAATCTCCCCCCTGCACCACTGTTCGATGATCATTCACCAATACCCTGGATAACACTCTTTGCAAACTTTAAACTCGCTTGGGATATTAACAAAATATATTTTCAACTCTCCACCTAAGACCTATCATCATCCTAAGAAAAATGTGTAGTCAGCAAATCGATGATGGGCACCTCCATGTCCCACAGAGAAAATCTGAAAACCAGACAGTAATCTTGTTTCTAATGCTTGAAAACCAATCTGCTAAGACCACATACTGAAATTCCACTTAACAATCCAGAAGCAGCACTTCTTATCCTCGAATCCACTATCTGATTCGGCACCATCACTTCATCGAGAATCTTTCTATCCTTCACCAAAACTCCTTGATGAGGTCCACTAATGGAACCTAGACACAACCTCAGCCTCCTAGCCGTTGCCTTAGCTTTAAAATCTTATACACTCTTCCACCAAGATTAGCGAGTCTAATATCACGAATTAAACTTGCTCCTTGAAAACAAAAAATCACAGTCTCGAACCCAAGGTTTTTTTTTTTAAAAAAATAAGAAAAAGTTTAGCCCACTTCGTGGGTAAACTACACGCTTTGTGGGTAAACAAAGTATTGAGGTAAACTGAGATTTATTGGCGTAAATCCAAAAACTCCTCTCTTTAAATATAACATGGTAAACAGGGAAATAGATTAAGAAAAAAAGGGAAAGATTACAACAGAGAGACTCATTATAAGAAAGAAACATGCACCAATCACACATGAAATATCAAGTGAAATACTCCGATTCCCCCCTCCCCCCCAAAAGTTGCATGCTTTAAATAAATTTGTTTGCAAAAATACAAGCCTCTCCCCATATTGAGATAGGGACGTCCCATCTAGGGGTGGGCAAACGGGTTGAGGAACCGCAGATCCAAATCAAACCGGACCGTTTTACTCCAAACGGTTCGGTTCTTATTTTATAAATTATGAAACGGTTCGATTCGGTTCCAGAACCGTTCTAAAACGGTTCGATTCCGGTTCCTAAATTATTGTTTAAAATGGCTCAATTTCGATCCAGTTACATAACCTAAAAGGAAAAAAAATAGGTTTCTGACCCTAACACCCCCACCCGATTCATCTCATTCTCGGTCTCCACTCTCCACTCCACTTCACCCAGCCACCCACTCTCACTCTCCACAAGCACGACGCACAAGCAGTAAGCACTGCGCAGATTTGATCTTCTTCCCACAGACACCCTCATCCTCTCTCACTTTCCACAAGCACGACGACGACGCACAAGCAGTGAGCAGATCTTCTTCTTCTACTACTACTTGTGTGTTTGTATTTTCCCTGTTTATATCTACTTCAATAGTGATCTTGCTAAAACACCACATTCTTCAACGTTTCTACTTTCTACTCTAGTCAAAAGACTCAAAACAGTGTTTCATTTATCTATTCGAAGAGAGTTGGAGAGAGTTGAAGAGGAGAGAAACAGAGAGTGGGTTTTGAAGAGGAGTGATTGAGAGAGGTGGTCGATTCGAACACCTGCAGTTCTTCCTACTGTAACTTGTTCGATTCTTCTTCAGCAATCAGAGGGAGAGAGAGATGGCTTCAAGACCAATCGTCCCTCTTCACCAACAGAGAGGTTCGTTTGATTAGTCTTACACCTTTTTTCGATTTATGTTCTTTCCCTTCAATTAGATCTGTTGAAGTTTTAAAATTTATGCATCTTTGAAGGAATATCCCCAAATTCTTTAGTGATCTCTGAATCGATCTTGATATCGGTAGCAAGTTAGATTTACTATCTGGGATTTTTTTATTCTCTTGAAAATTTACATATTTTTGTGGTTTGATCTGATTTGGGAAGAAAATTTGTTGTTTTGAGGGTTCTTTCAGTGTTTTGAGGAACCCCTTTGATTTGTTTCTTATTTCCCCCACATCCAATGGGGCTTTGATGTTTCTGATCCAGTTTTTTTAAATTTTCCTGAAAGGGTTTCTTAGGTACAATGGCTTAGATCCTCTCTTGAACATCTTTTTTCAATGAAACTTGCAGGTGAGGCAATAGTTGGACAAGAAAAGGGGAAGCAGAAGGAAGGAAGGAAGTTTATGAATTATGATAGAGTTTCTTTGATTCAATATTTCAATGTCTCTTTGGTTTGGAATTGATGGATCAATGGATCAGGCTCTTTCTTAGAAGGATTGAAAAAAAAAAATAGAATTCTCAGATTGCCAATTGAGTTGTTGGTCTAATTTATAGCTATTTGTTGTTGTCAAAATGTGAGCCGCGTATTCTTAAGGAACCGTTTGGAACCGTAAGAACCGAACCGTTGTAAACGATTCGAGTTAGGTTCGGTTCCAACGTTCAAAATGAACGAACCGATCCGAATCGGAACCGTTAAAATTTAAACGGTTCGAGTTAGGTTCCTCAAAATTTGAAACCGATCCGAACCGTGCCCACCCCTAGTCCCATCTGTGATCATCACACTTTCCAAGATTGAGCGCAGAATAACCCAACATATTCCAAACCTTGCCATGAAAATGTTCTAAAGACTTGAGGAAGGGAACCATGAAAAAGCAAATGAGGAATGTTTCTTCCACAAGTTACACTCAACATACCACCATCAATCTCCATTCCCTACTATTGAGAGATCCCTAGTCGAGAGACGATTCAATACACATTACCGCATGAAGACACACGTGCAAAGTGGAATTAACTTCATCCACACTAACAAAGATGGAAGCTAAAGGCAAACCATTCATGGTTCTACTCTCCATCAATTTGAAGAAGAAAGAATTGACCAAGAATCTCCCTTTGTCATCCACATCCACTTTCCCTACAACCTAACCCCAAACGGGCTCCGGCGTTGGTTTAGGAGTCAACACCCTAGATACAACTTGTATTTCGCTTCAATGATTCTCCTCCATAAACTAGTATTTTCATTTCCAAACATAGCCATAGCCATTTACCTAGCCCGCCCTTCAATGCTGGAGTGCAAACCAAGTCTCGATTGAGAGCATGAAACCTGTTTCTTTTCACTGTTTCTTGGTTGTTGTAAGCAGTGTTTTACAAAGCGTAGTCAACTCGAAGCGCCAGAAAAACGCTCTAAAGCGTCCGCATCAAGTGAGTCAAACAAGGCGTACGCATCCGATTTCTCTCATATGAGTTGACTCGTTCTGATTTTTTTATTTTTTCAAATCTTGAAAAAGATCCGATGGCTAATAGAAACCCCCAAAATCGACACCTAATTAGACCTATTTGTGTTTTGTGTTTTGTGTTTTGTGTTGTAGACTTGCAGCTCATTTCAGAGGAGGAGGATGAGGACTGACCTGCATTTTGTAATTAGAGAAAAAATTGTGTTACAGAGTTATTTGACGAAATTCCCGACTGAGAGTCTGAGACTTGGTTAATTCGAGAGAGAGAGAGTAATGAAAAGGCTCACAAAGGGGTTTTTGAAGGGAGGTGTTTTGTTTAGTTGGGCCCAAACAACTTAGTCCATATAATTCCCTTGGATATTTTGGATGGACATTGAAATCGAAGCCCATGGTACACGCATGGTTGTGAGACAAAACCTGCTTTTGCAGTATCAAAGACAAGGTTGTGTCGAGACCAAAAAAAATGTATAAACACTTAATTATATTAAAAACAATTTTTGATACCATATTAAGCTATTAAATGATAATTAATATATGCTTCAATTATATCTTTATGAACAATACACTGACTTTAGATTTGACCAGCAATATTGTCAATTATGAGGTAATTTTACCGCCTCAACCATTTTTATGATTGAATTCATGTTATCACTTGCATTGATTATTGCTTCTTTTGTTTTGTTTTTTTAATTGTTTGTAATTTTTCATCACTTCTTTTATGAAAAAACAACGTGACCATTCGCCTCGAAAAAAGCTTGACCGCCTCAAGGCTGAAAAACACTTTTTAAAACATTGGTCGTAAGATCTCATTGTTTTGATTAATAAATTTACAAGTATGATATATGATAATACAAGCTTAAAAAATGGAGATTCCATAATCTTCACTCCATTTCTTTTTAGTGACTTATTTTCTCAATGCTATTTCAAAGTATTTCAGCAGTAAAGTTCAAAAAGGCTTCAAATTTCATCTACGAGAACCAGGCTATGGTGCCATGATAACAACATCATTTTTTTCTTCAAAACCTAGAACTATTGGTATAAACAAGCTAACTGTGTCAAAGTGTTCCAAGGGATTTGACATGGGTGTATGAACTACATGCAACAGAACACAACACTAGAGCATCTTCATCGAGATAATAAAAATTGGTGCCAACCAGCACCAAAATTTTACTGATGTCAAGCTCATCAAAGTCCATGCATAATGCATTCATAAACATCTACTTCCATGTTTGTGCATGGGAAGAACAGCAAGAAAGAATCGTCCAAAACCCAAGAAAGAATACAATGAACACAAAGAATGACCAACATTAAACTGTATATCCCAAAGGTTGCAAACATCAAAATACCTGCTGAGTGCCAACTTGAAAGGCACAGCAAACGTGAAGATGGGAATACTAGAAAATTCCTGTACTTTTACCAACAGATGAGAAACACATGTAGTAACTTCAGGTCCAGACAAATCATTTGTTATCCCAGCAACCACAAACTCATAGACGGAGAAGTCAGATACAACACACTCCCACAAAGTTCACCTTCTCTGTTGCCTTTGCAAATCCTGTCCAACATGTCTATATTTTATCAAAGATACACTAAGTCTACCAATCCTTAGCCAAATGCATCATCAAGATCAATTAGTAACATGTGACAAAGTAACATCTAGACAATTCTATAAAAATACCAAAGTTTGGTTACCCCTACTAAAGTATGACATGGCAGAGTTTGAGCCATGTTCTTCAGCACAACTATTGAAGTAATGCTTACCTGAAGATGGTTTCCACTTGCTTGATATTGTTGGACCAATGCCAACCACTAGAATGGAAACCACTTATAACCTTGACTCCTCGTCCAAATATTTCTGCTGCCAGCACACCATGTGCTATACTGATTCATTCCCAATAAGAATTTTGCTATCAACAGCCCTCACTTATATACTTTGTATCCAAGCTTTCTAAAGGCCTGAAGGTGTTAACACATTAAGAGCAATTTGTGCTGAAAGTGTCTTCTTTCTATGTCTTGAAACAACATGATAACTTACAAAGATGACCACACTAACAGTCATCATTTCATCTGCCAACCCAAAGGCAAGAGTGATTTAATCTCTTTGGTCTGCAAGAAGCAAAATGGTCCTCAGTTATTAGATGGCAAACTTAAAAATAAATAAAAAATTTACATAGATCAAACTGAGTAAATCAAACTTTCCTGCTAGTTCACTAATTATAGATGCCAATGATCAAAACAGAATATAAATATGCTTCTACATTTGTATCAGAGTACCAATGTACCATAGGCATTGGCACAAAATTACTCCCATGTGCCATAATAATAATAATAATAATAATAATAATAATAATAATAATAATAATAATAATAATAATAATAATAATAATAATAATAATAATAATAATAATAATCCTAACGCATTATTATTATTATTATAAATATGCTTCTACATTTGTATCAGAGTATCTTATTATTATTATTATTTATTTTATCTTTATTTTTTACCACAGTTAAGTTAGAAGAAAGTAAATATCAGGTGTGAACTTAAACATAATATTCAGTTCTTAAGCATGCATGCATTAATGCATATTAGGAAAGGACCAAGCGAGATAGATTAAGGCACTTGAAACAAGAGCTGGCTGATAATGAAATAGGAGTGATTCTACGCAGCCTGGGGAGAGAGCATTGATTAGTGCCTAGGGAGGGTGCTCCGCACATGAGGCAGTTGAGGTGACCAACTCTACCCCTCTTCATCTTCTCTAAACCCATGTATTCACTTCCGCCACCACCACCCATCAATTCACCTCCACCACCACCCACATATTCATCTCCTCTGCCACCACCCATTTATTCTCCTCCAACATCACCATCTTCATCCCCATCTCCACCACCTCCATCTCCAACTCCTCATGTTCTCGCCCTCCATCCAGCTCTCTCTTCCCTCTCTCTGACAAAACCCACCCCCTTCTTCCCTGCAACCCATCATCAACCACCACCACTTTTCTTTGCAGCGCCCTGAACTGCCACCGCCATCAACGCCTCCTTCTCTCTCTCTCTCTCTCTCTCTCTCTCTCTCTTCTTATCTTTCTCTACAAATTCTATTTTCTTGTTTGTTTTCATTTCTATTTGCAGGTGGTGTGGGTTTGGAGAAGATGAAGTAGAATGGGTTTTGTGAGAGAGAGGGAAAGAGAGAGTTGGATGGAGAGAGGGGTAGAGTTTGCACTCAAGTGCTGGACACCCTCCCCAGGCACAAACCAGGCACAAGGACCACGCTGAGTAGATTTGTTGATGAATTATGTAGGCTCAAATGGTTAGAGAAATAGGTCACAAGGTAACAAATATAGGGTTAAGATGTACATGACAGTAAGTTTAGCTATTGAAAAGGTTATCTTCAAAAGATAACTACAAGAAGAGGGCGCCTCTTTACGCAAGTTACCATTATCAACTAGAATGAAGCACCTGACCAACAAAAAAATTTATAGCATCTCTGCTACGGACATGGCGCTTACAGATGACATTAATTTCAAATTTCAGAAATTCATCCTATCATATACTGCAACCCAAGCTATTCTACTCTCTAGATGATATCAGCATGTTCCCAATTCAGCTCTTATTCCCTCACCAGATGCGTACCCTTCACTGACAAAAAATTTGCATCTAATTATAAGTTTATAACAAAGAACTTTGAATGAATAGTAATACTAATATATAATATAAGTAGTAGAAACTAACCACAATCAGAAACAAAAAACATGAACTGAAACAAGCTACAGACTCTTGTTTAACCTCATTCATAAAGTAAAATATTCCCAAAAGTTAAAATAGTATTGAGAAAGACAAAAAAAATACAGAAACATAAGTCAGAGTTATGGTAAAATGACTACCATGCATATGCTAACAGCATAGACAGACTTAAAAGAGATTTAGTGTTTCATAAACTACTGAATAGACAGAACTAACAATCAGGTTATTGACATTTACAGTTGATGAAAAGTTCAACGACATACATGGAGATAAAAATGTGGGTATTGTCTACAAAAATCTCTATGACAATGGGCCTATTGAAGGAACCTTACCCAGTTTAGTCTGCTGCTTACGAAGTACATATTCCACTTCACAGGGTAAATCACCAGAGGGCCTTGCCGAATTAACGGCAACTACTTTTGGATGACTAAAAGTTTGGATTCTGAAAAAATCACCAATAATCCCCACATGAGCAATGACCAACTCGAAAATGATGGAATCTATTCCCATCTCGAATTATAATCTCTCGCTGAGTAACTTTGGAAATGAACTTTGTAAAAGTATGACAGTCTCCGCAAATTCGGAGGTTCTTCATTATGTGGATGGGTGTCCCACATGGGGTGCTCAAGAGACCAAAAGCAATCGCAAGCTTCTCACTGTGATATAGGAGAGTGCTCTCCTTCTGCTCTTCTTCCACATCATGTAGAACAAAATTGGTGTCAGGGACGTAGCCCACTAACCGGAGGCGACTAAGAAACTTTTCTAGCAATGCATAGATTTTTTCTGTGTGATCATGTGTCTTATCCCCGTTGAGAAAAGAGTGTAAGTTGTTCTTGATTTGGATCCAACTTATTCCAGGTTCTTTGCTCACACCCCGATCTCTCATCAACTGCCGAACTTCCTCCACTTCTTCCCACATACCTAGTGACGCATAGATGTTAGATAGCAATATGTAATTACCAGACTTTTGAGGCTCCAATTGAAAAAGCCTTTCAGCAACTCTTCGACCAACAGTAACATTTTTATGGATCCTACAAGCACCAAGAAGCGCTGCCCAGACAACTGAATCTGGTTCAATGGGCATGTTTTCGACGAAGGCCTCAGCTTCATCCAGGTGGCCAGCCCGCCCAAGAAGGTCCACCATGCAAGCATAGTGACCCTCACGTGGCATGATTCCATAGTCCATGTTCATAGAGTTGAAGTAATTCCATCCCTCGTCAACCATCCCAGCATGGCTACAAGCACACAAAACACCCAGAAAGCTGATCTCATTAGGCAAGATTCCTTCAGCTTTCATTTGTTCAAATATCTCCACAGCTTCTGTTCCAAATCCATTTTGGGCACAACCAATAAGAATTGCATTCCACGTGACTCTGTCACGATCTGCCATCTCCTGAAACACCCAGAATCCATCCTTGCATCCACACTTGAAATACATCGTGATAAGAGAGTTACCCACAAAAACATCTAAATCTATCCCAAGTTTAAAAATCAAGCCATGCATCTGTTTACCAAGCTTTGTCATACCCAAGTCCGCACATGCAATGAGAAGGCGGGTCAAGGTTGATGAATTGGGTTTAGGTCCCAAGTTCATCATATCAAGAAACAACTCAAAGGCTGCATCTTCATGTCCAGCTTGTGCATATGCAGATACCATGGTAGTCCAAGAAACAACATCGCGTTTAGGCATCTTATCGAAAATGACACGCGCATCATCCAGCATGTAATTCTGAGAGAACCCTGACATTAGAGAATTCCAAGATGCGGTGTCTTTGACTCTCATTGTACTGAAAACCTGAGAAACGTTTTCCAAGTGCTTGCACTTTGCATACATGGAAATCAATCCATTTCCCACATAAGCATTGAATTGGCATCCAGTTTTGATTGTAAACGAGTGTATCTGCCTACCTATTTCTAGAGAGCCGATGTTAGCACAAGCAAATAGAGCACTAGTAAAGCTGGAATGATTTGGCACTGTTCCTGATCTATGAAGCACTGACAACAATTTTAAAGCTTCTTCATTCTGTCCCTTTTGTGCAAAAGAAGAAATCAGGGCTGCCCATGAAGCCGCATTACGAACAGGCATTATCATAAACATATCAACTGCTTCAGCAAACATCCCATTCTGTGCGTACCCAGCAACCATGGCATTCCATGCAATCTCATTTGGATTTGGGATCTCATCAAATATTTGTCTTGCTTCAATGATTCGACCATTTTGAGCATATGCTGTCAGCATTGCAGTCAGTGAAGCAACACAATGTTCAGGAATTCTCTCATAGATGGCAATAGCATCATTTAATCTTCCATTCTGTGAGAAGGCAGCAATCATTGTAGTCCATGTGAACTCATTCCGCTCTCTCATGTTCTCAAAGAACTTCTCTGCTAAATCCAATCTGCCAGTTCTAGTATAAGCATTCAACAATGCAGTTCCCACAACCACGTCTTTCTCATAACTTGTCTTGATCGCTAGTGTCTGTAGCATCTCAATCAAATTTGGATCCTTCAAACCTGTTATTGCTGAAAGGGCGACCACAAAGATTGACTGATCTGGTAACACCCCATAGTTGATCATCTTCAAGAAAACATTCCAACCCTCCACAAAGTCATGAATGTAAACATAACCAGAAATCACAACCATCCAAGAAACCAAACTCTTATCTTGCATTAGGTCGAAAAGCTTGCGAGCTTCTTCCATCCGCCCACAATGAGTAAATCCAGTTATCATACAGTTCCACGAAGCAGTATTTCTCTCAGGCATTATATCAAACATGTACCTAGCAGACCCCAAATCTCCATTCTGAACATACCCACTTATCATAGCATTCCAAGATACGACATTGCGCTCAGGCATTGCATCAAACATTTTCCTAGCTTCTTCAATCCTACCGTTCTTTGCATACCCAGTAACGATGGCAGTCCAAGTTCGGACATTCTTCCAAGAAAAACTATCAAAAAGTGATCTTGCCTCCTCAATTCTTCCATTTTGGGAATACCCATTGATCATGGAGTTCCAAGTGATGGAGTCTCTATCAATCATTTCATCAAACAGTTGACATGCTTCTTCCACTCTTCCAAGCCTGCTCAGTTCTTGTATCCTCAAGTTGAAAAGGTGGAGATCGTTCCTTGGGGTTGGGCGAATGGGAAGAGATGAAGAAGCGAGGGAGCAGAAATGATGAAGGAGACGAGGAATTGTACAAAAGGTTGACGAAATTCTCCATCTCAACAAAACCATTACTAGTATCCCGTCACAGGGTGAAGACCAACTGAAATCTGCAAAGCTGCAAGATAGAACAACAAAAACAAAATCAATGGGAATCTTCGAAGATGATAAATATGAGGAAAACAATACTAATGCATCACAGTTTCTGTCATGATCAGACAGAAAAAAGAAGGAAAAAGGGCGCAAAGAACTGGCGCGAAAACAATTCAAATTGAAAGTTAAGGGCAAATTTGTAAATTGGTATTGTTCTTTTAGTGGAACAAATGCAAACACGTGTTTAGGTGTGATTGGTTCCTTTTGAATTTCTGTTAGAATCTCAACTATAAAGAGAGGAGTAGGAAACATAGAGAAGGTATGAATTGAGTGAATTGTAATTGGGGATCTTGGATCCAATTAGGTCTGAAGCTTGTAAACCCTTCTCTGTTCAGCAATATACTTAGTTTGTTTTCTTCAAATTCTCAGTTGAATCCTCTCAAAGTCACGACTGTGACAATTGGTATCAGAGCCGGTTACAAGATCCCTAAGTGAACACAATATGGAAATGAAAGCAAGGGAGTTGGAAACATTGGTGAAGGAGATGAAGAAGACTCAATTGGAGACCACAGGACAGATGGAACTCATAAAGGCGGAGTTGAAACGATTGGCAATGGCAAGTGAAACACAGGGCCAGCGTATGGAAGCACGGATGGAGCACTTGATCCAAATGATGAATTCTCGTCCTGAGCCAACTGTTGCTGAAGCTATACCTGGTTCACAGATCAGTGAATCCAGGGAGTTCCACCCAGGAACTACTCTCCATACTCCAATGGAGAGTAGCGGTATCCGGTATGTTTTCTAGAATCCCTAAATTGGAATTTCCTCATTTCGATGGATTGAATCCGCGTGCGTGGGTTAAAAAATGTGAGAGGTACTTTGAATTTTACCAAGTTGGGAATGAAAACAAGGTGGCAATAGCTTCATTACACCTTAATGGGAGGGCTGAAGTCTGGTTTCTAGACTACCAAGTGTGCAACGAAAAGCTGCAATGGCCCTCTTTCATACAAGACATCTGTGAACGATTTGAAGAATCGATTTCAGATAATTTTGTAGGGACATTCAATAAACTCAAACAGGAGTCGACTGTGGAGGAATATTTCGATCGATTTGAGGAGTTGAAATCTCTCATGATCAACCACAACAAACACTTAGACCCTGCTTACTTCATAATGAGTTTCTTAAGTGGACTCAAGCCCGACATCAAAGCAGTGGTGCAAACGTTTAAACCCACTACACTGATTCAGGTATTCACCTTGGCTAGGATGCACGAATCATCCACAGACCACCACCCTTACTTGAGAAGGAACCCAGGGTACTCAACTATATATCCCAAGTCAGGAACACGGCCTGTTAATCACACAACCAACACTCAGTTTTCCAACAAGCCTAGCACTACAAGTTTGTCCTCCAACAACAATAACCATACAAGCATCCAACCCAGGGCAATAAACCCAACTCCTTATCAAAATACAAATAAGACTTCAAGTTCACCCTATATACCACCAATTAAGAGAATGACTCAGGCTCACATGAGAATGAGGAGAGAAAAAGGCTTGTGCTATCACTGCGACGAGCAATTCAGGCAGGGACACATTTGCAAGCAACAACATCTCTACCTCATTGTCCCAGATGAAGAATATTCTGAAGAGAATACTGAAGTTAGTAATCAGACAGAAGACTTGGTCCAAGACATCCAATCTGAGATTGAGGTATCATTACATGGCAGCTTCTCAGCCAATACCCTACTCCTCAAAGGCAAATTAAAGAAGAGGATAATCTCCATCTTAATTGATACGGGGAGCACACATTCTTTTATCGATCCAAGGGTAGTTAAAGAGACCAATTGGCCCACTCAATTGACTCCCCAAATGGTCGTCAGGGTTGCCAATGGACAACAGCTTATAAGCAGTGCTATTTGCAACAGACTTCAGTGGACAATGCAAGGACTGATATTTGAAGGGACTGTGAGGGTACTTCCTCTAGGTGGCTACGACATGGTCTTGAGCGGCGATTGGCTTAAGCCATTTGGGGACATTATAATCAACCTACAGATGTTGCAGCTCACTCTTATGGTTGAAGGCAAATCAGTTATTCTACAAGGAACCAACAATGAAGGAGCTCTACATCTCCTAGAGGCCAAGGGTATCTCCAAATTTTTTAAAAAGCATACACCCTGTTTCATTGGGCAGCTCTTTGCACTCACTGATGAGTCCACCCAGGTACCAACAATTCACCCTGAACTCTCTTCATTATTATATGAATATACTGATGTGTTTCAAGTACCCACAGAACTACCACCTACGAGATCCCTGGATCACAAGATACCTCTTAAACCAAATGCTTTACCCTCATCCCAAAACCCATATAAGGTACCCTATATGCAAAAAGCGGTTGTTGAACAACTTACCCAAGAAATGCTCCAATCCAACCTTATACAACACTCCCACAGTCCGTTTGCTGCCCCAATACTATTAGTCAAAAAGAAAGATGGTACATGGCGGTTTTGTGTCGATTATAGGAGGTTGAATGACATAACCATCAAGGACCGTTTTCCTATGCCCTTGATTGACGAGCTTCTAGATGAACTCCATGGAGCTACGGTGTTCTCCAAATTAGACCTTAGATCCGGGTATCACCAAATCCGTGTCCACCCCTCGGATATACATAAAACCGCCTTCAAAACACACCACGGTCATTTCGAGTTCAAAGTCATGCAATTTGGGTTAACCAATGCTCCGGCCACATTTCAAGCCTTGATGAATACCATCTTCCAACCATACTTACGAAAATTCATCCTAGTCTTCTTTGATGACATATTGGTCTATAGTCCTTCTTTGTCATTACACTTAACCCATCTACAAACCACATTAGCCACCCTTAGGAAACACAAACTGTATGCAAAGTTATCTAAATGTTCTTTCCTACAACCTCGATTGGAATACCTTGGGCATCTCATCAGCCATCAAGGTGTGGAAGCTGATCCACAGAAAGTTGAGGCAATGGTGAGCTAGCCACTACCAAAAACTCTTAAACAACTGCGGGGATTTCTTGGACTAACCGGCTATTACAGGAAATTTATTCGTCATTATGGTCTCACTGCTCAGCCACTCACTGAATTGTTGAAGAAAAACAACTTCCACTGGACAGCCACTACCCAAGAGGCTTTTCAGTCTTTAAAGACTGCTATGTGCAGTGCACCTGTGCTAACCCTTCCAGACTTCTCTAAGTCTTTTACACTGAAAACAGATGCTTGCTCCCGAGGTGTAGGGGCAGTCTTATCTCAAATGAGCAGACCCATTGCCTTCTTCAGTCGGGCTTTGGGACAAAAAAATCAAGCTCTATCCACTTACGAGAAGGAGCTACTAGTAATAGTCTTGGCAATTAACAAATGGAGGTCTTATTTACTTGGGTCGAAATTCTACATACTCACTGACCATCAAAGTATCAGATACCTTTTGTCACAGAAGGTTACGACCATTCTTCAACAACGGTGGCTTTCAAAACTCTTGGGGTATGACTATGAAATACAATACAAAAAAGGGACAGACAATAAAGCAGCTGATGCTCTCTCACGCTTTACTGAAGCAACAGCAGAATACCAATCCATTACAAGTGTGTCCCCTGTGTGGTTACAAGATGTAATGGCCAGTTACACTGCTGATGAGTTAGCTAAGAATCTCATTCAACAACTGATATTGCACCCTGATGATGTTCCCAAATTCACACGGGTACAAGGACTGTTAAAGTTCAAAGACAGACTTTACATTGGTAGCCATGGCCATCTCAGAACACAGATACTCCAGACTATACACAACTCTCCAATAGGGGGTCATTCAGGTATCCAAGCTTCCTACAAGAGATTAGCTATGTATTTCTACTGGAAAGGAATGAAAACAGACTTAGTTACCTTGATCACAAACTGTGATGTTTGCCAACATAATAAGGCAGACCAATCAGCCTACGGTGGTCTCCTTCAACCACTGCCAATAGTGTCACAAGCATGGCAACATATATCGATGGACTTCATCGAGGGCCTACCTAAATCCTATCACAAGTCCGTGATTTTGGTAGTGGTAGACCGGCTAACCAAATATAGCCACTTCATCTCCCTGAGCCACCCCTTCACTGCCTCCACTGTAGCAGAAGAATTCTTACAACAGGTGTACAAATTGCATGGATTACCAGAGTCCATCGTATCCGACAGGGATAAGATTTTTATGAGAGCATTTTGGCAAGATCTATTTGGAGCCTTGGGTACCACCTTGGCGTTAAGTACCGCCTATCATCCTAAAACGGATGGTCAAACCGAGCGCACGAACTCATGTCTCAAGACTTACCTTCGTTGCATGACTAGAGAGGCACCGTTTCAATGGGCTAAGTGGTTGTACCTGGCCGAGCACTGGTTCAATACTTCCTTCCACACTAGCCTACAAACAACACCATTCCAAGCACTGTATGGGTATGCTCCCCCACTACTGGCTCTGCCTCCTTCTACTTCCTTCACTGTGCAAGATGTCAAACAATATTTAGAAGACAGAGAACAGATGTTACAGCTGATTAAAAACAAGCTCCATCTTGCGCAAGAGAGGATGAAGACGTATGCTGATAAAAATCGCAGTGACAGGTCATTCTCCATTGGCAATTGGGTATATCTTAGGCTTCAACCCTATCGTCAAACCTCTGTCAATTTACGCAAAATTCTTAAACTATCAGCAAGGTTCTATGGTCCCTTCCAAGTTCTGGACAAAATAGGATCAGTTGCTTATTGATTGCAACTCCCAGCCAACTCAAAGGTACACCCTGTTTTTCATGTCTCCCAATTAAAAAAAAAAGTCGGGCTCCTCCATTACAGCTACCCCTCATCTTCCATTAGTCGATGCTCAAGGAAAATTCAAGATGGAACCTGTCGCAATATTAGCCAGGAGTTTAATTCCTCGACACAACAAAGCAGTCACTCAGGTTCTGATTCAGTGGGCACACGCAGCCAAAGAAGATGCGACATGGTAGGGTTGGTCCCAAATTGCGTCTTTTCTTCCACATTTCCGTCCTTGAGGACAAGGACTTTGCGAAGCAAGGGGTAATGTCATGATCAGAGACAGAAAAAAGAAGGAAAAAAGGTGTTGGAAAAAGGGCGCGAAGAACTGGTGCGAAAACAATTCAAATTGAAAGTTAAGGACAATTTTGTAAATTGGTATTGTTCTTTTAGTGGAATGTTTAGATGTGATTGGTTCCTTTTGAATTTCTGTTAGAATCTCAACTATAAAGAGAGGAGTAGGAAACAGAGAGAATGTATGAATTGAGTGAATTGTAATTGGGGATCTTGGATCCAATTAGGTCTGAAGCTTGTAAACCCTTCTCTGTTTTCAGCAATATACTTAGTTTGTTTTCTTCAAATTCTCAGTTGAATCCTCTCAAAGTCACGACTGTGACAGTTTCCTTGCTTAAATTGCGAATCAAATTAATTGGGTTATATACATCAACGCCAACCATCCAATAAGAAATTTGCACTAACTAATGCAAGCTTTCAAAATAACCCATCGTAGATATGTTCAGAAGGAACTCTATTTATCACTTTAATTTGTAGAACCATTCAGTGTGCTCAATGTTTAAAAAATTACTTGAGTTTTGTTTGGTTTCCATCTATGTAGCAAGGATATTGTATTTATACAAATAAAAAGGCGTGTCACACATGTATCGTGTCAGATACTTCCGTCGAACACTCCATGCTTACATCATCAAGTTTTTCACATATCTTTGAAAAGTTCCAAGTCCAAGCATATTATGGTAAGTTAGTAATATCAATATTGACCTACAAGTGAATGAATATGACTAAAAATTCAAAACTTATTGTTGAAAAAGTAATTAATACCAAAATGTAAAGATGCGTCCCTACTTATCCCATATTTTTTTTTGCTAACGTGTCCTCGTGTCTGTGTGGTTGTTAAATAGGTTTCCATTATCTATTCTAAAAGAGAAGCCTACAAAATTTCACGCGATTCTAAAATCACAAGAAGGGTAAAGTCAAGCGTGAGTCAATCCACTGAAGTAAGCTCCGAAAAAAATTATGGCCCACTTCGTAGTGATATCAAGTCCCCTTACTAATTAGATGGCAAAGAAAACCAAACCTGAACTTTGGCATCCATTCGATCAATTTTGCTGCTCTAGAAGTTCAGCGAGCCAAATTTAAAAAATAAAAATACACACCTTTAACATAGCACTTGCTTTCGCTTTCATCAACTTTGATGCTTGGAAATGTAATAGTGATAGTAGATGCACAATTACTGGCTTCTTCCCATGGTGAGATGAAGTTGGCAATTGTGTTAGTTTGCTTAGGAAAGGACTTTAATTTTACCAATCTCCTTCTTTGCCAAACGACAGTGAAAACTCTTAACCTGTGTACCAGTAACACTATTTTTACCAAAAAAAATGTGTTGACACATATCATGTCAGATGCTCGTGTCAATACTCACAGATGGTCCAATTGGATACTTGATGCTTAGATTGTCAATTTTTTCACATATTTTGAAAGTTTTTATTCTATACTAATGTTACAAGTATATTATGGCAAGTTCGCAGTACATGATAGCAATAATGACCTCCAAGTGAATGAATATGACTAATGATTCAAAAATTATTGTTGAAAAGTAAATAATGGTAATTGTACATGCGTCCCTAGCATATCCCGCATTGTCTTTTTTGCCTTACGTGTTCGACACTTTGTATCCGTGACGTTGTTACATAGCTCTTAACTAAGCACCCATTTGATCAACTTTGATGCTTAAAGATACAAAAATTGATTTGATAAGTAAAATTTCATTTTAAGAAACCCAAATGCCAAACAAAAGTTCCCCAATTCACCAAATTTGCACAGGAGGGAAACAACTCATTAAGCTACTTCAAGCTTCTCTCTCTCACTCTTTTTTTTTTTTGTACTTTGAATCAATTAGAGCAGCAAAGAGACTCCGAAACCCAATAATTAAAAAAAAAAAAAAAAAATCTAAAATCAAACACACCTCTTTGTTGTTCGAGGCTTTTCAATCCGTCAAGAATTCAATGCTTCCCTCTGAGTATCAGCTGAAACCACCACTCAAGACACTTGAATCAGAGTGCAGTTGAAGAGCAGTAATTTTAAACCGAAGAAAATGCTCCCCAAGTTGTATCATTAATTCTTCTGCCCAAAATGAGATTGGGAGTGAAATAAGATATAGCATCTGAAATGTGCTTGAAACTAACCAACTTGCAAATATGTGGGGAAAAAAATGCATGAGTGGGAAATGAATATGATAGCATAGCATATAAACTTTGATAGAAACGAATGAAAAGAGTGAGAGATCAAGTGGATGAGTATTTGAATGCCTCAATCTACTTGAGTATTGAGTTGGAAAGAAATAGAGTAGTCGGCTGGGTCGATTGTGGTTTGAAACGAGGGACGACAAACAGGTTTGTGAGAGACAGATATCGCTCTTTTAGCCCTTACCTCACCACGTAAGGACTTTCACTCGCTTCGGCCTTCCTCTATCGCGGTGATTAGTTTAGTGATGATAGGGAGAGGGAGAGGGAGAGGGAGAAGGGTTTAACAGACTTCAACGTCAGTCAGGGTTTTAGTATTTGGGGAACAAGAAGCTTGGAGACAGACGGAAGTTAAAAAAAGATTGATCTGATTGGTGGGACTTAGCTTCGATTTTTTCCATGTTTCGGGTAGAACAAAGAACGAAGCGTGGGGACACATAGCTGCATGTTAACTAAAAATGATCACGACCATTCAAAGCGTTTGCCTCTTTTTGTGTTTCTCTTTCAAAGCCAAAAAGCTACCGGCTCGGCTGAAACCCTGGGAGGACGGCGCACTCCTTTCATCTCTTCTCTTGACAGACTCTTGTTGCTTCTCCAACCTCCTTTCCACTCATACACACACCCTAACTTCAAACCGTTGTAAGCCTCTCTCTCTACAACCCTTCTCTTCAACTGTGCAAGGTCGCCACACTACAAACGCAAGATAGCATACTTTTGTTTGAATGCAGTAACTTTCTTACACTGAATTGAACAAGATTACGACAGTGGTTAACGCGATGGCGCTTCGTTTTGAGGTACTCTCGCTGATGCTACGTTTATTCTTAGTTTTTATTCCATACCTGCACAATGTTTTTTGTCTAGTGGTTAGTTACTAATTCAAGAATTTATGTATCTTAAAGTTGCACCAAAATTTGTTCTTTTAGCTTTAGTCGAATAAATAGCTCTATCTCAGTTTGAAAATGGGTGGCATTGCAATTAATTGCACCTACTACAAACGCAATGTTCTGTGGTCGGTGCTTTATGATTTAATTGATCACCAATTTGGACATTCTTTCCTTTTTTTCTGTATAGTCCAATTATTCTTTTTATTTCTTCTGTCAATTTTTTTCTATAATGTTCTCAGATAATGTCTGTACTGTAGATATTGGGAAGATTTAATAGAGCTCCCCCACTTCACATGCTAAACTCCCCTATTTATGCCCGTTGGGACGCAAGGTTAGGGTTTTTACTTAACTGTTGTTTCCTCTTTCTTGTGAACATATAAAATTTTGTGCCAATATCTTTTATACTCATTCCTCTAGTTGATTATGCATTCTATGCCACTACTCTGTTTTTTATATTCACACATGGAGTAGAGAAGAGGCACCCAAAACAAGTCATTGATAAAACTATTGACTGCTTTGTTGTTACTTCTGATATTTTATCAATTTTACAGGTACAACAAAAGGTCAAACAATGAATGAGCTAGAAGATATTGGTTGCCAAATAATACTTGGGAATACCTACCACTTAGCACTTCGTCCTACTTCTGAATTGATTGATGATCTTGGGGGTCTTCACAAATTTATGAATTGGCCTGGAGCATTACTTACAGACTCTGGTGGCTTTCAAATGGTTAGATTTACTCTTCCTCTCTATTGTTTTACTTCTTTTTCATAGCTACCTAATTACCTATTTTGTACTTCATCGCATTCCATTTTATTTTTGAAAATGACGTAGGTACTATAGCACAACAATACATTTTACATGTTTGTTGCATTATGGACTGTTAGTTATTACTTCTAGCTTCGTAATATATGAAATACTTTCTCTTTTGTTGTTGCTGCTGCTGTAAGTTTTTTACTCTCATTCTTGGTTACATGGGATAAAATGTTTAGAGTTTTGATGGGTGATTTTCTGCAAAACATGATATAATTATAATAATGAAAAATAAACTGGCATAGGAACAAACTCTTTTCAGGTCTGGTATACAGGACAATGCTAATCAGTAAAACTATTAGACTATAATTTGGAGAGGGCAGTTTGAAGAACTAGTAATCAGTCAACTGCACAAGGGAGAATAATCTTATAACTTATAATCCATTTCTATATCACTACTCACAAAGCTACACCCTGATATCAAGCGCTGAGGAAAGCAATAAAGAAAATTGGGATATATATAGTTGTGCTTTTCCCAATCCTTTTGGTCTAAGATGCGACTTCTGATTATGTGCATTATGACTGAATATTGAATTCTAGGCTTTTCTCTCAAGATTGTCTGTGAGATGAAGTATTTTGTTAACTAGGATTGGTTTTTAATTCCCAATCCCAAGGGGTTTAAGTAATGTCACACAAGGCTGATTACAAACATTACTAAACTAATCCTCTGATTCAACATAAACTAGATTGAAAATTGGTCTACACCATCTAATAGTAATTTAAAACTTGATGGTACCAGACTCATTGGATAAGTTAAGTAGAATCTAGAACAACATATCCACTAGGACTCGTTTATGTTCACTATAATCACTACACATGTTTGTTACATGCTACCTTATACTTTAGATTCTAACTCAACTTGCAACTTAAATGTAGACGCTCTTAGGGATGGCAACGAGGTAGATTTGACCTCTCCTGTTCATACCCAAACTAAATTTATGAATCCCCATATCGGCCCCGCCCCCAAAATATTTTTACAAGAGCACCCACCTCCGCATCCACCCTGCTATTGTACGGTCTCCTTGCCTTGCACCGAGAAGTTGAGCAAGCCCATTCTAGGGCTTCTCATTGGAACCTTAATAAGGCCAAGGTAGCATTCTGGATGAGGTTTTTTGTGCTTTTATAAAAGTCGAAGTTCCTTTTGTTTGGTTTATAAAAGTCGAAGCTCCTTTTGTTTGGTTTCTTGTCCGTTTGAACAATGGTATATCCCATTTCCTTTGGTTTATAGATGTGGGACAAAATATCACTTTCTCAAAACAAGTTGGAATTTAGTCCAACATCACTATGTTACGTAGAACTCAACAACGATCTATAAATAATTGAGTGTATAAAGTTGAGTAAGCACTTTTGTGTATAAATGCACTGCTGTGTATAAAATTCATTATTGGAGTAGTATACATATTTGAGGATCCAGTAGAGGATACCCTATCCCTCGGACTCGCCCTGAAATCCGTGAATTGATCTCTATATCCGCCCCATTGAGGATCCAAAAAATCGGATATAATTGCGAACCATAGACACTTTTTTGTAGACTTCCTACCATGCCACTTTCAAATGATATTAAGATTTCAAAACCTAGAAGAATCCACCGTCCAACTTCATAACTCATAGTATTACGCCCGAATTTTGAAATGTGTATACTCGAATTTTGATAGATAACTTTATAACTCATAGTATTACGCCCGAATTTTGATTGATCTGTGCATACTCGAATTTCATCAAATACAAGAAATGTATATGGTATCACACAATTCTACCCCTGAGATATTGTTTATATGGTTGAAGAAGTTTGAAGCATTGATCCTCGTTCAGTCTAACACCTTGAATTTATTATCAAGGCTTGTAGAAGATAATTAATGACATGTCTAGCACTTTAAAATTTTCAAGATTCAGAGTCCGAAGACTCCCGATTTCAAGAAGGAATTGTTGAACCAAAAGCAGACTCTCCTAACTGATCATAAAATCTTCAAAAACAAAAAATAGATAAATAAATAAATAATAAAAATAAAACAAGGTGCGTACGATACACATAAAGTGAGCAAAATGATAAAAAGTCCCAAGTGTTGGATGTCAATACACACTCGTTACCATTCTCGTACGTACTTTGCATCCTCAATCTCGACCTTCAATGGTGTCACATAGACCCTACTCGTCATAGATGCGTCCACCAAGAAGTTTACAAATAAAAAATGGTGAAGAAGTTGACAAAAACTTGAAAGCTTTGATTTTCTCCTTCATTTTAGCATCTCGGATTCATGACATATACTGTGTTAAGCTGAAGAAGTTAGTAGTTTGTGCTCAGGATTGAATTTTTCAAAAGCTTATTATGACACGCACTACTTTACAAATATGGAGATGATTCAATGATATGGAGATGTAAACTCAGTGTCTTCTTTTTTCTCTCTGAATTTTCCGAAAATGCAATTATCTATTTGTAAATAGAGCACCCATATATGTTATACTATAGAGTGTGTCTCAAAACCCTTCAATACTATTGTAGACAGTGCCTTAGAGTCCTTCATATCAGTTTTGGAAAGTATTTTAGAATCTGAGTGAAGTCCTTCAATCGGCCAAAGTTAAGTTTCAATTGATTGGGGCAATTGTGTAAAGCCAATTTATACTTCTCCAACTGATTGACCCTTGGATTAAATTGATGTGTTTACGTTTCAATTGATTGTGATTCCAGTCTTAACAACCTGGACTTTTGGAGCTTTATAGTCTATTGGTGATAGGAATCTTATACTGTTGTTACTTCTGTCAATGGCTGGGTATGGTATGCGATCAACTTATATTCACTAAATGATACTTTGTTCCCTTTGATGACTTGTCTTTGATATGGCATGGGAATTTGTCATGAACCCAAAACATGTTGTTTAACATGAAATGAGGCCTCTGTAAACATGGGTAGTTGCAAGTTTGTTATATCACTATGTAATGGTTTTAGGTCGTCCATCATAGTGGTTATCAGTTCTGTTAAGATGGCTTTCTCTTTCTATTTCATCCCATCTTTTTAAAGTGTGTGCTTTCTGCATTGTTAAATGAATGTTTCTCTCTGCTTTTGCAGGTTTCGCTATTGCATTTAGCTGACATTACTGAAAAGGGTGTAACATTTCAGGTAATGTCTTTTTTTTAATTGTTGCTGGCACAAGTCCAATTATATTTACAAAGTTTTTCTTTTATTTATTTTTAACTTATTTATTGATGGTTTTCTTTACAACCTTCCTCCTTTGTTCTTGTTCTTGTTCATGGAGAGAACTGATCCTTCATTAAAGGAGAGCAGAAAAAAAACTATTGATGTCTTACTTAGGTTTTTTGTTATTCTAGATTGGGAAGTATCTAGGGTCTATGGTTTTAGCGCTTAAAGGAGGGGAATACGTATTGAAGTATACAATTAGTGGGGTGTTAATCAGTTAAGTTGGTTCAAATTTGGACCAGCACCGAATTCAATCGAACCGAACTAGGGAATTCAATCGAACCGAACTAGGGATTTGGTTTTTGGTTTTCGGTTCGGTTTCGATTTTGGTTTTTTTCGTTTTTCTTTTTTTTTCTTCTTCTTCTCCCCTAAATCACTCAAAACCCTAATTTGCAGTTTAGAATCCAACAACCCACCCTAGCAAGAGAAACCTAACAGAATGATAACTCTCAAATACGCTTAAAATCCAACTTTCATTACCCAAACTCCATTCAAACACAACAAAATCATAAATTATAACCAAACACCTAAACCCCATCATGTTAAACTTATCAAACAAAGCCCAAAAACCTAATTTCAGATCAGTTACTTGACCCAATCAACCAATTTATTGGGGGAGAACAAGTGGCGTGGCTAGCAAGCTACCTGCTGCATCTCGATGATGAGAGGAACCACTAGGATCAAGAACATCGTTATGGTGATCCAAGTTGCCTTTTCGGTGTTCTTGAAAAGCTTTTTGGACACATGTTGCATCTGAGACTGCTTGCATGCCTTTGTGAACGATCAATGATTGGGTGATTGTGCTCGAAACCCTAGCGAGGATTCCACCTTCGCCATCTCCTTCTCCTCCTCCTCCCTTCTGCTTGGACAAGACACTCCACCTTTTCGCAACACCATTAATTTCCCGACGGCCATTTTCAAAAAGAAGCAAAGAGAGTGAGAGAGGTTGTGAAGTGGAGACGAAAATAGCTTTCTATGAAGTTTGAACAAGAGAATGAAGAGATGAATAAGAGGTTTAACCAATGGCCTTGCCTGCTTCGACCCAATATTTTTAAGGACGGACATGCAGGCTCGAATGAATTTCAAATGGTCTAGTACAGGTCCATATATATAACCAACATTCGATTCGTTCAGTGTTTTCGGGGGGATAAAAAAACCTGAAACCGAACCGATTTGCATTCGGTTTCAGTTGTTTCTCGGTTCAGGGTTTTTCGGTTCTGTTCAATTATGTTCGGTCAGTTTTTGAGAACCACAACCGTAACAATAAGTGTTAATACTACCTTTGACACTTAAAACTATGCATTCAGACCATGTTAAAATTTTATTTTTTTTCCTAGTAATTGGAAACTCTTAAACCTCAAAATTATCTATTTGCTTTCACTTCCTTATTTTATATTCTACTCAACTCCTTAACATGTCATGTCATGGTCCAAAATCTTCTTTTAAGGGGTATTTTGTATTCATACTTCATACAACATGCGAAATGCATTAATTAACCTTGTATTTTCTTAAAAGCTAGTGATAAAACTAAAAGCAATGGTAGAAATGTGATTTTATATTTTAGTTCTATTCGCAATATTTTTATAAATGTCAAAACAACTAGTGGTGTATCTAGTGGGTTCTGGGAATACTAAGCCATTTGACTTAGTTAGGAATTTCATACAGCAATGAATGCCCCACCGAGGTCTTGTTTTCTTATTATACTAGTATCCTATTTATTTGTACCATTCTCATTTTTATCTATTTTCATAGCATTTTCAACTGCAATTAAACAAAATTTGAAGCTTACCTAAAGACGACCTCCTTAAGCCATTTTTAAACCTTGGTCATGACATGATTTATACCGTTCTTTTGCACACTGCAGTCTTTTTACAGGTTATCAGTTGAATACATATAAAACGTATGTCACATGTTTGCCATCTTGCAAATTGAATTTTCCACTCCTTAAATTACATAAAACTCAATTTTCATTATCCTTTTACTGTTCTTTTTTTCTGTATTTAAACTGCTTACAACAATTTAGTGATAAATCTAGGGTGCTGCAATGTAGAGAAAGTATCGAATTCCTTCTTTCAACCCACCTTAATCTGTAGCTTGTTTATCCATCCAGTAAGCCAAAATCCAAATCACTTGGCCGTTTCATTAAATCGCATAACCATGAAAATATTCTTGCCATCACAGATCTTGCAATGTTGGGCTCTTTATTAGTTGGTAAAGGAAAGACCCATTACTTCTGACCGTGCTTTCAGTGATATGGAAAGAGAAAAAGTCGCGTTGGAAAACAGAGGTTAGACTATCTGTAGGATGATGAAGATCATGGTATTAAAATTGGCTATATTTTGGACTTGATTAATTCAAGTCTGACATCTAATTCTGCTCTTCAATTGGGATATCACTCTTCTCGGCAGCTAATCTAGTATTTAGTGATTCTTTATTGTTGTCCCCTTTGTTTCGTTTTGCATTTTTTTTCCTCTTTCGTTGCGGCTTCTTGCTCAACTGTAATTTCTTTGAGTTGTTTCATTGATGTATGTTATAATGATCAAAACAATTGTTCCATGAGTCATTAAAGTTCACTGAAATTTAATTGTATCTTTCAATTTCCTATGTCTTTATTTTATGCTAATTTGGTGCTCTTAAATTAGTCTGGAAGCTTTGTTTCGTTATTTTTTGTAGTTGCAGCCTATCTTCCACCGAAAGCTTCTTCTGACTCATCCCGTGAACTTCCATTGATTTTGAGTTATGGAACGGAATAGTGTTTTGACATATTGGACTCTTAACAAATTTTTCATTGCCTTAAGTTCAGTCACCAGTTGATGGAAAGCCAATGCCCTTGACGCCCGAGATTAAGGTTCTCTCAAGGACATTGTCTCGTGGAAAATGCTTAAGAAGCTCCAACTTAACACAACATGAGGCTATATTTATTGGGAGTTCCTCTGAATTGACCAAGAAAAATCCTGTCCAATAGGAAACTATACTTTTTTTCAAAACTCCGCTTTAGAAAGATCTAGAAATATCACAGACCGACGGCAGCCACTTAGCATTCACATCCATTTATGAGTCATACAAACCAAATATCACTAAGCTCCTAGTAGGAAGATGCTCTTGTATGAATGAGTAATCATCAATGGTAACACAGTTGTGTGATTGAAAGGTAATGATGCCTATGAAAAGTCGAAGCTGGTCTTTCTTTCCATAAATTAAATAAATTTGTCTGATACAATTCATTGATAAATTTTAAGAAAGGACAGTAGAATGGGATGGACAGCTAAATCAAACACCTAGAAATGATTCTTTGTGATACTAAAATTTTGATATATACCATAATTATTCTTGCTAGAAGCAAGCGAAAAATTAAATTCACTTGTAATAACCTGTTCTATAAGGTCTTTGTGTTCTAAAAATGAATCTATATCAAGCAAGTTATTAAAATTTAAGTTATAAAAAATCATTGTACTAACCACCTTTTTTTGTAATTAACAGCAATTTGGAGTTGACACTTGCTAGTTTAAGAAAATCAAGTTCATCTCTACATATCCTTTAATGCATGTGCCTTTTGCCTTCTAGGCTGCGGAAAGAACCTTATAGCCAGTAACCTAGCTAGATTCTAATATGAGGACAATGCTAAAAACCAAGGGTTAAAGCTTTAGAGAAGTATGGACAGATTTCCTCAAGGAAATCAAAGTGAGTTGGCTCTGCAGGGTTCCATTCATACTTGGTTAACTAAATTGGAAGCAGGATATGCAAAACGATTCGGAGCTAAATGCGGAAAACAATAATTAAAAAAAAAAAATTACAAACAGAGGGCTTTTTTCCAATCCTTCCACCATATTAGGATTTCAGCCTCTCAAGAACAAACTCTCTACAGGCTCCAACCTTTGTTATCTTACAAAGATTATAATACTCTTGAGAACAAACTCTCGAGGCTCCAACCTCTCAAGAACAAATATTGAGGCTCCAACTTTTGAAGAACAAACTCGTTTGAAGCTCCAACCTTTGCTATCTTACAAAACTAATCTTCGACGAACTTGTCCAACAAATAAATTTTCCTTGTCCTAATTAATTAAGGAATCCTTATCCAAATAGGAAACTTTCTTAATTAACCACTAAGCTACTAAAAGAAGATACTTCTATATTGTGGCTCCCCTTTTTAGGAATTTGAAGTCCCATTCAAGTTAAAACTGGAGTTTAGGGAACTCACGAGCCCCCTTTGGCTTATCGAACCATTTAGACTTTGACAGAATCTTGCCAACACACCTAGATTGACAATCCGTTCCTCCATTATAATACCTTATCTTCTTCAATCTCGAATCACAATCTTGTAATTTCAAGAACTGCTTTGAGTCTAAATTGGTAGTGCATCAAGATCATACACCTCAAAAATCTCCCACAGATGGTGGAACCGTGCTTTGGTACGCAAAATGCATTTCGGAGCTAAATGCAGAAAACAATAATAAAAGAAGAATAAGACAAGACAATCCGATTTTTTTTCCAATTCTACCACTATATTATTAGAACAAGGATTTTAACCTCTCAAGAACAAACTCTCCTGTGTCTCCAACCTTTGATATCTTACAAATGTTACAATACTCTCTTGAAAATTCAACATTTGCTATCTTACAAAGATTACAGTACTCTCGAAACAAACTCTCGAGGCTCCAACCTCTCAGGAACTAACTCTTTGAGGTGCCAACTTCTCAAGAACAAACTCTCTTGAATCTCCAACTTTTGCTATCTTATTAACGAACAAAGATTCTAATACTCTCTCAAGAACAAATTCTTCGAAAGCTTTTCCCTCGTGAATAAACTCTTGAGCTCTTTCTCAATGACTATTCCCTTGAGAACTATGATGAACAAGCTCCGAGTCTACATCTCTTACCTTGCTCTTTGATCCTTAATTCTTCAATTTTCTAGATGCCTTGAACCTATATACGAAGTCACTATATAGGCCAAACAAGTCCAAACCAAACAAAGAAAGCCTACTCCTAATAGAAAAGTATTTCCATATTACTTTCCTTGTCCCTCAAGGAGAACCATCTTGTTTTAACCAAACAAGAAAAGCCTACTTCTACTAGGAAAGTATTTTCATATTACTTTTCTTATCCCTCGAGGAGAACTTTATGTTTTTAAGCAAATAAGGAAAACATACCCCTAATAGGAAAGTGTTTCCATATTGCTTTTCTTACCCCTCAAGGAGAAACTTTTCATATTCCAGTGACAAAATTGATTTAGGAGACTTTCCTTGTCTTAATTTAACAAAGAAACCTAATTCAAATTAGAAACTTTCCAACAAGAAAACTTTGATCCAACAAAGAAATTTTCCTTGTTATAATTAATTAAGGAATCCTTATCCAAATAGGAAACTTTTCTTAATTAACCACTAATCATGTATCATGAACAGCTCCGGGATGGGCATGTGGATTTGGAGAGGAATCCATTTTGTAACCCAGGCCCTTTAAAAAGAAAAGAAATAGGAGAATTTTTTTAAGGGAAAACTCTCTCATGAAGAGTGTAATTCTTTGAAGTTGGACATATGGCATTGAGAGACATCTCACAAACCAATCCGGAACATTGCTTTTGACTTATTTGTGACTTATATGTTCAGCTATGATAGTTTACTTGTTTAATTGTTTTGCTTCTCTTCTTGCTATACTGTGTGCTTCTCACTCATTATAAATTTTTGGTGTGTGTCTTACTTCAAAAAAAAAAGGGCTGGGGAACTTTATTGCCAATTACAACGTAGAAGTGTTTCTCCTTGATCAAACGAGGTCCATCATATTGTAAGTGAAGATGCTCTGAATTCTGGCGGATCTGCTTAAACCTTGCTTTCCTCGAGAATAAACAGTGTTCTAAAAATCGGTCTGGGCGGCCGCCTAGGCGCTAGAAGGTGGAAAACCGCCCAGATTAATGCCTGGGCGGGCAGTCTGGGCGGTTCTGGGCGGGGTCTAGGCGGCCTAGGCGAGGTCTAGGCGGACTCTAGGCGGGGTCTAGGCGGTTTGGGAGATTTTTATTTTTTTATTTTTTAATAAGGTTGATTGTGTTCTCATTTTATTTTTCTTTCCTATTTTTTAGAAATAAACTATTTAATTGTTTTTTAGAAAATCTCGGGAATGGGCTTTGATGATGATGATGATGATATGTCTAAATGTAGCGAAGGATGATTACTTAATGGAATTCTCAAAGGATCTGCCGGTACCAATTTTACTAATGTAGATTTTATCAAACATAACTGAGGTTATTCATGCAATTTGAAGAAAAATAAAAGAGTACACAAATTCAAATTTATATAAAGTACCCATCATGACCAACTTCAGTCATTTGAGTTTTAATAAATTTTGTTCACGATTGTTAATTTTTCATGTTTTTAAATTTTGCATATGTATATTGACATTAAATTGGATGTAATTGATAAGGTATTATGCTTAACTTTTGTAAATTATTAAAGTTATAATACAAAACCTAAGACCGCCTAGGCATGCCTAGGCCCCTGGGCGCTAGGCACATGCTCGCCGCCCGCCTAGCGCCTAGCGATTTTTAGAACACTGAGAATAAATACATTAAAAATTAAAAATAAAGGTTCCCCTGTTCATGTGGATCAATATAGGTACTGAAAATTGAAATTTTGAAAACTTTCCAAAATTTTATTAGTGATCATTAATATTGCCATAGTTCAATCATAGAGTATATTTAGTGCTTGAATCTCATAAGACTGTTACGGGATGTTGCACGAATATTTGAGGTCTTACAGTTTCCTAATGTGTATATATGTTCTCAGATAAATTTTCCTATTATTGCACACCAAATTATGGATGTATTAGTGAGGTCATCTGTTGTAGGTTCTTCATTGTTTACTTTTCCCACTTTATGCTCTAGATGTGTTTAGTTTATTGAATCTTTGCATTGATTTCTCGACAACAGCTCACAGTAGACCCCATGAGCAGAACTTATTTGGGATCGTACAGGGAGGATTAGATCCTGTGCTCAGGTGACTTTCAACTCAGTTTCTGTTTAATACACTTGTATTACATAAATCATCGTGAAGTACTGTTCTGAGTCCTATACTATTGTTCAAACTGCTAGCTCCTTATTAGCTTTCACCTCTTGTTGTTGTTTCCAGAGATATATGTGTGAGAGGCTTGGTTGATCGCAATTTGCCTGGGTATGTTGATGCTACTCTGAATGATCTGCTAATTGAGGTTTAGATGTATGAGTGACAAGTGATCGCTATGATACTTGGGCCATATTCTAATTATGTGAAAGCTTTTTCTAGCCTTCAGAAAATTTGGTCTTGATTTTTATCTATCAACTGTCTCCTATCTATAACTTTGATGATTAGCTATGTAACAACAAGGAATGAGCTCTTTTCTTCAATCATTTCAGATTTTAGGTTGAAGTTATAATCGAAGACACTGACAGTTGATAATTTAAACCTATTGGCAGCGAACATGCTTGTTATCTCTCGAAGCTTTTTTGAATCAGAATATCAACATGTTTGTCACGGAATTACCCTGAATACATGACTTACAATTAGATTCGTGAAAATCGTTGTCTTGGGACAAACCATTTATTTCCAGAAAGGGGAAGAAAAGAGAATAATGCACATGTAGATGAACCTAGGAGATTTTTACTACTTAATGCGAAACTGCCAACAAAGGGATAAAATGCCCACTTTGTTTTTGAAAAATCAAGGATAAACCTAGGAGATGCCGTCTTTGTAATCCCCATTCTCACACCAGAAAAGATAAATATCATTTTGAACTTTAGATACAAGAAAGATAGCAAAAGAAACCCAAAGGATGGTTTCTTTGCTATAGAAAATAAAGATTTTGATATTTGTGTAATTCTGTGCTATAATTTGGTTGGATGTCTTTTGTACAATATATATAGACGCACACACATTGCAGACAGCTGTGCTCGCCATGCAACAAGGTTAAGTTCAGCACTAGGTTTTGCAACATTGTGGTTGAATATAGGAAGTGACTTGACTTGATTTACTTTTGTGACAGCTATGCTATTGGTGGTCTTGCAGGCGGTGAAGACAAAGACTCATTTTGGCGTGTAGTTGCTCAGTGTACTGCTGCATTACCTGAAAATAAACCACGTTATGTTATGGTGCAGACTGTTATTTAATTATTTGAGTATTACCATTTTTAATAGAGTCCATCAAACTGAAGTTAATTGTCTTTTCTGTCTTTCTTTTTGCATCAGGGTGTTGGTTATCCACTTGATATTGTAGTTTGCAGTGCTTTAGGTGCTGACATGTACGACTGTGTTTATCCTACACGTATCGCTCGTTTTGGTACATCTCTTGTTCCTGAGGTAGACATCTTAAACTTTCAGCAACAATTACTTTTCTGAACAGATGATTATATAATCTCTCTCTGAATCTCAATTCTCTCCCTTTAGTAGTTTGTAAAATCTATGGAGGAGTTTTGGTAGGTGAAGATTTTTGTGTTCTCGTGTTGAGTCTCTTGAATAGAACGATTTTAAGCTAGACTTCCATGATTTCCAAGATTAACATGTTGTATCAACTATCAAGTATCACCTGTTCATAATTCAACTTCTGTCATGGCTGATTGGCTCTTTATCGTGTTTATCGTATTCCCTAGACATATGAGAAATGGGTTTAAAGAGGTTGGGCATGGTAGGCACAGATCCCAAGTTCCCAACAATGAATTCCAACTCTCTCTCAAAATCTTAGCTCTTCAATTTATTAAGGAAAATTTTGGATCTACCCACGTTTGAGTTGTCTACCCTCCTTTGAGGGTCTGCCGTGTAGGTTACATTTAACCTTTGGATCCTTTAAGTTTTATGCTTAGTCAAACATTAACCACTCCTTCCATTAATTTGTAAATGTTTTTTTTTTTTTTTTTCAATTTTATGTTGACATAATATTTTTCCATAATCTCGTCAGGGAGTCTTAAAATTAAAGCACAAAGCAATGGCTGATGATGTTCGCCCTGTTGATCCAACATGCACCTGTATGGTATGCAACTGACTTTGGCTATTTTATGAAGTTATTTATTTTTTAGGGGCCCTTATTAATGCCCTTCTATACTTGGTTTCCTCTACAGGTTTGCAAGAACTACTCACGAGCTTACACCCATTCTCTCATTACAAAGGATTCCATGGGATCCCAACTTTTATCATACCACAACTTGTTTTACATGATGAGGGTAAGTGTTAAGTTTATTACTTACTAGTTCTCTAGGCTCGATTGTCATCATTTGATTGCTTTACTTTTTGGTTGCAGCTTAGCAGAGATTTGCACAAGTCAATAATTCATTACTTGATAGTTTTTAGGCTTGACTGTCATTATTTGATTGCTTTACTTTTTTGGTTGCAGCTTAGCAGAGATTTGCACAAGTCAATAATTCAGGGAAAATTTCCTGAGTATGCTTTCTCTCTCTCACATTGAATGTCCAAGTGATTAGTGGTTAGCTTTAGATATAGGTTAAATAAATGGCTGGTTTTTTATCGTGCATTTTACTTCTGCAGGTTTGTTTGTGGGTTGTTGCAGAAAATGGTATTCCTTTTACTCCTTATTAAAATTTTATATTTTTTATCCATTTTGATAGACAGTAATATCTTTGTACTTGTGTGATTCAGGGAGTTGTATCATGGACTATCAGACTAGTGTTTCAGGGGATTTCTCCTATCTTATTTTCTTTTTCTTTTCCAACACAGTGAAGTGTTGGTGCTCTTTTCATTTTTACCCAATGTTGGTCTACAATCTAAATACGCCTAGTGGGGATCTCGAAATCGGATGATTAGGTCTCTAGTAGGACCTCGAGGCTCATCAGCTGAAGAACACCATAGGCTTTGTGGCTAAGACTAAGGATGAGAAATGTGATGAACATCAGATAATCCCAATTGAATCTCCGCAAGAGAGAGGGAGAGAAAGTGATACAATTAAACTTGCAAATAAATGGAAATTGAAAGATAATGTGGGAATTGAAAATTTTAAATAAAATAAATGAACGATAAAGTAAATCAGCATAAAATAAATCAGCAAAATAAAATTATTTTCATCAAACCTACTAACAATAAACTAGCTACGCTCCTTTTATAATTAACCTAACTTCTCTGACAAGAAACAAACTCTAAACCTAATTGGAAACCAATGTCCTAACTATTACCTAATTACAATAATACTATAACTTATACTGCTAAAACACTAATATTGCTAAAAGACCCAATTACGTCAACCTCCCCAGGTTTAAGAAGCTTGTCTTCAAGCTTGATTTGAAGTCGAAGAAATTAGACGAGCACAAGCAACCTGTGACTGAAAATAAGGCGAAGTGCACAAACAAAATGTGACCTCTAACTTTGCCACAATACATACTTGCAAAAACAGATAAACCAACTCAGAAATAAACCAAGGTGACTCAAAAAATCGAAAGTTGTAAGAAACCTAAGAAGACGTGCATAAACTCGTACCACAAAAACGTCCCAACATGGATCGGTTGCGAAAAAATGGGAAAGAAGTCGCATAAGTCAAATGGCTCACAAGTCTGAAATCGAGTGCGCGTGACGGTGCCCTTAACTTTCTCAAAAAGTTGGATGGACTCGGACAAACAGTTCAGCCCAGCCGTCTTTGTGTGCCTCTGTTCAAGTTCATCTTCCTCCCATATTTTGTTGTTGCGAAGCGTTCTAATCTCATCTTTAGTCTTATGATTCCATGTTTTTGCTTGTTCTAGTTTTCTCTTAAATCTCCGTTGCGCTTCTGGGCAAGTTCATATGTTTTCAATTGTGCCTACGCTTTGCCGTTGGTGCATCTCTTTTGCCCTTGCTTCTCGTTTTTCCCAGCTATTCAAAATGTGTCAATCCGATATGCTAAGCTTGCAAAAGCTTTTCTCTGTCTCAACCTGTATTACATTGGAAGGGGTAATGGGTTGTACATACTAGCAGCACGGGGTGGCATGTATGACAAACTAGTTTTAGGTCATGGGTCAGTGGAGGAGGGGGTGGTGTATGAGAAATGTGTTGAGGTTGAGTGTAACAGGGGTGGAAAATAGTAAATTGGATTTAAGGATAATCTTTATAAAACACCATGGGATATTGGGCTATACTTGGGCTTGGATTATATTGGTATCGGTATGGGGACGGCGAATAGGATGGGTATGGATAAGAATTATAGAGGTATGGATATGGGTTATAGTATGGTTCACTTATTTTTTTTATTTTTTTTTTTCTCATGGGTGGGGTGCTCTCATAGGAACTTGGGTGTAAATACTTGTTGGGACAAGAGACTTAAATAAAAAGGGGGAGGTACTGAATTAAAAAAGGATAGGGACCTAAATAAAAATGGTTTTATTCTTCACACACTACTGTAACAAAAGAGAAAGGGGGCGGGGCTGCGGCTTAGGCTGAGAACGGGAGGGGTGGTTGGCCTTGCGATGGTGGCTGTGAAGGGACTGATTCAAGGCTGCGAACAGACTGTCAGAGGAGCTGCAACGGCACGGCGGTGAGGACGATGTGAGGGTGTGATCAAATGGTGATTTCCAACAAATCTGAGAGCCGCGGAGTTGGTGTTGGGCAGCTGGACTCCGATGATGGGGAGGGCAACGGTGGCGATAGGTTGGAAACGACACGATGGTGCTGGACTTCGACGGTGAATCTAACAAATTTTTTACTCACTTTTTTCAAATTCTAATCTCTTCAATCTTCTTCCTTTGAACCCTTTTTTTCCAAATCGAACCAAATAACAAGAACCATTTGGCTTTGATGCCAATCGATAGAATTTAACTTACAAATAAACGAAAATTGAATGATAATGTGGGAATTGAAATAAAACTAAGTCAACCTACTACCAATGAACAACCTACGCTCCTTTTATATTTACTTAACTTCTCCGACAAGAACGAAACCCTAAACCTAATTGGAAACCAATGTCCTAACTATTACTTAATTACAATAACACTATAACTCATACGCTAAAATACTAATATTGCTAAAAGACTCAATTACATTAGAAAGCATTATAAGGAAAGATTGGGCTAGCCTCCTTATGAACTTTGAGCCAAAGTGGTGGGGGGAGGAGAGGGGAAAACACCATATTGAAAATAGCAGTCTTAGAATCATGGAAGTGGTATTGGGGAATCACAAAGGATGAGCGTTAGCAGGAGTCCTATTTGTCTATGGGTCGCAAGTATTGTGGCATAAACTTGTTGAAATCCTATTTGTCTATGGGTCGCAAGTATTGTGGCATAAACTTGTTGAAAAACTGGGTCCTCTGTTAATTCTAGAGGAGCTAGAAATGCCTTAGAAGATGTCATTTGGGGGGATCAAGTAGTTGCGTCTCTGATGATGATCCTCAAGGAGCCCAGAGTAGTGTTTCAGGTTTTTAGGGTGGGTTTGTAGGCTCGTGTTCAGAGGTGGATGTTGTGTATCTAGGGCCTTATTTAAGGGTTTTGAGGGCTTTGGAGCTAGTAACAATATTTGAAAGTTTCCAATGCACGAGTGAGGCATTTTTCTGTAAGGAAAGCGAGGGAAAGTTTTGAATTTTAGGAGTAAATGCTCTAAAATAGTTGTAGTAGTAGTAATAATAATAATATGTTGACAAACTTGGGAACATAAATGAAATCAGCACAAGAAGTAGAATTTTGCCATGGTTTATCTTTCAAACACAACACAACATGAATACCATGTCCATGATAGGCAATAGCTATGGACCATGAACATAGTTAAAAACTACTACACTAACAACATCGTTCTCAGCTTGAATGCAGTGACGATCTAGAGTTACAGTTCTTACTTTGTTGCAACATTAAAGTTTTCTGTTAAAATATTATTTGTTTACACTGGTGGAAGAAGTATATTTACTATGGAGAACATTCAAGTTCCTTTCTTATCTTTATCCTCGTTCCCTTACTGGCCCTCTCTTTTGTAGTTCCCCAAAGGCGATGTGCCAGAATGGGTCTGCAACGCCGTGGAGGTTGCTGGGATAGATATCTCTACTTGCTGTGCTCCTTTCACTGCAACAAAACACTAGATAATGTATACGAATCAAAAAATTACACGTCAGGATTTCTCGGAGCATTGCTTCAGAGTGAAAGCTTCAGCGGCACACAAGGACTTGTTATACAAGGCAGCATGGTTTTGTAGTTTGTATGCTGCTTGAAAAGAAGTTATATACACCATCAAGAAATCCTTGATCATTTATTAGCCAAATGATTTTGTACCCCGGGCATGGAAATTCATTTTCATGTTCAATAGGAAATTAGGAATTACAAACAAGGATCAAATTTTTCCTAACTGACTTCAGATTATTTGAGCATGTGGTGTTTTAACTTGAGATCATGTTATTTCATGATCATGATATCCAAGATGTTTGAGTTCCAAGTTATTGAATTGTCAGTTGTTTGGCAGCAAATAGTTTTTGTATTTATGTACTGATCAACTGACACAGACAAATTCAAAAACGACAAATTCTAAGTCCATAACACCTAAGTTGAGACCTTGAAGTTACTCTGAACGAAGATGAACAAGAAAAAATAAATACACCCACCAATTGCAGCAGTCAAACAACACACCAAAGGCATACAAAATGTATGTCAACTTCTTTTGGAACTCCAAGATTGAGCTTAAATGCATATGGCTTGCATTGGTATTTGGTTGGAGCAAAGGTAGTCATTCCACTCGGATTGTTGCAGTTCCTTGCTGAACCAATTTGAAAACATAGTGGGTTTCGTGTTTTCCATGGCAGAGTAGCTCACATCAGTTTTTGAATTTTGCCTCTTTTGTAATGTATTGAATCCAACCTTGGAGGACGTTTGTTTTTGCTTCTATTCTAATTGCTTAATCAAAACTTTGATCAATATTCAAACCGTTTGTTTTTACTTCTTACTAAATTTAAAACTCTAATTAAAAGCAAAACTTTTGATTCTATCAAAAACTTCGTAACTTCTATATGAAAGTGCTTACTAAAAACTTGCAACTTGTTACTCTAACTAGAAGTCAACTTTCCTACCTTTTAATGAAACGATTAATGTTATATTTAACCTGTAAAAATACATGCGGGAAGGATAGGTTGGCTGCATTGACCAACCACACCATATTGAGTTCTAGAAAGACCCAAAACAAAGTTGAGAAAGATCAACCATTGTTCTAAAATATTGTAATTAGGCCAAACAATGTCAGCTGAACTCCCCATTTTTTGCCAAGTGTGATGGCTCAGTGGTTGAGTAGTGGCGAATTGTATCACTAGGTCATATGCGTGTTCGATCTCAGCCGATGGCATCTGGATGATGAGAGGGGTTAAGGATATATATCCCTATTTCATGAATTTCTTTTTTATTCCAACTAAATTTGTAGGCCTTTTCTCATCTTCTTCTTCCGTCATTTGTAATGAATAAAACTAACTGACCGTTAACATCATTGCTAAGAGCCAGGGAGGTTTTTCACCGTCTTATAGTAGTAGATGACGGTTTCACCCAGCCATGCCCATGCAAGGCTTCTACATAATGACATGAAATGACTAAATTTGTGCAATGTGAACGACCCGATTACCAAGTAAGTAGTTGAGTATCCCTAAAAGCAGTCCAACATAAAATCCAATACCAAAAGTTCACCGTCTAGCTCTCCTCAAAATACGCCCCAAAGCCATCACTTACCAAACCAAAACTCACAAGACACCACCCATTATAATTGCAAAAGAAAAATCATACCCATGCCCAACCTTGGCTAATGTCGTTACTGTTCTAAACATCACGCACACCAAATTACCTGCAATGGTTCAAAACACCATGGAATAAATGCGCAAGCACTACAAAGCCTGCTAACATCTATTGACATTAACTAGTAACAACTGCACAGAAGTACTGCAGTACCATCAAAATTTCTTGAATGCACGAACAACTTTTTACGAATTTTATTTGGGAAAAAATGGAACATCAGTTTACAATAATTTGCTCAACTGAGAAAAATCTATTGTTGAGTTAGGCAGACTATCCATCAGTTAAAGTATCAGACATCGCCAACGGTCGATTTTCCATTTCCATTTGTACCAATCAGACCAATTAAACTACCATTGAAATCAGAACCATAAACGTGCCCCATTTTCGAACGTTTTGTCTCTAAATATCTCTTGTTCTCCTTTGTAATTGGAGTCAACAACGGAACCCTGCCTGCTACAGCCAAACCATAACCTTTGAGCCCAGTATACTTCGTGGGGTTGTTTGTCATCAATCTCATTGTTCTAACACCAAGATCTCGTAATATCTGCATTGAGCATCTAAAAGTTAGTTTCCACTTATAAAGTTCATACTATACACAAATCCAAGACCTCAAAACATGCATTTCAATATCTCCAATTATTTGTTCATTGATTATGTAGGGATAAACATTCCATTCAAAGTAAAATCAAAACAACTTTTCTTGTAAATATGTGCAAAAGTTCTCTTTTTTGTCATCTATTTTTTATTGCTGTTCATTGTTCATATAGGGATAAACATTCCGTTCAAAGTAGAATCAAAACAACTTTTCTAGTAAACATGTGCAACAGTTCTCTTTTTTTTTTAATAGAAGCATTATAAAAAATGTTGTATGGCAAAAAATGTCAGCTGCTTCTGGATGTTGAAGTTAGATCATTGCAAAACAGAATGGCATATCCCAATTTTTGAAAGGTTATCTAGTAAATGGATTTTATTAGAAAGCCAATTACCTGTGCACCAATGCCGTACTCTCGTGAATCAACTGGCAAACCCAACTCCTCGTTAGCTTCCACAGTATCACGGCCATCATCTTGCAGGTTGTATGCACGAAGTTTGTGGCCAAGACCAATACCTCTTCCCTCATGACCTCGGAGATACACTAGCACACCCCTTCCAGCTGCCTCAATCTGCTGCATTGCAAGTGCTAGCTGATTTCCACAGTCACATCTGGCAGACCCAAATATGTCTCCTGTGAGGCACTCAGAGTGTACTCTCACAAGGATATCTATTCCATCCCCAATCTCACCCTGTTTTATCACAAACCAAGTTAATGAAAAGCAATAACATACGGAACATGAATCCACTAAATTTTCTGGTGACAGGACAAGATAGCAAAATTGATTTGGCCAGGACTACAGGATATACCAATCCACTGGAGTAAAGTCAATTTTTCAGACACCCACTAAGAATAGCATGTTGCATTAGCATGTCAGGTGACTCAAGTTAAGAATAACATGTGTGCTAAGTGATACAGAGATGAGGAATATTGTCCGATCTCCAAATTTTTATTACCTTGACCATGGCAATATGCTCGATTCCATCTAGTACCGACTTATAACAATAAGCTTGGAATGGTCCCCATGTTGTGGGTATCCGAGCATTTACAGCCTTTTCGACCAATCTATCTCTCTTCCGCCTATATCTGTGATAGGAAAATATATTCCATGTCAAAAAAGTAAAAAAGAATGTCTATGTAACGCAAAGAATAAATGGAACATCTGTTTGCAAGAATGATAAGTCAGAATAAACTGTGCAACACTCACTCTATAATTAAAGCATAGAAGATTGGGTAACAGTATCAACAGTAAATATCACAATGAGAAATATTTTATTAAAATGTATATATATTAGTGGATCCAACTCATCCGAGGACAATGATTTATGAAAAAAAGAAAAAGTGACATTTAATAGGTGCCACCTATTTCCATTCGATCCAACGAGTAACGACGTAGATTTAAGATGATTTAGCACCAAATAACTAATTAAAGGTGAGGCAAGTCAGGCCGAGCTATTTAGAATTGAAAAATCACAACCCATTACCTTCTCCTTCCATTTTCTCAACTCGAGAACAAAAAACTCACTCACGATATTCCGTTTTTCGCCTTGGCTTGTTCTTTTCGCTTCAAAGTAAATTTACCAGAGCGTTGTTTGTGTGCTTCCTCGGAAAAGAACTTTGTAGCAACATTGAAATCCCGGTCAGAAAGATCACAACAACTCCATTCTATAATATAGTGAGCCTAATCCTTTATCTCATATTAATCTTCCTATACTTGTCATCCAAGTTACTTCACTTCAGCCAACTTGTTAGCAAACGTGAGCTGCAATCCAAGCTAACTCTGCCCTGCCCTAGCCGTAAAGATCATCATAGGCCTAAAATCTTACGTTGTAGCATGCCAGATAGCTGTGAACCAAGCCTACCCTGGCACTACCTGAGCTAGATAGTCTTTGAAATTCAGAATTTAAAAGAATAAAAGAAAAAGTACTCGTTGACGAGCTCTAGAGCGGAAGAGTTAGGTGTAAGGATTCATTTAATAGAACTCTAAAATAAACCATGTACCACATTTGATAGAACTCATTTAATAAAACTCTGAAAGTGGAAATCGAGAGCCTAGGGAGTACATACTCCTAAATCATTACTAGTCTCTCACTGTTAACCATTTCCTCAATCTCAAAACAAAAGAGAAATCTCTCTGATCTTTTGAACCTTCATCTCTCTTTTCTCTCATTGTTCACCATTACAAAAAAGAAATCTCTATGATCTTTGTCCGTTTGAATGTTATTCAAGTTTTTATTAGGCAGAATATAAGAAAGAAATATAGAGAATTCGAGTTGATGTTCGACGAATAACCTCTCAGCGAGTAGATGTTTGGTTTTTTTTTTCTTCTTCTTCGTCCTTCTTCTTTCTCCCCTGGATCTCTCTGTCTCTCTCCCCTACGTCGTCTCTCTCTGCGACGTATCTCTCTCCTCTGTGTCGATCTCTCTTTCCCTAAATTTCTCTCTCAACAGTTATTTCTCTCCCTCGATCTCTCTGTCTCTCTAAATCTCTCTATGTTTGCACCCAAGCTATATATATAGTTTTTCTTGTCGTGTCCAAACCGAGTCTTGACCATGTCAAACATGTGTCTGACCAGGTCAATTACCCTGACACGACCGCGTGTCGGACGCGTATTGAACGCGGGTCTGTGTCCGACTCGAATACGGGGTTTTTTTCGGAGTCCTTGCATCCTTGATGAGGAGTTTGTTTTAAGACTGAAACAACTGGATGTATGACATTTTTTATGTTTTGTTTGTGTATGAGATGACTTTGTGACTTAGTTTTGCTTTCCTCTCAAGTCGTGAACTTGGTCTCAAATACGGTATTGCTCAGGAATGGAAGCCTATAGTAAGTCTTTGATCATTTATGCATATATAGCTTAGTTCTGATTTCCTCTCAAACTTACAACTTCATTAGGAACTTGGTGTCGCTCCAGTGGCATAATTTTGCTTTCCAATCAGGTCTTGTACTTGATTCCATACGTGGTAGTGCTCCAGCTTGAAATCCTACAGGGTTATCTTTATTGGTAGCTCTTTGAACAAGGAAGCGATGAACTTGATTTGACATCCACATTTTGCCTACCACCCAACTATTTTATTTTGCTTATTAGATGCTTTCCGAGCAACCACGTCTTTCACGAGGGGTTTGCTAGAGAATTGCAGCAAAAAGCGTTATATGGAATTTTTATGTGATTGAATTATACATCAGATGAATTGGTTTATTCAAGTTTTGTCATGGTCTGCCTACAATTGCCTTTTAAAAAAAACTGTAGCATACATAAATTAATACGCAGGGATCAATAAAAATCAGCAATAACTGATTGAAAACTTCTCTGTTAAAAATGGAGGAACCAATTCTTCAATCCTTCAGTTCGCCAACAATACCATCTTCTTCCTGGAAGCTAATATGAATCAACTGGAAAATCTCAAAGCAGTTATGATATGGTATGAGATAGTTTCTGGGCTCAAAATCATCTTTACGAAGACTGTTTTGTGACCTATTCGCAAAGTGTGCAATACTGAAGACATGGCTTCTATTTTGAGTTGCTCTTCTGCTTCCCTTCTAGCTAGATACCTTGTCCTTCCTTTGGCCACAAGTATAAAAGTAGATAAGTATGGAATCCTATCTTAGTGAGACTTGTGGCTCACTCTGACTAGGAGTACCATGGGTAACATACCTATCTTCACTCTCAACTGTTCACAAATACCATCTAATAAACTAGAAAACAGTGTCTTCCAAAAGGAAAGGCGGTCTAGGCATCCATGTGTGAAAGACGCAAATAAAGCATTGTTGGGTTAATGAGTTTGGCGGTTTGACACAGAAATTTTTGCTCTTTGGAGGTCCATCATTGCAGAAAAGTATGGTCTTCAACCTCATGGGTGGTTTACCAGGGATCCTAATTTGCCGTATGGTTGTGCTCTTTGACACGCAATCATGAACAATAAACCTAGCTTCCAAACTTTTATTTCTTATCGAGTTGGTAGTAGATCAAAGGCTATCTTGTGGAAGGATAAGCGGGTCACTGATCAACCTTTACAAGTTCAAGCAGATTTTTTCATTTGCAGGAATAGAGAAGGGACAGTTCCAGGGTTCGTCTCCTCTAGTGGTACCCATCCAACTTGGGATCTTGCTTCAAGGTGGGGGCTGAGGGAAGATTTTGGAGAATGTCTCCATTGATGAAAAGGGTGACACTTGGATCTGGGAGCACAAGTCAAGTAATTTCACTGTGGAAGATTTCCACGATAAGCTCTGTAGAAGTGCTTCTTTTCAGACCTTCCCCCTACCTCCATATTTTTAGATGCTTTCTTTTGGAAAAAAACAGACCCTGCCTTGACAAAATTTCTTCCTCTGGACCTCACCCATGCAAAAGAGCTATAATAATCACCAAAAGGTGCTGTTTGTGAATCTGCAACAGAATCCATCCCCCACTATTCCTTCAGTGCCCTTTTGCGATCTCCTTATGGACTCCCTTCATTCCTCAAACTGACCTGATGCAATGGTTCACTAAATGAAACACTAGACCTCTCCCACCAATAAAAAAATGGTTATGTGATAGACCTCTTCTCATTGTTCTTTGGGTTATCGGGAAGGAGTGAAATAGCAGAATTTTTACCGGCAATAAGCTAAAAGTCAAGTCTTAAATCATGTTCCAGTCAATGGGCCATTGCTTGGGATAATGGTTCCTGCTTCTCCTCTTCCTGAGCTTCTCGTTATAGTCAATTAAATAGGAACTAGTCCAGCTAGGCCTCCGGTGATGCCTCTCGTGATGAAAAAGATCGAAACAATCTGCGCACTTGAAGAACCACTTATGAAATGTGCATTAGCTAGACAAGCAAAGTTCTTGCACCTATACTACTCCATCCTTGCAAATGTCACCTGCATCGTAGTCCATATACTCTTTCAACTTGTTCTTCATTGAACAATAAGTGTTCCAATACTAGTCAAGGTTTTGTTCACTCTAATGATGTTTTGTTTCTTATGAGATCCAGAGCCAACAGAAGCATTCCTTGGGATGAAAATCAAGGACAACATTCTTCCTGCTCCTTTGAAAAGATAAATAACGAAAGAGGGAAACGATAAAGTTTCTTTCTTTCTTTTTTCGTTCTCTGTGTGTGAATCAATAGATTTTTTGTGTTCAAGAGTGGCCAAGTAGATGAAAGAACAGGAGAAGGTAAGGGATGAGAACTTCTAAACTCTAAATGGCTCGGCTCGGCTTGGCTTGGCTCAACATTAGTTAGTTATTAGTGTCAACTAATCCTAAATCTATGTTGTTGGATTAAATGGGAATAGACAACATCTATTACGTCACATTTTTTGTCATCTTTATCCCCAAATCTCACCCCTATATATATAAATAATATAATACACACAAACACATATATATAAAGATGTTAATTTTTCATAACCAATATAATTATGCCTGGATGATCAATCAATGAGAACCATTATAAACAACGAAGTAAAATGAGAAGATAGTCTAACATTTTCAATGGAAGAAAATCACATTCGACATAAATAAGTAGCTTTTGATGGTAAGTCGTATTTACTTTAATGGCGTACTCATTAACCAATTTGTCCATCGAAAAGAAGAAACAACAATAACATTTTAAAGATCAATAAAACAATAAAAAATGTGAAAGTGCAAATACCTGATTAAATCAGCAATGGATACAATCTTCAAGTTCTCTTTATGGGCAAATTGGCGAAGCTTTGGTAATCGAGCCATGGAACCGTCATCATCTACAATCTCACACAAAACAGCAACAGGGTCTAACCCTGCCAGTATAGCAAGATCTACAGAAGCTTCTGTATGTCCAGCTCGTTTTAGAACGCCTCCCTCCGTGTACTTCAAAGGAAAGATATGGCCCGGACGATTAAAATCCTGAGGAATAGAATCTCTAGATGCAAGAGCCAATATTGTTGTTGCTCTATCATGAGCTGACACTCCAGTGGTTGTACCATGCTTCGCGTCCTAACACATGTTCAGTATATTAATACAAATTTGATTGGACGCCAATAATGCTCATGCGCATTGGCAAAAGTAAGAGAAAATTGATGCTCAAAGATGAGAAGGAAGGCCAAGGAACATAAATAAAGCAAACAAATAGCTAAGATCAGGGAGGCTAATAATAGAAAGAAAGTTCAAACAAAATCATAGCTTTATGATATAACGGTGCATTGCTCACCACTGTAACGGTAAAAGCTGTACGCAATTTATCTTCATTGCTCTTTGGATTCACCATCAGAGGAATATCCAACCTATCTAAGTCTTCTTCTTTCATGCTTACACAAACAATTCCTGTTGAATGCCTTACAATAAAAGCCATAGCCTCAGGTGTAACCAGTGATCCTCCCATTATCAGATCTCCCTCATTTTCTCTGTCCTCGTCATCTACAACAATGACCATCTGCAACATAGACCGCATCTATGAATAATGTAAACATAGAAGACGACAAAATCAAAAGTGAAACTCTGAGAAGAATAGGGCATACCTTGCCTTGTCGAATGTCTTTAATGGCTTCTGGTATTGAGGAGAATCCTTCTGTAGGACAATCCAAATCAAAGTCATCCTCCTCAGCAAAAACATCTTCTGCGACGGGACCGGGCTCTGATGTCAAAGCTTGATCGGCAATGGAAGCTATTTTGGGATCAGACAGGAGATCTCCCTCTCCAGATATTACTGCAGCTTTGACTCTGTGATCACCCTTGATACTAACACATGCTCTTCTACCCAAATTTGTCAATGGAAAACCGAATGAGCTCTCAGTTGTTGCATTTGAATTTAGAAAGTGTATCCCACTAAAGCAGTTGAAGCTCTTTTGTCCCCTGCAAAAATACGAATGGTTAGTCCATCTAAGGTAGAAATAAGGACATAATAAGCTGAAAAAGTAAAAAATCTAACGAGAAACAGAGAATCATGAACCAAATCATTCCTCAAAAAATTAAGATGAATCGTCAAAGCACTAGTCCAATACTTTTTCATCCTTAAAGGCATGATACAAGTCCATTTTTCTTTTGATTCATTCAAGAGTAACTATTTTAATTTAATATGTACTTTCACTAAATCAACACGAAACTTAATAGATGAATTAAATTGATAAACAAAATAAACTTATTTTCATCAATCAACTACCCTATGCCTTATTTATAACTAACATAACTTCTAAAACAAACCCCAAACCTAACAAAAAAAAAATTTGTCCTAATAATAATACTATAATTCTTAATATGCCTGAATTATTGCTAAATGCAGCTTTCATTGAAGGCTTTAGAGGGACAAGGCAGGACATGAAATGTCTTCATTTTGGCATGGGGGACTTTCTATTGATGAAAGTTTCTTTAATTCAGAATTTCATCAAACGAACGATTCAATGAGAAACTATGTTATGAGATATGTAATGACGAACGCATATATCAATCTAAGGAGACTATTTTACATATAATTTTGACCAAAGTTGATAAGTTTCATTCAAATCCCACGAAATTAGTTTTAGAAATTATAGGTTATGCATATACAACACAACAAAATGCGTTGCGAAATAATATAAAAGCAGAGATAGTGAGAAGGTGATTTGATTTGAGAACGAGATCTAAAGAAATGGGAGAGAAATAGGAAAACAAGCAAAGAGAAGGAGGAAGATACATACTCCGAGCGAGAGAGAGGGGTGAAAGGGGATGAGAGGCTGATCGACGCCATTCTATATTTTATTGTACTGTGCGGAGAGCCAATGAACAATGAACGGGTCTGGTTTCCTCTCAGGAATGAAGGGAAGGAAGGACGTCGAAGCTACGTGTTTGTGTTTGTGTTTGTGTTTGTGTTTGGAAGAAAAGGATTTGGATTGGGGTTGGTTGGGTTGGTAAACCTTTTTTTAAGGGTAAGGGCGCCCACCACTAACACGACCACAGAGTAACAAAAGCAAGTAAGTTGTAGGAAGGAAACTCAACTTGGTCTTTTGTGACAGCTATTTATGACTAAATAAATAAAACTCTGGCTCTCCTCAACTACTTTGCGCGCCCCTGCCTGCCCTCTTCTCTCCTCTGTAAAATCAATCAAGAAAAGGAAAAAAAAAAAAAACAGAGAGAGTAAACACCTCTCCTCTGCTGTTGTCGTCGCCGCCCCCACCTCACCCTTGTGAAGAGGAAGAAGCAACTTTTGAGTAAAAAATAAATAAATAAAAAGATAGGGCGGTGTAGGTCGTGGAACAAATAAAACCACTGAAAACAAAACAAAACAAAACAAAAATGATGTCAGCCAGACTGGGGTGCTCCCATCAATTTGGTTGGGCACGCAAAGTAATTCTCTCTCTAAACAAATGTGAGTGAGCCCTCCTATTGGATGCCTTAAATTTAAACACGGAAAATTCACGTCAGCAAGCAAGTCAAAGAAGAAGAAGAAGAAGCCACCAATTTTGATCCCTAACCCTCCCTCCCTATTATTTGCGTAGAGAATGAAACATCATAGAGAAAGGGTACTTATGTTGTCGACTACAATAGGCGATTTAATTGAAAACGCTCTCCTTTCAATTTATGTTCCATTCTGAGGTCTATAACAATAGATGAAGGAATTGAATTCCTAAGACATGCACACTTGATACAGAAAATTATAGCACTGAATATAGTAAACTTATAGAAAACGTGATTTAATCTTGGAATTTCGTATTAATTTTCCTTTCTTTGTTTGAACTATGGCCGAAACCTTCTTGTACCTGCATCATATTTTCCCATTCTTATACGACTCCACCTTAAATCCTGTAATTTCAATTTGCCTCTTTTATGATTGACCAGTGCACCCACGACGCTTAGACTATCATCACCTTGAAATTCTAATGTCCATAGCTGGCAATTCAAGGTCAATTCGGAAATCAACTTGTATATCAAACTAGTGCATTTGTCATTGGCACCAATATACATTTAATGTCGAATAATATGATCTATATTTTAAATAATATTATCTATATTTTATTCTATTTTTATTTTTTATATAAACACTCTGTCATAACCCATTATATTATCATACTTAATTTTCATATTCCAAACTTACAAATCTAACCACCTGTCACAATTATTTATTATTTGGAAGATGAGCTCACATGCTAGGAAAAAGATTAAGAAAAAATAACATTGTGATTTTATCTTTACTCAAGGTGGAAATATCTTGTGCATTCTTATATATGCAACAATGGGAAGTACTAACATCATCGTAACAAAATTGGAAGAGTGACTGGCAAATGGGAAATGCTACATGATGTCTCGCCTAATGCGGCCAATATACACGTAGTAGCGAACCTACTAAGGTCGTTTGCTCATTCAATTTTATTAGATAATTTTATTATATAATGTATAATAACAATATTAATATTGTTCATTCAATTGTTTCTATATGTTTCTGCTGGTGCGGTGGTAACAATTTTGTTGAAGATTGTAGGAAAAGAAAGCCTTGACTTGAGAGCTCTAGCATCAAGGTTAGAGGCAAGAGACTATGCAAGAGAAGGGTTTAAGTTGGGATCCTTGCAATTGATGAAGGTCGTTTGCTCTTCTTCAAGAATTAAACTTTATTATCCAATGTGGGAGCAATGGTTAGAAGTTCATCATTTTACTAAATGACTCAAATTCGATCCTCTTGAAGCGTAAGATTTTTTTATGACTATTGACAATTATTATTCTCTATACATGTTTATGTCAATTGACAATTACTATTCTCCGTCATTGCTATTTTTCCTTATTTTTTCATATGCAATGCAATTTTATTAGTAATTGCAAACATTAAAAAAAAATTGTTTAGTTAAATAAAAATTTATTTTCGGTCCTCTTGGAGCATATGATTTCTTTATGGCTATTGACAATTATTATTACTCTCTATACATTTTTTATGTCTATTGACAATTACTATTATTCGTCATTATTCGCCCTAATTTTTTTTCAATATATTTTTATTCGTAATAGCAAATATTAAAATATGTTTAGTTAAATAAAAACTTATTTTCGGTCATCTTGGAGTGTATGATTTATTTATGACTATTGACAATTACTATTTTTGTCACTGTGACCGACCCCTATTTTTTTTAATGCAATTTTATATATAAGGCAACGACTACCTCGCACCACCAATTCCTCTCTCTCACACCATTCTACTCTCCCACGCCGCCTACTTACTTTCTCACACCACCATACTCTCTCACACCACCTATATAAACAAAAACCTTCATTTTTCCCCCTCATCATTCAAATCTACAATGGTTCCTCCCTCCCTCCCCCATTCGAAATCTCTTCCAAATCTCTTGCAAATCTCCTCCATCTCCCTCGAAAACTCTCAAAATCTTCTTAAAGTTGAAACTCTTAAACCCAAATTCAATAAATATGCATAACTTAACATAACAGACAAATCCAAACTCAAACCGAAAAAACGAAAAATAGAGTTACATTCTAACCAATTTAAACCCTCAATTGATACTGATTCTCAAGCTCATCAAAACATGAAAGTTGTAGTAATCTGAGTTATCTAATAAACACAACTTTAATCACTTGAAAATGTTTTGAAATGATAAAGTTATGGTCATTTTACTAAAGTCGCACAAATCTGTCCTAAAAAATAAAAACGGGATAGTGTTCCTAACTTTCGGCCAACTTATGTGTTCGATCGAGACCGATTCTCAAGTTGATCAAAACATAAAAGTTGTAGTACCTTCAGCTATCTAATAAAAAAAAACTTTGATCACTTCAAATTGTATTGAAATGAGCAAGTTATGGTCGTTTTAGTAAAGTTGTCTGGAACAAAAAAAAATTTATGTTCCAGACAACTTTACTAAAACGACCATAACTTGCTCATTTCAAAACATTTTTAAAGTGATTAAAGTTGTGTTTATTAGATAAATGAGATTACTACAACTTTTGTATTTTGATCAACTTGATAATCGGTCTCTATCGAGCACATAAGTTGGCCGAAAGTCAGAAACACTATCCCGTTTTTATTTTTCGAACAGATTTGCGTGACTTTAGTAAAATGACCATAACTTGCTCATTTCAAAACATTTTCAAGTGATACAAGTTGTTTTTATTAGATGACTCAAAGTAATACAACTTTCGTGTTTTGATAAGCTTGAGAATCAGTCTCAATTGAGGGTTTAAATTGGTTTGAATGTTACCCTATGTTTCATTTTTTGGGTTTGAGTGTGGATTTGTTTGTCATGTTAAGTTATGCATATTTATTGAATTTGGGTTTAAGGGTTTAAACTTTAAGGGGGTTTTGAGAGTTTGCAAGAGATTTGAGTGTGGGGAGAAATTTGGAAAAGATTTCGAATGAGGGAGAAATGAACCATTGTAGATTTGAATGGTGAGGGAAAAAAAATGGAGGTTTTTGTTTATATAGGTGGTGTGAGAAAGAGTATATGGTGGTGAGAGGTAGTCGTTGCCTATATATAAAACTTCTAACAAAAAAAAATTAAGATCTAAAGTAATAATTATATAATTCAATGAAAATATATATCATTAGCCAACTCATACAAAATTTAAGGCTCATAAGAACCATTTTTCTATGAAATTGTATTAGGATCTTATTATATTTGCAAATGTATGATTTTGTTTAGCTTCAACTTAGATGTTTATCTTAATTATTTTGTGATTTTAGTTATCTATTCTATTTATTGGCTCATTTACCTTTGCTAAAGTTATCGATGTTGTGACATTATTTTGGCTTAAAGTTTGACTACACTGGATTCAACATGAGATATGCAATGTACATTTGATAGTTGTATTTTTTTTTTATTAATTGTTAGCTCGTGTAGGAAAAACATTTTTGTTCCGCCCTCATAACTACTATTATAACCTAATAATTATTTACCATTTCGCCACCTTGACTAAAATCATGGGTCTGCCATTGTGCATACGTACAACCTTCCAACCCACTATTCCTAAAATTTCTCATTGTCTTTGTTTCTCTCCCCACCTCCCGTTATTGCCGATTATATAAGCTACTATGGATATTTCATTCACCTTCCCTCTTCCACCTCTATTCACCCATTTTTATCATTGAAGGAATATTCATTGAATGCCCCACACAATGTAGCTTGATCCGCCTTTGTATCTGCAATACATAAACAAGATGCCACTAGCACAACAATAAAATTATTTACAAATGGAATATACAACTATTTTTATTTTTTTACTTATAATTACAACGGTACAAATATACACGGGTGCTCGCTATAGATTTTCTTATAAGTTCCTTGTGTTGCGCATAGATGTGTCTCATATTGAGAACACTTTTTGGTGTTGAGCAACAAAAGTACAACGTAGAGTATAATATTTACTATATAGACATGAACGATTTTAACCATTAACTCAAACTATTTGCATCCTCAATTGACTAACTTTTCAAAATAAAACATAAAACCATATTTCTATGGAATGAAGATAAATAAAATAAACCAAGAAGATGAGAGAACTACTTGTGATAACCAGACAACAATCCAACGAAAAAAAAGAAAAAAAAAACTTGTAAGATTCACTTTCAAGAATGAAATAATTATTGATAGCTCAAGTTATCTAATATCAACGCCCAAAAGCTTAGTAATACTGAAAAATGAGTAATTGTCTACATTCTATCATGAATTTATCAGAAAAAACAAAATCAATGTTTCAGGTTTATGGGTCTCTAAAGCAACTTTCTCTGTTGACCGTGTAAAGTGCGATTTCATTTAGATTGGCAGTAATACAAGGTTAATAGAGCTTGTTTGATGTTATTGTCATCCTCGAGAGAACATGTGAGGAATTGGTGCTAGAAATAGTAAAAAATAACCTATCTCACCAGGGTCAGTAATCTAATTCCCATCATCATTATTAATTATACTTTTGTGATTTATTTCATCCTAAAAGTATAACATTTTTCATATAAGCATTATCTCATGCAAGAAGATTAACTTTTGTCCGTCTTAGTGGTCCAGCTTGAGGTGTTCCCATTAGCCTCGTTAAGAAATTTATAAGTCCAAATGTTTTATTTTTTTTTTTTTTTTTATTTTTTTTTTATCAAGGTCATTCTTCTTTCAAATCCCATTTTTTTTCAAGTAAAGAAATTAACTCTTGTCCATTCACCAAGTTATTGGCAACAAAACCAAGATAATCATACAATGACTTCTTGAAAACATACATCAAAATTCAGTTACGCATTGACAAAAAATGAATTCCTTAAACTTGTTCCGCCCTCCACACCAAATGATTCAAAACCAACAAATAAAAATACTTATGCAATGGTGATCAAAAATCAAAACAGATTCGAAGCTCTACAAAGCTATTCTGCAGTTACATAACCAATCTCTCAAGTTAAGCAATATCAAAAACAAAACATTTATCCTCAAACTCCGCAAAAAATTCAAACTTTCCTATATGTTACTAAATCTACCCTTAAACCAATTTGTTTTTTATAACCTTATTTTGGAAGTCCAAATAACCAACCAATCAAAGTAGCTAGTATTCTTTTTCCACAAACCGATTACTTTTTTTTACTGATGACCCTCATAAACCAAGAATATTCTATAAGTTTATCTTAGTTGATACATACTCAATCCTAGTAACCCTCAATCGGAACAAAAATGATATTACCAAAATAACTCATTCCAAATGTCAAATTTTTAAAATATTATTCTTAAAATAATTATAGGATTTAGGACTGAATGGTTGGGTGAAATTTCTGGAGTGTAAATGGATTTTGGTTCAATTCTTCCAGGGATAATATTTTAAGAATTTGACATTTGGAATACTTGATTTTGGTACTGTTATTTTTCTCTCAATTGAGGGTTACAAGGATGAGTTTGTATCAACTAAGATAAACTCATAGAATATTATTGATTTATGATAGATTTGGATTAACAAAATAAACAAAATGGCAATAAAATAGCAAACCTGCAATAAATGAAAATAACGAAATAAGCGATCAACAAAATAAAATGATAACAAATAACTTTTATTCAATCAACCTGCTAACAATGGGCACCCTATGCCTTATTTATAACTAACCTATTTTCCAAATCAAACTATAAAACTAATAGAAAAAAAAAAAAACCAATGTGAGAACCCTAACTCGAATACCTATTACAAAAATAATAGAATTCTTAATACTCACTAAAATACTACTAATCTTAATATTAATAATTATCATAATTTTATCAACCTCCCCGGGTTGAAAAAGTTCATCATCGAGCTTAAAGCCGAAGAAGTACAAAGAAGATAAGCAATCACGGTTAAGTGTCTCTGCAAAAGTAGACATTTAACTGTACTTTTGTAAATGCGTGCACCCCAAAGGAGTAGGCATTAAAAATAAACTCTAATATGAAGAGTTAGTGTGAAGAAGATCCACTACCCAAGTTGAAAGTTGCACGCAAACAAGCTCTCAAAATGTGTTAGAAAATTAACCCAAATTGAATCATAAATATTGTTTCACGGTGGTACGTGACCCATCCTGTAGTGGTGAATAGTCTGACCCATATAAAAAAGAGATTTAGACCCTGTGGAGGTATAAACAAATTGCAGGGGGCAAATAAATAAAGGACTTAAGTAAATTATTATAATTATGGACGAACAGGGACTGTAGGGGAAAATTCACATTTTTTTCCTCCCATTACGACTGAAACAGGGGAGAGGGTGGTGGCGTTGGAGGATGTGAGGTGGAGACGGTTGTGGGGGAGGTGGAACGACATTGTTGATCGATTGGAAACAACAATGGAGGTGAACGATCCGCTGGAATCAACAAGGGTGGAGGTTGATCAATTGGAAGAAGGAATTGGGTTTGTTGATCGATTGTCCGGGGGTGTGTGGACGTTGCGAAAGATTGGATGGGGGCCGAAAGCGATTGATCGATTGACTAGGGGGTGTGTGGAGCTTTTGATTGATTTTGTTGATCCCAATTGGGTTGTGTTTGTTGTTGTCGATCAGCCAAGACATGTAAAGGGGGCGGCGGAGATGCCGGAGTTGTGTGAGCATCTGGGGATGACGATCGACTGGAGGTTGTCGATCGAGTTTGTAGTGGTTGTTGACAATTGGCAGTGGAGGAAGGGTGGTTGTCTGCCTGTTGCACAGGTGGGTTATCCGTCTACTGGGTGTCTATTGGGTTGCGATCCATCATCGACGATGTTGTGTGTGGGCCCTTGTGATTCTGCCAATGACGGTGGTGCTACTTGGGTTTGTCCCAAAGTAGTCAAAGCCATGGTTTTTCACCGCTTAAAGTCAAAAGCCAAGCCAAGCCGTGACATCTCGCTTCGCTTCGCTCAAAGCTAGGCCACTATTCTGAAGCCACATTTTTTTGCCAAATCCTGAAGCACGCAAAGCAGTGGCTTCATGTTACAAAACGTCTCCAATTATTTTTTTCGAATTCTCTTACTGATCTTCTCTGATTTTGGTCGGAAAAAAGAATGGAAAATAAAGAGGGAGGGAAGAGGAATAGAAAGGAAGAAGAGATGAGAAGATTTTAAGCAAAGAAACCAACTGGATTGCTCGGATGCAGGCGGAGGGGATGAGGAAGATGATGAACAATATGCAATTATCTTATTGATTTTGGTCGAAAAAAGGAACGGAAAGGGAGAGGGAAGTAATAGGAATATAAATGAAGAAGAGAGGATATGATTTTAGGCAGATAAACCGCCGGATTGCTCGGACGCATGCAGAGAAAGACGATGAACAATACACAGGGAAGAAGGAAGACGATGAATAGCATGCGCAGGGGGAGGGAAATATGTTTTAAACTTGGGTGACTATTTGCATCCACTGCATTTTTTAGGGCACCCCGCCTAGAAAATTCAAAATTCAAAAGAAAATTAAAATTTTATATTCAATTAGCATTAACACTGTAATTAATATAGACATAAGGAAATCATGGTTTAATTTTCAGAGCACATACTTCAATTGTGCATTTTTTTTAAATATAATTTGAATTGTTTTTTAAGGGTCGTTTCACTTGCGTAAAGTCACCGTTTTACGCTTCACTTTTTGAAAAAAGCCAAGACATCGGATTTCGCTTCACGCTTTGACTACCTTGGTTTGTCCCCCAACCTTTGTTTTGCCTGATAGGAAGTTGTCGATCTTCTCTATTGTCACATCCATTTTCTACATCTTTTGTAATATGGTTTCACTAACGGCTAAAATCTTGTTTCTTCAATCACCTTCCTTAAAACTTTTTTTGTTCAAATTGAACGAATTAGAATCATTCGACTATGATACAAATTGATAGATTGAGACTAATAAAATAAATACAACTGCAATAAAATAAACAAAATTGCAATAAACAAAAATTACGAAATAAACAATAAACAAAATAAACTAATAACAAATGATTTTTATTCAATCAACCTATTAACAATGGACAACCTATACCTTATTTATTACTAACATACTATCCAAATCAAACAATAAACCTAGTAGGACACTGATGTGAGAACCCTAATTGAAAATCCTATTACAAAAAAAATAGTATTCTTAATATTCCCAAAAATAAAAATATTCCTAATATTAATAACTATCCCAATTCTACCAATTTATGAGGGTTATCAATTAAAAAAAATGAGCGTTTTGGGGAAAGGAAACTAGCTACTTTGATTGGTTGATCATTTGGACTTCCAAAATAAGGTTCTTAAAAACAAATTGGATTCAAGGGTAGATTTGATAACACATTGGAAAGTTTGAAGTTTTGCGGAGCTTGCGGAGAAATGTTTTGTTTTGGATATTGTACCTTAAGATATTGGTTTTGTACATAATAGCTTTGTAGAGCTTCGATTTTGTTTTAATTTTTTATCACCATTGCATAATCTCTTTTTTGACAGTAGAATAATTCAATTAGGTCTCATTCCAAAAAACTGAATGAAAACGAACCATTTGTTCTTTGTCATCATATTTTTGTTTAAGAATATCATCATATCCTGTATTGGACTCATTTGTTTCTACTATCTTGAAAGCAATAGGGTTTGGAATACTTAAATAAGGTAAAAATTTTATGGTTGCCTTGACGAATAATGTTGGCATGGACACTAGACCATGGAATAGGATTTTTGTGGAGTCTGGAATAAAGGGATTTTATCATAATCCTAATTTTTTTTTATAGAAATCAACTACATAATTAAGATTTCCTAAAAGTCTTTGTAATTGATTTTTATCTTTGATTTCATCTAGAAGTTTGTCTGCAAATTATATTAAACGTTCTTTTAGAACAATAGTTTGATGGTGAATTTTATGTCCTAAATATCAAATATTTGTTTGGAATAAGTATATCTTTGATGGTGATAATACTAAACCATTATTTTTGACAATTTGGAAGATTGTTCCTAGGTGTTTCTAGCGTTTTGTTCTAAAAATATTAATATATCATCTAGATAGACAATTGAAAACATTGTATATGGATTTAAAATATCATTCATAATGTTTTGAAATTTAAAAGGATAATTTTTTTTTTACCAAATGACATTACATTTCATTCTTAATAACCAATGGTGACATTAAAAGCAGTTTTGTATCTATCTTCTAGAGTTATTTGAATTTACCAAAATAGTAATTTTAAATCAACCTTTAAAATATTGTTGTTTAGTTTAATCTATTGATTAAATCTCTTTTGTTTGGAATATGATATCTGATCCATTTGTGTACATCAGAGGTTTGTAATTAATAACTAACCCAGCTCGCTTTCCAACAAAACAAAACAAAAATCCGTGTTCCACGTTATTTCTCAACAAGTTTACTAACATAAAAAGCTGAACAACTCCATGGAGATTTGCTTTTCATAATTAGCTTTTTACTAATTAATATATTGATTTCTGTTCGCAGTGCACTCTACTAACAGAAAAAAAATGTTATGCACGACTTTACTAAAACGACCATAACTTGCTCATTTCAAAACATTTGCAAGTGATTCAAGTTGTGTTTATTAAATAACAAAGATTACTACAACTTTTATGTTTTGGTTAACTTCATAATCGGTCTCGATCGAACACATAAGTTGGCCGAAAGTGAAGAACACTACCCCATTTTTTTTTTTTGGGACTGATTTGCGCGACTTTAGTAAAATGACCATAACTTTCTCATTTCAAAACATTTGCAAGTGATTTCAGTTGTTTTTATTAGATAACTTAGAGTACTACAACGTTCGTGTTTTGATGAGCTTGAGAATCAGTCTCAAATCAGGGTTTAAATTGGTTTTAAAGTTACCCTATTTTTCATTTTTTCGGTGTGAGTTTGGATTTGTCTGTTATGTTAAGTTATGCATATTTATTGAATTTGGATTTAAGGGTTTCAAATTTAAGGGGATTTTGATAGTTTTCGAGGGAGAGGGAGGAGATTTGCAAGAGATTTGAGTATGGGGAGAGATTTGGAAGAGATTTCGAAAAGGGGAGGGATGTACCATTGTAGATTTGAATGGTGAGGGAAAAAATGTAGGTTTTTGTTTATATAGGTGGTGTGGGAAAGTAAAAACAAAAAAAAAAACAAAAAATTAATGGTGGTGTGAAAAAGAGGATATGGTGGTGCGAGGTAGTCGTTGCCTATATATAATTGGAAACATTTTAAAAAAAGTGTTTGTTCACAAGTGGTTTAAAACTTCTTACAAAAATATATCTGAAATTAAGATCTAAAGTAATAATTATATAATTCAATGAAAATATATATCATTAGCCAACTCATACAAATTTAAGGCTCATAAGAACCATTTTTCTATGAAATTGTATTATAGGATCTTATTATGTTTGCAAATGTATGATTTTTTTTTTGGCTTCAACTTAGATGTTTATCTTAATTATTTTGTGATTTTAATTATCTATTCTATTTATTAACTCATTTACCTTTGCTAAAGTTATCGATGTTGTGACCTTATCTTGGCTTAAAGTTGGACTACGCTGGATTCAACATGAGATATGAAATTGTATTAGGATCTTATCTTGGTGTTGAGCAACAAAAGTACAACGTAGAGTATAACATTTACTATATAGACCCGAACGATTTTAACCATTAACTCAAACTATTTGCATCCTCAATTGACTAACTTTTCAAAATAAAACATAAAACCATTTTTCTATGGAATGAAGATAACTAAAATAAACGAAGAAGATGAGAGAACTACTTGTGATAACAAGACCACAATCCAACAAAGAAAAAAGAAAAAAACTTGTAAGGGTCAGTTTCAAGAATGAAATAATAATGGATAGCTCAAGTTATCTAATATCAACGGCCAAAAGATTAGTAATATTGAAAAATGAGTAATTGTCTACATTCTATCATGAATTTACTAAAAAAACAAAATCAGTGTTTCAGGTTTATGGTTCTCTAAAGCAACCTGTCTCTGTTGACCGTGAAAGTGTGATTTCATTTAGATTAGCAGTAATACAAGGTTAATAGAGCTTGTTTGATGTTATTGTCATCCTCGAGAGAACATGTGAAGAATTGGTGCTAGAAATAGTAAAAATTAACCTACCTCACCAGGGTCAGTAATCTAGTTCCCATCATCATTAGTAATTCTACTTTTGTGATTTTATTTCATCCTAAAAATATAATCAACATTTTTCATATAAGCATTATCTCATGCAAGAAGATTAACTTTTGTCCGTCTTAGTGGTCCAGCTTGAGGTGGTCCCATTAGCCCCGTTAAGAAATTTATAAGTCCAAATGTTTTTTTTTTTTTATCAAGGTCATTCTTCTTTCAAATCCCATTTTTCGAGTGAAGAAATTAACTCTTGTCCATTCACCAAGTTATTGGCCACAAAACCAAGATAATCATACAATGATTTCTTCAAAACATACATCAAAATTCAGTTACGCATTGACAAAAAATGAATTCCCTAAACTTGTTCCGCCCTCCGCATCAAATGATTCAAAACCAACAAATAAAAGTACTTAGCAATGGTGATAAAAAATCAAAACAAATTTGAAGCTCTACAAAGCTATTTTGTAGTTACATAACCGATCTCTCAAGGTAAGCAATATCAAAAACAAAACATTAATCCTCAAACTCCGCAAAAAATTCAAACTTTCCTATATGTTACCAAATCTAACCTTAAACCAATTTGTTTTTTAGAACCTTATTTTGGAAGTCCAAATAACTAACTAGTCAAAGTAGCTAGTTTTCTTTTTCCACAAACCGATTTTTTTTTTTTACTGATGACCCTCATAAAGCAAGAATATTGTATAAGTTTTTCTTAGTTGATACATACTCAATCCTAGTAACCCTCAATTGGAACAAAAATGATATTACCAAAATCACTAATTCCAAATGTCAAATTCTTAAAATATTATTCTTAAAATAATTATAGGATTTAGGACTGAATGGTTGGGTGAAATTTTTGGAGTGTAAATGGATTTTGGTTCAATTCTTCGAGGGATAATATTTTAAGAATTTGACATTTGGAATGGATGATTTTGGTACTGTTATTTTTCTCTCAATTGTGGGTTACTAGGATGCGTTTGCATCAACTAAGATAAACTCATAGAATATTATTGATTTATGATAGATTTGGACTAACAAAATTAAAAAAATGGCAATAAAATAACGAACCTGCAAGAAATGAAAATAACAAAATAAGCGATCAACAAAATAAACTGATAACAAATAACTTTTATTCAATCAACCGACTAACAATGAGCACCCTATGCCTTATTTATAACTAACCCATTTTCCAAATCAAACTATAAAACTAATAAATAAATAAAACTAATGTGAGAACCCTAATTCAAATCCCTATTACAAAAATAATAGAATTCTTAATACTCACTAAAATACTACTAATCTTAATATTACTAATTATCATAATTTTATCAACTTCCCCGGGTTGAAAAAGCTCATCCTCGAGCTTAAAGCCGAAGAAGACCAAAGAAGACAAGCAATCACGGTTAAATGTCTCTGCAAAAGTAGACATCTAACTGTACTTTTGTAAATGCTTGCACTAGGGCTGGGCAGGTTTGGTTAACCGGCCCGTGTAGCCCAAATCGAGGATCGGCCTGACATTTGAAAGCCCGAAATTAAGGACCGAGCCCAGACTGGGTTAGCTGGTTAACCGAGGGTTCGATTGACCGATTTTTCGAGATGGGCCTGGTCGGTCTCGATCCAATCAGTTTTTCAGCCCAAATTTCTCAAGCCCAATTTTTTAAGCTCAATGGTTTCTAGTGACTCAAACATCCATTTCTTTGATCTCAACCTCTCTCTCTATTGTTTGAGTGATCCACAGAGACAACCATATAGCATTTTCTTGATTGAAATCAATGTCGAAGTTGAGATCTATATCAAAGGGTAAGCCCTCACTTGTCGAACCCCCTCGAAGAGTCTTGCGATCCAACGCCACCAACTTGATCCCAACTACACCAGTTTCTTTGATGAATACCCAAGGTCCAAAGCGCCTACCTTGCATCGAAGAAACAGAGCTCAGGCCAGAGTACTAGACCATTTCGTGTGAATTACGAGCACTGGCGAAGATGGTTGAGGACAAATTTGGAAATCCCAATATGAGCAATGTTGTATTAAACAACAACTTGAATGTGAATTCAAGCGTTGCGTACGAAAGGGGTCAATTTTACGATGAGTACTCGGCGAGGAGGAACGAGAGGCTTAGGAGGAAGAAGGGCAAAACAGGGGAGAAGAAGAGGACTAATTACAGTTTGGGTGTCATTGTTGAATCTGGGAAAAAAACAAAGAAACTAGAGAGTCTGAGGAAATCAGTTCCTGCTGATTTCTCTGCTCCAAGGTACTCTCTTCAGAGCTACGATAAGGAGAACAACAAGCTGACTCTGTCATCCCGGAGCTTGGATTGGTCTGCTGAGCTTGATGGTAAGACTACATCAAGGAATGCTAAAAGATTATGAATTTTGAAAAGAAAATGGATTACTGGGATATTTTTTGGATCTTGTTATTATTTTGTGGGTTAAGTTCATGGGTTAGTTTCCTTGATACTTTAGCTAGTTTTGCATACTCGGTTTATGGATTTGGGTTGATTTGGTATCATGTATGATCTCAATCTTACTTGATTGAATGTGATAGCCTTTGTTCTTAAAAGAATTTTAAAAAAAAATGTAATGGGTGGGACCCACAAATTGTGTCAATGTCACATGGGGAGAATAAGTTAGGTTTTAGGGGTAGGTTCAGGTTGTAGGTATAGTTTGGGTTGAGCTTTTGATATTAGAATGGTAAGTTTGGGTTGGGTTTTGATGTTGGTGGGGATAGTTTGTGTTGGACTTTGGAACAAATTGGTATTCTATTTAAACATTCGGGCCGGGCTCGGTTAACCGACTGTTTAGGATTGCTGGAACGGAGGACCGGACCAAAATTTTTGGATCGGGCCTAAAAACCGAACCGAAAATTAAAAAATCTATCATAAAATCGAACCGACCGGTTTGGATCGGGCCGGTTCCCGGTTCGGTTCGATTTTTCGGTCTAAATTGCCCAGCCCTAGCTTGCACCCCAAAGAAGTAGGCATAAAAAATAAACTCCAATCTGAAGAGTTAGTGTGAAGAAGATCCACTGCCCAAGTTGAAAATTACACAAAAACTGGTTTCAAAATGTGTTAGAAAATTAACCTAAATTGGATCATAAATATTGTTTCGCATTGGTACGTGACCAATTCTGTGGTGGTGAATAATCGGACCCAAATAAAAAAAGAGATTTAGAACCCCTTGGAGGTAAAAACAAATTGTAGGGGGCAAATAACCAAAGGACTTAAGTAAATTATTATGATTAAGGATTGTATAAAATATAGAACAGGGACTGTGGGGGAAAATTCACATATGTTTCCTCCTATTACGACTGATACAGGGGAGAGGGTGGTGGTGTTGGAGGACGTGAGGTGGAGAAGGTTGTGGGGGAAGCGGAGCGACATTGTAAAATGAAAATTTTGCGGTTGAACTCTTGGTCATATTTGCAGTGGTTGGGAGATTGACATGATCCCAACATATGGTCTTGGGGATTATGATGTTTGTTTTTCTTTGTGGAAAAATGAATGTATATTATTTTATTTTATTTACTTTTGCCCTAGGACTTATTTGAGTTTTCATAACTTTGTAAGTTATTTTATATGATAATCCTAGTGGGTTTGAACCAGGTAGCATATATTATAATTTTTACAATAATGCTAATGGTTATACTTTGTAAGTTTTCATAACTTTGGCAAGGTTGAAACAACGTCAGAGATTTTTTATATTGATTCAATCTTGATGGGTTGCCCAATATTATCTACTTTGACAACATATAATGTTTGTTTGTTCTTCGGGGGATAAATAATTACCCCACTATCATTTTAACTGACCAGTAAAATCAACTATTATTATTCTTATACGTAGTTTGGTTATTATTTTTTTGTTCATTTGTATGGGATAATGCAAATATAGTCATTTCTAGGGTTTTATCACAAATATTTGTTTACTTTGACCATCCATGTTACATTCATAAACAGATCATGTTAAACAATGTGATGTTGTTTGTTATCCATTTTCTTTAAATTGAAGATTTGCGAAAGAATGTCTTGAACAATAATTTATTTTAGATGGTAAAGGAGTAATTCTTGAAGTACTAGGGTTTGACATATAATTTTTTAATCTAGATATTTTCTTTGGATGCTCCGAAGAATTAGAGTCTTCTGGACCAATTTGATGTGATAACAAATTCACTTGTTTGTTAGTTCTGAAGTTACTATACCATTAATATCTAATTGTGCTAAAAAATTATTTGATCTATTAGGTTCGTTTGTGAAAATATTGTTTCTGGTTCCATTGTGAGTTATTTGACATAGGATTTAGGACCTGAGTTTTTATTTTTATTTTTTTAGTTTTCAAGTGTTTGTGGTTGTTATAACATTTAAATTGGTAATTGTTTTTGAAATGTGAGTGTGCCGTCGATGGCCCAAGACATGGGGTTGTAACCTCCACTGCCTTAGCCAACTAACCAGGCTACCATTGACATTGGTTAAACAATTATTTTCATACCATTGGAAAAATGACATATTGACTTGTAGTTTTTCACATAATTCATAAAATATTTTTCTTAAATTATCTCTTTATTCATGATTGTGTTTTGAATAAAAGTCTTTTCTTTTGTCTATAATTTTTGTCTAAACACAAATTTTGTCTATTACATTTGTTTGAGAATGATCTCTTATTTCTGATTGAGTATGAGATTTCTGATTGATACAATCTTCTAATATTTCAGATTGTTGATCATTGGTTGTGGTATTTGAAGATATTGCGAATGTTGTCTAACTTTTGTTAGATCTACGTGTGTCACGGATGTAATTTTTTTTTTAATATTGAATGATTGTTCTATAAGATGATGTTGACGATCTCGGAGATTGAAAATCTGCTATTGACACTTTGATGTTCCTAGTAGATGAAAATTGTAGTTCAATAGTTCTATTTTCAAAAGTTATTGTTTGTGATAAGTCATTTTGTGATTGAAGCCTTGGTCATGTTTGTATCCATCACGTGGTTGGGAGATTGACCTGATCCCAACATATGGTCTTGGGAACTATTTATTTGTTATACTTTTGGCTGATGACTTATTTGAGTTTTCATAACTTTGTAAGTTATTTTATATAATAATGTTGGGGTTTTGAACCAGGTAGCATACCTTATCCTGATGTTTGGAGATTAAGTGTTAGTATATCTAAAACATTTGATCTAAAATTAATACTAAAAAATTTGGATAACATTGAAGTAAATTGGACCTAAGGGTGCCTATGTTATTCCCAACAGATAAACTTTAATTGACTGTGCCTATAATTCCTTAAATATACAAGGGTCGAAACATCTAATCATGTTCTTGTTAAAGGTTTGATTCCTATTTGAATTAGTCCTATATTGATATAATTGTACTTTTGTTGTTTGTACTTTTATTTTTAAACTCGGAGGTAAATAATTTGACTAGTTTTTGAGAAGTTATTAAGGGTATTGTTTGTTCAACTATTTTGATAATTTGTTTTGTTTTCTGGAAAAAAATTTGGGTTTGGGACTTTTGGATTTACCATTGTTGCAATTGTTTTTCTATTTCAGGTACTTGGCATTCTAAGCTATTAATTGTATTTGATGACCCTTGCCTAGAGGACGTGGAATGGGTTAATCTTGATAGAAAAGACATTTGTAATTTAAAATTTTTGAACGGGACTAACGGATCACCACGCGACCACCTAGGCCTAACAACGCCCTTTTCTCGCCTTAATAGGCTTTACCAGCTGACCTACAAAACTAAAAGGTTTTTCAAAACCTACCAACAATGTCTTGGCTATACTAGACATTATTCCTCTAAAAAATTTAAACGACAAATGGCTCTATAACATTCGCAATCCAGGACAATGCCCAAAGGTAAAGATTATCAAAAATATAATTGGATACTCTTAAAAGTTAAAATTAAATTATTCTTGATCTGGTTCCGTATTGTCCAAAACGTGAGATAATTACTCTTGTCCAAAATGTGAGGTAATTACTCAAAGTGTAAGTAAGAGCATCTCCAATGATAAAAGTTAAAATGGGGGATGAACCATCTCTCATTTTAATCAAAAGCTAAATTTAGGGTTCTTCCTATTTCTTCACCACTCCAACCACATCTTCTATTTTAACTTTTTCATCATTATTTTAATATATCTTCAACTTTTATATATCAATTTAATTTAAATTATACTATTATTAATTTCAACTTATATAATTATATTAGTTTCAATTATGTTATTATAATATTATTAAATATATTATTATTAATTTCAACTTAAATATATAATATTATTATTTTCAATTATACTATTATTTAGATATATTTTTTAATTATATTACTATTAATTTCAACTTAATTTAAATTTGACTAATTAAAAATTTTGGAATTTAAAAAAAAATTAGTATTAATAATTAATTTTAATCATTATTTAAATATATCTTCCACTTTTTATATCATTATATAGATAATTTTTTTTAATTATACTATTATTTAAATTAGTATTAATAATTACTATTAATACTTTTATCATTATTTAAATTAGAATTAATAATTACTTTTGTTTAAATTAGTATTAATTTGTTTTTAATTATACTATTAATATACTTTTTTAATTATACTATTATTTAGAGACTTTTGTTTTTATTTTTGATTTGTTTTTAATTTAGAAAACTAAATATTGAAAATATTCTATTATTATATGAGATATAGGGGATGGTTAATTTTTCCCTAAATTTAGGAAAAAGTTGGAGGTGGAGCTACTATAGGGGGATGATTAGAGGGATGATTTTCTGTATGAAACCCCTAAAATAGGTGTTTGGCTATTTTAGAAGGATGATTGTAGATGCTCTCATTTGGGTTCCGTATTGTTCAAAAAGTCAGATAATTATTCTTGTCCAAAAAGTGAGACAGTTACTCAGAGTGTAAGAGTTGTTTGCTTTATAGACAATAAACGTTAGGGGTGGGCAGGGATGGACTTCATCCCTATCCCATCCCGTTTGTTCGGGATCAGGACGAGATGAAACGGGATAGACCTCATCCCGACCTCGTCTCATCCCGCTTGTACTAAATTTTAGATTGAAAATTTAACATGCAAGATTGAAAATTTAACGTTTACCAAATACACAACTCTAAAAATAACTATATAACTTTCAGCCATTGATTATTATTTATCCATTTCATAAGCTTTTACTTCGTTTTTTTAGAACCACTATTGAAGATAGATATTTTTTGTGCATTGCTAACGAAAATGGTCAATGAGTTTGTCATTTAAAAACTATGAGGAACACACATTGTTGTTGTCAAGAGTTATGAAGAGGAAAAAAAAAGAAGGGAGAGGGTTTGAGTTAGATTCATTTAGATTCATTATCTATGTGAGTCTCATGGAAGTTTGTGAGAATAAAATAATCATGTCAATAAATAAAATAGTCATGTCAACAAATAGTTTTATACTACATAGTTCATTTTCAATATTAAAAAAGTCGGTTCGGGACGAGACGAGATGGGCGGGATTGAAAATCTTCATCCCGATCTCATCCCACTTTAGATTGGGACGGGACGGGAGTAAGACCAATAAAGATATAAAAAAATTGGGACAGAACGGGATCGGGATGGGATGTGATGTCCACCCCTAATAGACATACTGATATACCATTTAAATTTGAGTGAGACTAGGGAACCAGGTTTTGCAACCAAGATAATATGACATCGTCAAATGAGGTTTTTTATAATCTCGAGATACACATAAACTCTTTGGGGATTTCATCATTCTTTTGAGATCTTGCCACGTCACACTGATTGCAAAAACCTGATTTTCTAACATTTTTATTTAAATTATGAAAATGCTAGAAAACTAGGTTTTTGCAACAATGTTTTATAACCAGGGTGACGTGACATGATCTCGAAAGAATGATGAAATCCCCAAATTGTTTGTGTATCTCGAGATTGTAAAAAAACCTTCTCTAATGCATCTTGGTTGAATAACCGGGTTTCCTAGCCTCACTCTTTAAATTAAAAAAAAAAAATCGTATTTAATCATCCTTGAATCAATGCATCCATTTTTACTATTTTTAAAGTAAGTAATATTATCCTGCCCATTTCCAAGTGGTTCCGAAGATGATGATCCAACGGTGGATACCAGATGACAAATGTGTAGTACACATATCTTCACTGTACAAGCACCCAGAGACAATTTATTTTCCATGACTATAAAAAAACCAAAACCAGTCGTCATCTACTTAACTCCCTCCCTTTGGACGCTCCGTCTCCTCTCGGCTCTCACCAAAACGAAACCCATCGCAGGGGAGTGAATGAGAGTGAGAGAGACAGAATTCAGGAAATAATCTTCTTCGATCGATCGTTCGTTCACTTGTTCAATGATGGAGAGTTTCGCACTCTGCTCCCACTCCCACTCCCACTCCCACTCCACTGTAACCACCATCGCTTCCTCCTCCTCCTCCTTATCACGTAGACGATCACCTCTCTACAAATCCCACCACCCCTTCATTTCACAATCATTTCGACAAATCAACGCTCTCAAATCACCTCTCCTCCTCTTCCGTGGTTCTCCCTCCCGATTCCCTCTCGCCAAATCGAAACCTCTCGATCCATCCCCGAAACCGATTGTCCGAGCTTCCAATGACAAGATTCAGAGTCCACCCCCTCCTCCTCACCAAGGAGCGAAACTCCTCCCCTTAGCCATCTCAGTCTCCATTGGACTGATCGTTAGGTTCTTCGTCCCCAAACCAGTCCAAGTCACCACTCAAGCATGGCAATTGCTCTCCATCTTCTTGTCCACCATCGCTGGCCTCGTTTTGAGTCCTCTTCCCGTTGGCGCTTGGGCCTTTATCGGTCTCACCACTTCCATCATCACCAAAACCCTAACCTTCTCCTCTGCCTTTGCAGCCTTCACTAATGAGGTCATTTGGTTGATTGTCATCTCCTTTTTCTTCGCTAGAGGGTTTGTCAAAACGGGCCTCGGTGATCGGATTGCTACATACTTCGTCAAATGGCTTGGGAAGAGCACGTTAGGTTTGTCTTATGGATTGACCATCAGTGAGGCTCTTATTGCTCCTGCCATGCCGAGTACCACTGCAAGAGCTGGTGGTGTGTTCTTGCCCATTATTAAGTCCCTTTCGCTCTCCGCTGGAAGCAAACCTAACCATCCCTCCTCCAAGAAACTTGGATCTTACTTGATTCAATCACAGTTTCAGGTTAGTTTTGTTAGCAATTTCGGCTGAGAACATGACTTGGATTGTTTGATTCCTGAAATTCTTTAATTGGGAGATCGCAAGCAGTTTAGATGAAATTTGCTATTTAACCAGAAAGTGTTCACTTTAAGAATGCTTTTGTAAGAGAGAGACTGTTTGGAATTATGACAATGCTTTAATCTTCCCTGTTATGCAATGGAACAAAGTGATATTGATCTGGAAACCAGCCTTTTCTCCTTTGTTTTGACTAAAAAGTGCTTCCTGAAGAATAAGTTTATTCTTTCAAAAGGTTAGCCCAAGAACTAACGTTTTTTGGGAAAGTGGTTTATCATGAAATATGCTAAAAGCTAGATTGAGGTTTCATCAAGAGACTTTTGTATGAAAAAGCTTCTTCTGGTGCCCAAAATTAACAAAACAATGTGCATCTGAATGAATTAATTGGGTCATTCTAGCTCGGAGGTTCATTTTTTATACTAAAGCATGAAACTGGTTATACTTGCTTGTTTGGTTGAGTTATAATGGCCTTGTTCAATTAAAAAAAAAAAACAATTCATAGTCTTGTTACTTATTGGGCTTCAAAACAACCATTCTTAGGGCAGTCCCACTTCTACTTTATTTTGATTTCTTCCTCTACCTTTTCTTTCCAACTGTCAAATAGCGGGTGTGTGATGAACCTTTGAATTCTTTGTCATATTTAGTGAGCTCTGCAACATCTCTCTGACTTATTTTTTCTCTTGTGTGATGTGTGACAGTCTGGTGGTAACTCAAGTGCTCTTTTCCTAACTGCTGCAGCACAAAATCTACTGTGCCTTAAATTAGCTGAGGAACTTGGTGTCATAGTCACAAACCCATGGATTTCCTGGTTCAAAGCCGCTAGCTTACCCGCACTTATTTCTCTTCTAGTTACTCCATTTGTCCTTTATAAGATCTTCCCACCTGAGACCAAAGATACACCGGATGCACCTGCTATGGCTGCGAAAAAGTTGGAGCAGATGGGCCCTGTCACAAATAATGAATGGGTGATGATTGGCACAATGCTTTTTGCAGTCACACTGTGGGTCTTTGGGTATGTAGCGAAATACCTTATGCTTCAATATTTAGCCTTCAACTAAGTTATTAATGCGGCGAAAAATTGCCGATTAATTGCAATTCGGGGTTTGATCGAACCGAATTGGGTGAAATCGGTTGGGGTTTAGCGGACGCCAATTAATCGGCGAGTCACCGATTAATCGGCCCAACCGACTCGCCGATTTATCGCTATGTATAAAAAAAAATAACAATAAAAAATAAAAAAAACCTAAACTCAAGATTTTCATGTCATGACTTCCTTTATTCTTTCGTCTAGAATATATTGGCATAATCCTCTGGATGTGGAGTATTTTTGTTTGTACAAAGTGACCCCTCTAGAAATATTTTCGGCGCAAAGTAATACGATTTACCTTCATGGGTTAGTGGGATAGGTAGGTTGGTTCTTTCTGCTAAGTTTGACATTTATTTTACTTTTGAATGTTTGTCCTGGTAGTTTAGATGTTAAAACAATCTCCAATTTTTTTATTGTTTCTTTTTAAGTAGTTTGGTAGATAATTACTAAAGTTATATAATTACAAATTATACCATTTTGATTAATTATTTATTTTTGCAATGTAAGACGATGATTAAATTTTAATAATAATTTGAAAAAATTGACCGATTAATCCCGCTTAATTGTAATTCAGTTCTGGACAGCACTGCGACCGCTTTCCGATTTAACTGCATAGGTCTTCAATATATAGTATCTATAATACTTGAAACCTTTTCCAGTAAAAACCTTTTCCAGTAAAAGTTTGCTCATCTTTCCCTATCTTGTAGTTGGGAAGCTATTAAATTTTCCTCTTGTACATGAAAAAAAGAGCATCTCATGCAACACGAATTATTGAATTGCATCATACATCATGCAACCTTGTATCTTGGTGATAGATGAGAGAACTTTTATACAAAGGTTCACAAAGTGAACAATTAGAAAAAAAAAATTGATATGCTACTCACAGACAGTGATATGTGAAGCATATATATGTGCTTGATTGCTTGTTATAGTTAGTGACATGAACTAGTGCTAGCTAAAACACAATTCATTGGAACATGGCTTGGAAGCTAACTTAGCTTCTGGTTTGAAGTTAGTGCCAACTTCCATTGTATTTTTCTTTATCAGCAAAATATAAACTAAAATAATATATTAGTAATTAAAATGCACTTGTGGGTGAGGTGCTTACAAAGATAACATAAATGCAAAGAACACACCTCATACTTTACTAGGTAACTAAGGTAGTCAAAGCATTGAAGCGAAAGTGAAGCGAGGACCCTTCTTATCGCTTTAAGCAAAAAGCACAATGAACGCTTTACGAATGTAAAGCGGAAGTGATAAAAAAAATCATAATAAAGGTTTATAAAATGCAAATAAATGCATTTTACTTATGTTTAGGCTTTTAAATAGCAAATTAAGTTATAATGTTATATTAAGGATAACTAGTCATGAAATTTCCTATATAATTTGGACTACAATAATAATTAAAATTTCATCTATAATCTTCAATCAAGGATGCACGGATACCGACATGTGTGTCGTGTCGGACACGACACACCGACTCGACAATTTTTCGAAAACTAGGACTCGGGGACACGTTGACATGTCATACTATTTTTTTAATAAGTCATATAAATATAAATAATAATCTAATAAAGTGCCTTCTTAGAGTGTCTTGTAGAAGATGACATTGTTGCAAGAAAAAATTAAAGTAGATAAAAAGTATAGTAAAGAAGAAGTAGATGAGAGAAGAAGCAAATGAGAGAAAAATAAGAAACAAAGATTAAGAAGTATAGACTACCTCTGTGCTTTAATGGCTTTTTGCCCTATTTATCTTAAATCTTAATTGAAATAGTCATTCACTTTAGATAGATAAAAAACCATTATATTACGTGGTTACTTGCAAACATCTAAAAGTAAAAAATAAAACAAAGTTGGTTTTCGAGTCTTGATTGTGTCCTGACCAAGTTCTAGGTGTATCGGAGGCGTGTCTGACACGTTGACCCCATTGACCATGTGTCTGACACCTGCCGACATGTTGACCAAGTGTCTGACGTGTGTCGGAGGCGTGTCGAGCGAGTGTCGGATACAGATACGGCAAGTTTTCGAAGAGTCTGTGCTTCATTGTCTTCAATCAATCATCTAATTAAAGTAAGAAAAGAAAAGTAAATAGTTTTAAATTTATTTGAAGATATCTAAGTAATTAACAATTTTGATAGAAAATTTCCTATATTAGTATACTATATAGCAAATTAAAATATAGTTTTATGCCAATATTTTGATTTTAACTATTAAAAAATAATAAATAAATAAATAAAAAGACAATGAAGATCTTTGTGTAGACTTTAGAGTATTTGAAAATTGAAACCAATCTCTATTGTAAAAATATGTAATCCTATATTTCATTACCAAAATTTCTATAGTAAAAAAAAAATAAAAATAAAAAATCTCGCCTTTTGGCTTTGGCCAAGGCAAAGCATGTTTTCATTGCTTCGTTTCACTTCTCACTTTAAGTGGTCACTTTGGCTCGCTTTAACTACACTGAGCTAAACCGCTATCCCACTTAAACATGCATATGAAAAGAAATCCATTATGTGCTACCTGAAAACCTAACTGATGGCTTGCTTCTTGTATCACCCAAGATGCTTGGTGTGTCCCATATTGTTCAGCTATTATGCGATTACGTGCATGAGGCTCTCTGTACCAAACCGTCATAAGCACTAAACAACTTTCAATCTTTGAATTCCAAACCCCCTCTTGATTTCAGCCCATAGCTTGTAAGCTGATGTATTCCGGTTGACTTCATATTTTTAAAATATAGTTTTATATTTTATTTGGTACGGAACTTCACCCGCTTTCGTGGTAGACAATATGAAAATAGAACATGGTATAGATGAATTATCTTTATGACTATGCATATATACTTTCATTTGTAATTTTCCTTTTGAGTATATGACTGTTTTGAACTCCTTTGAAACCTTGTAGCAAACAAAAATTACACTGACAGTACTTCATAGGCGGACTTCTATAATAAGATTTTTAGGGTCAGCTCTAGATTGACTGACGATGAAGTTGCTTTTTGTGAAATGTGCTTGGAAGGATGTCTTGATGATATTAAGTTATCCTGCGAGAAGAGTGGGTTAGTTTTGCAACTTCCCAAGGATTTCGAGGACATTGTTTAATAGGCATTTGTAGTTGGCTGCTGTCAGGTATGCTTATTACATGGACTAATCACTAGGGTAAGCAATGAATAGGAAGATATGTTTCTTAACAATTAAGAAGAAGCACTTGCTATATCACTCCTATAGGCTTGCTCTACTTATCACAAACCTTGACAGATTGGAGAGAACCAATTAAGTGCATTTGTCCCTTCTGTTTGAGCTAATACGACTTCATGCTGCATTTTTAAGGAGAATGCCAGTGACTGATTAAACTTCTTTGTTATTACAGTCGTTTCTTGTTTGTGTTTAGATATCCTAGTTCATAATCTTGAAAACATGGTGGCAGGGAATGATTAAGTGTAAAAGTAGATATAAATGTTTTGATACATATTTGAGTGAGAAATGGCTAATAGTTGTTATTTTCTAATTCTACACCATTTTCCATGTTTCAATGCAAAATCCATGAGTCTCCTAGGGAGGTGGAGGGTATCACATGTCCTCAACATATTTTATTTATCACATTGTAGCTTGTATCTATGAAAACAACAGTCTAATTCATTACTTAGCTGCAAAACTAGGTCAGATTAATGATGTACCTTTCTTTCCCTTTATTCACTTCTTCACCATGAATGTGTAAAACATCAAGCAGCCCTTCTCTTATGTGTATCATGCCTTTCTTTTACCCTAATTTCCTCTTGGTGGATTCATAGGATCCTCAGGTTGCAATCTGATTGGTTTTCTTGGATCTAGATTGGTTTGTTGGAGCTTTTGTTTATATAGGAGTTTTTGTAGAGGTTCACATTGAGAATGTCAAAATGTGGGGAGATTCCTTTGACAAGGATATACAACATTCAGATTTTTAGGAACCGAAGTCTGCTGACACTTCTATCATAGCTTCAATGCACATGTTTTTCTTTGTTCCTGTTGTTTTTCTAGTTTTCTTACACACACTATTAATGGGACAATGCCCTTCTCTTGCCCTCTCCTTCTAATTTCTCTTCCTATTAGTAGTATTATATTATTGCATATAAGGTGTAATTTGGTTATTCATACAATGGTAATAATTATAAAAAAATTTGGATAGCCTTTCTGTCCCACTATAAAATTAATGTACCGCTGTAGGATGTCATACCCTCTTAATGGTCTATCCAGTACATCAGGATATTTTAATGGTCTATCCCATTGATAACTACAAATCAATCAAATGCAATCGGTGGATGAAGTTCAAAGATGGGAGTACACACAAGGAAGAGTTTAATCTTTAATTTTAGGTGGGGCGAATGCAACATCGAGAGAGACATTATGGGTGAGAGGTTAAGGATGATGGGTTGGTAAATTCAAATCGAAAGTGGTTATGTGCCTCAAGAAAGAACAAGCCTGAAGGCAATGTGTCAATATCAAACAAGGTTTGATACACAGCATATATTTGGCTGAATTCGATCAACATGTTAAACTTAAAACTTAAGGTCCAACACAAGGGGCGGGAAAAGGAGTCAATTAATAGAATTTCAAAGAAGAAATCAAAGGTCTTTCTAAGCATGGGCTTAGTAACAGCAAAGGAACCGTGGATCATACTTAAATTGGAAGAATACAAGGTGAATTTTCTAAATGGAGCTAGTCCCCTTGGACTTACATTTGCCTCTTTAAGTTTTTTTCCCAAGGTCTACTAGAAAAGACTCATGGGGCTTGAAAATTTTAGAGCCAACCCAAAATCAAGCAACAACCAAGTAAGATAACTCGGTTGGTGTTGGTGTTAAAGGTGGGAGTTAAACTTGAAAAAAGGAGAAATATAGTGGAATCAGGTAGGCTTGTCTAAAAACAAGCAGTTAGCCATTCATTGTTGCAATTTGAATTCCAAAATGTTAAGCTTTTGAGAAGCCGAGCAACCCACATGATGGAAATGCAAAACCAGTTGTTGGAAACACTGCCCGTTGCATTTGAGTTTACCTACAGTTGATATTCTAACTATGTCAAAGATGGATTTTGTGAGTACCATTTTTAGTCAATTCCGTGAGACGAAATAAGACGCACCGGTCTTGCCCTGTGCCTTATTCTATACAACAAATTAACAATAAACTTCATTTTTATAAAATTTCTCATGTTGGACACTCGGACACTCATTGCATACTCCATACTAAGATCATCATAACTTTTTCACATATTTTTCAAAAGTATCATTTCTTTACAAATGTCATAAGCATATTAGGGTGAGTTAGCACTGTATGTAACATTTATGTACATGTGAAAGAATATGACTAATAATGTAATATGTATTACTTAAAAAAGTAAATAATATTATAATGTACATGCATTACCCTGAAAATTTTTTTTTTCTTCATGAAAGAATATGACTAATAATGTAATACGTATTACTTAAAAAAGTAAATAATATTATAATGTACACGCGTGACCCTGTATTGTGTTTTTTTTAGCAGCGTGTTCGACATCTGGATATCTAGGCCGGACATGAACAGTGACACCTGTCCGTGTCATTGTTACATAGCTTATGGCTGACCCAACCCCAGACTTTGGCTTTCCTCTTCTTTTGTCGTGTTTTTGTGGGTATACACAGTTACACATATGACACGTATATTAACATTTCTATCACATCTGACATGTGCTTCTTGATATGTTTCTTTATTGTCTTGGTTAAAATTTTGGAATTGTGTTACTTATTAAGGGATTAAGTTTGAATGTATGTTATTTACAAAGCTGAGTCAGCCCATCTGTTAATGAATTGGTATTCGATACTAATTTATTTGAGTTTTGCAGAGATGCAATTGGTATCCCAAGTGTTGTTGCTGCAATGCTTGGTCTCTCTATTCTCTTGCTGTTGGGAGTATTGAACTGGGATGATTGTTTAAGTGAAAAATCAGCATGGGATACCCTTGCTTGGTTTGCAGTTTTAGTGGGTATGGCAAGTCAACTGACAAACCTTGGAATTGTGACATGGATGTCTGACTGTGTTGCCAAGTCTCTTCAGTCTTTTTCATTGAGCTGGCCAGTTGCATTTGGTGTTCTTCAGGCAGCTTACTTCCTTATCCACTATTTATTTGCAAGTCAGACTGGTCATGTAGGAGCCTTGTACTCTGCATTTCTTGCCATGCACTTGGCATCTGGAGTGCCTGGTATATTAGCAGCGCTGGCCTTGGCATTCAATACTAATCTCTTTGGTGCACTAACTCATTATAGCAGTGGTCAGGCAGCCGTATACTATGGAGGTACTAATTCTTATCGTTTAACAGCTCATTCTTTATGCTATTGTTCTTAAAAAGTAAAGGTGCAACATAATGCACTTGAGTAGTTCACACTTTACATTCGTAGACATTGTGAAACTGTATGAATTTTGAATAAATTCAGAGAGCATATGTAGACATTATATTCTAGTTACCAATCCAAAATTTGCCTTGTGATTGGGAGAAAGAAGATCGCTGGCGGGGCTGAGCTTTCTCAACAATGAACAAAAGAAATGATCGTATCCAAAAGAGTAGGAGGAGCCAAATTTGTTCGGCCAAGATCTAGTGCTTCCAAGATGGACAATAGTCATCTACCTACGGGTGGAATTGCTATTCTGGATGCAGAATGTGGAAGGGGCATTGGTGAAGAAGAGGAACTTCTTGGGCTCTTTCTTTGATCTCGAACTTGGAAATTAAGTAGGGAGTCAATATTTACATAATTTAGTAATTTCTTATGAATTTGAATATATACCACTGTTAAGAAAAACGATTCAAATCACCAAATGTGTCAAAAAATCTGAGGTGCAAGCACAAGAGTTGGCCCTGAAGTAATTACGTTAGCATCCAAACCAAGCCGAGATGTATCTTTTATACTGCTGGGGGTAAGCCTTGCCACCAGAATCCTGAGTCATAAGCCTCCTGCACTTTTAAAACCATTTTATGTATGTCCCAAGTCCCAGTTGCGTGCCCTTAGGGTTGGCAATGGGGGGGATTTTCCTCCCTCATTCCTGCCCCAGCCAAATTGTAAGACCTCCATATCCGCCCCGCCCGAGAGAGATTTCTCAAAGGGCACCTCTGACCTCATCCTGCTAATAAACAGGTTTCCCGCCTCAGGCTGAGAAAGCCCCTTTAACACAAAGCCCAACTCTCAGTGACTATTTTGTAGGCCATGTAGTGCTCCTTAAGTATGGCTTTGTGTTTTTGTAGAAGTAGAGTTCTTTTATTCAATGTGGGAAAAATAAGATAAATATAAGACATTTTTGTGCTTTTGAATGAGGCATTGAGGGTATATTTCTTTCTTGTGGTTTCTATCTAATGTAGGACAATATTTCACAACAAAGTTGGGATTTAGTCCGTTACCACTCAACAAGTCTATAAACTCAACAAGTCTATAAACTGTGATGTTCAAGTGGTTCATCACTCAAATCGGAAATGTGTTAATGGCTAAGAAGCACCGATACACACAAAAAATCCAATGTACCTGTGTCGGATTCACCCTCGATAATGATATGCCACCAATACACCCCAAATATAGTCAAAGGATGTATCTCATGGTCAATGGCTAAAGGGCCCAAATATGGCCAAACAAATTTCTTTTCACTATTTTTCTTTGTAAATTGCAAGACTAGGATGTGATATGAGCAAATTTTATTGGATGTGCATGTTTAGGATGCATATATTGATGAGTTATGACAACTTTTTCGTGTTTAACAAGTTAATGAAATGATAATGATATGACTTTGATAATTATGCATTTATATTTATGGTTTATAAATATGATTCATTAATTTATGTTACCATATTTTTATTTTAAAAATATATAATAACATTATTGTAATGTCTTATTATACCTGTACTCGTATCTTCAATTTTGGAAATTTGCCGTATTCCTGTAAAGGTTTTGTACCCGTATCGGTTTCATGCCCCTACGAATACCCGTATTCATATCCGTGCAAGCTAGATGCATGGCCACTTTGACTATGTAAAATACACTTGTAATATCCTATTATGTGTACAGTGTTTCAAAAAGAAATTGTTGTGTAAGCTACATCTGGATAGTCGTGGATCTGAGGGAGGATACCCCTATCCTTGAACCCGAGTCGACTTTTGGTCTACCCCATTAGGAGTGGGATTTGAGAAGAGGGATTTATTTGCCAATCCTAACTATATTCGACTTCTTGTATCCCTGCCCTGACTTGACCCTACCTAATGAGGCGGATACGAGGATCAATAAATGGATATGGGATCGTGATGAGGAGGTAGACTAAAACTAGATTTTGGTTTGGGACAAGGTCGGTGATGGAGGAATCTTCCGCCGGATCCTAATTTCTCAGATATAATTACATAAAAATTATTTCACATACAACACTAGATTTTATGTGTAAACATTTCAACCTTAATCAATGGAAGGCAAGTATAGAGGGTAAATAAGCACTATAATTAACTTAGACAATCTAGTGCTAAATCTCTAATTTGTTGTAAATGTAATTGTCCCCCGTTAGATAGAAACCACAGGAAAAGATCTCTAATTCAAAAGCACAAAAGCTCTCAATTTATTTGTCCCATATCAAGTACGAAAATGCTAGAAAACCATGTTTTTATAACTAGGTTTTGTAACCATGGTGACGTGGCGTGATCTTGAAAGAATGATGAAATCTCCAAAGTGTTTATGTGTATCTCGAGGTTGTAAAAAATCACCTCTAACAATGCCACATCATCTTGGTTATAAAACATGGTTGCAAAACCTGGTTTCCTAGCCTCACTCTATCAAGTATGAACCAAAGTAAAAGGAGCTTACTTTTATTTGAAGTCAAACTAAAAGGAGTTCTACTTCAATAAAGGACAAGGACATCCACACCTTATGGTGGGCCATTTTCGGCCCACGCGAGAATTGGGTGGGAGGATTTTTTTTTTTTTTAAGGTGGGGGCGGGGGGGGGAGGAAGATTTGGGGTGGGCGGATATGTAGGTTCAATAATTTGGCCAGGCAGGAATGGGGATGGTCAAATCCTCCCCATTGCCATCCCTACTTGCTTGCCCTTCCTGTCTCTGCTTGATAATCAAGTTTGCTTCCCAATTTTTTTTCTTGCCAGAAATTCTCTTTACAGCACAAATGATTGACAAACACATGAAAATTAGATATTATATGATGTAATTGGGTTTCTTAATTATTAGTTAAATGTGTTAGTAGGTGGACTGGACTTACAAAGGCCCATATTAGAGTGAGGGCACTAGCCATCTATGATTTTAGGATGGTTGAATGAATATGAAAATTTGAGTTTATTTATCTTTGTTTTCATAGTTTTAGGTTGTTAGCTTTAGATTTAAGTTAATTGTAGAATACATTATATATATATATATATATACACTTTTTTGTATTAGGATGTATGACAAGTTTCTTGTCCTGCGATTAATATCTGTATGATAATATTGGATCTGACAATCTTCCATTTCTATTTTTTCCTGACAGCTGGTTATGTCGACCTGCCCGACATTTTCAAAGTAGGTTTTATAATGGCGATAATGAATGCTGTAATCTGGGGAGGAGTGGGGACATTTTGGTGGAAATTTTTGGGTCTCTATTGAGTTCGGCTTATCCTGTAAGTTAGTACAATTTTTTTCCCTGGCTTAGTTTTTTGTTCCAGGGCATAGTGTAAACAGCTCATTAGAACTGAAGCGGTTCTCCCGACTTTTGCTTGATTTTCAAACTCTCAAGTTCCTTATCAGCATTGCGCAATAGTGGTAATCCATTGAATCTAGGAACTAAATGGAATATACAAATTTTCATGTTATTGAGATGTTGCATAAACCATTCTTTCATTTATATCTGGATTTTCATCGTAGATAAGGATGTAATGATTGCATGGCAAGCTAGACAAACTCTGGAGGTCTAACTGTAGGAAAACCAATGATCTTATAATTCTAATTTTCTGCTAAAATAATAGTTGATGAAGTAGTGTATGTTGTTCATTTTTGTATATTCAGATTACTGACCCAAAGCAAAACACAGACAAAAATTCAAAAACTAGGCCGTCTTATTTGGTTCCTAGAGGAATTTGGAATAGCACTTTTGTTTCTGGCTAGCTCATGGAGTTAATTTGAGATCCAGTGACTGCTTTTCTCGTGTCTGAGATTTTAAAGTATTGCAAAATAACTTCCTTGCGACTCTAAATAGCCTAATGTTTTATCCTCAAGTCCCCCCTACCCCTTTATTGAGCAACCTGGACTGTGTCCACCGCTGTATAACTCGGCCAGAAGCTTAGAGCACCATGGACTATTAGTGTTTCATCTGTTCCGTCTTCACCAGTGGCAGCAATTCACATTACGCTATTTATTGTCAGAGCATTGTTACTTGCGCTAAAATTTGCCATGGATAAGGCTATTGAAATTTCTACCTTATTTTGGAACTATCCCTTTCTCGATGATGTTGTCTGTTGCGGCACTTGAGGGCTTCTAAAGCTGGGGTTGATTGATGTTCTGTCATGTATGAAACCCTCCAAGGAGACTATATATTGATAATTAGGTTTTGTCTCTCAGGATTCATATTAAATGGACTGTAACATGTGTTTTGGACAACATGTCACGTTTAGGTTGGGTTTGAGTACCATCTATAGCTAATGAACTCCATGTAATCTTCGTTGTCATGCTTGGAAGTATCTGGTAGAAACAGCAAAGATATTGTCATAATGCATTTAACAGAATAAAACACAAAATGGTTTCGAAGAAATTTTGTAATTGACACAAGTGTCAATCAAAAGTAGAAATGGTTGGTAAGCCCCGATGACGATTGCCTATATTTTGTCATAATAGATCTACATAACCATTATGAAAACGATGACAGACTATAGCATCATCTCCTACCAGCACGTTTTGGAAGTATAATCATCGATGAGGCTCACTGTCAAGTTAACAGAGTAGATTCATTGAACTAATGGCAGTTGGTTGCAAAACTTTGAACAATGTTGTCAGTTTTCTAGTTAGTATAGGATAGAAAAGATGATGTCAATGGTGCACATGTACAAGGGATGGGAACAAAATTTACCTTGAAGAAACTGCAGAGTTGATGCAGGCAGGCAGTTATGTTCAAGTTGCATTCGGACATTATGAGCCTGACAAGCCCCACAGCCACAGGGCAAATCACATGTTAAACTACTACTAGGGAGCCAAAGGTGTACAAGTTGAGTTGGTAGAGGTGTAGCAGATGGTAACACACGACACAGATTCGAACCCAGCCGGCGGCATGGAACTATTCATTGGTTTTTGGTTTTTACATGTAATTATTAAGAATAAGGGAGGGCAAAATTGTATAGTAAAAATAGAGTTGAAGACATACTTTTTAGTGTTCATTTGGGAAAGAAGAGTTATAGCAGTAGAGATAGAGATTGGATGGGGTGGAATGCATCCAAACTGCTGTAGTGGTGAAGAAGGGAAATTCAATTTACAATTCATCAAAGTGAAATTCGACCTGGAATAATTGTTGAAGCATATACATTTAGATGAGCTTAAAACTTAATCTGAATCCATATTTACTTGACTGTGTGTTTGCATATCAAATCCCAGTCTACTTTGGGTTTTGGAAACAACATATTCTAGGGGTGGGCACGGGACGGGATGGGACGAGATATACCCATCCCGTTCATACGGGATCGGGACGGGATCAGCGTGCTGCCTGTGACTGCTGCGAAAATTATCATCATATAAGAGCGTGAAAAATAACTTTCTTATAATTAGATATAGAGCGTGAAAAATAACTTTCTTAAACCTACAAGCAAATTGCAGGAATCTGAAAATAGTTATGGATAACACCTAAGCAGTGAAATACCCACCAATATAGAGGCGACCCCATGGAAAACCCAAGGTCTCGTAAACCATATCAGCTCTTGAATATACGTTCTCTGACACTACAAGATAACTCCTATTGCCCGAGGGTGAGTAGCATATTACCTAGCAGACTTTAGTCTTAAACCAAATTAATAATGGATAAAAAAGACATGTCTGAATATGTCTCTCAAGATGCTTATAACATTGTATATGTAACGAGTACGTGATTGATTGCAAACCTCCCTCAAGTGCTAATCTAGTTGGGATGTTTGGGAGAATTCAATTTGCTTTTGTTTTCATCTGTTTTCTCCTTGAAACTTCAGATAAACCCAGAAATGATAGCCTCAAGAGACACTCATATATAGTCTAAATCGATATTATATAATATATAAAACCTAAAATAAAATAAATGAAATTCAAATGCAATCTTGAACATCAAAAGATGAAGATCCCAGAAAGGATTCAAATGCAAACACCATGAGTTTCTGTCAGTCATCTTTAAGTTTATATGAATAAAATAAATAAATAAATAAAATATTAATAATAAATATTAAAAAATTAGCTCGGGACGGGACGGGATTGGCGGGATTGAAAATCTTCATCCCATCCCATCCCATTCTAGATCGGGACGGGACGGGATCGAAATGAAATTATTCAATCCCATTAAGACCCGAAAAAATCGGGACGGGACGGGATCGCGGGATGGGATGCCCACCCCTATAGCATATTCAGTAACAGCCTAATAGGCAACTTGGTGGACTCTTGAATGCATGTTGTTTTTCTTGACAGGGGATGAATGGATAGGGTTTGGATGTACCATCATATCTTGTAATGATCGAGTATGGTCTATTCCAGAATTTGAAAACTATCAATATATCATTTATTTTTATAGTCTAGTTGTAAAAACTTAATGTGGGCAACAGTGTGACAGGTATTGAGAGCAAATAGGAAATTAGAGTAGAGGGACTTTGTAGCTTTGTGCACACACATCTTGGTCTGTATACATCTGTAGCTGGAGCCTGATGTGCATCTGAATACATCATTAGCTGGAGTTGGATGTGCATTCGGTCTACCTACCAGTATGGATTGCTAAATGCTTTCAGAGAGGCCAACATTGTTCAAATCTATAAATACTAAAATTAAATTGATGAAAAAATCAAGGATTCATAATCTGTAAAGTAGGGCAAATGTGAGATTTATTTTTCTATGAGTAGCAAATTAAATTGAGGAGAAAGAGAAAAAAAAATCAAAAATTCTCTTATTCTCTGTTTTTTTGAGATTTAAATTTCAGACACCGTGTCATTCAAATGAAGGTACGTGGAGAAAGTAGGTAGCATTCCTGAATATGTAAAAGATCAAAACTCTAGCTTTCTTGTAAGCAATAAGTTGAAGAAGAAATAAAATTGTAAAACACATTCCTTTCATGCTAACTTGGAATGTCTGTGAAAAGTGTTGATAACCCCCAACTCATGTGTTAAGTTATCAAGAAAACCCAATCAATTGCTGTTTGTTAATCAGATTTGGTATTTGTTACAAAAGATTTGTCAATCGGTTTTCTAATTTAGATAATCTGATAGGAGGGGAGCCAAACAAGCTATCTTCCTATCCGATTTAAGCTATTTTATATATTTTTGATCTGCAAATTACCTAGCTAGTATCCGCCCGCAGGTGTGGTGTGTCATCAACAAAATTGTCATATGCAAAATGAAACAAAAAATTCATAATGTGGTGTGGGAAGGAGAGTAACCAGTTTATTTATTGATAAAATGATTTAAGTCTAAACATTTTCAACATATAAAAATCCAACCCCCAAGTTTAGCTATATCATCTGTATGTGTTGGGGGTATACTATACTATATTATATAGGGTGTTTGAATAAATTGGCAAAACCAACCTAAACTTTCAACAAACTTTGAATTCCTTGTGTGTAAAATAATGGGTCCATAACTTTGCCTTCCCTTCCCTTCCCTTCCCTTGCTTATTATGATCTCATGTGTCCAGTATAAGACACTACACTAATATGTCCTTTGAGAGCACTAAAGTGAAAGTTTCGTGTCCACACATGCATGCTACTCTTCCTTTATATGGCCCCACACTGTTGGGAAAGTCAAAAAAAGAGATTTTGGCAAAGAATCTCCTCCGTAAACTTGTCAGATTTATAACTAGTACTTTCCAGCTTATCATCGATGGCCAGAATTGATTTGGGGATGTGGGCAATGAAATGGTTTGTGTATTCAAAGCTGAAAGACCCAACTCACATGTTGATGTGATTAGTTGAGTTGGGGGTCCTACCAACATGAAAAACAGCTCTTTAGGAAATGGGGTGGGCTCCATTTTTATGATTGTTATTTTACAGCTAAAACCAACTTATTGCCTGCCTTTCAAAAGTAGCAAGACTTTTTCCCCATACACGGTTAGAAAAGGAGCGTTAGATAATGTTATGTCACGAAAATTCCAGGGGTCGAGGGAGGGAACGAGGGAAAGGGGCGAGCACTCATCCGCTTCGAGATGAGTAATATCGCGTATCTTGAAACTAATACGCTCATTTCGAGACGGATGAGTGGTTACCACCCATCCCTCGCTCCCTCCCTCGACCCCTAGCAAAGCTCGTTATGTTAACAAGCAGGGGTGACCATGTCATCTCGCAACTGTCATGAAATTTTTTTTTTTTCTTTGGGTTTCATCAATCCATTCCGATTTTATCCTTACATAGAGTGGGATGGAATAAGAATAAAGATTTTCAATTTTATTATTACATTAAAAAAATTATTTAATAATTATTATTTAATCAAACTACTTTTCTAAATGAATGGAAAGTTTATGATATGCATCTACTTTTTGAAAATTTACTTAATTGATTTGGTACTATTTGTTTAGGTAAAAACTTTAATTTGGATATTTTAGGTTAAATAAAATCTATGAAAATTTATGTTTTTCACATTTTAGATTGATTATAGGACAATTAGAAAATAAAGGTAAATGATGGTTTAAGTTAGTTTTGCACTGTGAGTTTATGTAGTTGGAGAATATTGCTCTTAATTGTGTATTGTATGAATGATATTTCAATTCTTACCAAAATATGCAACACAAATCTACGGAGGGGCTTGTTCCATCTCCCATCATTCACTTGACAAACTTAATTCCACTGTAAGGTAACATTTCACAAATTTTAAAAAATTTTATACTGTTATGATGAAAGTTATATGTACATAAATTAAACATTATTGGTGCGTGAGAAATGTGAAATGAAATTCTTTTGTTATTTTTCACTGGAGGACTATTTAGCATATGCTTATCATGTCCCGTTCCGAACCAGTTTGGAATGAGACGAGATCGGGATGAGGTTTATCCCGTCTCAATCCCAAACGAATAGAATGAGATAGAGATGTTGTCCATCTCGTCCCGTGCCTAACAAGTGTATTAGTTGTGCTATACATTTATTCAAGTAAGGTATACTTGTGCCTTTGACACTCTCCAAATGGATTACTAAATTATCAAATATGAAAACAAATTATGAGTTAAGAGATCCTTCATTTATTATTAAGGTACCACTGATTTTGACTCAATTGTAGTGGATATGTTTTTGGAATCCAAAGGTGGTTTACTTGATGAACTCGCAATCTTTTTCTTGTTGATTGGCAAAATTATTTTCCCCTTGATGCATCGTGACTTTGGAGGTTTCACTTTCACCAAATTAGCTTTGTTATGTGGCCATCCAATTTTGCTAGGTAACCAGATTAGCCAACCATTTTATGGTCAGGGTTGGGCCTTTTTACAATTTGAGAATGAGTAAAATTGTAAAAAGGCTCAACTCTAGCAAAAAAATGGCTAACTGACCTGGCTACCTAAAATTGTTGGTGGTCATCACTTCAATTCATACAAATATGGCAGACCCCTATTCGTGCATCGAAAAATCGCCAAAGCTTACAAAATCTCCACCTTGTTAAAGTTGGGCTTATTTTTATATATAGATACAAGTGGCAGCTGAGAGAAGGTTCATGCTATTGTACTCGTAATGGTAACGAAGTTTATCACGTGCCTCTAAAGCTGTTGGAATTACAAGGTACAAAGCGATTGTTCGCAACCAAAGAGGGTTAGTGGTTGTGGATTGTGGTAGTGGGAGGGATTGACGAAGGATGCGATAAAAAGGACTATTGGCAATGGAGATCGGAGAAAACGGTGGTCGGGCTATGATCAGATAGAGGAAGGGAGATGACAGTGATGGGTTGGGGCTTTTGTTATATGTGCGAGACTAATTTCGACATTCAGAAGATGACGGAGTGACAAACATCTACTTTTCCATTCTTGTTAGAGAGTAGATTACGGTGTGGATGTGGTCAATATTTTATTTTATTCTAAAAATTAAAAAAATAAGTAAGAATTAAATTTTAAGGAGATTTAACTAAATTTTATAGATAATATTTAAGAGGGTTGACTTTTGATTGTAACAAAATATGAAATGTGAAGGATAAAATGGTAAAAAAAAATGTAACAATGTTTTTTTTTTTTTCATTTAAAAGACACAAACTCGTTGTAGCCATTTATATACGTATTGATTTTGCTTGTAAATACCAAAAAATCTAAAAGTTAGAGTTGAAGACACACATTGTTCGTCCCACCCTTGTGTCGTTGTAATAGTCCAAATGGTAGTTTGATTTGTCTATTTAAGTGCTTTCCATAATGGGCTTGGTGTTAGTCTGTCAGCCAGCCCATTTATGTTAGCCCATGGTGAAAATGACTATACAATACCAGCCTTTATTTGAAGGCAGTAGTACGACTACGAGAAGTGGGTCCACTAAAAAGGTTTATTGAAGATTGGTAAATCTAAATCATGTAAAATTGAATCTTGACATGTATGAATTATTTGGAATTCAGTTTGATGATTATTAGCTAAGTTTTTTTATTATCCAAAGGAGCTCTAATTCTATTGTCAAGATAAGGTAATGATGGTGATGAGGACGACTAACTAAAGACCATATAGCAATCACAACATCAAGAGCACACAATGCTCATTGTGATTGTGATGTTGGTGCTGTTGAAACCAGTAGTAAGTACCATTTGCACTTGAACTTGATTGAGTTTCCCCAACTTGTACTGCTAAAACTACAATTAAGTTCATTTTCAAAATTGAATAGCTTGTTAGGGGATGATCTAATACCAAGTGTTGTTTGGAAAGTGATTGTTAACAAAACATTATAATTACAAGTTTTTTACTGATTCAAATTCAACTACATATCTAACTTCATTCTACTTTTACAGTACAGATTGATGGAGTTAAACAGACATGACATCCACTCATCCATAACTCAAGGAAAGTAGCTCCTTCTACGATGGAACTTATATGGAACACAATGTAAGATTGCCCTCAATTAGGCCTAGCTAGCGTGTAACGGCACCAAAATCATACTGAATATTATGATCGATATTTCAACTTCAGTTACTGAAAATGATCTGATTTAAATAATAAGATATCATCCTGTCGACAACTTCCTTAATCTGAACTTCTTAACTACCGTTAAAGAAACACTGACATCGTCTATAATTTTTGTTACTAATACTTCATCATCACATATCGATCACTTTTGCTGGAAAAAAAAAATGCATGCAGAACTACAATGTCCACACAACTTGGGTGCTCATACTGTTGAAGCAGATTGGGTGATTATCAATGGCCAAAGTGATTCAGATATGTACATAAATTCCATGCATAGATGTACGTTCAGTGACTCGAGTTTATAAAACCAATTCAACCTGCACGCTTGCTTGATATAGAGTGTTTTTTTTTTTCTTTATTACTAACAAAACGAGTAAAAGGCAAAGAGTGACTGCCATATTTGACTTCTATTTCAACTTTCTTAGTTTTTCTTCCTTCTGTTCTGGTTGCTCTTTCCAACTTGACTCACCAAGTAGGGCGGGAGGGCAGAGCACCAATTAAATGGCCACGGTTTCGATGTGTTCACACCATTAGTAAGAATGTCATAAATTGAAAAGAAATTAATAATGCAATTAAGTAAATAAATATTGGTTGGAAATAACATGTTTGAAATGACAAACACGCTGCATTTTTTGTCACATCGCATAATAATATACATTGGTTAGGTTGACAAGATTATAGAGATTGATTAATTGATTTGTAGTTTAAGGTTAATTAAGAGTGAAAAGTAGTTTAGGGGCTCTTTCATATGGAAGGAACAGTTAGGTTGTTATAAATTAGATATTTCTCAACTTGTTATATTTTACGCTAACTAGAAATTGAAATTGATATTTGTGAAAGTTAAACACCTCTCTCAGTCTATAGAAAAGGTTGACATATAAAATTTATAGAAATTCCTATCACAGCATTAACATTTTTATTTTTATTTTTATTTTTTTTTGACAATTTACAAGGAAAAAGGTTGTTACGGAGGTTTCCATATAGGGATGTTTTTATAAAGCATTCCACGACCTAGTCATCATATATCATATACCATATCAAGTTATAATCTAAGGTTCTTTGTCACACTTTTATGTTAAGAGGTCCAATAAATTTGTTGTGAGAGTTCTCTCGTGACAGGTTTTAGATCATTTATATTTGTTGATAAATCTCAAAACTCTTTGATGATACATTAAATAAGACTCGAATTACGATCATATATGTGGGCAAATATCATCTATCATGAAAATCAGGTGATTTAGTTCAGACCCGACCTGCAAAGCCTGAAAAGGCAGATCCAGTCATTAATACCCATAAAAGCCTTTTAGAACAAATCATAATCAGAGGCTCGAATCTCTCCCTTAAAGAGGAGAGTAGTTATGAAGGAAACGACTCATGGCGTGAATCACTACTTCAAGGACGTATCTCAATGAAGATGGAGATTGTTACAAATAACATCTCCCTTTATCATGCCCCACATGCTTAAGTTACGCAAATAATTAATAACGGACATTATATACTTAGGCATCAGAGTGTCTTCTGCCACAAAAAAGGTAGGCTTTATATAATGTAAAAGGAACATTCGACAAATGTATGCAATTTCAACTAAACTATATCCAAATTTAGTATTATCCCACATAATTACTTAGGCATCAGAGTGTCTTCTGCCACCAAAAAGGTAGGCTTTAGCAATCTAACCTTGTTTTGCAGGTTAGACCACTACATAACTCCGCCAACCACGTTTGAGAGAACCATGAAATTGTTGCCGAACTTCGACGACCAAACTTTGAAGGCAGTGAACCATAAGGAGATGGCACCCAGAGTGATGGAATGCCAATGAACATAGCGATGGAATTCCTTCACATTATTTATTCCGCATCAAGTAGAAGCCTGAAGAAACTATCAGGGAATACGTTACTCGTTTTACTGATGAGTTAACCATGATCGAAGGATACAGCGATGACATGGCCATAGCCACTTTCATTTTCGGATTAAAAAGAGGGTTGTTTTACAACTCTTTGAACCTGTATCCCTTGAGAAACATGACGACTTTATTAAAGACCGCTCATAAGTACATCACCCTCGAGGAGATGTTGGCTACTAAGAAGAATAACGAATCTAAGAAAAGATCTTTCCCAACAAATCGGGAGAGGAAAGAGGAAATACGAAGAGATGACAGGCTACGGGAGGAAAATGGCCAGTCAAAAAGGCATCGGACCAATGACATGTCCAAATTCAGCAAACAAGAATCTGGGAAGCTTGAATCTGAAAGACCCAGACATGAACGGTCAACGAATGTGGTCAACACGACATACAAACCGTTCACGACTTTGAAAACAAGTCGAGCAAATGTCCCGAAGTCCATGGCAAAGTGTTTTATATCAACCAAGTATTGCTCTTTCTACAAGGATCACAGACATGAAACCGAAGTGCAAGCGCTACCATGGGGTCAGATGAGCAGCCCAAAAAGTTGATATATGTCATACATGGCGTAGCTGGAGAGAAAGAACGATTTAACCGATCATGGAAGCAATTAATCCAAGATTTACGAAAGATAAAGGACAATCTAACCGATCACAGAAACAATCAATTCGAGATTTACGGACAAAGATCCAATACTTGGAGCCTTCCGTACAATGCGTAGAACAACCCAACGAACTTTGATCTTCTTCGAAAAGGATGCAAAAAAAATTTCATTTATGCCTTAGTGATTTCAGTATTGATAGCCAGGTGCAAGATCTAGAGAGTACTAGTCAATAAGGGTAGCTCAGTCAACCTTCTCTACCTGGCGCCATTCTGCAAGATGCAATTCAACGAAGAAATGCTTACACCCAACGATCAGCCAATAGTAGGTTTCAGCGGAGAACAATGTCGCCCACTCGAAATATTTGATTACCAGTCGATGCAAGAGAACTGGGTAGACAAGTACCACTAACAAACTTCCTTGTTGTCGACGCTCCATCCGCATACAACACGCTTCTCGATTGACCTTGGATACACGTGATGGGTGCAGTGTCCTCTACCATGCATCAATGTCTGAAGTATCACTGACGACGACATCGGGGTCATCAAGGGAGATCAGGCAGATACACGTAAATGCCACTACGCAACAATGAAGGCCCCGAACAGATAGCAATCACATCACGACTAGAGAAGCTGCTGCAGGAACTTGGTCAAATGGATTCCGACCTCCCATAAGACAATGCAACTTCAATCAGTCCAAAAAGTCGACCAAATACTAGACAACTAGAAGAAGAAATAACTTCAGTCTAATTGGATGGTGAAGAGGGAGGAAAAACAATTCGGATTGGCACAAAAATCCATCCAGAACAAACTGAGAAGCTGGACAATGAAAAACATGGTAGACATTGACCCCTCCGTTATTACTCAAGGACTGCAAGTCAATCCGGACAAGAAGCCAGTCCGATAAAAAATAAGGCACGTTGCCCCAGAACGCAACCAAGCAATAAACGATGAGGTGCATTGTCTAATTAATGCAGGGATGATCAAGAAATCTCACTACTCGAACTAGCTGGCCAACACACTTTTTTGGTCAAAAATAAAATGGCAAGTGGAGAGTATGTGTAGACTACATGGATCTGAACAAGGCCTGCCCAAAAGACAGTTTCCCACTCCCACGAATAGATCAAATAGTGGACGCCACTGCCGAACACGAACTCCTAAGCTTCATGGATGCATACTCTGGCTACACATCAGATAGGCAAGACCATGGAGGTGTATATCAATGATATGCTAATAAAAAACTTACACAAAAAATACCACATCAAAGACCTCGAATAAGCATTCTTTCAGCTTTGAAGATACAAAATGAAGCTGAATCTAGAAAAGTGCACATTCGGAGTAGAATCAGAGAAATTCCTTGGGCATATGGTCAATCAGAGAGGAGTCGAAGCAGATCCGAAATAGATACAAACACTCCTCAACATGTAGTCAGTCACTCACTAACATCAAGGGTGTGCAAAGCCTCAATGGTAGAATATCAGCTTTGAACAAATTCATTTCAAGATCGTCAGAAAAATGTCTTCCATCCTTCAAAATTTTGAAAGGGAACAAAACGTTCAAGTGGAGTGAAGAATGTGAAAAATCTTTCCAAAGCTTGAAGGCGTACATGGGAAGTATTGAACTACTATCTAAGCCAAACACATGAGAAACGTTGTATTGGTACCTATTAGTGTTTGAAAATGCAGGCAGCTCAATATTGATACGAGAGGAAATTGGCGCACATAAGTCAAACTACTACGTCAACAACACATTTGCGGACGCATAAATTAGCTAGCCGACTTTAGAGAAACTGGCACTCGCTCTGGTCGTATCCCCAAGAAAGCTACGATTGGACAACCACTTTAGTCGGTGTTGCACAAACCAGAACTATCCAAAATAATGATGAAGTGGGCAATAGAGCTTGGTCAGTTCGATATCAGTTATGCTCCTAAGATTGCAATAAAAACTCAAGCATTAGCAGATTTCATTGTTAAATTCATGGGTGTCTTCAGAAAAAGATGCATACTTTTTTTCAATAACAAGCGTCGATGATGGCGCGGGTTCATATGGAGGAGGAAGCGTCTGTTCTTCATCAACCGGATCACTTGGCATATTCGAAACATATTCCTCATTGTCAGCGTCTTCGAAGATTTGGTTAGCCAAACCACGATATCTTGACAGATCGATACCCTCCCGTAACTCCATATAATCGATGAGGTCAAGTCGACCATCAACGATCCTTTTTCAGTCCGCTACCTCTACAATCTTCAATCTATCCGCAACTGCTGTAAGCTCGTTCTTGGTCGACACAAGTTCTCCCTCAACAATGGTGAGCCTCGCAGAAGCTTCTGACTTAGGAGTATCAAGCTCAGCGGTTAATTGCACCACTCGTTTATCAACAACCTCACGAGTGGCAAATTGTTCAGCAGTAGAATGCATGGCCTCATCACGACCAACCTTCTCACTAGATAACTCATTCTCAACAACTTGTATGTGATTTTAACCGACAAAACCAAACCGATCAAAAATATATAATAAATAATATATATTTTACATAAAAATATTATAATATGTTTAAAATAGTCTGTTGGTTCGGTTTTAGTCAGTTTGGTTCGGTTACGGTTTGCATAAATTAAAATTGGTTTAATTTTGTTAATGGTCGGTTCGGTTTGGAATTTTTGAAACCAACCAAAGTCGGTTCGGTTCACGGTTTAGATGAAACCAACCAAAGTCGGTTCGGTTTTCAACCCTACTCCACGAAGGCTACCTGATCATGCACAACCTTGTAATCTGACCCCATTACCCCAACATAAGTGAGGTGATTCATCCCCTCCATTATTTGCTTAAGACCTTGATCGAAGTGATTACTAAGCTGATGCACGAGCATTGGAACTCTCTCAACCAACCGCCTATGCCACTCGAGAATGAGATTGCGCGCACTATCCTGCAAGTTTATCTCTGAGAACTAGTTGAACTTCCCATCCGATTTAATATAGATATCTTCATGGTTGGGTTCCTTCCAACCAATATGTGGATGAAGGATTCGAGGATCAGGAAGAATTGACGCCCCGCCCCCGATAGCCGGATGGACAGTTGTAATGGCAGTGATGACAGAAGTACCACTTTTGCCATTCTTCTTAAAAACATCAGTGGCAAGAGTAGGACGAGCAGGCAACTCTTCTTCGTCAGTAGCACGATTAAGAAAATGAGGAGGAAATTTAAAAGTTTGACCACGGTCAACATCCTTCTCGTCGTACATCAGGTTGTACCCGAAGTCACTTATGGCCTTCGTGCTAGTTGGATCCCGAGACCGCTCGATAGCAAGCTATAACATTTTATTATTGATGACACGAGGGCCATCATTAGACCACTTGGCAAAATCATGAACGCCATGAGTAGAAATGAGGTTTCTCTCATGCTCGTCTAACAGAAGGGACACCTCCTTATTGCTACTCTCCAAAGTTTGATTAATCTCCTCAGCCTCTTGAGCATAAAGTTGAGCCTCATCTTTTTGCTACTTTCCCAGACGATCTTGGACAAAAAACAATAGGAGTAGCCCCCCTGAACAGAACTACAAAGACGTTTCCTCTTTGGGACATGGCCAGGGCTAATCACCAATTGCTTTGACGGAAGAAACACGCTCCCCTCGTCAGAAATGACGACATCGATAGCACGAGCAATAGTGACTTCAACGACTCAAGCCTCAATAAACGCTGCACGCTTCACCTCATTCATAGTGTACAAGCAATTACGCTTGATAACATCCAGAGCAAGGAAGGCATCCACAACAACTCGAGGAAGCTTAAAAAATTGATTATGGATCACCTGCTCTTTTGCGGTCAAGTACAGTTCCTTCCATTTCTTGGGCTCCTAGAATGACCACATAATATGCCGGTTCTGCAAATTGAAGTAACTAGAATCGATGAACGCATAAAACCAGGTCCTCTCGCAATCCCTGTAATTGTCCCCGAGCTTCCCAAAACAAGCAGGAGAACGAAGAAAGCAAATACTATTATTGCTTACATTAAACCCCACCACAACGTCCAAAATCTTGGTATTCAGAAGAATCCTAGACAAAATGGCTCTCGCCACGGTTGAAACTAGGGGTGGACAAACGAGTCGAGGAGCTGCGGATCCAAATCGAACCTGACCGTTTGGAGCAAAATGGTCCAGATCCGTAATAGAACAGATCGATTCCGGTTCCAAAAGTCTAAAATCAAACGATCCGGTTTCGACCCGTTTGATTAAAAAAATTTATTATTTTATACTTCATTCTCTTCAACCCTAAACTTTCTTCTTCCCTTTCTTCCTTCTCCAGCCACAGCTCAGAGAAAGGAGACCAACCAACCGTGACCAAACCAGGCACAATCTTTGTTCTTCTTTTCACTCTATCGCTTTGTGTCAAATTTTCTTCTTCTTATTTCAATCTCTCTCTCTCTGTGAATTCAATACATACTTGACTAGCTTCATATTTGGAAGAGCAGAGCAGCAACAACAACAATAACAGCGGTGAATTGGTATTCAGATTTGGAAAGGGGAGGGAGGAAATGCCTCTGCCTCTAAGCAAAAGAAGGGTTTAGGGCTTTTGGGTGGACGTGGATCGACCACCCTTCACTTTTGCATCTCTCCTCACTTGGCCTCCACCGAGGCAAATTTTCATGCCACCTGGATGTTGTTAATTTTGTGATCAACTTTGAAATCAATCAAGATTGGATGAAATGAAATGAAACTACTAACAATTCACAACCTCAGACAGAAAGACTACCATGGGTTAGAGTGTTTGTTGATTGAGTATTGAGCCTGAGCGTCCAATGCTCATTCATGTACAAGTAATATTTTTTTTTTGTTTATTGATGTTAAATAAGACCAAATTTTAACACAAAAGCAATTAAACTATTGTATGGCAGTCTGATAACTCATCACCGAAGTAATCGACTGGTGAGTCTTGGATGCAAATTCTGAAGTTGTTTTTTTACTTCTTCAGCTTCGCTTGTAAGCTCTTCTAATTCTTCTTCTATCTACTAGTTAGTCTGGATTACATAGTGTAGAATTTGAGATTCTTTCTTCGTTCATGAGTTGATTCATAGTGTAGAGAAGAACAATTGTACAAAGTGATTAGAGAGATAGTTTGTGCTGATTCGATATTTGTTCATGTAAATCAAAGCTTTAGAAATGGATCTCAGTTTTTCTTTGTTCATTTTGGTTGGTATGACTTGTTTCTGAATGAAAAGGTGTTTGATGAAATTACGTGTGGAAGGTTCATTTGAACATAGTTTGGCAACTGGCAAGCATAATTTCGAGTAAACTCTGAGAAACCATTCAGAAATGACGATTTTTCTTGTGATGATTATTGCTTGTATAAGCCACTGAAATTCCTTCATTATGGTCTCTGTCTTTCTTTGTGATCTGTGTTTTCTTAGAAAAACATGCTATATTTCCCAGAATTCGATTCCAATCAAATCAAGAAAGGCAAAAGCTGAAAACCCTTTGTAGTTTTCAAACTAATCAAACACACACTACTATCATAGGTATAGGATATAACAACATTCATCAACCAGCCAACTTAAATCGATCATATGATGAGAAAACAAATATGTGAAAACAACCCCTTTTCTAAATATCGAGGGAATGGGCGAGGGATGGGTGTGCCCTCGACATGCGTGTCATCGCCCATTCCCTCGACATTAAGAAGGGCTCGTGAAAACAAATATGATGAGGTGGAGAGTTTAATTACAGAGTTAAGAGCAGACTGATTGATAAAGGCAAAACAGAGTTAAGCACAAACATCATCAACATGTTAATATTTTCATTCGATAAAATTTCATCATGTGTAAACTATGTCTAATCAAATAATTAGTAATAATGTTGATGAATTAATAATATTGTTTAAACAATGGATTGGAACCGTAGGAACCGAACCTTTCTAAACGGTTTGAGTTAGGATCGGTTCTAATGTTCAAAATGAGGAAATCTGGACTGGACCAGATCCGTTAAATTTAAATGGTTCGAGTTAGGTTCTCCCAAATTTGGAATCGATCCGGACCGTGCCCACCCCTAGTTGAAACTATCAACCTCCAGCCATTAGGACCCGTTTGAGAATGAGCAATGCCCCAAAAGTCCAAATACGCCTAGAAAATCTTTGGGGGCAAAAGCTTAAAACCTGACAAAAACATGTCAGGATACAACATAATGTAGCCAGACCTCAGATGACAAGGACCGTCATCACTCCTAGGCAAGATAATCTCAAGGTCAGGTAGCAGTGAGAATTCACAGTGAACATTATCCAAAGTCACCTGTGTTGCTTTGTTGGGCAAGAAGAACACTTCGCAGGTATCAAGTGCCTCACTACTTAACATCCTGATAGTAGACATGAGAAATGAGTTGTGCAAAAAAGAAAACGAAGAATGAGAGAAAAGGTCAACTCTGGTAATAGAGACAACATAAAAAAATAAACACAAATCTCACACCCCCTTTTCTAGGGTTGGGCAACGAAAAGACTACAAATGGGAAGACATGCGAAATATGATGGTTGCACGAAATTCCAAAAATTGCGCCAAAACGAACAAACGAATGAGATATCAGAATAGCAACCGTATCGACGACTATTAACGATATTAAATGCGCTGCAATGATGAAGTTGAAAATCCAACCACCATAAAGTTAATAGCCATGTAAGCATGCCCACTAACTAAGGGGGAGTAGCTGATGATACATCAAATAAGACTTGAATCATGACCGTACATGTGGCAAATATCAGAGGCCCAAGAGACTCGAATCACGACCGTACATCAAATAAGACCCGAATCACGACTATACACGTGCTTAAGTTCAGGCTCGACTTGCGAAGTCCAAAAAGGCATGACAGTCATTAAAGCCCAAAAGGACCCTTTCAGAACTGATTGTAATCAGATACCCCAATCCAGGCCCAACGAATCTCTCCCTTAAAGAGGAGAGACATTACGATGTAGGGTTGAACAAAAAATCGACTAAACCGATAAAAATCGAATCGTTTAAGTTTGGTTTGGTTTTAAAAAATTCAAAATCAATATTGTCGGTTCATTTTTTATTTTTATGTGATTTTAACCGACAGAACCGAACCGACCGAATATATATATATTTTTTATTTTATATAAAAATAATATAATATGTTTAAAATAGTTTGTCGGTTTGGTTTTATTTCGGTTTTATGTCGGTTAAAGTCGGTCAGTTCGGTTTACCTAAATTAAAATCGATTCGATTTTCTTAATGGTCGATTCGGTTTGAAAATTTTCAAACCGATCAAAGTCAGTTCGGTTTTCAACCCTTTACGAAGGAGATGAGTGGCGGAAATCACTCCCCCAAGGACGTATCTCAATGAAGAAGGAGACTGTTACAAAAAACATCTCCCCTCATCACGTTCTACATGCTTAAGTCATGCAGATAATTAATAACAGACATTATATAAGGTAAAATGAACATTCGACAAAGGTTTTCAACTGAACTCTGTCAAAATTTAGTCTTCTCCAAAGGTAAAATGAACATTCGACAAAGGTTTTCAACTTACTTAAGCATTGGAGTATTTTAGACCACAAAAAAGGTTAGGGCTGAAAAACCGAACCGACTTAGGTCGGTTTAAAAATTTTCAAACAGAAACCGAACCGACCAATAACAAAATCGATCCGATTCTAATTTATGTAAACCGTAACCGAACCGACTAAAATCGAATCTAAACCGAAATAAAATCGAACCGACCGACTATTTTAAACATATTGTATTATTTATATATAAAATATATATTATTTATTATATATATTTGGTCGGTTAAAATCACATAGAAACCGAAAACCGAACCGACCACTTCGGTTTTAAAATTTTTAAAACCGAAACCGATCCGAACCGAATCTAAACCAAACCAATCGATTCGATTTAGATCGTTTCGGTCGGTTTGATCGATTTTTTGTTCAACCCTAAAAAAATGTGGTCTTTGACAATCTAACCCTGTTTTGCAGATTAGATATCTAGGAGACCGAATTTGGACGCATTACTCCTCAATTAAATTGCTGACCCAAAAAAAAATATTAGAGTGAAAAGAATCTTCAGCTAATAAAAAGAATCTTCAGTAGTAACAAATTCTCCCATTGATACAGGAAATGGTGTGAAATGGTCGATATGTGATTGAAAACTGTGGAACTAACTGCTTATAATCTCATCTTATATGTCAAAAACCTTAATTTTAAAATTTATTTTCCTCTTTATTTCATCGAAAAAGCTGGAGATCAGACCTAAGAACTCATGAAAGACACAAGACACATGGTCGTAGATGGGATGATGAGGACATGGAAATCCGTATGTGACAAACACATTAAGCTTTTGTGAAAGAGGCCCTTTTGGCTTGGAAATGACTAAAAATATCTCCCCTAACGGTCGAAATTGCTATGAGTTGGTTTTTGCATTTGAGCCAAATTTGGTGTTAATTTCATTTGAATGTGAATGTGAGTAACCAGAGTCAAGTTGAGAACCACATCTAATCTAACCCCAGTTTGGGTTATTTAAAGGAGAAACAGAGGAGTGGTCTGGCCTGGCCAGAGGGGTTCTGAACTTGCCTTACTGCATGCACTCGCTCTCTCTCTCTCTCTCTCAAGTTTCAATACTAGATAGATTGAACAATCTCTAGGACTTTTAATTCGATGTTTTTGATTTAGTAATCATCAAGTAAAGAGGTGGGTGTTGAAATTTTTGTTGCTTTTCTTGGTTAACTTTGTTTACTTGTGTGTTAGTGTTGTTGTGTGTGGGGTGGTTTTGGTTTCTCTCCTCCTTTTGATGGGTTCAGGGGGAGATGTGAAAAAGGAGAAAGATTGGACAACCAAGAGAGATTGGTGGTTGTTCAGAGTTCAGAGACTACTCACTGTTCTTCTTCTTCACACTGTAGTGGGATCGTCATCATCATGGGGTTTTAGCTTCCATTCTTTATCTTTTTGACGTCAATTGCTCAAATCTCAACCAACACCCATATAGCTTGTTGTTTCAAAGGATCTCAAAAACTCACACTGTATAATCTGAATTTTCAATCATCATGAAGAGGTTGAATAGTTCAGACTCCTTGGGTGCTTTGATGACTGTCTGCTCTTCTCAAGGTGATTATTATTTCTCAATTTTGTTTTCCAACATACCCTTTCGTTCTTTGCTTTTTTTTTTTTTTTTTTTTTTTTTTTTAAGATCCTGCTTCCCATGCTTGTGTTGTCTTTGTTTCTTTCATGGGGTTTAGTGTTTTTAGCTTATGAACCTATTAGATCTGATTTAAAAACAAAACCAACAAGTTGCTAAGATAAATCCCGTTTTTCTTGTTAATAGAGAAGAATTTGGAACAACTCAACAACAATAGCAACAACAGCAACGTTTACAGTCGTGGATTTCAATCCATGTTGGAAGGACTAGATGAAGAGGACGTGATGGAGGAATCTGGTCATGTGTCTGAGAAGAAAAGAAGATTAAGTGTGGATCAAGTGAAGGCCTTGGAGAAGAATTTTGAGGTCGAAAACAAGCTTGAACCAGAGAGGAAGGTAAAACTTGCCCAAGAACTTGGCCTACAACCTCGACAGGTTGCTGTTTGGTTCCAAAACAGACGAGCAAGGTGGAAGACCAAGCAATTGGAGCGAGATTATGGTGTTCTCAAGGCCAATTATGATACTTTGAAGCTCAATTTCGAGTCTCTACAAAAGGAGAAAGAATCACTAGTTTCAGAGGTGAACACTCTAAACACTAAAGATGAGTTCATTGTTTTTTGTTAAAATTGAGAATTGAATCTGATATCAAGTTTTGGTTTGAGATGTGCAGCTAAAGGAGTTGAAATCGAAAGTCCAAGATGGAGATGGAGATGGAGATGGAGATGAAGATGGAAACACAACAAGTGAAGAGTTGTACATAAAAAAGGAGATGATCGCAGTGTCTGAATCATTAATGGTGACTGAGCACAATGAGATCCCAACTACTAATTCACCAATTCAGAACAATGGGGCTGCTGTTCCAGTGTTTGGGGACTACAAAGATGGATCATCTGACAGCGACTCGAGTGCGATCTTGAACGATGAGAACAACAACAACAACAACAATACTAGCAGTCCCAATGCAGGGATGTGTTCATCTGAAGTCCTCAATCACCAGCATTTGTCAAACATGTCTCCAGCTTCATCATCTCTTGGAGGGTTCAATGGATCTTCATCCTCCCCTTCACAATCATCCATCAATTGCTTCCCATTTACGGATTCTAGATCGATTACCCAGAAAGCCTTTCAGCACCAACAGTTTGCGAGGATGGAGGAACACAATTTCTTTGGTGCAGAGGAGACTTGCAATTTCTTCTCTGATGACCAAGCACCGACCCTTCAATGGTACTACTCTACTGATCAATGGACCTAGATTGAAGTAGATCCAAGAAGCCCAAGCCCATATCAGTAATAATAAAAAAATTATAAAAAAATGTGAGCAAAGAAGCTTAGAGAGAGAATTTTGTGAAAATGGGTTGTAAAAATGTTAAGCTTGAATGGCCACCATGGTTAGTGTTAAGTAATTAGTTGTAGATAAAGCAGAGCAGCAGAGAGAGAGAGAGCTTTGGACAGAGAAGAGAGGGAGTGAGGAATGAATGAAGGAAGGATTGAGTTCAGGTGGTAAGGGTAAATTGTGCAAAGTTTCAACCTTTACTTACAGTGAAGTGTGGGCAAAAAAGTGGCTGGCTGGCGGGGAGAGGATCGGAATGGGAGAATTGGATGATTATTTAGCTTTTACCTCTTGTGCCTTCTTATTTACTTCTGCTGTAAAATAATTTAGAAAACCCCCAAAGGTTTCAGTTGTTTATTTCCTTGCAAATTGCTAATATCAAAGTTAAATTATGCCAACTTGGAAAAAAAAATTCAACAAACATAAACTTCATTGTGTCTTTTAAAATGGAAATATGGTTCAAAATTGAGGTTGATGGAAAATTGCCGTTTGCTTTCACTAAGGGAATTTCTAGCTAGGGTCAAGGGTCAGGATACACATCTCACCCACCAACCCTATCACTTATTCCGTTATTCGTTCGGAGTCCTTTTTTTTAAAAGAGGAGCGCGCCGCATGTGGTATAGAACTCAAGATATGGGAGTTAAATTACTACAATCTTAACCATTCAATCAGACTACCATTGACTATTCGATTGAATCTTAGTAACATTGAAAGAGTTTTTAAAGTTTCGTTGGGGCATTGGTTTACCGTCCCTTTTTTATTGGTATGAAAACAAAACTAAGACAAGAAAACTTAAGGGAACTCACCAAGAAGTCGCTAATGAAAGTAGAGCTTAATTTAGTATCATGAATACCAACAACATGTCCTCACAGAAAGCACCATCACACAACTTCATAACAAGAGATCTTCAAACTCAGCAACATAACCACGTTCTTGCTCCCTACATTAATTTCCATCCAACTAGTCCAACCCCTAAATTTCAATGGATCAATCTCTATACTTATTATTGCGTTTCTTAGTTTTAGAGGATCTGCGAGGACTAAGCCTGAAGTCTTTGGTGCAGGTGTTTAGAAAACTCTTAGCAACCGATTTCCTTTTACTACTACGAGTACCATCTAAGTTTGCTCCCATATCCACATCCCTAATTAACAATGCTTGAGGCCTCAATTTTGAGTCAACACCTGCATCGTCACTATTTTCACTAGCACTCTCCCAAGTATCTATGTTTATTTTTTCATTTTTTAGCTTGCGCCATTCGTTGATCAAACTTATTACCTTCTCACGAATCTCGCCCATATTCAAATTTTCTCCCTGTTCCAAATTCAAAAATGTCATTTCCCTCTTCCCTTCTTCCTTATTTATTTTTCTTGAACTCGAGCCTGATGCTAACCCTTGCTTAGAGGGCGTTTCCACCATGAACTCCTTGCCTGACTTATCCTCTTGTTTTACTCCTTCCATAGCACTCTGTTCCAACAAGTTTATCACCTCTTCGGGGTTTAGGCAACCCTCAACAACTTCCTTATTTCCTGTCCCAACAACCTGCTCCAAAGAACGTATAACCTTGCAAGAACTTTCTCCTTCACAAATCTGATCAGCACAAATCACCTCATTTGGTTCATCTTTCGTCGTTTAATGCCCCTCCAAAGAAGACCTCGTACCTTAGTGGGCCGCGAAACTGAGTCCTCAAGCTTTGCTTTTAAAAACAGAGTCAGGCTCTGTTTAATTAATCGAGTTAGTCTTTTTTTTTCTTCGAAACATTCCTTGTTTCTTCATTGACTCAGCTTTCGTTTTCTTTGAAGAAATTGTCTCCGTCTCCTTTGTTGTTTCCAAGGCTAATTTAACTACCTTCTTGATATTACTAAGCGTGTACCCGCCGCAACGAGCCCTTTCTGATCATTCTTAAAATGAATCTTATCAGTTCCACCATTAGGAGCACTATGCACAACTTGATGTTCTTGTTCAATATGCAATGAAGTCGTATCCTCCTCCGTCGAGGCATCAACTAGAGCCTCGTGTTTATTTGCCAGCTTAATATTTTGAATTTCCTCTCCCACCGATTTATTTTCTTCCTCTCCATCTGGGATCTCTATCCCTTGACTGTTTTTTGCCCCGCTTGTTCCAATCCCTTCCTTTAAGTCCTTCATTTTTTTATCACCGGGACGTATACCTGCTTCACAGGCTTAGACTCCATCTTTCGCTCAACCTTTTTTTTTTCCCTTATCTGCGGGTTTGCTTACGCTACGGCCTAATAGCCTCCTGCAATAAGAATCTTAATGGCTTATCATCGCACAATGCTCGCACTATTTGAACCCTGGGTATTCAATTTTCTGCCAAAAACCCCTATTGTTCGCCCTATCAATCCAAACTCTAGTCGGAAGTTTTTCCGCCAAACTCATCTCCACACATAGATGACCAATACCTGGTCTTGTTAAACACCTAGTATAATCATCCATACTTAGGTAGTCTCCAAAGGAGTTCCCTATAACTTTCAGAAGCGGGGGATGAAATAGGTGCAAAGGCAAATTTGGCAATTCAACCCATAATAGAACCGTAATCGGATCCGCTTTCAAACTAAATCCATAATGCCAACGAAACGCCTTGAACATAACTCCTTGTATCAGAAAAAAAATCCCTATACAACACCTTATTTGCTTATGCTTCAGATTGAGGTCTCACTATAACATGTCGTTGATCTAGTAAGCCCATAGAAAAATCGCCCATGATTCCCCATGTTCTATGGATGGAATCATGAATATCTTCCAACATAGGTCGATAGCTAGAGAATTTAAGCACAATAACATGTTTTTCCATAGAAGTTTCACCACGAGATTCATCTGAAGCCGTGATCCCAATGGCGGGATCACCTTCTTTACGAAACCTTGTTCCTTCCACCGGTGAATCATCGCTCTCCTCAACAAGTATCTTGTCGATGATATTTTTATTATTAGCAAAAAATGGATGGACTTCCGTCCCCTAAGACGGGTAAGGCCAGCAATACATTGATTCCATCTAAAAAACATATACATGAGTATGAGTTGTGCATGGAAACTCCCTTGCATGGACAACACTACAAAATGAGAGTTTATCCTGCAGATCTAGCAGCACAAGTTGTGTAAGGAAACTCCCCTACAAGAACGACTCCAAAAAGGAAATGATCTCCAACAAAATATATTTCTCTAAACTACGTCACCAAAGGCCTAGTCGAACAAGGACTTTTGCATTATATATAGGAGACATGGTTGATGAACAAAGGTACGTTATAAAACCCAATTTACAGCTTTAAGCCTTTCTCAAGCCTTGTCCGACTTTAGCATTGGAGTGCCATCGGCTACCACAACGGTGGTCTTGGGCTCACGTGTGTTCCCTGTGCAGGTCAAGGTCAAGGTTAAGGAGGACAAGATTTGACTAAATCAGTTTGGCGTCGTCCGTGGCGAACAACGAAGTTCCTTTAAAAACAGTGATATCACCATTCCTTAAAATCTAGAGAGATGGTGACCATGAGATCTCGCAACAATGGAGACATCGTTGAGCCCTCGAACGCTCGAATCGATGAAGCGTAGCTAGTTCCGGTGGCCCCGACACTGTGGGGGAACAACCTCGGACCCCCGTGCCGGTAGCAGCCACGACGGATCCTAGGGTGGATCTACTATATGCAGCAAATCGCACGAACGGTGGAGATACTCACTCAGGGAAATCCTCCACCCGCAGACGAAGACCAGGAGTAGCGAAGATCCCCGTATCTAGAAAACACTAGAGAACACGTTCAAGAGAGCCACTTTGCCCCTGCGGGCTCTCAGTAGACCAGGGGCATGGGAGTGGCCAGCGAAGACCCAACGTCTAGGGCCGACAAACCCGCCTCGCAGAACCCCCTCCGGCTTGGGGCCACCAATCCTGGTGTGTTACCTCACCATCCCCTCGTTCATGGATCAAATCAAGAACGAGCAACTACCGAAGAAATTCACCCCGCAAAAGTTAGAGTTTTATAATGGGACAACGGACCCGTCCAATCACTAACGCCACATCCAGCATGTAATTGCACTCAAAGAAGGATCTAAAGCAGTAATGTGCCGGTCATTCCCTACCAGCTTAAAAAAGTCAGCGCTGACCTGGCTCCACAACCTCTCTCCGAAGTCCATTGACTAATTCCGGATGCTGGCGACATCGTTTATTACTCGTTTTGTTGGCAGCCAACGAATCAGGAATGACCCGCATTACCTACTCACCCTCAAACAGAAGTCGAACGAGACATTGAGGGAATATGTCACACGCTTCAATGATGAATTGACCTCATCGATGAATGCAATAACGACACCTCGGTCACAACTTTCACTTCAGGTCAGAAAAGAGACAAGTTCTACGATTTCCTCACTCTAGAGCCTCCAACCGATATGGTGAGCTTGCTGAATAGTACACAAAAATACATCACTCTCGATAAGATGTTGGCCTCTAAGAAGGAAGTGGAGTTCGAAAAGAAACCCTTTGGTTCCAGAGACAAAAAGAATGGAAAGAAACAGGAAGACGACGACAGAAAAAGGAAGCGCAATCACAACAAGTCTGACCATGGCCGCGCAAGGCAAAATAAGGCATCCAACTTCGTCGAGTCTAAATCCGTCATTCCCTAAACTCCATTAAGATTGGGGAGAATTGAAGTGGCTGGCCAAACAACGAGGAGATCCCTCCCGGTGTGATAACAACAAATACTGTTCCTTTCACAAGGAGGACAACCACGACACTGAGGACTGCAAAAGCTTCAAGAGCGAAATTGAATACTGGATCCGAAAGGGGAAGCTCAAAGAGTTCTTGAGCCTGACCAAAAGGTAGGACCGGGCAAAGAAAAGTGAAGATTCTATCAAGGAGATAGAGAAAGAAGCTCCTGACATCATATATGTACTTCACGGAGTCAACTCGGAAGGTGAGCAGTCCAATAGGTCCCGAAAGAGGACGCTTCATGAGATGCGAACGTAGCGCACCTGCGAAGACGGCCAAGTGCAGTAAGCATGTATTCAGAGCCCAATCCCCCCCCCCCCCCCCACTGACATTCATGGATAACTACCTACAAGGCGTTTATTCTCCTAACAATGACGCCCTGGTCTTCTCGATCCTCATTGCAAAGTGGCAAGTGAAAAGGGCCTTGGTGGACACAAGAAACTCTATAAACGTCATGTTTCTCAACGCATTCCGCAATATGCAACTAAAATAGGATGACTTAACACTCGCTAATACATGCATACTGCACTTGGCCGTCTTCGCAGGTGCGCTACGTTCGCATAAGATAGTTTGACTTTGAGTAGGGACTAAGCTAAATACGCACAAGCCTATATGGTATAGATTCATTCAAGGAATAAAACGTGAATTATAGAAAACATACTTTATTGATTTCTAATAAAGTTGTTACAAAACTTGCCCGACTGACCAATACAATATTTTACACACTACAAGTATCTAAATTCGGCGCAAGTATGGATCCGCTCAAAACGCGCGTCAAGACTTCACTCCGTCGATCTGCCTCCAAAAGTGGATTCAGAAGTGAAAGCAAAAGTACCTAAAGTAGGCTACAGGCTGCATGTACGCGCTTGATTATTTGCTCCGCCAATCTACCTTGCAAGGATGATTTGAAAGTGGCAGCGAAGATACTTGGCCGTTACAACTTCTCGATATTTAAAGAGTACAGGCCAGCATTGCCTGAACTATCGCAACATGAGCGATCAAAACTCTCATCAGTAGATCAATCCTCCGGTTTCTTGACTCAGCAAAACCTCTTGTCTAAAAGCTAACATTGCGATAAGAAAAAACAGAAAAAACTAGCAGGAAAAGTCAAAGAAGTACACATGTACAAAGTGCTACTCAACATATCATCTTTCATTATAATTCGAAAAATATAGAGTTCACTCATCGTCAAGAGGAGGTTATGATACGACGAAGCTAGACTTGGCAGGAGAAGAAGCAGGGGATGTGTCTGCATGCACTGCCGCTCGGACACCCTGATCTTGATAACGCTCTTCTTCTGATTGATCAGAGCAAAGGACACCTCTTTGTAATAGAAGAGGTCCCAATCAGCATGCTCCTCATTCACCAGCTGCAACAACTCCAGTCTTCCTTGCACAACTCTGCTAAACTTGAATGTGCCTTGGGCCTTACGGAGCTTCCTCTCGCGTACTTTTGACTCAGTGAGCCCTCGTTCCAGCTTACCCGATAGCACATCAGTTTTAGACTGCTTGGCACTTAGGTTGTCCTTGACATCACTAAGTTCATTTTGCTCCCACATGTTTATACAAGTTGAAATTTTCACGTGCTTATTATAATTCTCACGCTCGTCTCCCTCCAAAAGGCACCCCATGAGACGACAGAAAAAATGTCGGCCTCCACTATATGACACTCAAACTTTACCACCTCAACCGCTGCATGGGTGCGAGTGTGGGAAAGCGAAATGTGAAGATTAAAAATATTAGTTTTTTTTTTTTTGCTTTCCACCCATTAATACGGATTTTTTTTTGTTAAAAGCCTCTAACCAATACTATTAGATAATACGATTACATAACTGATGTCCAACAGTAGTAGCTAAGGTATGGGCTTCAACATTGAGGTTCTTGGAAATAAATTTACAAAACCATTGTTTGTGTCGCTCTAAAAGTCTTCGCATATTCAAAATAAAGGGGTGTCACATCCAACACATGACTGTGGTTGTCTGGCAATGATCCTCTTGCAAAATAGCGTGTAGTATCCCAGAGTCCCCCAAGAGAGAACTTGTACTCCATTGGTGAGTCGAATCAGAAGAAGTGTTGTCTCCGTTGTCTAACACTCCGCCATGGTATTGTTAAGGACCTTCCTCAAAATAGGACTCGCCACCTGTGCCAACACCATACCACTCAAATCCACTGCATAAACCCCTATTGCACACTATTGAGAAAAAGCATAAAAACTCGCATCATAAGTGACAATCACATAATCAGGGAGAGCTCACATTCTAGAATAGCTAGAGCTGAGTCTGTGGTTCCGAGCAGAAATGAGTTGAGCCTGTATAATGTCCACCCGTGCCTGGGTAACCGTGGTGGGGCTAGCTGTGGTAGTGGGGCCAACCTGTATTGAGACAACATTAAGAGAGGTGGATGTTTTGGCATTAATTAGAAGGGGGGGGGGGGTGTTCGGAGTGTTGAACCACTGATTGTGCTGGAAGGACCAAATTCGGTTAGAAGCATGTTTTGATACACTTATTTTAATGAATTATACTACAAATTCTAATTATAACTTCTAACAACACTAGAGATGGATGATCCTAGATGGATATTTTGATCAGATGATCAAACTAATTTTCAATAGTTTTGAATTAGAAGAAGACTATACACGATTATTAGTGTTATTACAACATGGGTGTTTTTTCTTGGGTGTTGTTTGTAGGGCTGGGCAAGAATCCTGATCTGACCCGGACAAGTATGGTTTCAACCCATTTTAAATCGAGACCAACCAGTTTTTACAATTTTTCATCCATGTCCTGGACCTGGACCGATTAGATTCGGGACACAATCAATTCCACAAATTTAGTTTCGGTCTATCCCGGACCGTCCCAGTTACTATATCAAATTAAAAGGTGAAGTTCAACCCATCCACAATCAAGATCTACTTTAGCCAATGGGTTGAAATACTACCCAATAAAGATCGAAGCGTAACAAGCGTGAAAAACCCATAAACTTCTCGATTTTAAATTTAAGAAACCTAGAAAACAAAACCCTAGCCCCACATTCACTACTCTTGTTTTCTCCCTTTTATGTCTCTCTCACCACCAACAACAACAATCGCAACCATGGTTTGAGTCCACACAAAGATAGTGAAGAAATCATCACGCTAGGTAATCGAGTTCTACTACTCGCGCATGAAGCTCGACTTCCACACGAACAAGAAGATCCTCGAAGAGGTCGCAATTGTCCTTTCAAAGAGTCTCCGTAACAAGATGGCGGGGTTCTCCACCTACCTGATGGAGCGGATCCAACTTGGTATCTCCCTCATGCTCCAGGAAGAGGAGCGCGAGAGCCACATAGACTTCTTCCCTTATGGGGTTTTGCAATCAAAGTTGATGATTTCGAGGTCGATAAGGAGACCATTGACATGCTCGCGGAACTTGGGGTGAGTGAGTTGCATGGGGTTAAACAGGCGAAGGTTGTTAATGTGCCTGCTCCTGTGTTCAGACGTCTCGGTGCTTGTGTTTCTGAGAGGAGATACTGAGAAGGATAGATGCATGGATGGGGCGACTTCATCAATGGCAGCCAAATCTGGTTACTTTTTTTTAGCATTGACTTAATTCCAGTTCTTCAACATTTTGAATCAGGATGGCATGGTTCCGTCCCGGGACCAACGGTTCTGCCCAAAAAAAATTCTCTATCCCAATTTGTTCCATCCCATTTCAGTGGACCGGGACCAAGACAAACCCCATCTCCAAAGTTTCAGACAGTGACCACCCCTAATTGTTGGAGTATTGAGTTACTTCAATATCTTCTTATGAAACTAGTTTTTTGGGATAACAATGAACTTTAAATTTTAATTCTACCAAATGTGTTATTTATTATTTAATTTTGTAGTGTTTTAAAAAAAAAACGGAGTTCAAATATTTTTCTATTTTATTAATAATTTTGGTTAAAGATGGATCTATTGGGCTGGAATTTGTGTATGAAGTGTGAACATATATGCAAGTCAAATGTACAAGCTGGCGCCAACAAAGGGAACAATTTCAGCAGGTGGCCATAGATTTAATCTCATCATTGAGTGCCAAGTGCCAAAATTAAGTTTGAAGATGAGTGCAATAAGAGGTTGGTTAAACATTATGGTTGGTTCGGACGGATCTCATAAACTGCCCCAGAATAATATGGCACATCTTATTATTATATTTCCATTTACACAAGAGCCCCATTCCAATATCCTTCAACCTTACCTATTTTGATTTTGATTTTTCACTGCACTGCACTCACATTAATTAATGTTCTCTATTTTTATTTCATTTTGGTTATATTTTTCATATTAAAGCATCTGGCCAAAATATATATATATATATATATAAGCATCTTGATGTTGAAGTTCTAGCTATTTGGTTTCCGATGTGCATGTCATCATGAAGATAATTTATTGAATTAAAATGCTACCTGTTATGTGCAAATTAAGTAAATCAAACTATCTATCGCAACAATCTCATTGATAGTTCAGAAAACTCAAATTTAATAACTTTGAGGCCTGAGTAGAAATCAACCAAGCAAATTCAAATTCCTAGCTGGTCATGGTGAGACGTCCTGAAACCAATCTTCCCACATTTTCTAGCTAAGTTGTTGGGGCAAAGAAATCGAATGACTTGAAAGCTGTGAGTATAGGTTGAATCTATGTGCTAAATTGTCAGTCAACCTCAAATTAAGTGGTTTCCCTAAATCAAAGTGGAAGTTTGGTTGAGGGGGTTTCCCCCCACCCACCCCGTTAATGTTTTTACCTTGCATGCATGCACTGCTTAATTATTTTGCACATGCAACACGAGGTGAATGCATTCATCCCAGGATAAACCAAACCAATGGTAAGCTTATTCACAACTTTGACAATATGAAATTGATTGCTTCTACTACCTACACATTTCAACTTTAACAACTGGACAAGTGTTTGTAAAAAAGATTTTCTAAACACTCTGAAAAATGTTTGTGTTCTAAATATTATATTCTTGTTTTCACATTGACACCATCATATTTAATAAACATGAAGATTATTAATTTTTTATTCTTAGATGTCGTAAAGATTCAAAATAATTAACATTTAGTGTAAAATTTATGTTCAAGAGTTTTTAATACAGAGGCTCTTATTCCAAAAGCCTGACCTTTTTAAGCTTGATCATGAGACGTGCATAATCTATGGGCACCCATGTAAATAATCCCACACTGTGCTGCTGCTTCCCATTGATGGATATGAGTTATGAACTTGTACATACATATATATATATATATATAGAAGACAATTCAACAAATTAATTCTGATAAAAAAAAAATGTGGGTTTAACCTGCTCCATTTGATAAAGAAGTTGAATATAACGGTAATAATTTTTCTAGATTGAATTAATTAAATGGGGATTGGAATCTATTGAAAAAGCTCATGACTCCAAAGATGAAACTCTGAACTCTGAAGATGGAGTAGTAAGTAGTAAACTAAAACCATAGATCGAGTGAGTTTGTGGTTTTGGTAGTCCCCAGTGCGCACGTCACGTAGAGAGAAAGAAAGCTTGAAACTGATGAGGATATTATATTTATTTATTTATGCCATAAAAATGAGGGAGCTCAAATCCCCACAAGGGAGAGAGTGTAGTCTACTGCTACTACTACCATACTCTGTTGGGGTAACAACCAACAACTCTCTTTTCTCTTTCTCTTTCTCTTTCATTTTCGTCGTTTGAGTTTTAGTTGATGAGAGAATCTCTTGTTGTTTTGGAGAAAAGCAAAAAACACAAAGTAAAGACCCCCAAGCCAGTATGGTAATCTCAAAAGTAGAGCCCCCTATGATTAGACACCACTTTTTTTTTTATTTTCTTGCAAAAACAAAAACTATTTCGTGTTTGATTTCCATGATATGCCACCCTTCCCTTACCAGCTTTTCCTTCTTTTGCTTTCATTTTTTTTTTCTCAGACTTCACTAACTTTCTGGTTTTGAGTTAAGTAATCCCACAAACACAAAACAAATCATATCAAACCAAACCCACCCATCCTCTAAAGCAAATCGTCTTTTTTTTTTTTTTTTTTTGATAATCCTACCCCATCCCCCACTTTTTCTTTCTTTCTTTGATGTGCGGGCTTTTGGGAAAAACATATTTTTGTTCACATACTATACTCTCTTTGTATGTTTTCTTCACAATTCAACCATCTATCATAGTTGCTTTCCAGATCTGAAAAAAATTATTAAAAATTTTGTATAATCTTGATCTAGTGCCTGCATGAAAAGTCTGAAAAATGTTTTTTTTTTTTTTGAAATGTAGCTAATATTCGTATCAATTTTTGCAGTACAACAATTGTCTAAAGAAAATATTTAGAGAATTGTATCTTCTTTGATTGACAAGTTAATTTTGACCTAACATCGTGAAAACATAAAACTTGCTATATACGATATTATAATAAAGTTCTATTCTGACTTTCCTTCTTTAACACTCTCTTTCAAGTTGGGGTGTATTTTTGTAACACCAAACTCGCTATGAAGATTATCAAACTATAAGTGTACAAAGTTTTAGTAAACAAATCTGCTAGTTGATGTAGTGTTCTAACAAGCTCAGTCTGAAATAGTACTCTCTTATATCTTCTCTCTAATCAAATGACAATCAATCTCGATATGCTTCGTTCACTCATGAAAAATCGGATTAGATGCAATATGGAGTGCGACATTGTTGTCACAAACAAGAGTGTTGTCTGAGGATGATTAATGTGCAAATCATTAAAAATGTATCTCAACCAAGTTACCTCACAACATATGGAAGCCATGACCATATATTCTGCTTCAGCTGTAGATCTTGCCATTGTAGTTTGTTTATTAACTTTCCAAGAAACCGGTGAATCGCCAAGCATGACACAATAACCTGTAATGGATCTCCTAGTATCTTTACATCTACCCCAATCTGCATCACAATAAGCTTTCAACAGTAATGAACTGGTGGAAGAAAAAAAGATACCCTGACCTAGTGAAATAACCTTGATGTACCTCAAGACCTTGTGTACAACATCCAAATGTGGTATTTTGGATTTGTCCATAAACTTACTTAGGACATGCATAGAATAAATCAAATTTGGTCTCGTGATAGTTAAGTATATCAAGCTTCCAAAGAGCATGCGGTTTGTTGCAGGATTTTGTAGTAAATCTCCATCATCCTGTGTCAGCACCATGTTTTGATCTATAGGATAATGTGAAGGTTTTGCTCCAAGAAACCTCGTGTCCTTTAATATTTCAAGTGCATATTTTCGTTGAGATAAAACAATCCCTTTGGATGACTTTGTAAATTCAATGCCAAAGAAATATTTCAATTTTCCTAAATCTTTGAGCTTGAACATTGCAACCAGAAATTGCTCTGTTTCTTTATTAATATATGTTTCTTCATTGAATTCGAAATCATTTCCTGCTAAAATTACATCATCAACATATACGAGATTGCAGTAAAATTGTTACTCTTGGATCAGACGAATAATGAGTAATCGGCCTTAGACTGATTGTAGTTTGTTGATATAAGAGCAGACGATAACTTCAGGAACCATTGTCTCGAGGCTTGCTTGAGACCATATAAAGACTTGTTCAACTTGCATACTCGAATTTCCCCCTTTTGGCCGAATACAAGAGGAAGACTCATGTACACATCCTCAAAAAAATTACCATAAAGAAAATCATTGTTGACATAAATGCCAACCCTGTGTGGCTGTAAGAGTAAGAAGAAAACGAATAGTAGCCAATTTAGCAACATGAGCAAAAGATTTTTTGTGATCAATACATTCAACTTGATTGTATCCTTTAGCCACAAGACGAGCTTTGTAGCGCTCAACACTACCATCTAGATTAAGTTTGATCTTATAGACCCATTTACAACCAACTAGATGCTTGTCAAGAGGAAAAGGCTGTAAAGTCCAAGTGTTATTGGCTTCGAGAGAATCAATCTCATTTCTCATGGCCTAACGCCACTTTTGATCCTGCATAGCTTGCATAAAACTTGTGGGTTCTTTGACTAAAAAAAGAGAGGTAGCGTAATCCTTGTGAGAAGTGGATAAATGGCCATAGGAAAGAAAATAAAAAAAGGGGTAAACAATACCTGTAGGAGGCCCAACGTTCGAAGTAGATGAGCAGGGCGATCAGGAAGACAATCGAGCATCAAGATGATATTGTTGAAGATAAGATGGTTCATGGGTGGCATGAGTAGAGTACGAGGTGGGGGGAGGTCTAAGGATGAAACGGGGGCAGGAGGGGGGAGGGGGAGAATGAAGGTCAGAAAAATAGGGTTGTGACTGTGGGGAAGAGGGGGCGACCGGTCAAGGTTGGGGTTCCGATTGGTCGGCCAAAACCCGATAGGGGGAGAGAGGAAGTCGAGTTGGGCGACTGATCGGGGTTGGGGTTCCGATCGGTCGGTGACAAAGGTGTCGGATTGGGCAATCGGTCGATGGGAATGGTCCGACCGGTCGGAGAAAGGTAATGTTGGATTATCAAAAAGCGGAAAGATGACGACTTGTTGGGGAAGTATGTTCGACCGATCAGCGAGGTGATTGTGCATTTTGTCAGAAAAATAAGGAAAAATCTCCTCATAAAATATGACATCACGAGAAACAATGACCTTTTCGTGGGTGAGATCATAAACTTTGTATCATTTTTGCCCGTGAGAGTATCCAAGAAAGACACATTGACTAGAACGAGCATCAAATTTGCTAGGACGTTGGTCGTGTGTGGAAGCAAAACATAAACAACTAAAGACTCGAAGGTGAGAGTAGGTGGGTGGTTTGTTATGGAGAAGTTCAAAATGTGGTTTGCCTTTAAGAACAGAAGACAGTGTGCGATTAATGAGATAGGCAGTGGTGTTTCCCAAAAAATGTTTAGGGAGATGTGCTTGAAACAAAAGAGCACAAGCGACATTCAAAAGATATCTATGTTTGCGTTCCACCACCCCATTTTATTGGGGCGTAGATACACAAGATGTTTGATGGGTTATGCCCTTTGAAGTATAAAAATCAGCGAGGAAAAATTCATGACCATTATCAGTGCGATTGGTTTGAGTTTTGGAAGAAAATTGATTTTCAACATAATTAATTAATGAAATTAAGAGTGTGCGTGTATCAGACTTGTGTTTCATGAGATAAATCTAAATACATCGTATATAATCGTCAATAATGGTGAGAATAATGAGCTTTAAAAAGAAAAGCAACGTGATATCCTCCCCAAATATTAACATGTAATAAAGAAAAAGGAGTAGTACTCGAAATATGGGATAAATGAAATTTATTTCTAGTTTGTTTGGCAAAAGGACAAATAACACATTTATTGGAAACACAAGTACTAACATCGCTAAAAGAGACTGGAAGAAGATGGAAAGTTATTTCCAAAAGGTGATCTAGGCGATTGTGCCATGACATAAAGTCAACAGAATCAAGATTAGCAGAAAAGAAGAAAGTGATTAAAGTTTTGATCGGTTAATAACATGGTAATTGCCCCTGCCAGTACTAACTGTCGGGGAATACACTGTAGGTGGTGGCGTTCTCCAGCCTTTCAGGGAAAAATCTGCTAGAAAGTAAGTGTGAAAGGGATTCAGCTAATGCGAAGGTCAGCCAAGAGTCACTCAGGGCTTTAGTACCTTTTCCTTCATTCTCCACCTTGGTTTCCACTACAGCCGTGCACCTATGCCTTAGTGGAGTAGCTTTGTCCGTCTCCCTCACACAAGGGAGCCAATATTAATGGTTTTACCTTGAGTTCTTGAGACGCCCAATTGGGCCGGCTTCTAGATATTTCCTTCCCTTCGTTCGTGGAACTCTTGATTCTAATCGAGGTAGTGTATTAAATCCGCGTATGGAACCACAATCTCTGCTGCTAGCTTTGCACTCGGAGGATCTGTTTGACTAATTTTTTTTTTGTAATTGAATTTACCAGTGTTTGACAAGCTCTGGAATTGAATTGATTTCCAATTCTTGAATGGTTGATTATTGGATTTTATTTCTTTTCTCATAACCATAGGTTGGCTTCGTGCAGAGAGACTAATTAAGTCGGACACAAACACATAGAAATTAATACATATGGATGCGCGATGTGGTTAATATTACAACGCGAATAAGAAAGTTTCTCTCGAGAAACCTTCGTAAAGGGAGCCACCAAATGGCAAAGCCAAAGAAGCCCGAGTAGGAGAAAAAAGAATGGTAGAGCTTTCATTTTTTTTCCTTTCACTTCTGCTTATACACTTTTACGAAAACTCCTCCAAAAATGTCTGTTATAATAAGGCACGAGGTACCCACTACTCGGAGTACCCTCCCCCCAAAAAAAGATGTGTCTATCAGGTTCAGTTTTTCTTAGTTGGGTTGGGCAGGTTTGACCAGAAATGCTATGCTTACGCTCAAGACTACCCTTCTTCCCGAAAGCTTCGCGGGGACTACTTTACAACGACGAACGGAAAGTTGCTCAACTGAAAAATCCCGCAGCTGTTTAGGCAGTCCCATGCTCATCCGCTAACAGTACTTGAAATTGATAACCAATTTTTGCAAAACACTTTCTTTCAATGTCCGCTGAGATATTCAGCCTTTGCGTTCTTTCTAAACGCTTTTGCGTTCTTTCTAGATGGAACCATAAATTGATTTCTTAGTTCCTTCCGACTTGATAGCAGCCCCGACAGGGACTTCATGCTCCGCTTGAGAAACAGAAACAAAAAAATCTCCCCTCTGCAGATAGTGACCGAATAACCCAACAGGTGGAGCAAGTTCTTCAGAATTTCCTATGGAAGGGGAGTGCCTTAGCCATGGTGATGATAGGCCCAGACTTAGCAGCTACGAGGGAGCGCTAGACGGAAGGAGTACAAGATGTCATACTGGAATTTCGTTGCTTCTGATAAAAAACAAAAACAACAGCAACAGATATAACCCTAGTACAAGATGTCATACTGGAATTTCATTGCTTCTGATAAAAAAATAAAAACAACAACAACAGATATAACCCTCTTCAAGCTATTAGGAAATAGTCTTACCTCCCGAACTACCAGCCAGCCCTCATTTGAGCAAAGGGTTGTTAGCATGAGTAACCGATCGAAAACACGAGAAATAAGACCTCTCAGTCTGTGTGTGGGCACCATGGAAAAGGGATAGGCCACCATTTCCAATCAGCTTTGCATAAGAAAATCCTTGATAATTATCACCAGCCTTGTGTTTTTTGCCTTGCCAACCTTGTCTTCGGGGCCATCCAAGCACCCCTAGCCTACCCGTTTTGCGAAGACTGGGCCAAATCAAACCGATCTAAAAAATATTGTACAATAGGTCATATATGTCATAGAAATTTAATACATCGGAATCAACATCGTCTTAGTATAATTCGTCGAGCAGAGGCAGGATTCTTGTCCTTTTTTAGACATTAGGTGCAAACCTACAAGTGTTTTTGTCTTGCCTTTCCCTTTACGTACCCTATATTAGTAGGGATGGCAATGGGGCGGATTTTCACGGATATCCGCCTCGGCCGCTCTGAATGGGGCGGTTTTGGATGTGTCTAAATGGATTTCGAGGCGGATACGAATATCCAAACTGCGACCGTCAAATATTCGGGGCGGATACGGATTTAGCCATATTCGCCCCGCGGATATCCAAATAATCCATGTAGATTGGATTTAGAAATTAATCTAAGAAAATGAAAGTAGCCCAAGCCCATTAGAAATACCCACAGAGACTAATCAATTAATCCACTCATCTAGACCTTTCTCTCCATTTGCCCCTTTCTTCTCCTTCAGCTTCAGAAACCTCTGCACCACTACCACGGTTTCAATCAATCAAGTCTCCAAAATCTAGTGAGGCACGAGAAAATGGAGAGGGTAGAATAGGGAGATAGCTGGTATGATCGGGTTGTGAAGCGTTGCGTTGATCTATGGCTGCTGTGGGGCGACGGAGAAAGGAAAGGGAGAGATAATCAAAGGGACGAGATGGAGAGGTGAAGATGGATGTTAGTGTCTGTGTGTTGTGGTTGGAAGAAGAGAAGAGACCTGTTAGTGATGGTTGATGGCGTGATGACGTTGGGCTGCAAGGATGATGCGAGGGTCAATATTTGCAAATGACGATGGTTGCAAGGGATGATGATGGGGCTGCAAGTCTTGCGAGATGGAGATGAGTGGTGGCTTTGTGGCGGTAAGGAAGAGGGAGCAGTAAGGAGATGTGTGGCTGGGGCTGTCAAGATGGAGAGGACGAGATCGATGGGCTGCTGCGACGAGATGGATAGATGAAAAGAGACGAGATGGTGGTGTGGTGAGGTCTGAGGAATAAGATAGCAGGCGAGCGGAGGAAGAAGAAATTGTTCTCTCCATTAAACACATACACTCTCCTCCTTTCCAAACCCTTCAGAGTTCCAATCCGATCCTCCGATCCGTTATGTTCCATTTAGTTATTTGTCGATTGAAGGATTGGGAGCAGTGGGAGGGAAGATAATGGAATTAGGCTTTATGGTTTGTGTCAGCAAATTTTATTTTAAACGGATATTCAGGCGAGGCGGATATCCGTCAATCCGTTCGGATTGGGGATGGTTTTTGTAATTTTGTATAAACGGATATTTGGGGAGGATTCGGGGATCCGTGATCTCCAGCAGGGCGGGGATGGATTTGCCCAAATCTGCCTTGCTGCCATCCCTATATATTAGTCAAAGAGAGTTTATTCCTGAAGGGGGATTGTATAATATAGCAACTAATTGTTAGCTTGAGTGATGTGACAAATAGAGGAAATTGTGGTGGTGCCATCCAGGTAGTACAAATCATCAAGCTCAGTTGTTGTCCCAATCATCTTTCCCGAACGAAGATCCTGTATTATACAAAAATTGTTGAAAAAAATGATGAGACAAGGAGAATATTTTGTGAGTTTGCTAATGGAAATCAAATTAATATTAAAAGAGGGAACACAAAGAACATTATGCAAGTTAGAAACATAAGAGAAAGTCATGGTGGCAATGTGTATGACAACAACAAGTGTGCCATCAGGAAACTCAACGGTTCAATTGTAGATGGTTTGGAAAATGTGAGTAAACGAGAGTTATGAACTATATGATCAATGGAGCCGCTATCAAGGATCCAAGATGAACGAGAACCAGAAGATTTCAAAGAAAATACTTTACCTGACAATTCTGTAATAGAAGAGTCACTACCAACATTGTGATCCTTGGACTTGTTGTTGGTCAACAGGGTCATGATTTGCTTGCACTGCTCAGAAGTGAATGAAAAAGGATTGGATGGTTGCACATCCGAAGGAGTAAACACATTGTTGCCCCTAGGGCAATCTTTCTAAAAACGCCATTGTTCAGCCTGATCGACTTTCTTAAAATTTTGACAATAGTCGATAACATGGCCCTTCCATCCAAAATAATCACAAGTGAGATGAGAACGACATTCAATAGCAGTATGACCTACCTTGTCACATATTCCACACTTGATGTTGGGATTAAAGGGCTTTCGTGATTCTTCCGACTTGTCAATGTTGCGTGCACATTTGGGATCATTATTCTGCATGGCAAAGGCTGCAACATCAAGTATGGTGGGTTTTCCAATAGAGATCTCTTATTGGCATTCATGACGAAGCACAAGGGAGTAAACCTTGTTGAATGGAGGAAAATGATCCATCAACAAAATTTGACCAATAACAGAATTGTAAGCGTCGGTTAGCCCCATCAAGAACTTGATCGAGCGTTGAGTGTGGACATATGTAAGAACGGTGTACATGGTGTCGCTAGTGTCCTCAACAAAACCAATTACAACATCCAATTCGTCCTAGAGAGCCTTCAATTTGGTAAAGTAGGCCGTCAGATTCAACGTCCCTTGAGTGCAACCATAGATTTCAGATTCAATATGATAGATCTGCACGTAATTAGTCTGTGCATACTTTTATTTCAAATTAGCCCAAACATTATAGGTCAATTTACAGTACATGGCACTTACCTGGAGGTCAGGTGAGATGGCGTTGATGAGTCATGATTTAACCAAACTATTGCAACGATCCCATTGTAGTTGTTAATCGTTTTTGGCTTTGCGTCGGGTTTTTTTATAGATCCATCAACAAAACTTAACTTGTTTTTGGCTTTGAGAACTATGGTCATCACTCGACTCCTTATGTTGTAATTGGTGGGAGTAAATAGTTGTGAAACAAAAGCCACTCCAAGTTGATTGGAATGGTGAAAAAAATATAGGTGATGATGATTGTCATATGGTTGCTTGTATTTTCGCCCATGGTGGCAGCGACTAGGATTTAGATCATCAGATAAAGTTGTTCTAATACCATGTAAAGAAAATATTTGGAGAACTGCACATTCATTAAATGAATACAAACTAACTTTGACCTAACCTCGTAAAAACAAGAAGCTTGTTATACAAGATATTATAATAAAGTCTTATTTTAACTTTACTTGTTTAATATCTTAAGACTTTCATTCTTTAACAAATTGGTTTTAATTTCACTGTATGAAAAGAAAATGAGACTAATACATTACATTCTACTCGTATGTGTTTAGACAAATGTTTTAGTGCATTTAAAAAACGAAAATTCTAAATGTTGAGGAAGTGGGTGAGGAAAACAGTGAGGGAGGGAGGGGACCGTTCATCCCCTTGGGATGCGTGCAAAAAAAAGTCTTGCACGCATCCCAAGGATGATGAACGGTCCCCTCCCTCCCTCGCTCGTTTCCTCGCCATGTAGAATCACTCTTTAAAAAACCGAAAATTCTTAGGGTCGAGGGAAAGGGAGCGAGGGATGAAAGTAACCACCCATCCTCCTCGAGATGAGCTCTAACACACATCTCCATGACGATGCACTCATCTCGAGCTCGCTCCTTTACCTCGTTCCCTAGAAGGGCTCTTAAAAAACTTCATGTGCAAAACTTTAGCACAAGGAAGGAGTTGATGGTTTGGTCTGTTGAACCAAAGATGGAAGCAATGTCCATTGAGACACTTGTAACTGGCAATGGCCATTTTGTAAATGGGGGGTGACGAATGCAAAGAAAGTAGGGGCCGGGGTCCCCCCTGCTTGACTTGTTCACTGTACAAAAAAGCAACAACCATAGTGTGGTGTACGTGTGGCGTGGGGGCCCGTGAGATGTAGCATCATTTTGACAACGTGCATGGATGGACAAAGAGAAGAGAGATTCCACCCCGCCCCGGCCCGGCCCCTATTGCTTTCTCCTTTACCCTTTCCCTTTCCCTTTGTTGTGCCTGTCTAATCGAATTGGTGGCTGACCTCATCATCAAATCCTTCTTCTTTAAGCCCCTTGCCCTTTTGTTTTGCTACTAGTAGTTATATTGGTGGCCCCCCCTCCTCCTTAATAGATGGGGTGGGTCATGGGTGCGTCATCTAATTATCAAATTCAAGGCACAAGTTGTTGTCGTTTGGATGGGGAGATGGAGATGGAGATGGAGATGGCTCAAAACAAAAAACAAAAGCTTGGATGGATGAAGAAGAAATATTGTCATCCATTCTTTATTTTATTTTTTGTTTACTAATTCTTATGGTATTTGGTGTTTCACGTTGTGGGTTTTTTTAATCTTTGGAATTGACACTAAAGTTGTAGTCATATTGAAATTTGAGGTTCAATGAGGTCACTTAAGATGCCATCTCATAAGATTTTGAAAATTTCCACCTGATATAATATATTCCATGCTGATTCATCACCAGCTTTTAAGTAAGGTTTCATTGTCATGTGGTTTCCAGTGCACATCTTTGTACATACTTATGAAAAAATTTGAGAAATTGCTAATTTTGACATATAATCTAGTTTATATATCACCCTAACTAGTTACAATTGTCAATTTCCACAATAATAGTTGTGATTTCAGACTCTTTTACTTTTGGTTATTTGAGTTCATCATATCTTTTAGTTAGCCCAAGAGATTTGCAAGTAACTTTGTTATGTTGAAATTGTGAGTGATTTTCATTTTTTTTTTTTTCAAACTACAAATAAAAATTGCAAAAGAGAGATGGAATAAAAGAGGAAAAATAAGTTTAGAAGTTATTATGGTTGTGGTTGACAAGCCCAAGGTTGGAGATCTTATTGAGAGAGCACTGAATTAACATATTTGTAATAACTCCAAAAAAATATATTGTAACAGTTTCACAAATGAAGTGATACAATAATTAGATCACCATAAATATTATGGTATTGCAAGTGATATTATTCATGGTCAGTGTTCTAAAAAGCGCTAGGCGATGAGAGGGCGGTGAGCATGTGCCTAGAGCCCAGGGGCCTAGGCAGGCGCCTAGACGATGTTAGGTTTTGTATTATAACTTTAATAATTTACAAAAGTTAAGCATACTACCTTATCAATTATATCCAATTTAATGCCAAGATACATATGCAAAATTTATAAACATGAAAAATTAACAATCGTGAACAAAATTTATTAAAACTCAAATGACTGAATTTGGTCATGATGAGTACTTTGTATCATGATGGATATTTTATACAAAGTTGAATTTGTGGACAAATATTCAAACCTATTTTTTTTTTTTTTTCTTCAAATTGCATGAGTGACCTCAGTCATATTTGATAAATACTACATTACTAAAATTGGTACCGGAAGATTATTTGAGAATTCCATTAAGTAATCATCATTTGCTACATTCAGGCATATACTGAATAAAAAATAATTAAATTGTTTCTTTTCAAAAAAGGGAAAAGAAAAATAAAATAAGAACACAATCAACCTTATTAAACAAAAAAAAACCCGTCCAACCATTAATCTGGGCGTTTCTCTAACGTCTAGGCCATTTTTTAGAACACCATTCATGGTGATCCAATTTATTATATCACTTTATTTGTGAAAACTGTTTTTCAAAAATTGGTCTAAATTTAGTTTTGACTTGAAATTATTTGATGAACTGTTACATTACAAAAGTAATATTTGAGGGTTGTTACAAAGCTGCCCATTTGATATAGTATGACTACATCTTCAATGGTGGAAGATCACCCCAACACAACAAAATATCAGAATTTGAAGCTTTAGATTTATTGGGAATAACTTGTAATCAAGAAAAACAAAACAATTTATAAAACAATTAGAATTAGTTAATTAAAATATTTAATGGATCCCTACTTAAAATAGAAAAATATCATGAATGTCTATATCGATCTATTGTATTTTGTAAGCACAATCGGGTGCCTGGCTCGAGCAACATTTGAGTTTGGTTGTTTTAAAATTTTCATTTTTCATTTTCTAATATCATATTAAGGCAACTTTCTCCTCACTATAATAACAATAAAACCCTCCTTAAGCAACATCCGATGGAGGTGAAACCTGATGGAACCTCCAAAAGAGATTGCATGTTAAGCACTACTAATCTGTAGAATTAAAATAATTAAAGAACCACTAAGTATATATACAAGTAATTATAAATTCTCCATAATCAGCTAGCTATTACATAGGGCAGCCTGCTTCACTTTACCACACAAACCCAAACCCAAACCCTATTTTCTTAATCATTTTTCTCAGGCATAAAGGCTATCATTTCCCTTTCTTAATTTGATTTAGAGCATAATTGCTCCTCATTCCAGTAGTGTAGGCCATATTTTGGCAGTATAATAAGCTATGGCATCTCAACAGCATCCAATGATCCTCATTCAAGTCCATATGTATTCGATCACCAACGTGTCCATATCATGACATGTACCTTAGTATCTATCATATATTATTATTATACACAAAAAAAAAAAAAGATGATTTAAGAAATAATAAAAGAAGAAAAGAAAGTGAACCCATCTTTCATGCTCAGACCACTCAGCTTAGGCGCCATATGTATCTAAACATCAATTAAACAAGTAACTAGAGTCACTTTGAGGGATTTGGTGTCGTCATACTAAGCCATATATAATCCCCCAAAGATACGCTCTATAAATGTTATAATACTTAGGTAGGGTTCTTAGGGACAAGCGGCTGAATTTCATTCGTCCACCTATAGCTTTTAGGTTGAAGAATTGTCGCTATTGTATATGCTCCAAGCAGAAGAGACGGTGGTTCTTATGTTATAATGGATTTCGATACTACTTTTTTTTTTTTTTTTTTTTTTTTTAAAATATTGTATTTAGCTTTTAATTTATAAGGTCGATCAAGAATCTTTAATTAAGAACCAATATTGATTTTATATGATATAACTTAATGTTGAGCTTTAATATGGTTCTGATGTGTTTTGAAATGGAGAAATAGTTCTCAAACACTTTAGTAATACTACGCCTAGAAATTATGAATGATATATTACTAGCTCCCCTAGACGCTTGAACTTGTAGAGAAGTGCTAATAGTAAGAGGATTAAAGAGAAAAGTGAGGACCATTTGTGCAAAGAGAGATCTGATCTAGGTATAATATTGCAATCTAGAAAAAAGTAACTCCATACCATGAGATCAAAATGCATCCACATTGATGTATGTGGCGACATTGCGCCAAATTAAGGACCGGGGGGCATTATATTATGTGCTAGTTCTAGAAGAGGAGGAAACATCAATAGCTTGTTTAAGTAAAAGTAAGCAAATAATTGTGTTATTAAAAGGTAAGTTGGTGGGAGTAAGACAATTAGGTGACATTTAAAATGTTAACATTATCATACTTATTAATTAATGCATATAACACATTCCCTGAACCTACTATTAATGATCCCCCCTCTCTATATCGATATATTTTAGTATTGCTCTAGCAGGTCATTGGTTCATTCGGTGTGTGCTTATGGAGTCAACTGTCCATTAGATGGCCAACACTTGGAACTGCAAATCTCTTCATCAATTTAGCTGAGCTTTACACCAAGACCAGGAAACCATATGTTTAGGGAAAGTATTCTTGAATGATGATTAGTTCATTGAAGATTAATTAAGATAAGTGGTATTCAGCTGTTTACAACATATATCTTCTTCATGAGTACAATTCTCAGTTATGGTGATTAGTGAAATTGATGAAACAAAGTGGGGATATTATTGATCATGATTCATTATGAACTAAGATGACCCTCAATAGTCTACAATTCCATCATTGTTCTTAGGTCCTAGCTAGATTATATTAGGGCGTGATAGGGTTGAAACCCTAATTTGATATCATGCGTTACGAATCTTACTTACCAACTAGTTAAGCTTAATTATATATATATATATATATATATATTGGCTTCGATATCATCTTCTACTTCATTTATATACCGATTTATGGAATGAATATTATGACCCTTTTATTTTAACTACAGGGGTAATCCTTCTTATGGAAATTCTATTACTTGTATTAATTCTAAACAAACTTTCATCCATTTTCTCCATTCGGGAGCCTCATTTTGTTGTGACCGGCCTCCTCTCTATCTTTGGTCACAATCAGTTCCTCTCAGCGAAAAGGGATGCACAACCAACTGCTTATGTAGATGAAACCGACTCGAGACATATCTAATCAGAGTTAAGAATCGGATCCGGATATGCATCATCACATTAACAATTTTTAGTTTATTAATAATATTCGGGAAACAAATATCATTAACCACAATCCTAATATGACATCGATTAAAGGCTTTTTCAACCACACGAAGAGGTGGCATTTCATTTTCAACAGTTTCATGTCCATATCCCTAAAGTGGGGGACATACATGGATGAAAAAATGGCAAAACAGACACTTATCCGTTAGTAATTACTTATTATGACTTAATTTAAAAGAAACATAATGATTACTTGGGTCTTAATCAATATAATCTATTAATGCGAAATATCACCAAGTTCATTGGCTATTTGAGGAGTTGTTAGTCACATCTTTATGTGCAACTGTACCTGGCTTTGATAATCTTAAATTATCGTATAGCACTCAATTGCATTTTATCCGCACATTGCGTAATTGCTTAGTAAATATTAGTTAACTTGAAATAAGCACTTTTCAAGGGTCCTTAAGGGTGTCTCAAATGGGAGAGATGCAGTATACCTTCCCAAAAACAAAAGGATTCAAGTGGTTTCCGTGGAAGAGTCCTCCGATCCAATGCTAGACTTTAAATCTGCAACGTTTTTCTTGTCTCACTACAATTTATGAACTTCACACATGTAGTTTGTGTACAAAAATTAGGATAAAATGTTATAATAATATTGCAATCAAAATAAAACATCGGTTTTTTTTTTTTTTTTTTGTCAATGGCATGACAGCTCAACGGTTGGAGCTTGACAGATGGTACCACTTGGTCTTGGGTTTGAACCCAGCTTGCGACATCTTTATCAGTTTATGGTGTATTAACCAGTTCTGATCTTTAATGAATTATAAAATCCTATAAAAATCTTACTCGCCTTTTAAAAAAAAAAACATCAGTTTTTTCTTCCTTTTGTGCAGTAATAGTATCTTCAAGCATTGAGTAAACTTTTGATAAATGAGCTTTTTTTTTTTCTTCTCCTTTTGCTTTAGGAGAAAACCCATTATTACTATGATTGAAATCAGTTGTAAATAGGTTGTGATTGGGTAAGCAAATAAGTAACTGAAAGCAACAATTCACCCCAGAAAGAAGAGAACTTCACAATGAATAATCCACATCTAGCACTTAATAGCTAATCAGAAAGTGATTAGTTTCTTCTGTACATATAAATTGCTATTCAAGGCCATTCACCAAATATTCCAGTCCATTGGCTATTCTTTGATTTGGATTTGGAAACGGAAAGTGATGTTTAATTCTACAGTTTGCCATTATGTGATGGTGCGTCGTAATTAATTAGATGTTGACATGTAAGAAATTCAGCCAACCCTGCATTGTGGGGTGCCACAGTTGTGGTGGTGGGTGCAATTGTGTATTTGGTCCGTTAGAGGGTGACATGCATGAACTCCACCATTTAAATCTGATATCGCTCAAATTAAATGCCAGACAATGAATTTTGGCTAGAGTGTTAAGTAAGCTGTTTCTTCATGTTACCAATGCTAAAAAAAAAGGATAGTGTTTTCTATAAAAACCCAGCAGCTCGCCTTTGAAAAATAAATAAATTTGATTCTACTAAATTTGGATTTATCATTTTTATAGTTGATCAAACACCAAGTGTTTGATATACACACAATCACTTTGTGATGAATAGGATCATTATCATTCAAACCATCACATAATCAATTCTACTGTGACTAAAGAGTTAAGTTTTTTTTTTATTTTTTTTTATTTATACATTGGATGGTAATTTACATAGAATTGAGCTCGCATTCGTTCTAGGAGGTTGTCTGGTGCAATCGCAGAGACATTTACAATGCACAATATCAGATAAATTAACTTTGAAAATTAGATTCTAGGTAAATTTCTCTCTGCATCAGCTGGCGGGTTTATTTGGTTGTTTAACGGATCAGCTTTCAGTTAAGTACTTGGACATGTCTTTAGATGCTGATTTTAAAAGTAAAGCTATTTGAAATGAGACAATAAAAAAGAATAGAATCAAAACTAACGTCGTGTAAATACAAATACGTAACTAGCGTCGTGAAAATAATAATAATAATAATAATAATTAAACACTTGTGTGATTGATTGATTACAAGAGACAAGGATATTATTGTTGGGTAAACACAGATAGAAAACATCTTATTATTATTATTTTTATTATTGTGTCTGAGCATCTTTTCCCCATCTATCTATCTAGCTAGCTAGCTAGCATGTCTGGTGGTGGCTTCGAAATAAAATCCCCATTTGATACCATTTTCATGTGAACACCCATACAGCCTCCAGCGTGTTTTCGCGATAGGAACCAACTCCAGAGAAAAAAAAAAATCTTTTTTATTGGTCATTGTGAAATTAAATAAACTAAACTAATGGCGCTGTAACTAGGAGCTGTAATGTAATGTAATGTAATGTAATGACCCTTTGTAATAGTTAATAAAGAAAGCACTTCCAATCGTGTAGATTAAGGCTCAATGGTTGTGCATTAGATTAGATACCCTCCCTCCTAACTTTGCTATCTATCACTCCAATTACTTCCTGCCCAATCTCCAACTTCCATGAAAAAACAAATTACAAATACAAGATGTACTTCAAAATTAAAGAGTTGAGTGTACCACGTGGTAGTTGAAAGGTCGGCCATATATGAATGATGACAAATCAGTCCATCAACTTAAAGAAAGAAACGGGAAACCGGTGGATTGGATTGGATTGGATTGGATTGGATTGGCCTTTAGGCACCCCAACAACGAGTCTATGACTGTGATTTTTTTTTTTTTTTTTTTTTTTTTTTTTTTTTTTTTTTTTATGTAAGGAAAAGATTGAAGAGAAAGTGACAGAAATTAATTAGTGAGAAAAAGAAAGTTAATATAAAGTCTGGAAGAGTAAAGCCAAAGGCCACCCACTACTCAGTATTCGCTGCTACTACTACTACGACTAGTAGATATAAAATGTCTTTTTCACTATCACATAAAAAAAAGGGGCCCAATCCAACAAGTCTCTATCCACGATTTTCATGACTCCAAGTTTCAACCAACCAATATTCTTTGGTTTACTAAACTCTCTAATCTATTGTTCAAATGCTTAGCAAATTGATTAAATTTTTATTCAACTTTCATTCATTCTTTAAGGTTGAGACATTTTTTCATTTTCAAAATAATATTAACTATGGAATCACACCGGCCTAGTTGAAAACATTTATTACAAAACTTTTATAATAATTTCAAAGGCTACGAAATCTAATATCTTATACTTGAGACTGAATTTATTCGCTTTCTCTATTCTCATTTCGAGTTCAAAGGATTGCAATATTTAAAATGGTTACCTCACACAAGAACTTTGAATGGAATCTCTCCTATGTTTATTTCTTCTTTGGTTGTTGGTCCGAGAGCTAAAATGATCGACGATATTTGTTTTCATAGAATTATATGAAACTTTTTTTCTTCTATATTTTGTGAAAAAATCTTTATATTGTCCATGGGCAGTAACACAACCCTGACTTTGCAATCACGGTATTACTAATCTTTCTTGACTTGGCTTTTAAAAAAATTTATAGCCACAACTTTTTTTTTTCCATTCCACAATAATTTAACAGGACTCTATGAAAGGGAAACAATGTGCACCCTAAATTACAATCCATTGAGATTATCATGCACAGAGATTAAAATAAATAAATAAATAAAAACTTGGCCTTGGGGCTAAGACATTACTGGGCTGGAGCTCTTTGTATGGAGCGAACACAGGGCTTGGGACCCATAAACTGTAGGCCCTTTCCTAAAGGCTTTCAAAGGCATATTTGGTAGGTAGTAGACAACGGGCTTACCTTTAGTTCTTCCTGCATACATTTGTGGAAAAATGTATTCAAACAATTTTTTTCCAAGGAGATTTTGAAAAACTGGCTTTGTAAAAAAAAAAAGTCATGATTTACAAATTTGTTTCACATCTAGCTCGCATCATAAAAAAAAAATTGAAAAAAAAACCTGGTAAATTTTTTTATGTCATCATCCAATTTTTGTCCCTTTTACAATTTTGCGCTTTTATTCAATTTTGTGGGATGACATGCTATTATTCAATTTTGCGCTTTTATGCACATCTAGCTTGCATCATAAAAAAAAATTTGAAAAAAAACCTGGTAAAAAGTTTTAATGTCATCATCCAATTTTTGTCCCTTTTACAATTTTGCGCTTTTATTCAATTTTGTGGGATGACATGCTATTATCTGGAGAAATAGTAAATTTAAAAAAAAAAAAAACTTTGGCTGATTGGAGGGTAGTATTGTCCTTTGGTGAATTTTAGTCTCGAAAAACATGATTTCGCTATCCAGAGAAATCTTGGCTGAGGTTGCGACTGTGGCTGCCAAGGGAGATTCTCCCTCGGCTAGCCATGGAGGCCGCTTGGCTGAGGTTGTACATCATCGTATATATTTTGCGCAAGTGTTAGGGAGTGTCCATGTTAAACAAATAGATGAAGCGCCGGTGGAAGGAACAAGATATCGAAAGGCAAGTTCATCAGCTGTTGCTTTGAAGGATACATAAGAAAGTAGAGGTGAGTCTCTCACGGAAAAACATCTTATCATATTAAAATTTTTGAGTTTTAAGCATACTGTAGAAGCTATTCGAGATGTTATTCATAGGTCTTTGGGGATATTGGGTGATTTCTCTATGGGATTGCTAGATCCGAGATATGTTTTGGTAAGGTTGCAATCTGAGAATGAGGCAAAAAAAGTTCTTTCTAGGAACTCATTCCTAATTCGTGGGGTGAGATTTAAAGTTTTCGTTGGCATGTGGATTTCAGTTTGCGAACGGATCTGGTTGTAGTTCATTTATGGGCAGAACTTCCAGATCTTCCTCTGCAATTTTTTCATCCACCAATTCAGAAAGCCATAGGAGAATCGTTGGACGATTTTTGCGTATTGATGGTAACACACGTTGTTTGACTAGACCAAGAGAAACCCACATTTGTGTTGAGATGGATTTATCATAGGCATTACCAACAAAGGTTTTGGGCAGAAGTTGATTTTGCAAGGCTCAAGTATTGTGATGATTGCGCCTTTATCGACCATGACAAGATGACTTGTAGGAAAAAACATGGGACTGCTCAGAAAAAAAGGCTATGGCAGAAAATGCAGATACAAAGGTTGAAATTCAAAAGGGAAATGACTTAGAGAATGAGAAGAAATAAGAAAATTTTCAGGTTGCAAAGAAGGACTTAGATCGGTTGATAAAACAAACTTGCATGATATGAAAGAAGTGGGAGATACTGGGGGGGGGGGGGGGGGGGGGGGGGGGTGTTCTAAAAACTCAAAAGGTGTAGAGATCTAATCAATTGAGCACAAGGAGTCTGATGATCCATCGCAAATGGGAAACTTACTAAGGGTTGAAACGGGTGAAAATAAAGCTAATTTTGAAACAAATTCGGCTGGAAGTAAGAAGGAGCTGGGTTTGTGATGCAGCGCGGAAATGAGAATAGAACGATGAGAACAAATTAAATGATAGGCTTGAATCCGTTGATTGGCTCACCAATAATCCGGAAACAAAGGTTCTACAATTCGTTGATTGACGCACCAATAATTCGAAAAGTAGGAAAAAAAAGAACACAATAATCTCCTCAGAGAATATATACAAAGTTTATTAATTATCAAAAGTCTACCTACAATATTGAGGAATAGCTCTATTTATAGTATTCAAATAACTTGAATAACAAGCAGCCTATTCCTAAAAGAAAAAAATAGAATCAAATACTAAAATAACATACAGTCTATTCCTAAAAGAAAAAAGGAAAGCCTAATCCTAATCCTAAAAGGAAACTAAAAAGACTCCTAATTAAATTGAAGGACTACAAATAAGTTATTTAGTAAATAACTTTGAGAGCAAATTAGGAAACCTAGAAACCCTTTCTACATCATCCTCCTTGGGTGGAAGTGAATTCACCCTCGAATTTGAATATTCAGAACAACTAGGAAGCTTGAGACGATAAGCATTAACAACATCGGTGGTCTTCTTACAAGCAATGAAATGTGTCATCTTCAAAAATCTATCGACCACAACCATAATGGAATCTACTCCTCGCTGAGTACGAGGAAGCCCGACAACAAAGTCCATACTCACATCAACCCAAGGCTTCTCAGGTATAGGAAGAGGCATATAAAGTCCAGCATTCGTTGAAGTACCCTTTGAAACTTGGCACACCCGACAATTCCGAACAAAACGCTCCACCTCTCGCCTCAAAGTAGGTCAATAGAATGTTCGAGAAATGAGTTGAAACGTCTTGTCCCTCCCCATGTGTCATTCATTATGCAATTCAGACACAATTTTGACTCGTAAGCTAGAGTCAGGAATACACAGTGATGTTCCTTTGAATAAGAAACATTTATGTAATAGAAAATCTAATCGTTGGCCTGCAGTAATCCCATTCAATTTCTCACTGAAATATGCCACCCGCTTTCCTTCTTGACTCAAAACAACTCCAGTGCCCACTTTGGAAGCATCACAATGTAACTCAAAAGGTTTAGTAAAATCAGGTAGTATTAGAACATGAGCCGTAGTTAGCTTCTGTTTGATCTCCTCAAAGGCCTTAGTAGCCTCAATAGTCCACACAAACTTTCCTCCCTTCATACAATCTGTAATAGGAGCCATGATGGTACTAAAGTTTTGTATAAACCGCCTGTAGAATGAGGCCAAGCCATGGAAGCTACGAACCTCAAATAAATTCTTCAGTTGCTTCCACTTTCGGATTGCTTCCACTTTCTCAGAATCAATAGAAACCCCATCATTTGACACGACATATAAAACACGATCCTGCATGCAAGAACACTTCTTCAAGGCTGCAAATAATTTTTCTCTCCTCAGTACAGTAAGCACCTCTTTTAAGTGATGCACATGAACAGCCAGATTAGGACTAAAAATCAGAATATCATCAAAATAAACAACAACAATCCCCCCGATAAAATGATGCAAAATTTGGTTCATAAAGTGCATAAAGGTACTCGGTGCATTTGACAACCGAATGGCATAACCATCCATTCATATAGACCCTCGCGTATTTTAAATGCAGTCTTCCATTCATCCCTCGGTGTAACTTGTATCTGGTGGTACCCACTCTTAAGATCAAGCTTGGTAAAGACTCAAACACTACGCAACTGATCAAGCAAATCATCCAACCTCGGAATGGGGAACCTATACATCACAGTAATTTTGTTGATGGCACGACTACCAACGCACATCCTCCACGAACCATCGTTCTTCGGAGTAAGAAGAGCAGGAACCGCACATGGACTAAGACTTTCCCGATTAAAACCTCTGTCTAACAATTCTTCCACCTGCCTTCGTAATTCTTCATGCTCAGTTGGACTCATCCGATAATGGGGTCTATTGGGAAGTTTTGATATGGGCACTAAATCAACGCGGTGTTGAATATCTCGTAAATGTGGTAATCCTTGCGGTAAATCATCTGGGAAGACACCTTGGAATTGATCAAGAAGTGGACGGACCATTTCTGGAATGTTGAGTACAACGCTACCACTATCCTTCCCAATCAATACAAACACAATCCCATTCCTTTGTAATTCTCCCATAAACGATGGTCTAGTCAATAAATTCGGATTATCTTTCTGTACAACTTTTGGAGCTTTTTCCTTAGCCGGAGTTAGGACAATTTTGACTTGGTTAAATAAGAAACTAAATGTGTTTCTCCTACCATCGTGTATTGCAACTCTATCAAATTGCCATGGACGCCCCAAGAGAATATGACATGCATCCATGTTCACCTCATCACACAACACATTATGCTTATAGATTGAACCAATAGAAAATGAAAACCAAACAACGCTTAGAGACCGTTACTTGATTACCTTTCTTTAGCCAAGATAGCTTGTAAGGACTCAGATGGTCTTCCGTCTTCATCTCCAGTTTGTGAACCGTTTATTCGGATATCACATTCTCCCAGCTGCTCGAGTCTATTACCAAACGACACACTTTTCTTGCCATTGTGCAAGTGGTTTGAAAGATATTGTTCATCAACCAACCATTGCCATGTGTTCCTCGTGGTGTAAAACAAGCTTGTCGGACTACAAGTAATTGACCTTCATCTCCTCCGACAACCTCCTCTTGCACAGAATTTGAATCAAATAGCGGTTCACCCTCATTCGAGTTGACGTGGAACTGCTCATCCTCTCCCAGCTCTTCATTGTCTATGAATAGACATTTTTCGCTCCTGTCACCCTTTCGACAATTCTCCATACGATGTCCCGTTTCCCCGCATTTGAAGCAACGGTAAGTTGAACTGTTCGGTTGGGGTCTATTGCCTGGAACCCCGTCTATAGGAGCCCTCGTGGTGTTTGTTTGTGGAGGATTTGTGGCTCGTGTGGGTTGAGGGTTGCTGGTATTAGTCCGACTATTAGACGATCCCCATGAAGGGTTAGTGGATCGCCTCTGTAATTGTTTCTCAAACTGTAAGGCTCGTTGATGCGATTCTGAAAGTGTGAAAGCATCATACATGTTAAGAGTATCTTGAAAATTATCACGCAGACCTCCAATGTATCTTGCGATCAATTGTTCGTTGGTCTCAGTGAGGTCATTTCGAGCCACCAATTTGTAAAACTCTGTCGTGTATCCGTCCACCATTCGCTCTCCTTGCTTCAAGTTTTGAAGTTGTTGATACATCAACTTTGAATAATTATGGGGTCGGAATTGAGCGCGCATATGCTTCATCATCTTTTCCCAAGAGGTAATTTTCGATTTTCCTTGTCGTTGACGAGTGAGTTTTGATTGTTGCCACCAAGCCACTGCTCTCCCACGAAACCTTGTAGCAATAAGAGCCACCCGTCTATCATCCAGAACCTCCTTATACTCGAGTACTTCCTCAACTGCTGCCAACCAATCCAGAAAATCTTCAGGTTGACCATTCCCATGAAACTCCGATATTTCTATCTTCTAACCAGATTCCCATCGCCTAGGCTCCAGATTATATGCAAAATCCCGACCACCTCCACGATGTCCGCATCCTCCGAAAGGATTCTCGAAGTCCTCATATGTGTCGTCTTCATACGCATGACGATATTGACGGTTATTGAAGCCCCGTCCTCTAGTGCCATGCCTCCCACCACGACCCCTCAAAGGTCCTTCGAAGTGATCATCAAACTCAACATCTCCCTCCTCGGCGTGTTGCCGATTTGGTTGTCTACCCGGGTGAATTCGTATGAGCCCCGTGATTTGTTCAATTAGGGCAGCAAGATTAGCGTTTGTGGTTTCAAGTAGGGGTTGTACCTGTGCTACATGCGCCTCAACTTGAAAAATTCGACCAGCTTCGGCACGTTGCCTTTCTTTATCCCTCTCATATATGTTTTCAACTGTTGCCTCCCTTGGTTGACGAGGCACCATAATCAAGAACGTACTAGGCTCTAATACCAATTGATGCAGCGCGGAAACGAGAAAAAGAAGAATGAGAACAAATTAAATGATAGGCTTGAATCCGTTGATTGGCTCACCAATAATCCGGAAACAAGGATTCTACAATTCATTGATTGGCGCACCAATAATTCGAAAAGTAGGAAAAAAGAAGAACACAATAATCTCCTTAGAGAAAATATACCAAGTTTATTAATTATCAAAAGGCTACCTACAATATTGAAGAAGAACTCTATTTATAGTGCTCAAATAACTTGAATAACAAACAACATTTTCCTAAAAGAAAAAATAGAATCCAAGACTAAAATAACAAGCAGTCTATTCCTAATAGAAAAGGAAAGCCTAATCCTAAAAGGAAACTAAAAAGACTACTAATTAAATTGAAAGTCTAAAAATAAGTTATCTAGTAAATAATTTTGAGAGCAAATTAGGAACCCTAGAAACCCAAATTGGTAACCCTAGAAACCCTATCTAAATCATCATCCCCGGGTGGAAGTGAATTCACCCTCGAATTCGAATATTCAGAACAGCTAAGAAGCTTGAGACGATAAGCATTAACAACATCGGCGGTCTTCTTACAAGCAATGAAATGTGTCATCTTCGAAAATCTATCGACCACAACCATAACGGAATCTACTCCTCGTTGAGTACGAGGAAGCCCGACAACAAAGTCCATACTCACATCAACCCAAGGCTTCTCAGGTATAGGAAGAGGCATATAAAGTCCAGCATTCGTTGAAGTACCCTTTCAAACTTGGCACACCCGAAAATTCCGAACAAAACGCTCCACCTCTCGCCTCAAAGTAGGCCAATAGAATGTTCTAGAAATGAGTTGAAACGTCTTGTCCCTCCCCATGTGTCATTCATTATGAAATTCAGACACAATTTTGACTCGTAAGCTAGAGTCAGGAATACACAGAGATGTTCCTTTGAATAAGAAACCTTTGTGTAATAGAAAATCTGATCGTTGGCCTGCAGTAATCCCATTCAATTTCTCACTGAAATATGCCACCGGCTTTCCCTCTTGACTCAAAACAGCTCCAGTGCCACTTTGGAAACATCACAATGCAACTTAAAAGGTTTAGTAAAATCAGGTAGTATTAGAACATGAGCCGTAGTTAGCTTCTGTTTGATCTCCTCAAAGGCCTTAGTGGCCTCAATAGTCCACACAAACTTTCCTCCATTCATACAATCTGTAATAGGAGACATGATGGTACTAAAGTTTTGTATAAACCGCCTGTAGAATGAGGCCAAGCCATGGAAGCTACGAAACTCAAATAAATTCTTCAGTTGCTTCCACTTTCGGATTGCTTCCACTTTCTCAGAATCAATAGAAATTCCATCCTTTGACACGACATAGCCAAGAAATAAAACACGATCCTGCATGAAAGAACACTTCTTCAAGGCTGCAAATAACTTTTCTCTCCTCGGTACAGTAAGCACATCTTCTAAGTGATGCACATGAACAGTCAGATTAGGACTAAAAATCAGAATATCATCAAAATAAACAACACCAATCCTCCCAATAAAATGATGCAAATCTGGTTCATAAAGTGCATAAAGGTACTCGGTGCATTTGACAACCCGAATGGCATAACCATCCATTCATAGAGACCCTCGCGTATTTTAAATGCAGTCTTCCATTCATCCCCCGGTGTAACTTGTATCTGGTGGTACCCACTCTTAATATCAAGCTTGGTAAAGACTGAAGCACTACGCAACTGATCAAGCAAATCATCCAACCTTGCAATGGGGAACCTATACATCACAGTAATTTTGTTGATGGCACGACTATCAACGCACATCCGCCATGAACCATCATTCTTCAGAGTAAGAAGAGCAGGAACCGCACATGGACTAAGACTTTCCCGAATAAAATCTTTGTCTAACAATTCTTCCACCTGCCTTCGTAATTCTTCATGCTCAGTCTGACTCATCCGATAATGGGGCTATTGGGAAGTTTTGATCTGGGCACTAAATCAATGCGGCGTTGAATATCTCATAAAGGTGGTAATCCTTGCGGTAAATCATCTAGGAAGACATCTTGGAATTGATCAAGAAGTGGACGGGCCAATTCTGGAATGTTGAGTACAACGCTACCACTATCCTTCCCAATCAATACTAACACAATCCCATTCCCTTGTAATTCTCCCATAAACGATGGTCTAGTCAATAAATTCAGATTCTCTTTCTGTACCACTTTTGGAGCTTCTTCCTTAGCCGGAGTTAGGACAATTTTGACTTGGTTAAATAAGAAGCTATATGTGTTTCTCCTACCATCGTGTATTGAAACTCTATCAAATTTCCATGGACGCCCCAAGAGAATATGACATGCTTCCATGTTCACCTCATCACACCTCACATTATCCTTATAGATTGAACCAATAGAAAATGAAACCAAACAACGCTTAGAGACCGTTACTTGATTACATTTCTTTAGCCAAGATAGCTTGTAAGGACTCAGATGGTCTTCTGTCTTCATCTCCAGTTTGTGAACCGTTTATTCGGATATCACATTCTCCCAGCTGCTCGAGTCTATTACCAAACGACACACTTTTCTTTCCATTGTGCAAGTGGTTTGAAAGATATTGTTCATCAACCAACCATTGCCATGTGTTCCTCGTGGTGTAAAACAAGCTTGTCGGACTACAAGTAATTGACCTTCCTCTCCTCCGACAACCTCCTCTTGCACAGAATTTGAATCAAATAGCGGTTCACCCTCATTCGAGTTGACGTGGAACTGCTCATCCTCTCCCAGCTCTTCATTGTCTATGAATAGACATTTTTCGCTCTTTTCACCCTTTCGAAAATTCTCCATACGATGTCCCGTTTTCTCGCATTTGAAGCAACGGTAAGTTGAACTGTTCGGTTGGGGTCTATTGCCTGACACCCCGTCTATAGGAGCCCTCGTGGTGTTTGTTTGTGGAGGATTTGTAGCTCGTGTGGGTTGAGGGTTGCTGGTATTAGTCCAACTATTAGATGATCCCCATGAAGGGTTAGTGGATCACCTCTGTAATTGTTTCTCAAACTGTAAGGCTCGTTGATGCGATTTTGAAAGTGTAAAAGCATCATACATGTTAAGAGTATCTTAAAAATTATCACGCATACCTCCAATGTATCTTGCGATCAATTGTTCGTTGGTCTTAGTGAGGTCATTTCGAGCCACCAATTTGTAAAACTCTGTCGTGTATTCGTCCACCATTCTCGCTCCTTGCTTCAAGTTTTGAAGTTGTTGATACATCAATTTTGAATAATTATGGGGTCGGAATTGAGCGCGCATATGCTTCATCATCTTTTCCCAATAGGTAATTTTCGATTTTCCTTGTCGTTGACGAGTGAGTTTTGATTGTTGCCACCAAGCCACTGCTCTCCCACAGAACCTTGTAGCAATATGAGCCACCCGTCTATCATCTGGAACCTCCTTATACTCGAGTACTTCTTCAACTGCTGCCAACCAATCCAGAAATTCTTCAGGTTGACCATTCCCATGAAAATCCGATATTTCTATCTTCAAACCAGATTCCCATCGCCTAGGCTCCAGATTATATGCAAAACCCCGACCACCTCCACGATGTCCGCGTCCTCCGAAAGGATTCTCGAAGTCCTCATATGTCTCATCTTCATACGCATGATGATATTGACGGTTATTGAAGCCCCGTCTTCTAGTGCCATGCCTCCCACCACGACCCCTCGAAGGTCCTTCAAAGTGATCATCAAACTCAGCATCTCCCTCCTCGGCGTGTTGCCGATTTGGTTGTCTACTAGGGTGAATTCGTAAGAGCCCCGTGATTTGTTCAGTTAGGGCCGTGAGATTAGCGTTTGTGATATCAAGATTAGCGTTTGTGGTTTCAAGTTGTGCTTGTACCTGTGCTGCATGCGCCTCAACTTGAAGAATTCGACCAGCTTCGGCACGTTGCCTCTCTTTATCCCTCTCATATATGTTTTCAACTGTCGCCTCCCTTGGTTGACGAGGCACCATAATCAAGAACGTACTAGGCTCTAATACCAATTGATGCAGCGCGGAAACGAGAAAAAGAAGAATGAGAAAAAATTAAATGATAGGCTTGAATCCGTTGATTAGCTCACCAATAATCCGGAAACAAGGGTTCTACAATTCGTTGATTAGTGCACCAATAATCCGAAATGTAGGAAAAAAAGAACACAATAATCTCCTCAGAGAAAATATACCAAGTTTATTAATTTTCAAAAGTCTACCTACAATATTGAGGAAGAACTCTATTTATAGAACTCAAATAACTTGAATAACAAGCAGCCTATTCCTAAAAGAAATAATAGAATCAAAGACTAAAATAACACGCAGTCCATTCCTAAAAGAAACGGTAAAGCCTAATCCTAAAAGGAAACTAAAAAGACTCCTAATTAAATTGAAATAATGCAAATAAATTATTTAGTAAATAACTTTGAGAGCAAATTTGGAACCCTAGAAACCCTTATTTAGTAAATAACTTTGAGAGCAAATTAGGAACACTAGAAACCAAAATTAGGAACCCTAGAAACCCTCTCTACATCAGTTTGGGATTGCAAGAGTAGCACATCCAGTTGCGAAATCAATTCGCTGTGTTAGAGGAAGACTCGAACAGAGGGGATGCAAAGTCATCATATAAAGGTGGTCATTTTATTCTCGTTGAGGAGATGAATTCAATAGTGAAAGTGGAAAGGGACAGTGAAATCTTACTCGAAGCAGGGTACACAGTTAGTGCCACAGACAGGGAGGTGGGATAAGTGATTTCGACCAGTTTTTGGCAAAATAATCTAGTAATTTGTCGAAAGTTCTGGTTGTTCCTTTTGAAAACTTGACACCAAAATTGGACTTAGAACGATTGCAATCTCAAGAAGAAGGACAACTACTCACTCCTTTGCATTGGGATGATACGATGGATGGTGGCTCAAAGAAGAAAGAGGAGAGTTATCTCAATATCCTTGATGCAATAATGAGAACAGACTCATATGGTGAAAGAAATAAAGGGGAAAAAAGAAAAATAAAGGAAAGGAAGCAGTTTCTTTAGGAAACGCTGGGCTACTCAACTTACCGCGTAATGTGTTAATGATGTGTGATACAATTTTAATTTGGAACGCGCGGGTGTAGGTAATAAAGCTACACGTAGCCAAGTACAAAAGATGGTTTTGGAGAATAACGTTAAAATATTGATGATTGTGGAGCCGATGGTAAATGATAATTGACATGAAGAAATTGGCAACAGAGTGTTTATGCTTGGATTTGCTTCGAATATTGATGTTGGAGGTAAGACTTGGTTGTTTTGGTCAAATAACGTGGATGTGGTAATTTTGGCTAAATCGGATCGATATATTCATTGCTAGATAGCAGGTGATGTTAAAGTTAGACAAAGATCTGAGGTAAGCGTAATGTTGTAAACAGGGAATTTGTAGCGTACCTTAACTTACCAACCTCATGTCTTAGTTATAGTGCTGGAGTCCTGGTTCGACCATGCCATCGGTGGAGTAGTTTAGGGAAGAAGATCTTCGTGGAAATCATTTTCTAATTAGGAGTTGTGTTGTGAAAGGAAGTTTTCCTGTTAGACTTGTGCTCCTAGATACGCGGGAGATAGTTTCCAATAAGAGTGTAGTCCATAGATAAATGCTTTCAGGTGCGACGTATACTCTGGTATTTGCTTCCTAATTGGAAGCAAAGTGTTGTTATCTTGCCTATCCGAAACTGATCCTCGAGATACTTGCCTTAGCAGAGCTTATGGGTATTGAGGATAGCTGTGAGACGCGTGGGCTTAGCAGGATGTAATGATTTGGGTTTGTCTAGCGAACTGCATTGTGCGGGATTGAAACCGCTTGGTCTACATCAGTGTTGGGCTAACGTATTATTTCTCGAGATCATCATGACACCTATACGGTGTAGAAGAGAGATCGTGTTGGGGTATCATTAATTAAGTGTTGGGGTATCATCATGACATCGCATCGGTTCACTAAGTCACTTATTGAAATAATACCCCGCTCATGATGATCGAGTTTGAATCGTTGCTTGAGCCACGCGCTTCATTAATTAAGTGTGCGTTAGTTCAGTGGAGAAGAGGTGGGAAACCAATCCCTATTTAGATCTTTTTTTGTTCTACAAAGATTGACTCTTCCATTTATTTGCTTTTAGAGATTATGCTATGTTCATATCTTAATTGAAAGCTTGTTTACCTTTTCCATGGCTCGCCAAAACCATCTTGATGATGAGCTTCTAGCCAAGGTCTTCAATTCTTTGAAGATAGGTCGATTTCCAAGTTGGGCCTTGCTAAAATTTGAGCCAAGGATGTTCAGGGTCCCAAAAGACATGCCATTCTATGCTCTAAATGATGATCAGACGCCAATGTTTCCTCCGGATAGGTTTGTCTGTTTGCACCGTGGAATACTTAAAACTAGAGTCTGTTTTCCTGTTTTTGACGAGATTTGGGGCTTTTTATTTCCTTAGAATCCCTCCTACCTAGTTGGTACCGAATGGGTACATGATCATCCTTCTTATTTTGATCAAAGCGAAGGATGCTGGCGTCCGCGTGACTCCGCGGGTGATCCAGTTGCTGAATTTTCCTTGGCTGAATGATCATGTTGTTTATAAGTTGACGTCATCGGCTTGCTTTGATAAGTTGCCGGATGACTTCAAGTTTTGGCAGAAATACTGCTTTTTGGCTCATTCGAATTCAAAATACTTCAAGTTCAAGGGTCGTCTGCTAGAATAGGAGTCCAAGCCACTTTGTAAGTATAGCTTCACCCTTTGATTTCATTGCGTCCGTTGTATACTGATCATGCGCGTGTTTCTTTGTAGGGAGGTTCCCCACCACTCCTCTTTCTCTAGAGGAGCAAGACACTATGAAGGCATTTCGTGTCATGCCAAAGATGCGTGTGGAGGACGTTATATGTCCTACTAACTTCAGCCGTAGTGGTTTGTGGGCCAATTGGTACGTGGCCCCCACTCTTTACTGAATGCTGAAGGTAAAACCCCTTCCAGAAAGAGGAAGGCTTCCAAAGTTAAGGCTTCTGCTTTGTCTGAGATGGAGGGGCTTTCTAAGACACTTGCCTCATTTGTAAGTTTAAAGAGGTCTTGCGCTAGGACAGAGTCGGTTCCCAAACAGTCTACTCTAGTGAGGGAGGAGTGTGAACCTGATCAGCCTGACAGGGCAGAGGCCGAACTATCCGGCTGGGAGAAGGACCACCGGCGATTAGCAGGGGTTGAAGATGTGCGTATCTGAGTACCGAACAGGCTGAAGCTTTGAACAAGAAGCTGATGTTGGCTGCTGTGGTGGCTTCTATTGGTGCTTACCAATCCAGAATTGTTCTACTAGAGAGTTCTAATGAGGATTCACCTGAGGTTCCAGAGTTCAAACATTCCACTGGTGGGTCATTCGACAGTGGTCGCGGTAATGTAGGCCATCCTTATTGTAGTCTGCATTGTCCCCCATCTCATTCTAGGTTATATATCAAGGGTAATAGAGGGTCTGTTGGACAATTTGCTTCCTTATCTTCCTTTGGATTCCACTGAACCGTTTCGCAATAAAGGGTCGACTGCTGGTGACAAAGGGAAGGCTGTGGATGAGAGTCTGGGAGCAGTGGCGACTACAAAGGGTGGTGCTGGCGTAATTCCGCGTTTGGGAGAGCTCCATCCGGATGCGTGGATAAGTTTGTTTGCTCCGGACATAGTGAAGATGAACAACCAGGCCTGACACTAGGAGGTTGACGTGGACTATGCTTCAAGGAAACACATAAGCAGGTGCTATAGTTGGCTAATGGACAACGCTCCGAAGCCCGATGAGGATACGCTGGAAGAGCGTATGGATAAGGGTTTGAAACACCTTATGCTGGGGATGTCTCATTTGAGCTAAGTGGCTGTAGCTGGGATGAAAGTTGAGGTGACTCGTGAGAGGGTGTACACCATGGAACGTGTCTTCTCGACTATGCAAAAATTGTATTCTGATGCACTTTTTTGAAATTGAGTTGTTGAGGAAGCAGATCGAGGAAAGGAGGCTGGAACATTCAGCCATTGTCATTGAGATTCAAAGGGTTCATCTGGAAGCCCTTGAGTCTGATTTGGCAGAGGCGGTGTCCGCAAGGGACAGATTCACACAAGAGTTGGATCTGATCTGATGTGATCTGGAGGTTGCGCAAGAAGCTGCAGCTAAGATGCACTCTGAGTTGCGGTCTTTTGCTGAGGAGAACGCCATGAAGAAGGCTGAATGGGTTGCCCAGAGACAACCGTTAGAGGACGACGTGGAATTCAATGCTCGGGTAGCAAGGAACGCTGAAGACCGGCTTCTTCTGGAGCAACATGAGCTCAACGTAGTTAAGAGTAGCCTGGCTACGAAATAGTCTCAGGTTGATGCGCTGACTGACAAGCTGGAGTTGTTGGAGCGTGAACTTGTTGAAGCGAAGGCGCGCGAGGAAGAGCTTTTCAAGGCACATGGCAAGTGTAAATTTCGTTGGGTCGTGCATGGGAGATTAGAGGTGCTGGCACTGATGAAGGAAGAGCATCCGGAATGGGACCTTATGTATTATAGGAAGATGTCTTACGTAGACTTCAGAGTGGTCTCTATGTCATCAGAAGAAGAGGGTGATCCGGATCATGACGCTCAGATTGAGGCACGTACGGACTGAAATCATGTTCCTTCCCCTGTTAAGCTTAGTTCTCCTGCATCTGTACCCCCTCCTGATGAGGAGTAGACTTTGTACCGTTGTACTTTTGGTTTCAATTGTTAATGAAAATAGGTTTATTTTGAGTACGCCTTGTACCCGCATAATGTTTGGTCTCCCTATCACACACTTTTTGTTTTGCCTTATCGTTTTACTACAAAGGCCTAGTTGGGTTGGCAGGAAGCCGAGTGGTTTGTCTGCTGTTGAGAGTTTGACCATTTATGTCACGAATGATTTTGACATATTCTTCTGTGAGGTCTTAGAGTCATTATCGCTCGATTACATTCAATAGTGGGTGTTCTGCGAATGGTTTGGCAGTGAGCTACACAACCCAGACCGTGGCTCATATTCTAGGTAAACCATTGGCGACTTAAGTTGCATATCTAATTGTGGGTTGCAGCTGCTGGCATGAATGAACAGTGGTAGCAGAGCACATGCGTTTTCTTTGAGCTAGAGTGTTTGTCTCAAGTCAGGTTTTGTAAGCTCGATCTAACATTCCATGTAGCGTTCGTCCGCGTGTCAGCGGGTTGATTTTTAGGTCGGCTTGAGTGGCCATTGTTGATAATATAATGTCAGCATGTGTGAGCGTGAATACGCTGCTTGAGCTGCAATTTATTCTGGTGACTGTTGTTTTGAAGGGAGCGGTCGCATGGAGAGCCTTTGACATTAGTCAGGGCTGATTAGGCTCCCACCTTCCAAACCATTTATACCCGCGCAGAGCGGATTACGGGTTTGGGATGTGAGAATTTGGCGATCATGGTCTGTTGAAGAACGATGATCCCGAAGCGAGCTGTCGACATCAGTTCGGGACTGACTCGGCTCCCACCTTCCAAACCATCTACACCCATGCGGAGCAGGCTACAAGTTTGGGATGAGGGGATTCGGCGACCATGGTCTGTAGAAGAACAATGGTTCCATGGCAAGACGTCGGCATCAGTTCGGGATCGACTAAGCCCCCACTTTCAAAATCATCTACATTTGTGCGCATCGAGCTACAAATTTGGGAGTTTTCAACGACCATGGTCTGTAGAAGAATAGTGGTCCCATGGCAAACTGTCAGAATCAGTTTGAGGCTGACTAGGCTCCCACCTTGCAAACCAGCTACACCCGCGCAAAGAGCAGTGGTAATTCGACGACCATGGTCTGTAGAAGAGCAATGGTCCCGTGGCGAACCATCGACATCAGTCGAAACTAACTAGGCTCCCACTTTCCAAACCATCTATACCTGCCCACAACGGGCTACAGGTTTGGGCTTTGACCAGAAGCTGTCAGTTGTCACTGGCTAGGCTTACCTGATCAGGTTCGGCGACCGTTGTTCGCGAAGGGGGCAACAGTCCCTGGCGAATCGCCATCACCAGGCGTAAGAGTGTTGATTAGACTCCCACTTCTTAAACTATCAACATCTGCAGGGTGGACTAGGCATCGGGATTTACCAGAAGTCGTCATCATCATCCAAAATTGACTAAGCTTTCCTGGTTAGGTAGGGGCTCCGCCTGTTACAGGCGTGCGAGCCTATATCCACCGGCGAAGTGCATCGTGCAGAGGAGTTCCTTTTGAAGAAAAGAAGTACCTTAAATCAACTGGTGATGTGCAGGTGTGATCCGTGTGTCAAAAGTGACTAAGGTTTCTAATACTCGTGTCAGGCACGTGGTAAAATACCGCTTGAATATTGGGCTGAGCCCATGGGCCCATAGAGGAAGAGCTAGGGTTTGTCGTAGGATCAAGACGTTACGTGTACAACGTAGATTGCATGGTGACACGTGTACGACGTAGATCGCGAGACGGTTGCGTATCGGTTACTCCCCCCAATTAATGGGGTTGTGTGAAACATCATTAATTGGATGAACGTGGTCCTGTGCGATTTCCTTGGGAACCGTCTTGTCCTTATTTCCCATACAGTATTCAATGCTGACAATCAATGTTGAAGCGCCTGTTTGGTGAACCACTATGTCTATATAATGGTGTTTTTTCATCGTTGTAGGCATTATCTTCCATAGAGTGCACCTCTTTAGATGCTCTTACTTAAAGAACGTGCTTCAGGTTTTCCAAAGGCTGAAGGGAGATCTCCAACGATGGAGTCTTCAAAAGTTCTTACATTTGCGCTGATGAGTCATGATAAGAATTGCAGTTTTGCGTGTTCACCTGCTCTAGATGAGCACCTGAGTGGTTTACTGAGACCTTGTAATTTCTTCTCGTATTGCGAAGAAGAGTTACAGACTCCCTTCCAAGGGATGAGTCTATATTGACTATGGAAAGGAAACTAAACAACTGAATAAACTAATTGTTGGCGGAGAGAGGTCGACCCGGCCCTATAGTGAATTCGCATGGCCCTTCCTAGATCGTTAGTACCTTCAATGAACTGCCAAGCTTCGCTAATGTTGTTGAGGTTACTGGAAAGTAAACCTTGCGTGTGAGTTTTTTTCTGCATCGACTGATTGTCGAGGGGTTGTGCTCCCATCTGCAGAGATCTCTCCGCTTTGTTGGGTTGAAGAGCGGATTGCTCATCTGATGCTTGAATGTTCTCCGTTTCTAAGTTGAGCCACCGTTGTTTTGGATTTTGTCTTTGTGTGAGTGGAGTGACTCTTCAATAGTTACCGGGCTTGGCTTCTGTTCAACTTTCCCTGTGGGCTCTTGTTGGATTTGGGAACATTCTATCTACTTTAGTGCAGCATAATGACAGCCTCGTGTCATTGGTTGGTCCCCACGAATTGTTCCTTCCGAGTGGTTAGCGGTATACTTGACGCACTGGTGAAGGGTAGAGACTATTGCTTCCATCTGGTGAAGCCATGGTCTTCCTAGGATGAAGTTATAGGTATACGGCGTGTCCACCACCATGAAGTCCAAGAATATGACTTTTCTTAGTTGTGGCTTTGCTACCACCATTGCTAACCTTATCTTCTCGATCGAGAAACATTTCTCTCTGCTGAATCTAATTAGCGAGTAATCGGAGGATGTCTGGTTCTCCTCCTTGAGGTCCATACTGCGGAACCCATTATAGAACAGGACGTTGAAGGAGCTTCCTGTATCCACCAGGGCCCTTTTCACTTCCCATTTTGCGTTAGAGATTGAAATGACGAGAACGTCATTATGCAGTGCGCAAACGCCTTCGAGGTCCTTTTCTATGAAGGTCAAGGTGGGGATGGGGCTTTGCACCCTCGAGTAGTATACGAATCTGTCCTCGTTTGCGGGCTGAGTTTGCATCTCCAGTAGAGTCTGCTTGCGGGATCTGCTTGACTGATCTTCATCCGATCCGACTCCATGAAGGACACAGATTATGCCCGGAGTCTCCTTCTCAATCTCCTTGACTAACTTTACCCTATTCCTGGGTCGGTCTTGTTGCTTTTTTGAACCCAGGAATTCCTTTAGCTTGCATTTGCGAACCAGTATTCGATTTCATACCTTAGACTCTTGTAGTCATTGGTGTCGTGGCCACCCTTTATGTGATATGAGCAATACTTGTTGTTGTCACATTTTGAGGGCTTTTCACGCTACTTTGGGGGCCATTTTAGATCTTCCCAAATTTTCATGGAATTCAGGACGTCCGATAAGCTAGAATTAAGAGGGGTCGTGGATCTCGATCCAACGTAGTTGGAAGCTTTCTCTGGCCTGGCCTGACCAGGGTCTGACCTGTTGTCGTTGCGCTTTCGCTTGTTGCTTTCTTCGTCCTCTCGCCTTCTTTCCTTTTTCCTGTCCCTAGAAACAGAGGGCTTATTCTCAACTTCAATTTCCTTATTCGTTGTTCTCATCTCTTCTAGGGTGATGTACCTCTGGGCGCCTTTCAAGAGTTCTGTCATATCTAGAGGGGGCTCCAAGGTGAAGAAGTCGTAAAACTTTCCCTCTCTTAGGCCTGTGGTAGAAACTATCACGGCTATGTTGTTGCTGCAGTAGTCAACGAGTGCCACCTAGTCATTGAAGCGCATGACATACTCTCTTAGAGTTTCATTAGATTTCTGCCTCAAAGAGTATGTAGTGTGGGCCTTTCCTAAGACGCTGATTCTGACAAAGTGCGTCAGGAATTCCTTGGCCAACGTCTTGAGTGAGTCGATCGATTTTGGCGGGAAGCTATGGAACCACGAAAGTGTTGACTTTTTTAGGCTGGTAGGGTCGGTGGTCCAGTCTTAGAAATCGAGTTTTGGAGGTGTGAACTTCTTTGGAAGAGCCTCGTTCATGATACGCTTCACGAACGATGGAACAGAGAGGCGGTATAGCACGTTTGGGTAGTGAGCCCCTCGCGGAGCGGGTTATGCGGGGTGAGCCTATCTACTCTGAAGGTCGGGTTTGCGTTAACGACGTCGCCTCCTCTAGTCTAATGAGAACTAGCAGGGGCTTGACTTTTCTGTGCTTACTTTCTATTGTCTTTCGGAGATGGGGGCCTGTGCTGCTCCTGGTCTCTATTGGTAGGTGGAGGGTTCTACTATATGAGAACCTCTACTGCTTTGGTGATCTGATGTATTTATCACAACAATAAATCTATCATGGGTCTGTCGTCACTGTTGCCAGCGCGGGGGTGTGATCCTGTTGCACGTGTGTCACCGGCACCGCTGAGAGCGGTGGTATAACGCCAGTCTGAGCATTTGACCTGTCCCTTTGTTCTCCATTGGTTTTTGATCTGGTGATCACCATCTTCTCGGATTTTGAAGAGAGATGGTGTTAGTGATTGGTTAGGAACATTTTCGTCCCCACAGATGGCGCCAAACTGATGCAGTCAATTTTTGCTTTTTGTTTTGACCTTGACCTGCTGACCTGCACAAGGAACACGCGTGAGCCATGGACCACCGGTTTGGTGGTCGATGGCATACCGATGCTAAAGTCAAAAAGGGATCTGAGGAAGGCGTAATGTTGTAAACAGGAAATTTCAAGCGTACCTTAGCTTACCAACCTCATGTCTTTTTTATAGTGTTGGAGTCCTAGTTCGACCAAGTCATTGGTGGCATAGTTTTGGGAAGAAAATCTTCATGTAGATCCTTATCTAATTAGGATTACTGTTGTGAAGGGAAGTTTCCATGTTATACTTGTGCTCTTAGATACGTGGGAGATAGTTCCCAATAAGAGAGTAGTCCATAGATAGAAGTTTCCATGTGCAATGTATAGTCTGGTATTTGCTTCCTAGTTGGAAACAAAATGACGCGTTCTTGCTTGTCTGAAGCTGATCCTCGCGATACTTGCCTTAGCAAGGCTTATGGGTATTGAGGATAGCTGTGAGACGCGTGGGCTTCGCAGGCTGTAATGATTTGGGTCCGTTTGGCAGACTGCAGTGTGCGGGCTTGGAACCGTTTGGGTCGGATCAGTGTTGGACTGACACTTGGGCCTATTATTTCTCGAGATCATCATGACACGTGTATGGTGTAGAAGAGAGATTGTTTTGGTGTATCATCAACGAGGATTCAGGTGAACAATAATTTTTATTTTACTTTTGTGTATGATAAATGCTTGATGGTTGACAAACGACTTATTTGGAATGATTTGGTGTAAATTTCTTTGGGATGGCATTTGCCTTGGTTGGTAGGAGGGGATTGTAACACCATTGTCAGCACTTCAGAAAAATTGGGTGGTAGATCTCCTTTAGCAGCTAGCATGGAAGATTTTGTTGATTGCATTTCGGCTAGTATGTGAATGGATTGTGGTTTCTCAAGTCCAGCTTTCACTTGGAGTAATAATAATGTGGCAGGAACAAGATCTGGGCAAAACTTGATAGGATTTTTTGTAATTCTTTTTAGTTAAATGGTTGTCCTCCGGTTGAGGTCGAACATTTTTTGCTAGTATGTTCTGATCACGCTCAATTGCTATCATCTCATTCCTTTTCGAACCATGGGAAAGATCGGTTCCGTTTAGATTACAGAGGATGTTACTCATGCAAGATTTTCCAATTTGGTGGAGGAATCATAAAGTTCTATTGCTGGGGTGGTAATGTTCTAGGAAGATGGACTATTAAAATTAAGAAATTGAAGATAATATTAAAGCTTGGAATAATGAGGTTTTTCATAATGTTTTAACTAATATTTGGAGGCTTCAGGGGGGGGGGGGGGGGGGGGAATACAAGTTTTGGAATCGGTTATGCAAAATGGTTGGGACACATATGTTTGTTGTAATCTTAACAGGTGCCAGGCGGAATATAAACTGGGGTTTTAATGGGAGGAAATTTATTGGAAACAAAGATCTGGAGAGCGTGAGATTAAGGAAGGGGAAGCTTGTACCATACATTTTTTTTTGCTTAAGTGAAGGCTAAGCAAAAGAGGGGACATATTACGAATATTAAGGGTGCTGATGGTGTAGTGCTTACTGAACAAAAATATATTTGAGAGGAAACTAATAATTATTTTAAATTTTATTATCTTCACAAGGATATAGGGAAAATCCTCAATTATTGGACTATATCATTTGTTTAGTCGCGCAGGAGTCTTGTGTAGAGATATGCATATGTTCGAACATGGAAGAGGTTAAAAATGCGATTTTCAATATCCCTCAAGGCAACACTGGGGCCTGATGGTTTTACTGGCAGTTTTTTGGGAAAATTTTAAATTTGATGTGACAGAGGAAGCAATGGAATTTTTTCAGAGAGCGACTTTACAAGTGCTTTTACTTCCAATTTTATGTCCTTGGTCCCTAAAGTATAAATACCGGTGATTTTGGCAGAATTTCGTCCTATTAGTCTATGTTCAGTGGTTTACAAATCTTTTCAAACATTTATGCTCTAGGCCGGCGGTTATTCTTCCAAATTTGATTTCTCAGGAATAGGGAGCTTTTGTCAAAGGTAGATTGATTACGATAAACATCGATGTGGCTCAGGAAAATATGAGGGGTATTGGGAAAAAAGTAAATGGGGGTAATATTATATTTAAGCTTGACATGGAGAAGGGTTATGATATGATGGAATGTGATTTTATTCTCTCAGTTCTCATAAGGTTTGGTTTTGATAACAGGGTTTGTCACATGTTGCCAAATTGTGTTTCCCAATATGGTTTTTTAGTTTCGCTTCAAGGGGTGTAGAATGACTATTTTAAGTCTTCTAGAGGTCTCATACAAGGGGGTCATCTTTCGCCTATTCTTTTTGTTATTGCAGTCGAAGTGCTTAATAGAGGATTGACTAGAGCTTTTTACTAGGAGTAGATTAGCTATTTTTATACCCGAAGAAGGTGTGTTCCTCTTACCCATTTACTATACGTGGATGATACTCTCATATTTCTTAATGGCAGAAAATCTTCTATCTTGGGTTGTTTGGAATTTTTACATGAGTATTGTCAGGCGTAGGGGCAGAAACTTAATGCGGCCAAAAGTCTTTTTGTGTGCTATAAAAAACTCTAATGGAAATTATTAAGTTGATTAGTGATTGGATGGGTTTTCGTCATCAAAATTCTCCTCTAACATACCATGGTGTGCCCTATTTATCAAAGTAGGTGTGGGATTTTTTTTTTTTACTATTTGGTGAGCAAAATTCACCGTCGGATTGAATGCTGGAAGGTGAGATTACTATCACCTGGAGGGAAAATTCTTCTAATCAGGCATGTGTTGTGCTCTATCCCTTTACATGACATAGTAGCTACTACGGTTCCAGTGGCTGTTCTGGAGTGGATTAATAGTATTGTTTTGAATTTTTCTGGGGAGATCACGAAGAAGGCAGGACTAAGAGGAACTCAATTAGTTGGTCTAAAGTGTGTATGCCAGTTAGTGAAGAGGGCCTTGCAATGTGGATTTTGTCATAGGTGGTGAAGGTTTTCAGATTGAAAGTGCTATGAAATTTGATGGGATCTAAGTATTTATGGGCAGCTTATATGCGAAGGAATTTTTTTTTATAGAAAGACAACCAATTTGGGTGTATGAACACAAAAGAGTTTCTTCCTTTTGTCATTGAATTGTTGAAGTTGCATACAATTTTGTGGAGCTTGTCTGCTTGGAAAATTGGAATTGGGGATGCGAGTTTCTTTGAAGAAAATTTGTTAGAGGTCCAACTTTTCAAAGTTTGAATCTGAATGGGAATGATCAGGATTAGCCGAGCATAAGTGAGGTGGTTCTTAATGGTTTTGGAGATATTGACTCACAAAGCAAGGCGAGAGCAGTGGAAGCATATGAAAAAAGTTGCGCATAAGTTTGTCGAGCTCAAATGTTCGGGTTTGGAAACCAAGTTTCGATGGAATATTCAGCGCCAAAACAACTTTTGAAGCGATCAGGAACAAAGGAACTGTTGATAATTTGTTTTCCAAATTGTGGTACCCTCTTTTTCCCACCAAAATTTCATTTTTTTGTGGAGAATTTTGAAAAGAGCAACTCCTGTTGATCGAGAACTGCAAGTGTGTTGTATCCCTTTGGTTTCAAAATGTGTCCTTGACGTCGAGACCATTAAGCATTTATTTGTAGATGGCGAGCTTGCTAGTCAGGTTTGGTCCCATTTCAACACAATTTTTGGCATCCACATTAGGCGACCAATTGAGGTCTACTCTTCGTTGAGAGTTTGATTTCACATAGTTGGGAGGTCGCAAGGGAGGTTTTGTTTTAGCAGGCCCCTCTCTTCACTTTTTGGAAAATATGGTTATAGAGAAATAATAAAAGGTTTTTCGATAAGCGTTAGAGTGTGAGGTATGTGATTTTGAAAGTTTGGGATTGGTTCAGGTTATTTAATCAGTTTTTTGTGTCGAAAGTGAGGATGCGAGATCAAGGGGTGGTGCGAAGGCTGGGTTTTGAACTGAAGACAGTAAGGGAGAAGAGATCGATAGTAATATATCGGCAATTTTCGCCTGTTGATTGGTTCAATCTTAACTTGGATGGTTTGACAAAATGAGATGAGGAGTCTAGCTTGAAAACTATGGTGATGTAGTCGATTTCGGCTCTCCTGTTTCACATTTACCTAAACCTGCACAGGGAACACACATGAGCCAAGGACCATCATGTGGTGGCCGATGGCACTCTGATGCTTAAGTTAGATATGGCTTAGGAAAGGCTTAATGTTGTAAATTGGGTTTTTGTAGCGTATCTTTGTTCATAGACTTTATTATCTTTTTATAGTGTGAGAGTCCTTGTTCGGCTCGGCCTTTGGTGGCGTAGTTTAGGGAAAAAGATCTTACTGGAGATCCTTTCATAGTTGGGAGTTGACCATCTAGGGAAGTTTCCCTACACGACTTGTGTTCCTAGATCCGCAGAAGAGGTTTCCCTTTCTTAGTGTTGTCCATTCAAGGAAGTTTCCTTACCCGACTTATACTATAGAATTTGTTTCCTAGTCGAAGCCAATGTATTGCTGGCTTGCCTGCCTTGGGTCGATCCCTCAGATACTTGCCTTATCAGGGCTTAATCTTGCATTAGCAGAGCTTACGAGTATTGGGCTTGACCGCGTGACGTGTTGGCTTACTGGCGTGTTGCAATTTGGGTCCAACCTTCTGGATTCTGCCAATAATGGGCTTAGTGCTGTCTGGGCCTTGCTTGATTTGGTGTGCAATCAAATGACAGTTTGATGCATCATCAGCTACTCCCCAAGTTGGTGGACCAGATCATCGGTCCACCAAGTCACTTCATGAAGCAACTGTGCAGTCACAATGGTTGAATCTGAATCGTTTTCTCGAGCGACGAGTTTCATTAATTGGGCGTGCGTCTACTCGAAAGAGAAAAAGGCGGGAGTTGTGTTTTCTATATAGATATTCTTTCTGCGGGGTTTGGTTTCTCTACTATTTTGATCTTATAGACTTTGTTTTGTCGTACCGCATTTTGTGTTTTTGACTTTGCTCAATCTTCGTAATCGAAAGCTTGTACGATCTCTCATGGCGGGCTTGAATCAGCTTTCTAATGAACTATTTGTTAAGGGCCACAAGTTCTTTGAAAAGAGGTCGTTTTCTGAGTTGAGTTTGGAAGTCCTCCATAAAACATACGAGATTCTTGAGGATCTGGTGTTCTTCAATCTGGGCGTCGATCTGATGGCGTTGTCATCTTCAGAGGCTTTCATCTGTCTTTACCAGGGTATGCTTCAATCGGGTGTGCACTTTCCTGTTATCAAGGAAAATTGGGATTTCCTTGCGTACCTCGGTATTGCGCTCGTATCGAATGGGTATAGTACTGTGATTGTCATTTTGATTAGGGCGAAGGACGCTGGCGTCCGAGTATGTTCGAGGGCATCCAACTACTTACTTCCCCTTAGATAAATGAGTATGTTGTGTGGGTGCTGACATTGCCGGACTGTTTTGGCAATCTGCCTGATGATTTTAAGTTCTGGCAGAAATTCTATTTCATGGCCCTTGCGGGCTCAAGTATTTTGAGTTTGCTGGTCTTCCGGTCGAGCAAGAATTCAAGCAACTGAGTAAGTTCAATTCCATTCCTAATCATGCTTGGGCTAAATGCATATCAAATTGACCTTTGTGTTTTTTGTAAGGAAATTCCCGACTTCATTTCTTTCTGCTAAGGATAAAGCGGCTCTGGATGCGTTTCGCGACATGCCTCGTTTGCGGATAGAAGATGTCGCTAAATCTTTTAATATCAGGCGCGACAGACTGTAGGCTAACTAACATGAGGCACCCAGCCTTTTTAGGGTTCTGAAGCCAAAGCCCGAAGGCATATCCTCCTCGAAGAATATGAAGTTCTCGAAGATTAAGATCCCGAGCCCTTCAAGGAAGGCAGAACTAAGTGAGGCATTTCCTTCTCCTGTTCGTCTGAAGAGGCCTCGTGCTGTGTCTAGGCCCGCTCGTGGGCGTTCAGCTTCGTCCGAAGTACGTGAAGCTATCGGACAAGTTCTTGATTTGTCTGCTGAAATGAAAACTATTGTGTCCTAGGGTGGACCCACTCTCAACACAGATGCAGCAAATCGCAGAGACATTGGAGGCTCTCAAGTAGTGGAATCCTCCACCTGCAGAGGGAGACTGTGAACAACTAAGGGCCCGTTCCCCAGAAAGTTCAAGAAAGCATGTTCAAGAGAGCTGCGCTGCACCAACAACTTCTCAATGGACAAGAGGCGGAGGCACGACCAACAGAGACCCAACGTCCAGAGCCGATAGGTACGTCTCGCACAACCCCATCCGTAATTGGGCTACAAACCCAAACGTGTTGTTTAATCTCATTGTCCCTCCGTTCATGGATGAACCGCTGCCCAATAAATACACCCCACTGAAGTTGGAGTTTTACGACAGGACAAGAGACCCATCCGATCACCTGCGCCACTTCTAGCATGTTACGTCGCTCAATGAAGGGTCCTATGCAATAATGTGCCAATCATTCTCCCAAGCCTGAAGACGTCAACACTGACGTGGTTCCACAGCCTTCCTCTGAAATTCATCGATTCATTCTGGGCGTTGGCATTGACGTTCCTCACACGCTTCATGGGCAGAACGGTTCGCATTATTTGCTGACCTTAAAGAAAAAACAGAACGAAACATTGAAGGAGTACGTCACTCATTTTAATGATGAGTTGACCCTCATCGACAGCTGTAGTGATGACACCACCATCACAGCTTTCACTTTGGGTCTGAGAAGAGGCAAGTTCTACGACTTCCTTACTTTGGACCCCCAACCAATATGATAGACTTGCTCAGAGATACATCATTCTGGACTAAATGTTGGCCGCCTTGAGAGAGGTGGAGTCAGAGAAGAAACCCTCTATTCCGAAATACGGGAAAGATGGGAAGAAGAAATAGGATGATGACAATAATAAGAGGAAGCGCACAGACATAAAGACCGACTCAGACCGCCCCAGGCAGGACAAGGCCTCGAATTATGTCGGGTCCAGGTCTGTCACCCTTCTCAACACCAATCTGTTTGACATCATCATGCACTGGGAAGAGTTGAAATGGTCGCCTAAGCAGCGAGGAGACCCTGCTCGGCACGACAACAGTAAATACTGTGCCTACCACAAGGAAGGCGAACATGATAATGAGGATTGCAGAAACCTAAGAGGAGAAGTCGAGTACTGGATCAAGAAAGGAAAACTCAAGGAATTCTTAGGCTCTGACAGGAGGCAGAGTCGAGCAAAGAAAAGAGCGGACGCTGCAAGGAGATCGAAAAGGAAGCTCATGGCGTCATTTACGTCCTCCACTGGGTCGGTCCCTAAGGAGAACAATCAAACATGTCCCGCAAGAGGACACTGACCAAGATGCAGACACCATCTCAATACGAGGACCCACAAGTGCAGCATGCACGAGTTCACAACCTAATCCCATCACTGACATTTACGGAGAGGGGTCTCTAGGGGGTACATTCTCTTCACAATGACGCCCTGGTCATCTTCGTTCTTATCGCTAAGTAAGAGGTAAATAGAGCTTTGGTGGACACTGGAAGCTCATTAAATGTCTTGTTCCTCATTGCATTCAACAACATGCAGCTACAGGAAAAAAACCTAACGCCTGCCACCCACCCAATGGTCGGATTCAGCAGGGAGAAGTGCTTTCTCATCGAGAAGATCAATCTAATGGTGGTGGCAGGAGAGCCACACTTATGAAAGTACCATGTCCAAGAGTTCATGGTAGTTGACGCGTCGTCCACCTACAATGTTATTTTGGGAAGGTCGTGGCTTCATCACATGGAAGCAATGGTCTCCACCCTGCACCAATGCATAAAATATACAACCAGCCATGCCCAAGGAACTATCCGAGGAGATCAACCAGCAACAAAATACTGTCATTATGCAGCTCTGAAGCAGCTGAATTGTTGCTAGTTACAGCTCGGGCCCACAGAATCGACATGTCAGGCATCAAGCCCAAACAAAAGAGGCGAATTACTCTACGAGGGCGGAGGAGCCCAGATAACCAAAGTGCAGCTATGCGGAGATTTAGAAGTCAAAGCTAGCAACGCAATCCAGACTAATAAAGAGCTAAGTAACGATACTTTAGCAAACGGGCACCGACTCCAAGAGTTGTTAATCAGCAAGGAGCTACCCGCCAACATGAAGTCCACTATTCAGTAACTTCGTTAGCTTAAAAAAAACGTCGCTAGAGGGATCATGCAATCCGAGCCAGGACCATTTGCGGCTCCTTCAAGACTAGATTAGCTCAGTCTCCGCTTGGAGTTAAATTATTTGTTACTTTGATTTCATTCTTGTTTTCTGTTTTTTATTTCAGTTTGGAAAAGTTGTTCATACAAGACACATTTTAGAAATAAAACATATTTTATTGATTGCAATGAGAGTTATTACAAAGCTTACTGACCAACTAGTACATCAGTTTATACACTACAAGTATCTAAGTGTGATGCAAGCATCTGTCTGCTGAAACAAGGGTAGAGACTCCGATCTGCTAATCCGCCTCCAGAAGATAAGGTGTTTGAAGTAAAGCGTCCACGATAAACGACGAAAGAAAACACTCAATTCATTACACCGTTGAATCACCTTGTGAAAATGATTCAAAGGTGGCAACATGAGTCTCGAAACGAAACGCGACGTCTTCAACCTGTCGAATTACCCTATGGAAAGGGACGGAAATTGGAGTAGAAGGAGGCAAAAGGAGGATGACCCTCAAGACGGAAGTGTCTGAAATGTGGTTGAGCTAATGTTACTGGTAAAAAGGTCACATTCATCAAAACACTGCTATGCCAACCTGCCTTCTGGTCGGGGCATCACGCATGAAACCCATAGTGGACAAACGCCACAAACTAGTTGTTGGTATTATCACCCAACATTAGTGGCGAATGGGAACTCGAGAGTCACATAAGATGGAAGATAGACCTGTCCCCTAAGGAACTGTCTGTACTTCTTCTTCGCAATGTAAGAAGATATTACAAGATATCATGGGATCAATAAGATGCCCACCCTGATCAGGCGGCATTGCATAATAGCAAGTCTTATCAAGAATCATTGGCTAAAATGTCAGAACATTAGAAGACTCAAGTGCGGGGGATCTTTCGTCAGCCTTTGGAAAACCCAAAACAAACTCTTCAATAAGATGCATTTAATAGCCAGCCAATATATAGGCGAAATGGTATATGAAGAGGCGTCAACAAGAAGTTACTTCAGCATTAAATGTCGTATGGGAAATCGAGAAAACAACGGTTCCAATTGCAACTGCACAAGTCCATATCCTTTGAATTAATGACCATGCAAGCAGCCCCCCATTAACTGGGGCGAGTAATCGATGTTGAACCATCTCGCAGAATGCGCCGTATAAAGATTTTTTTCTTCTAATTGAGCCCCTCAACTAATGAGCCCAAGCTTATGCCCTGCTCGATTTGGCCCAGCACACGCAAAGAAAAAAACAACAATGGCCCCTGAGCGCCCACAGAATAAGGAGCGTGCATGCAGAGTGTTATCATTAAACCTAAGGCATCAACTCCATTATTATTCCATTGATGTTCATTAAAGCCGGTTAATCTATTATTAGTCTGATCAATCGATCTGACGCTGGAATCAGACCGCCAGGCGAGTTAAGTAAGTCAGAACACCCAAGTCAGACTTACTCACCCAGAATCTTACATACGAGCTAAGTAAGTCAGGACACCCAAGTCAGACTTACATGCCTAGAATTTTATATGCGAGCTAAGTAAGTCATGACACCCAAGTCAGACTTACACGCCCAAAATCTTATTCTAACTAAAGCTTAGTTAACTCCAACTAGTTACAATAGCTTCTGGTCCGCTTTAACACCTAGCCCGCAAAAAGCGAGCGACGATGGGTTAGAAAGTGGGAGCTTAGTCAGTGTTTGTAATACCTGACCGCAATGGCTTGCCAGGGACCATTGTCCAATTATAGATAATGGTCTCCGAACCTAACTAAAGCTTAGTCGGTTTCGACCTCTGACAATAGCTTTTGGTACGCTCTAATTCCTAGTCCGTTAAATTAAATGGGTGTCAACGGTTTAGAGAGTGGCAACTTAGTCAACGTTCTGATGCCTGATTGAGACGACTTGCTAGGGATCATTGTCCAAACATGGGCAATAGAGACTGAACTCGACCAAAGCTCAGTCGGTGACGACCGACGATGATAGCTTCTAGTCTGCTCGAAGCCTAGTCCGCAAATAATGAATTTCGACGCCTGATTAAGATGGCTTGCCAGAGGTCACTATTAGTATGGAGACAGTAATCGTCGAACCCCAACCAAAGCTTAGTCAGTGGCCACTGATGATGGTGGTTTTGGTCTGCTCGAAGCCTAGTTCACTATGCGCGGATTCCGATGGCCTAGAAAGTGGGAGCTTAGTTAGTGCTCATGTAGTTTGTTGAAGACGGTTTGTCAGAGATCAATTGCCAACTACAAACAATGATCGTCGAACCCCGCCAAAAGCTTAGTCAGAACGACTGACGATGATAGCTGCTGGCTCACTCCAACTCCTAGCCCGCCACGAACGGATCAAGATGGGTTGGAAAGTGGGAGTCTAGTTAGTGCCCTCGACGCCTGATCAAGATGGCTTGTCAGGGACCACCATGGTCGCTAAAACCTAACCCCGGAATAGTCAGTCATAAAGGGCGATAACAACCCCCGGTCCAATTAAGCATATTCTACGAATAGCAAATGAAGACGAGTCAAAAGTCTGGTAAGAGTTCTGAAAACTCAACCCAGACGACTCGCAAGGACTACTATCCAATCATCTACAAGGGTGCAAGCGATGCGACCACAATCTGACTAATACGCTTACAACAACAATAACAACTGTTGGTCCAACAAAACATCCAAACCGCCAAACAGAGGGTGTATTGCACTCCCTGATCTCCAAAAATGAATATGACCAAAACTGCACAAACTATTGCAACAAACCGTCTCTTTCCTAAGTGGCATTCTCTTAGTAAAGGAAATTGCCACTGAAGCCACACCTCCCACCTACGTATGCCTTAAAAATGCTCTCAACTTTCCCATAAGTCTATTCCTAAAATTTCTCAATTACGAAACCTCATTAACAATGTAAGTATAGGCAAAACATGTCCACATTCATCTCCAATTTCTAAAATTTGTCTCCATGATCTCAATCTAAATTAATATCATCTATTCCAAATTTTGAATACTTGTCACATATCTCTAAACCATTTGACGTTTAATCCTAAGATGATCTTATGAGAAATATTCTTCACCAAGAATGATTCATTTGGATACTTATATATGGATGTAAATTTCCATCGTATCACGTGTTGATCACGCGGAACAATCTACATAAAATGAATATTAATTCTTGACATCGTTGTGGTGTCTACCACGGGGACTTTGATGCCAAAGGTAGAATAATGCCTTTAAGTAAATATTTATTTATGTGTTTTAAGAGAAAACTGTGAATAAAAATAAGAGTTACCCGAAAATAACTGTGTTTGGCATTTATAGAGGCAGGAGGAGCCAATTGTTTGCAAATGAGTTGGACACGTGCAAGTCGGGAGCTCGCTGCTCATAGACGAGTGAAACACGTGGCAGTCGGGAGCCAACTACTAGAAGTTGAGTGAGACACTTGGTAGGCCGGGAGCCATTGATGGCTGTAACTTCTCATTGATAGTTGTAACCTCTTATTGACGGTTGTAACTTCCCATAGATTGTTGTAACTTCTGTCAATGGTGGTAACTCCCCTTAGATGGTTGTAACTTCCGTCGACGGTTGTAACTTTCAGTTGATGGTTGTAACTTCTTGTTTGGAGGGACCTCTTTTGAAGGTTCATGTGCTCAACTGATCATGGTGATCGTCGCCAAATACTATTCCTCTGCTGAAAAAAGAGTGTTCTGCCGAGTTGCATTGGGCCCAGATTTGGGCTTTCTGTACTTGTATCCCATTTGGGGTGCTTCTTAAGAACGACCCAAATTTTTGGGTTTTCTAACCCTGCTGTGCTAAGGATTATTTTTTGCTCCCACAAATGGGTCGCATCTCTTTTGCTTTTGAGCTGACCATTTCTTTTCTTCATACTAAAAACAGAGGAGATGTATTTTCACTGAGGAGTCTCGCCAAAAATAGAAGTAGAATGCCTTGATCTTTGCGGACTTATTCGTTTCGGTTGATGAGATTTCTTCCGAGAGTTTTTTTAAAGACAAAGTAGAATTCCAAGAAATCTGCTAGAATTGAGGTCGACATCTCTGTTGGGGAGGAAATATCTCTTAAAAAATCACTTCTTGGATTGGCCTCCTTGGTCGTGAAGGAGCTACCTACGAGACTTGAAGTTTTCTCTGTTATTGAAATGTAGCATGTTGAAGACAAAATGATCTGCGTGTAGAGTCTTCTACTAAAGACAAGGTGGTCTACTGGATGAATTACACAAAGTACTTTATGAGGTTGTTGGACTTTGTCTAAGTAGATGATCATCCTTAGATGTTTTGGCACGTATCCACCATATGTCGTTGACCAACAATCAAGACCTCATATTCTGCTTTATTATTGGGGTTTTTGGAACCAAGTGTGATGGTTTGTTCTACCATGGTTTTATCGGGTGTAAATAAAACGTTTTTCTACAGCACCCTTGTGATTTGATGACCTATCCACATATAAATGCCACATATCTTTGGGTTGTCATGTCCCTATTTCAACACATTTGTTGAAGGATGGCTGACTTTCTTTCCCCAGTTGAAGAGGGAATGGATTCTGCTATGAAATTTGCTAAGGTTTGAGCCTTTATAGGTGTCATCGGCATGTAGATCAAGTCATATTGGCTCGCCTCTATCACCCATTTCATGAGTTTTTGAAAAGCATCTGGAAAAGGTTGTGCCCCCAACTCTTCTCTGATGAGGGCTGAGCTAACTACTATATTTGAAACTACCATTTTTATCGAACTTATGTTGTATTTCATTCAACTTTGCTTTTACTCTGCTAAATTAGAAATATTTTCATTGAGGGCGCAAAAGCTTGATTGGCCTCCTTCATGAGTTTCAATATGCAAGTCAGAACTTAAGCTTAACTCCAGGATTTAGAAATTAATCATGGATTAAAATCTGTCTATCTTTTAAATTGCACGGAAATATTGTGTGATCTATTGACTACTTGACAAAACTTTAAAGGATTTAAGTAGCCATGAGTAAGATGCTTTCATGCTCAGTGATTTATTAATTGAATTACTCACTCACGGAGAGTGTCATCTTCTACTGAGGTGTGACCCTCTACTGAGGCATTTTGCTTGTGTGGTATGCTGATCACTTGACTAAACTTAAACAGATTTAAGTAGTCCCGAGTAAGATGTTTCTATGCATTGAATTGCCCACTTACGCAGAGTCATCTTCTACTAAGGTGTGATCCTAGACTGAGGCATTTTGCTTGTGTGGTCTGCTGACCACTTTAAACGGATTTAAGTAGTTCTGAGTAAGATGCTTCTATGCATGAATTACGCACTTACTGAGAGTGTCATCCTCTATTGAGGTATGATCCTCTACTAAGGCATTTTGTTTGTGTGGTCTACTGACCACTTGACTAAACTTAAACGAATTTAAATTGTCTTGAGTAAGATGCTTATATGCATTGAATTACCCACTCACAAAGAGTGTCATCCTCAACTGAGGTGTGATCCTCTAGTGAGGCATTTTGCATGTATGATCTGTTGTCCACTTGACTAAACTTAAATGAATTTAAGTAGGCTTGAGTAAAATGCTTCTACGCATTGAATTACCCACTCACGGAGAGTGTCTTCCTCTATTGAGGTGTATATAGATTTTGTATTTTTGAATGTCTTCTGTAGTAGGACATGTATAATGGATTTTCGTATTTCATTATTCCAACTGAAGATAGCGTGTTCTTTGCTAAGAAGCAAAATAACATATCCTCTACTAAGGTAAATGTAAATATTTGTTAGGATTTTTTTTGGAAGATCTCCCTTCATTGGTGGTAGTCTCTTCACCCAAGATTGGTTTTTTTTATCTCGTGGAAAATTTGATTGATCGGAATGGAGAAATCTACGTATGTTCTACTTGATGAGGAGTCTCTTGTTGAAGAAATAAAAATACAATCAAGTTTTTATTCTTTGTAGATTGCATTTTTTCTTTCTAAAAAAACTAAAAAACCTAGAGTGCCTCAACTTTAATCTACTTTGTGATATGGTCGATTGCTACAATCATCATATTCTTTTGCGCTGGAGAGTTTGATTGATCGGAACGATTAACTCTATGTATGTTCTACTGGCTGAGGAGTCTCTTATTGAGGAGCGTGTTTTGCATTTGTCACCCTTGTTCATTTTATCCTCATTCTAATCTTCATTCATTAGTACAGGTTGACTATCTTTCTCGGGTACATTTGGTGCCTTAGCGTTATTTTTTTGTTATCTCACAATGCATAGCGTTTTACCATGGCGAAAATTTCGACAATAGTTTTGTCCGTTTTCATGGTCAATTCGCCATATGATCGGTGATCTGCGGGTAGACCATTCTTGAAAGCTAATGATGCAATTTTGGTCATCACACACATTTATGCTCACCCTTTCTGCCTTAAATCTTTTGATGAAGTATCAAAGCGATTCATTTGACTTTTTTCTTCATGTTGAAGAGGTGGTCAATATGTTTTTTGATGGTTCGGTATGATTACTTTACTTTTGTGAATACAAGGGAGAGATATCCAAAGTTGTTGATTGACCGAGAAGCAAAGTGTGGAACCAATCTTTGCCTACTCCTTGTAAAGTCATAGCAAATACTTTGCACATAAGTGGGTCATCATTTCTGTGCAGATTCATGATACTTCGAAAATGTTTCAAGTGTCTTTCAGGACCAGAATTTTATTTGAAATGGGTAAAGGTTGGTGTGGTAAACCTTGACGGTGGAGGAGCCCCTTCAATGTTATCTGTAAAAGGTGAAGTGTTCACCAAGACCACCTATCTGCGTAGAGCATCATCTGGATTTTCCACGAATTGCAAGTTTCTCAACAGCTTCTTGATTATCCATGCCACATCATCATGTTCCAAGGGCCTGGGTGTATTCTGCTGATCGGCTGTATGGTGGTTTCGATTATATGCGGTAGATGACTTCACATATTCTGAGTTTGGTTGTGACTCACCTGCATGTGAATGATGCAAAGTTTCAATTGGATTCGCTTGAGAGCTCATCTGGATTTGATGAGTCTCTGAATGTGGTATTTGGGACAAATTAGGGTAGTGATCCAAATCTGGTCATCTACGTTGTGCACATCAATCAGAATGTTGTCTTTTGCCTCGACCACTTATATCTGACGTCATCTGCGAACCCGGCCTTGAGTGCGCAATTGCTTAGGAGCCCAACCTTGAGACAACCCGTTTGAGGCCTGAGCCTAGAGTGCACATTTACTGGTGACCCTAACTCGAATGAATGTTTCTAGTGGGATTTTTTCCCTTTGGCGTATGACTTCTTCCACTCCCATGCGCATGGTCTGCTAGTAGACGACAATGTGTCATTTGCCTTGACTGTTCACTCACTAATTGTTCTACCACCCATGGTTACTCCTCCAATATTTTAGTTAAATTGGCAATCTAACCTGCAAGATTTTCTATTTGTTTCATATCCATTGGACATGGTCGTTGTTGGGCTAAAGATTGCAATTGATGGTTAGCCAGTGGTGGTAGACCTATTACTAGTGGATGCTCGGCCGGTGGCTGAACTCATGGCAACGAGGGTGCCCAGGTACGGGCAGAAGACTGTGCAACATGATTTTTGCTAATTAGGTTTCGAGCTCCTGCCATTGTGTTGAAAAATAACATTGAAAATAAAAGTGTTAAGAAAATTCAAAGTGGATGAAAAAAGAAATTTTTTTATCAGATGAAGAAAACTTGCAATGAGTTTGATTCAAGCTCTCATTGAAAGCATCAATTTGTGGATGCAAATTTCCACCGGATCACGTGGAGAAATCTGCATAAGATGGAGATTAAATCTTGACACTGCTGTGGTGTCTGCCACAAGGACTCCGATGCAAAAGTTAGAACAATGTCTTTAGGAAAATATTTATTTCTCTGTGTTTTAAGAGAGAATTGTGAATAAAAAATAATTACTAAAAAATAACTGTGTTTGGCTATTTATAAAAACAGGAGGAGCCAACTACTTGCAGATGAGTTGGCAAGTTAGGAGCCAACTGCTCGTAGACGAGTGAGATATGTGGCAGGTCGGGATCCAACTGCTCGTAGACGAGTAAGACATGTGGCAGGTCGAGAGCCAACTGCTCGTAGAGAGTGAGAAACGTGGCAGGTCGGGAGCTAACAGCTCGTAGGCGAGTGAAACACGTGGCAAGTCAGGAGTCATTGATGGTTGTACCTTTTCCATTGATGGTTGTAACCTCTTGTTGATGGTTGTAACTTCCCGTAGATGGTTGTAACTTCCGTCAACGTTTGTAACTTCCCATAGATGGTTGTAACTTCCGTAGATGATTGTAACTTTCCGTTGATGATTATAACTTCCCGTTTGGAGTGACCTCTCCTACAAGTTCGCATGCTTAGCTGATTATGGTGGTCAGCGCCGAACATTATTCCTCTGCTGAAAAAAAAATGTTATGTCGAGTTGCATTGGGCCCAGATTTGGGCTTTTTGTACTTGTATCCGATTTGGGCTGCTTTTTGGGAATGACCCAGATTTTTGGGTTTACTTGCCCTACTGGGCTAAGGATTATTTTTGGCATGTTTAATCTTATTAATTTTGTCTCATATATAGTTGTTTAGTATTCATTCTAACGCCATCTTCTTTTTATGTGATTTTTTTTCTTAGGTTGTTGAAGTTTGTTTCAAATTTTATGAGCATCTAAACCATAATTTGATGAATTCATTCAAATGATTACAAATATTTTATTTCCTATGAATGTGTTTGATAGTTCATGGCTTCATTTATCCCATCACTCCTTTCAATTGTGATGAAAGATAGATATCATCAAAGTATTTGCAATAACTTCACGAAGGTAGGCAATGAATTTTTTTATCAGGGGGTAGGGGAGGGATTTTGCTTTGCATATATTTTTTATTCCTTAATTTTTTCTGTTCTATTTTTCTTTCCATTGGGATTTATTTTTGTGTATGTTTTACTCCATTTTGTTTTGCTTAATAATTCATTTTACTTGCTATTTTTTCTTATTAATTCATTTTTTACTACTTTTGTGTGTTTCTATTTTTATTTCACGTTTTACTTGATAATATCTTTCGTATTGTCTAATTTACGATGGCTTTACATATTGATGTCCTCTATGAATGTACCTTATAAAGGGATTTCCAATTTTATTTTGTTATTTTTATTTTTGATTATATGATTTTCACCTTTCATGATCTTTTTCTCCAGGGATTGGTAATATTACACACACAACAGATCTCAGCCGTAGAATTGAGGAAATCTAATGGTGAGCTGTTATTTATTCCTCTATCCAAATGGTGATTCTAAATGGCGAGGAAACAAGTGAGGAAACGGGCGAGGGAGGGGGTGTGTGACCCTCCATCCCCCTCGAGATGTGCGCCTGCGTGAATCTCGAGGGGGATGGGGGTCAAACCCCCCTCCCTCGCCCGTTTCCTCGCCGCCTAGAACAACCCCTATAAAAAATCTCCTATATTTTCTCCACCATTCCAGAAAAATAATATCTTTGTTTCAAAAGTTTCTCTCACAAACTTTTTTCTCTCCCTCTTCCACGGTTAATCAATCATAACAAAATTTGTATTTTTTTTCTCCCAAAATTTCTCTCCCCCTTTGAAGCATATTTTTTCTACAAAAACGTCAATGAAGTATATGTATACAATATAACAGTGAAACGAAAGAAAAAAGAAAAAAAGAAATGGTCATTTGCACTTTTCACCTAGAATAAATAGCTAATTAAGGGTTACCCCTAGAATAAATTGGCATTGCACTTTGCCACCAAGACTAGCAGTCAGCATGCATTGACCGTCTGTTTTTAAAATGTCCATATTTAGATGACCAAAATAACCTCAAGAAATCTAAGGTCGAGATTCAATGTTTTGTATCTCAAAAAGTTCATCTCGAAGAAGATCGAATGGTCCAATTAAAATTATAAGCGTATTTCGAGAAAAATCTAACAGTTATTTAAAAAAATCAACTTCTTCCCCAACCCACTCATCCCCCTCCTCCTTTCTTCCTTTCTCCATCTCTTTGATCAAAACTCCTCGCCACCACCGCCCTTCCCCTTCCTCCCCATCTCTGTCCACCCACAACAACACCGCCCCCCATTCCATAATCGTGGGTGGACGAAGATGGGGAGGGACCGGTGGTGGCGTGGAGTTTATAATTAGAGAGATGGAGATATGAAGGAAATAGGAGGAGGGTGAATGGGTTGGGGAAGAATATGAGTTTTCTTTTTAATAACTGTTACATTTTCCTTGAGATACACTAATCATTTTAATTGAAACATTTGATCTTCTTCGAGATGAACTCTTTGAGATATAAGACATTCAATCTCGACATTAGATTTTTATGGTATTTTGGTCATCTAAATGTGAATATTTAAAAATAGATGATCAACGCATGTTGACTGCTAGCCTTAAGGAAAAAGTGTAATACCAATTTAATTTGGGGGTAACCCTGAATTAGCTATTTATTATAGGGAGAAAGTGAAAATGACCCAAAAATTATATTTCAATAGTATTTGGGGTTAGTATTTGTCTACAAAGAGAAAAAAAAAATCATTATGTATTGAGTATAATGTAAAAAGTATAAACAATGAAATGAAAGGGAAAAAATCACTTATGTTTCAATAATACTCATCTACAAGGAGACATATGTTTTTTTTTTTTTTTTTTTAAATTGGGAGATTTTTTCTTTTTACATGTTGAAGGGGTGATATTATTTTGTGAGAGAAAACATTAACAAATTTTTATTTTTTGTGGATCATACTATTGTTGTTGGGTTTTTTTTTTTTTTTTGTAGATAAGAAGGTTTGCCTTGATAAAAAAAAGAGGAAAAATCGAAACGATCTTTATTTTGTAAGATAAGCACATGCTCGTAACAGAGAGAAAATGTTATAATTGAAGAATTTGGAGAGAAGCAATATTTGTAGGGTTAATTGAAGAATTTGGAAAGAAAATGTAAATTTTGGATGTCGAATTTTTTAAGGTTTTGAATTTGATATAATAGTTGCACTAATTTTGAAATTTATGTATTGATTATATATTTTTTATCTTTTTAATTTTTAACACGTATTGGTTTTGTCAACCCCTGTATGGTTAATGAACACCTTGAAATTTAACGAATGCGTGACTGAACTTTAGTTTTATAGTTTATAGATGATGGTTACTATTGTTCTTTCATTCAATAGCCAATTAATGTTCCTAAACAAGAATTTTTTTATTACAAAAAAATGATAACTCAGTGTTACATATATTAAATTGGTGTAATAAAGTCGAAAAATCCCAAACTACCGGTGTAACTGAGCCAAATAGTCGGGTACACGTAGCAACTCCCTATTTGTAATAGGGGAGAAAATTTAGGATATTCTTGATAAAGAAAATAAATACACCGCACCATTAATGTTCACTCGTTCCCCATTAGATTTCCTCAATGCTGCTGAGATCTGTTAGCACACTAGTTGTTACTCATCCTGTCATTTGCTTATAGATCTTCAATAAAAGAAGGGAGTTGCTACGTGTATCCGACTATTTGACACGATGTTTCCAACTTTATTTTTTTAATTTAACTTTTAAAAATTGTTTGGTGTACCCAGCCTCATTTTATTAACTCTAAAACAACTCTAATTAATTACTACTAAGATAAGAAAAATACTCATGTTATTGATTGAAAACTTGGTAAAAAGGATTCCAATAATGACTTTTGGATGTAGGTTTTTTTTTTTAAATACAAAATTTTTGAATTTTTTATAACAGTTGCAATACTTTTTTAAATTGATGCACTCACTTGAATATTTACTTATTTTTAATACATATTGATATTGATGAACACATTGTACCATTCTGCACTTTAAATTAGATGCATGGAGAAGAGAGAATTTGTTTGCAATGTGGTTTTAGAAAAATTGCACATTTCTTATTTCTATTACACAACCTATCACAGTGTTTATTATTTATTGTAGAATTTGTGACGATAGTTCGTGTATCTTTAATGTTTGTACGCAAATTTGAAAGCTAAGAATTTGTGACTGAAGTTTAAGTTAATTGATACATTTACTTTTATTTTTTAGTCAAGAATAAATTAATGCTTATAAACGAGAAAATTTAACCACCAAATAAATATTATTGATAAAATGGTAAGTTGGTGCAACAAAGTCGAACATCACAAAATATTGGTGCAACTGAGCCAAATAGTCGGGTACACGTAGTAGCTCCCTAAAAGAAATATCTTATCATTTTTCTACAAATTTTTTTCTCGATGTTTCTATGGTTTTAGGTTTGTTTGATTCCTCTAAAATAGTTTAAAACATAAACAAATTAAGAAAATAGATTATGATACAAGGAAAAAAAAGAGTTAAATTGGTTCTTTGGGAGAGTAAGTATTCATAGACATAGAGACATATGGAAGACTTAATTTGTGAAAGCATTTATGTGATTGAGATATTTTATACTGGAGTGTCTTCAATCGAAGAATTATGATTAAATTCTTTTAACTAAAAAATAAATAATAGAAATAGTTGACAAAGTTAATATTTTATCTCCAATATCTCATATTAAAAACCAATTAACTTAAAAACTATTCCAAAATTTAAAACTTCATAATTTTGTTTACAATTGCCAAATGAAAGACAACTGAAAATTTTAGAATTTGATTTAACAAGTCCACTAAGTCATAATCGGTATCGTACTTTTATATTCTTGTAATGTCATTCGAGAACTTATTTTTTAAAAAATACCACATAAATGATACCTAGAAAGAAATTGAATTCACATAAATGCAGAAAGAAATGTGTGGGGGCACAAGCCCAGCATTACCAGCCCAAGTTCCAAAACCCTCTCTCGGCTTCTGAAGTTTCCTCTTAGGTTTTTGGTGTCACATCTGGTTCTCTCTTTCGCTCATCACATCACAGCAATATATAACCAGGTAGGCGACGTCTTCTTTTCCTTTTCCAAGTATTTATTTTTTTTCTGTCAAATTGAACATCAGGAGTTTTGATTGAACCCCATTCCATAGGCTTCTTAATTGTTTGGCTTGTCAGGGTTTCTCTAATCCAATTCTCTCATCTTTGTCTTCGGAACCTTATTCAGTAGAGGTAGAGAGTAGAAAGAAAGAAAGAAAGAAAGAAAGAAAGAATGGCGCTTGGGGTGATTCAAGGCATAGCAAGGTCGATGATGAGAAGGAAGAGAACATCTTCGCTGGACATTCTTTCCTCTAAAAGAGCTCCCCGTGATTACTACAAGGGAAAGAACTGCAAACCCACTGGTTTCCACACTCGTAAAGGTACTCCATTCTTCAATTTAACAGTCTCTTATACCATGCTAGGAAACATTATTCCCTACCCAAATCTGTTAGATCAGAATTAACCCAGAGATGAGGGAGAGAAATTTTATTCATATTTTTTAAGCAATAGGTTCTGAGAATTTAATTAAAAATAGGCTTTTTCTGAATGCTTATGTTGGGGATTTGTAATCTCAAGCAATTTCATATATTTGACACAGAACACACACACACACACATATATATATATATAATTTTTTTTTTTTTTTGGTGTTTGTGTATACTATTGTAATGTAAATTTCAGTTGAGATTGATTATGACAATTACTACTACAAGTGCCTTTAGTGAATAATTGAAAATGGCACAAATATCATACCACTGTTTATAAGAACCAAAACTCTAGTATAAAATTTGATTGAAATCTGTAGCCATGGAAATAAGTTACTGTTTGGTTGTTTCACTGTGATTTACTATATGGATGCAGGTGGATATGTTGTGGTACAGGAAAAATTGCCAAACTATGTGGTCCCTGATCTGACAGATTTCAAGGTATTTATTGTATCCTTTCTAAAACCATAGTTTTTCATTTGCTTGAATCTTTTTTTCACGTTATTATAGCAAATACGGTAGTACTGATAATTAGTTTGGACGATGCAACTGTTCCAAGCCATTCAAATTATTTGTTTATTTGAATTTTCCCGAGTAATAGTTTCTTAACCTTTCAAACCTAATAAATTGATTGTTTGTCTGCCCAAGTAGTGATGTTCTACATCTCTATGACACACAGGATGAGCTTTGCATTTTTTTTATTGGTTCCTTATCAGTTGAATAAGGAATTAATCAGTTTGGTTCAGTCTCATAAAGTTCAGCAATAAATTTGCTTATCTTCATATAAAACAATTCATGAAAAACTAAGGAACAAACTGAATGCCTCTTTTTGTAAGCATCCAAACCCTAGGCCAAAATCATGGAAGTTGATTAAACTTGAAGCGAGACAAAGAGAAATCTTAGTTTGATGTAATTGGGTGGTTAGATATAGTTATTTGTTAATGGACTAGTTATTTGTTATTAAGCTTATAAATAAGGCATAAACTTAATGATTGTAGTTGGTGAATTGAATGAATGAAAATTAAGTTGTTTATTTATCTTTTATCTTAGGATTTATCATAGTTATACTTTTAGTATAGAAACCATTACTTGGTATTAGAGGTTATAGAGGTTCAAGATTGGTTTGATTGATTGATACAAGTTGTGAAAAGAGAAGTTTGTGGAAAAAAAAAAAGAAGTTGAAGAACAATCATCGTCCAACCTTGTTCGTCATGAAACGTATATGCAATACTGTCCAGAACTGAATCAAATCAGAGTTGCCCCAAATATGTTGAAACAACCGTCCTCAGTTGTACACCGTGAGCCCACTTCCCCTGTCGCTCAATCGCCAACCTGCCACCAACAAAAGTCGATCATGCCACCAAATCCAGTCCACACCGCATCCACTATCTACGTTGGCATCATAACACTGTCATATGCCGCCACTGGCATCGTCAATCGCACTCCAACCCACCCTTCCACTGTTGGAGCCAACATCTAGATCCACCCCCTGAACCAGACCCCCTTTTTCCGACCCCTGTTCTGTTTCAATCGTGTGGAAAAAAAGATTATTTTCACATTTTACAAACAGGTCCCTCCAAACTACTTTTACTTAGGTCTTGGATGAAATTATTAAGTAGTCCTAGCTGGTTATTTACACCCCAAAATCAGTGAGAGAACCCATCCAGTTAAAAAAAAAGATTTTTTTTATCTCTCTTACCCATATCCCTAATCATATAGCTAAAGCCCAAGCTGTGCAGTTAAAACAACGTTATAAAGTCGATATAACTCCGATATAACGCATAACGGGGGGTGAGCCGTTACGTTATGAGATTATCACGGCTCTGATATAATGTCGTTATATGGTAGTTATTGAGATAACGCTTTTTTTCAATAACGCCGTTTTAACTTTTTGTTCCCATATATAAAAAAATATTCCCCTTTTTTTTAACCCGTTTATATTATCTTTAGCTATTTTTTTCTGGCTCGGCTATCCCACCTAGCCGAGCCAGGCGAAACAAATAAAATGAAGAAAGAAATCGATTCAACGAGTAAAAGGAGAGAGAGGGATTCGAACCCTCGATAGTTCTTTGTTCAAGACTATGCCGGTTTTCAAGACCAGAGCTATCAACCACTCAGCCATCTCTCCGAAAGACAATCTCTATTTTATTTCTATTCCTCCGAATAGAACATGGCCATATGGGTTGATACCATACTATCACTATCTCTAGAAACATCCCAGGCGTGCCTCCGGATTTTGATCTATCTATTTATATTATATATATGGTAAATGGATAGACGCATGATCCAGCATGCCCATCACCCATTTCATTATCGATCGAAGAAGAACCATAGCTCGCCGTCGCCAATCGACAGAGAACCGGACCTCGCCGGCTGACATAGAACGGGAGAATAAGAAGGGAAGAAGACGAGTCGATCGCACTCTCTATTGCGGTCTCACTCTCATACGCAGGGAAGATATTTTTATTAATGTTTTTATTTTTTGAATTTAATGTTATAAATATGATTACTTTTTTGTCTCTATAATACATCAATACTTTGTGGGGAATTAAAAATATATTCAACAAAATATTTCGTTATATCACGTTATATTCCGTTATAACCTATAACGCTCCTGAACCCTTATGGGTCTGTTATCCGTTTTAACTGCATAGAGCCCAAGCCCAAACCAGTACCATATCTAGTGATGCCTTATAGTACTTGCACCCATTTTTACTATCCTAAACTATAATATACCTATGTACCCTCTTACCTCCAACCTGAATCTGTTTTCTTTACATCACCACCACTCGTAGTGACCGATGACATAAGCTCCACTACCACTTCCAATGTGACGCATGTTGAGATAGACATGGAGAAAGTTTGGGGAGAATTCAAAGACCGACTGAGTGCCTACCTTAACACATTTGTCAATGACCTGAGAGAAACAGAAAAAGCAAGGAAGAGACGTATCAGCTGATGAGAGCACTACTACTCGACACCGGCACACCTCAACCACCGGTTTCCAAGGTCTCATATGGTCTCACCGTCACACGTACTCGACTTCCAAAAGTAAGCCAGTTGACTTGTATGGTTTCTTCCCTATTTTTGGTCAAGATGATGTTGAAGTTCCCATAGTGGCAAAAGCAGTGATGATGAAGTTTATATTGACCCATTTTGGAAATTTTGTGGCACGAGCTTATGCACACGAGTCTTCTCAGTAGGTTTATTGCGAATTATGGTTATTCGAGTCACCTTGCTCCGTTTCTGAGTTTGTTCAGCCGTTTTTAGTATGTATTGTAGCAAGTTTCGGGGTCATCTGCTGTGTATGCACTTCACATTATGTTCTGTCATTGGTTGCTTGTGTTGGCGGACTTCTTCAACTTCAAGCCCGAGCTTCCTCAAGTTGGAGAGAATGATGTAATTGGTGGGTAGTTGAATATTAGTTATTTGTTAATTGGGCTAGATATAATAAAGTCCATATTAATTAGGGCATCAACCAAATTAGGTTAGGGTTAGATTGCTTGCAAAGAACCTATTAAGCTTATAAATATGGCATAGAATTAATGATTGTAGTTGGTGAATTGATTGAATGAAATTAACTTGTTTCTTTTGTCTTTTATTTAGGGTTCATCATATAATTGTAGTTTTAGGTTTAGTGTAGAAACCATTTTAGTTATACAAAACTCCTTTACGTGGCTATCTTATCTTTCCAAACGTAACTATTTCGGAGTGTTTCCATTTCTAACTATACTCAAATGGCCATTCTGGGATTTTCTGTGGAGAACATTGAAAGATTTGAAAAGATGCTTGAATATATGGAATGTTGAGGTATTTGATCAACTGGATTCTTTATCTGATAAGAAAATGGATTGGTCCATATCTTGTTTCTATTGAAGAACAATATGATACATTTTCATAAGAATGAAATAAGAGACTGATTGGGAAGTCTGACCTCTCATACCTTCTTAGAAGGGAATTCATGTGCCGGAAAAGTTGGGAATGAACTGGGGTAGGAATGGAGCATCATCAATCTTTGTTCACGTTGAGAGAACCATGGCACCCCAAACTCGATGGGATGAACTTTGTGAAAATTTAAATACCAAGCCTTAGATGGTGAGATTATGGAACAATAAGTCCTTGAAGCTTTGAGGGGATTGACTACTTAAGTCTCAACAGGCATCAATGGTTTTGGATTTGAGATATTTCTAGGTGTAAGAAGCTTACTCAGAGTGGTTTCCTAAATGTGATTAACGATTTCAGCAACAATTTTTTCATGGAATGGCGACTTGATTCCACACACATCAAGCTAATTCCGAAAATGAACAGAGCTACCAGCATCAATGAATATCACCTCATTAGCTTGATATCGACGGTGTCTCCTTGCCATTAGATAACCAGGAGTCATGAAGTGCCATGAGATTATAGAGACTAGAGTCATGAAGTGCTTGATTGCTCCAAGCATTAGTTTTCACTAGGAGGCAAATTATTGACGAAATGTCGGTAAATAATGAACTTATCAACTCTAGACTGAAATCTAACAAGCCTTGCATTGTGTGTAAAGTGTAAATTTGAATTTCCCAAAGCCTCCAATGGACTCAGGTGGTCCTTTGTAGATTACACTACATGATTGTTAACTAACAACACTTCATTTTCATAAGAATTCCCATGATGGCTAACGGACACGTATTGGACACTTTGACAGCTGGATACTCGTTCGATACTCTGTGCGCTTGCCCACCAACCTTTTCACACATTTTTACCTCTTCTGGGGAAGTATGGAAAGCAATCTGAAGTGAGTCAAGAACTCCTATGAGTCATAGTTTCCTGCAAATGGCTTCAAAGGGGCACAAGGATGGATGCTTTGTGAAAGATCTGGAAAGGGGTTCTGTTTGCAGGGATCTCGGTACTATGTAAGGAGTGGAACAAACCGAACAATAAAATTTTTAGAGATAAGAAAAAAGACTGCTAGAGTATTTGTAATTAAATTAAAAAACTTGTGTGGGCTTGGGGGGGCTATTCAAAACATTGCTTTTCATGTCTTATTGAGTCATTTATTTCATGTATTTGAGCTCTTATTCTGTTGTATCTTTTGCCTTGTCAGCCACTGAGTCACTAGGCTTTTTCCTTTTCATTAATTTATTTACTCTATTTGATTGATAAAAAAAAAATCTTGACAAATTTATATGGGAGTTAGTAGTACATACTACAAGTAAAAGTAATATTTATCTACAAGTGAAAAAATATACTAAATATATGAAATTTATTTCTGAAAACATAATTGATATTATGTGCCCAACCTACTTTCAGTGTGCTCCAATGCTTCTTCCCATACTCTAATAACGTTGTGCTTAGCCCCTTTATCGGGATTAGTCAGAATTAATCGACATGTATTTTATAAACATAGTTTCTCTATCCTTCTAAGTAGTATCTTTACTACAAGCGAAAAAAAATTGAAACTTAATGAATATTGAAGTAGTAAACATCAAATGTCACAATTTAAGGAAAATTATAAGGAAAAACAATCAATGTTAGATAAAGGTGCGGCTTTTCATATTCTTTAGTTTTGGTTGATATTTTTCTTTGGTCGTTTTTCTCTATTCTCTTAGATCTTATATACATATATATATTCTTTTCTTTTTTCTCCCTCTAGCCTCTTTAGACACTCTTGGTATTGCCCTATGGTAGAGTATTGATGAGGTTAGGGAAAATTGTTAAAATATAACATCAATTTTTCTCGTTTATTTTAATATATTGTCAATGATCGATTAATAGGTGAGTTTATAAAGCGGTTAATCGATAACTCGGTGAGTAATCGCCATTCCTAGCCGATTAATCGGTTCGATATTATTCAAATAATTAATTCAAAAATCGTAACGCTCTACTAGCGAGAAGAGATTAATCATTGATTAAGTAGCATAGCTTAGCACCCAATGGAAGACCCAAGTAGGTACAAGGAAAGTTCCTATGTCACACCCCAATAAAGCGGCCAACAGATTACTGAGAGGGACTTCACCTACTGCATACATTTTAGTTTTGGAGTACTTCACTTTTGTGGTTTTGTGCCCTCAAAGTGTACGAAAGACCCAATGTTGCTGATCTGGTATGAAATCATGGGTTTTGAACCTTTGAATTCCAATGACCCTTTATAAATTATCCTTTCTTGTGCTTGGGTCAATTTTTTTTCCTTGATTGATTTAATCACTTGTTTTTTGAAAGCTTTACACATTGGTTCTGCATTGAGGCTACTCGCCTTTTGAATTGCCAAACGCCTCAATCCCCAAATAGCTATTTTTAAACATTCACTCGCGTAATAGTGTTAGACTGAAGATGGAGAACAGGGTAGCTAGGAATGAATGTATGACACTAGCACTTTCTTTGGTGGTTGGAGAAGCTTGGCTTGTTGTAGAGGACGACACTGGAAGGGGAAGGGAAATCAGTTGTGGAGAAGAAAGGGGTATAGGGTCTCTTATTTTGTTGAGGAAGTCAGGATATTAATGGAAATATGACCTGAGGAGGTTTTGAATTTATGATGGATCGACAGGGCCAATGGGTATTTTATTTTATTTATTATAAGTTGGGTAGTGATAAGCAAATAATAAGTAAGGATAACTCGTGTTAGTTCAAAATTTTATTTTTTATTATTCAATTTAGCTGCTTAGCAAGCTTAGTTTATTTTCATATAAGGCTTATAGCCTCCATAAAGGGAGACTTGATTTGATGAATTAAAACCTCCAAAGAGAGTTATTTATTTCTATGAGGCATCTTGTCTTGTTTATTTGATTTTATTGCCAAGTTTTTGTTTTTCCATCAAATTAAGACACAATTTGGTTCCAGTGGGTTTATCAAAGGCACTGGAGTTGGGAGAGAACAATATGGAAAATGAAGTAGCATGACCTATGACCATTTAGGATCTTTTTGATTTCTTTGTTAACTGAAGGGTTTGTACTCCTTTGTGGTTTCATGTTGAATGAAATATAAATTTACTTTTTCAAAAAAGAAGGAAAAGAATGATGGAGGGGCGGAATTGATCATGACCAAATATTGGATGGTGGGAGATTGGGGTGGGGCAGTTTTGGCTAAGCTCTAAGAAACTCAACTTACATTTGAGAATCTGAGTTATCTAGCCATAATGTTACCTGAAGTTTCATTGTGAAGTAATGATTTTTGTCACCATCCCAATTTCCAAATATGATGAATAAAATTGGAATGGATGAATGGCAAGCATAGGAAATGACAAGTTGAAGATATACGGCAGGGAATTCAAGTTTAGTGGTTGGCATACTAGAGAGAAAACCTGGTAGCATCATGGTTGAATTTACTGGTGTGGTTAAACTGTGACTCTGTGAGAAAGAAGCTCGGAAAAGAACAATGTTAGTATAGGCTCATCTGCTGGCATACACAACACTGCTTTATATAGCTCCCAATAATAGACATAATCGAGTCTAAATGGATGAAACCATAGTTATCTGTATGGTACAGTACATGAGATGACTTGGTACTTGTATCGCAGTCACACATGACTTGGTGTATCGGTAGTGGTTGATATAATGTACGTATCGCATATGCCGAGTTGTTACAAATAAAAAATAATTTTTTTTTCACTTTTAAACCTACTTTAATCCTTTTGTCTATCCCTTCAAGTTTAAATAATACCAACTTTAAGTCTCTTGGCGTGTTTTGGAGAGGGAAACCAAAAACCTCCTCTCGCATAGAGAAACCTCTAAAATCGTCATAACTTTGTCTAAGCAATGCGAAGTCAAATTTACGTTTTTTGAGGTAGATTTCAACAAGGAAAGAGCTTTTGTTGCATGTTTATTCAAGTATTGAAGGGTTTATTTGAAAGTCTAAAGTGCCACTGAAGGTAAAAAAATATATTTTTTTATTATCAATAAAATATTAGCAAGATATCATTAATAAAGAAGACGAGTGAGGGACTTGTAAACCATACGAACAGGACACAACAACCTAATGAAACAATTGAAAGAATTTGAAAACAAAGTTAGAAATGAGCACATCTGATAGGATGCCCCAAAATGGTACCTCAACTCAACACCAAAGATTCCCTTAAACCCCATCATGACGTTAAGCTTATTTTTTTCAAATACTCTTTGGTTTCTCTCCCTCCAAATTGCTGCTATAGTGGCTATTAGGAGTCGGTCCCACAACCAATTTCCATAATTGGTGAAATTTGGTTACACCATTGTTGGCACCAAGAAGAAAACGAGGAGGCTGTAAGGAAATGACCCCCACAATCAGCAACTAAAACTTCCCAAATCTCTCTAGAACAGGACACCAAAAAATAAGTGGTCAATGGATTCAGGCTGCAACTCACACATTGGGCAACAATTCGTAATGGTAATACCTCTTTTGGCTAAATTATCAATGGTGAGTGTGCGACCCCGAGCTATTGTCCAAACAAGTAAAGTGGCCCTAGGAGGGACTCGCTTCATCCACTAAAGTCTAGCGTTCGAATTGAACCCATTAGGAACCCGTTGGTTAGTAGTCCTCAAGGAGAAGAGCTCAAACCAGCTCCGAACTGAGAAGGGCTTTGACTGGTTGTCCCAAATCCATTTGTCTGCATCGTCATTCAGCTGATGATTTTGAAGAAGTCTCACCAATTCAGCAGTTCAGGCACTTCCCAATCATACCAGTTCCTTCTTGTTTGCAAATTCGAAGAAGTATGCTCTTGAGAAACATTGCCATTCATTGGAGGAGCTATCGTGAAATCAACCACAGACCCATTTTTCTTTAAACAAACTGTGAAAATGTCATTTACTTTATGTCCACTCCACTATTAACCTCGAAAGAGATATTTGCTTTAAACTTGTCTTTGAGGTTCATGACAACCTTCCACATCGAGCACCCGTAAGTGGAACTTCACTTGTTTTGTATACCACCCTTGCGAGTTTGTCCCATACTTTTCAGCAATTAGTTTTCTCCACATAGAGTCTTCCTTGATGCGAAATTTCCAAATCTACTTAGCCAAGAGAGATTGATTGAATTCTTTAACTCTACGAATGCCTAGACCCTTGGCTTTTAGGTTTACAGACCATGCTCCATTTGACTAAGTGATATTTGTTTGTAAATGAGGTGGTGCCCCATAGGAGCTTCTGAAGATCTTCTCGATCTCATGCGCCACTGAACTAGGGATTGTAGTTGTGGACATCATATAATCTGGTATGCTAGAGTACTATTAATGAGGGTCACACGGCCTGCTCTTGAAATATACTTTCTTGTCCAAACTGCCAAACACCCTCTAATTCGCTCGACAATTTGATACTAAGCTGCGCTATTTTTGCACTTATGCCCAAGTGACAGGTCTAGGTATGGGGTGGGCAAAACACCCTTTTTGGCAATGAAGAACCTTTGCAAACTCATTCAAACCATGAACATCTTCAATAGGTAACAGAGTAGACTTAGAGAAATTAATTTTCCAAGCGGAAACAACTTCATACCATAAAAGAGTAACACGAGCATACTTGAGATGCAAGTCAAGAAATAATATCGTGTCATTGGCATATGAAGAGCTGGAATCGAAATACCATTAGAACTAACTGAGAAACCAGAAAACATTTAGATGAATTAGTTTTGATGACCATCTTAGATAGAGATTTTACCATTAAAGAGTTAGAGAGGAGACAACGGGTAGCCTTTCCTAATTTCGTGACTAGCTTTAAAGAATCCCCTGGAAGAACCATTGATTTTAATAGAAAAGGATGCGGTCTTCAACATTGTTAAAACCCAATTCCTCCATTTGTTGTCAAAACAAAATTTGTCTAGCATGTAATTGATGAATTTAGTTGAAAGCTTTTGAAAAATCAAGTTTACAAATTGGTCAAACCTAGTTCCTAGACGTTATTGATCTCGGACCCCTAGTGATCCTAGTGTCACGGGCTTTCTTTTCACAAGTACTTCCCGTGCGGCACTAGCAAACTTTGCCCCGAGTTATCAAAGAAAGCTAGTCAGCCTTGCCCACAAAAGACTTACTTAGACTTTGGAAAACTAAGCAAGCTAAGAACACACAAGAGAGCTAAAGAGAACTAGAACTTGTATTGGTTGAATTCTTTGAGGTGATTACAACAAATGAGGCCTTAGCCTATTTATACAACTCCACCTCCTCAATGGATGGTGGTGATCAATTTGATCTAACGGTCTACAATGAGCTTCTACACACTTCCTTAGAAATATCTAAGGACTAGAATCCTATGGAACTTTATGGGAGGTTCTAGAGAACTCTCTCTAGAACAATGTGGAATACTCTACATTATGTACACTTGCCAACCTCACTTGGCTAGGCAAGAAGATAGTTGTGACATTCTCCCCCACCTAATCAGGCGACGTCTTCGTTGCCTTCAAATCCTCGTACGCTTTGATTTGCTCCTTGAATTGCCACAAATGTTGGATTGGCTCCCAACTAGCTTCACTTTCTGGCAATCCTTTCCACTTGACGAGTAGCTCATGTGTGGGAGGTTGGTTTGAATGTCGCACCACACGATCTGACACGATAGTCTCTGGTTCCTTGTCATGTTGGATCCTCATGCCCATTGGTGCTCTTTGTGAGACTCCTCTGTTTGAATCATCCTGATCTTCCTTATACGGTTTCAGTAGGCTTACATGGAAGACTGGATGAAACTTGATCCTCGGCGGCAACTCGACCTTGTAGGCTTGCTTTCCCACTTTCTTGACTATAGGGAAAGGACCCTCATATCTCCTGATAAGGCCACGATGCAGTCCAGAAAGTCTGGCATGAGCATGCATCTTGACAAGCACAAGGTTTCCAACCTGGAACTCTCGAGGTCGTCTCTTCTTGTTGGCCCACTTCTTCATCCTCTTGGATGCCTTTTCCAGGTAAGCTCGAGCCTCATCAGCTTGATCATTCCATCATTTGGCAAACTTATAGGCTGATGGACTCACTCCAGTGTAGCTAGTGGCAATAGAACTCGGGGTCATAGGTTGTTGTCCCATGACAATCTCAAATGGGCTACGACCCGTCGCTTCACTCTTCTGCAAGTTGAAAGAGATTTGGGCAACATCTAGCAACTTAGCCCAATCTCGCTGGTTGGCACTCACATAGTGCCTAAGATATAACTCCAGCAAGGCATTCATCCTTTCCATTTGACCATCCGTTTGAGGATGAAAACTAGTAGAGAAATTAAGGTCGGTACCCAATAACTTGAACAACTCAGTCCAAAATTTTCCCGTGAACCGAGTATCCCAATCACTGATGATAGATTTGGGCACACCCCAATACTTCACCACATGTTTGAGGAATAAGTGTGCGGCTTGCTCAGCTGTGCACTCCTTGGGTGTGGGAATGAAGGTGGTATACTTCAAAAATCTGTCCACGACCACAAGTATCCAATTGCAACCCTCTGATGCAGGCAACCCAACTATGAAATCTAAGGAAACACTCTCCCAAGGTCTCTCTGGGATGGGGAGGGGTTCAAGTAAGCCGGGAGGTGATTGTTGCTCCACTTTGTCTTGTTGGCATACAAGACAAGTCTTCACATAAGCTTCGATATCATCCCTCATATGTGGCCAATAATAGGAATCTTCCACAAGAGCAAGAGTTCGATGTATACCTGGATGTCTCGCCCACTTGCTATCATGGCATTCTTTCAAGACTTCCTTCCTTTGGTTGTCATGAGGTGGAACATGGATTCGTCTTCCCTTAGAGTATATCAAGCCGTTCTCCACCCAAAACTGTCTCGTCTTCCCATCTTTGACAAGAGCTATGATGGTTTGAGCCATGGATCATGTGCCAATCCTTCCTTTATGTGTCCCTTCAAATTGCTTTGAGGTTGACTTATGTCAGCAAGTTCTCCTTTTCTACTCAAAGCATCCGCAACAAGATTAGCTTTGCCAGGCTTGTACTCCAAAGTGTAATCGAACTCTGCCAAGAAATCTTGCCACCTAGCTTGTTTTGGGGTGAGCTTCTTCTGTGTCTGGAAGTAGCTAGTGGCAACATTGTCAGTCTTGACCACAAATTTGCTCCCAAGCAAGTAATGTCGCCATGTTCGCAGGCAATGCACAACCGCAGACATTTCCTTCTCTTGTACTGTGTACCGCCTCTCAGTATCGTTGAGCTTCCTACTTTCAAAGGCAATATGATGCCCTTCTTGCATTAATACCCCACCAATAGCAAAGTCGGAAGCATCCGTATGTACCTCAAAAGACATAGAATGGTTGGAAAGTGTCAACACCGGTTCTTCCACAATTGCCTTCTTCAATCCTTCGAAAGCTTGTTGGCATTTTGAATTCCAATCCCAACTTCGTCCCTTCTTGAGCAAGTCTGTCAATGGAGCGGCTATGGAAGAGTAGCCTTTGATGAACCTTCTATAACAGTTCACCAAGCCAAGGAAAGATCTTAACTCGGTGACTTTGGTCAGTGGTTTCCACTCTTGGATGGCTTGTACCTTGGACTTGTCCATACGAAGCTTGCCTTTGCCAATGATATGACCCAAGAATGTCACCTCCTCTTGGGCAAATGAGCACTTCTCCTTTTTGACATAGAGCTCGTTCTCCTTCAAGGTTTGGAACACTTGCCTCAAGTGATTTACATGTTCCTCCAATGTCTTACTATAGATCACAATGTCATCAAGGTACACAACTACGAACCGATCAAGGTAAGGAGCTAGTACCTTATTCATTAGAGTGCAAAATGTGGCCGGCGCATTAGTTAAACCAAATGGCATGACTAAGAACTCGTAAGATCCGTACCTTGTAACACATGCCGTCTTTGGTTCATCTCCTTCGGCTATGCGGACTTGATAGTATTCCGAGCGCAAGTCAAGCTTGGTAAAGTACCTTGCATCACCAAGTTGATCAAAGAGATCCGCAATAAGTGGAATCGGGTACTTGTTCTTGATAGTGACCTTGTTGAGTGCCCGATAGTCAATACAAAGCCGTAGGGATCCATCATGTTTCTTTTGAAATAAGACCGGCGCACCATATGGAGCTTTGGAGGGTCGGATATAACCAACGTCTAGTAAATTCTTCAATTGTCTTCTTAACTCCTCGAGCTCAGGAGGTGCCATACGATAAGGAGCAAATGCGGGTGGCTTTGCTCCAACTTCCAACTCAATAGCATGATCCACCTCTCTCTTTGGTGGAAGCTTCTTAGGCAACTCGGCAGGCATAACATCCTTGTACTCCTTGAGAACATCTTGGACGGCCTTAGGTACATTCACCTTTCCATTCATGGGACCTTCGTCTTCCTTGAGGGTAGCCAAGTAAGTAAGCTCATTCCTCTTTACTCCTTTAGAAAGTTGGAGAGCGGACACCATTCTCTCCTTACTTATCTCCCGTACTACGGGCACAACACAAGGTTGTCCCTTCTCCATGATGCACATGGTGTTGGCATATGGTACCAGAAAAGCCTTCACCATGTCCAAGAAATCTATACCCAAATAGAACTTGTGATCATCAATTGGAGCAATAGTTATGTCGACTTTACCTTGCCATTGTCCAAGCCGAATATCGGTGCCACGAGCTACTCCTTCAATTGGGAGACTTTTAGCATTGACTCCCGTGATATATCATTTCTCCTTTGTATATGGTAGGCCAATTTCTTCAGCAAGGTCTTTGGCCATGTAGACTGTGTCGGCTCCGGTATCCACCATGGCTTTCAAAGTCTTGTCCCCGATATCGGTCTCCACGTACATCATCCCACGTGGTTGTTCTTCGACCTTAGCTTGAATGGCACTTAGGAGATTCATTGAGGCGATCCTCCTTTCCTCCTTTGCTTCTTCCTCCATGACAAGCGCGACAAGCTTCCCCCGGTTGGAACACTCAAATGCCCGATGGGGTCCACTACATAAGAAGCAAGATATCTTCTTGGGTGATCCATCTCTTTTCTCTTTTCGCTTGTCTTTGGAGTACTTGTGTTCCTTGGAGGACTTCTCTTTGTCTCCCCCACCTTTGCCATCATTACTCGACCTTTTTCCTTGCCCCTTGGATGAGTCATTTCTCTTGAACTCAATCAAGGATTCGGCTGCAGCCATAGCCGTTGCAAGGTCTTGCACACCTCGCCTCTTCAGTTCCAACTTGGCCCAACCCGTTAGGCTATCAAGGAAGCTAAACAAAGCATCCTTTTCTCTCATGTCAGGAATCTCCAAGAGCAACTCTGAGAACTCCTTTACGTACTCCCTTATGTGGCCTTCCTTATGTTGAAGGTGACGAAGCTTGGCCCTAGCTTCGTTTTCGGCATCCTCTGGGTAGAATTGTCTCTTGAGTTCCTTCGTGAATTCTTCCCAAGTGTCGATGGTGCATAATCCTTTCTTGACATCATCGGACCTTCTGCGCCACCAAACTGTAGCGACATCGTTTAAATATAGGGAGACACTACGTACCTTTGATGCTTCATCTATTATGCCAACTGCATCAAAGTAGTGCTCCATGTTCCACAAGAAGTTGTCGATCTCCCTTGCACTCCTTGCCCCACCATAGGCCTTAGGTTTGGAAGCTTCGACTCTTTGAGTGATTGTCCCTGGTGTAGTCCCACCATTGGCTACCGCAGCCATACACACACTGAGTTGAGTTTCTAACTTCTCAACTCTTTCCCTGTAAGCATACATCTCCGCATCTTTGGCAACAATTTGGGCTTCAAGGGACTCGATCTTCTTGGACACCATGTCCACTACTACATTAAAGGCTCCTTGCATCTCTTCCCGAAGCTCTTGGTCCTCCCCATTGGACGCTTGCCCCTCGATGCGTTGGTCCATGTCATCGACTTTCTCCCTCAAGTCGGACATGGTGGCACACAACTTAGCCAACCTTTCCTCTATCGCAGCGATCATGTCCTTCGACTTGTCCTTGCGGACTTTCCCACCTTTGTCGTTGTTGCCAGTTGCTGGGTTGTTGACCTCTGACGACATTCTCTTGTGTAGGATGATTTCACCAACCTTGCCAAACCTTGCTCTGATACCAACTGTCACGGGCTTTCTTTTCACAAGTACTTCCCGTGCGGCACTAACAAACTTTGCCCCGAGTTATCAAAGAAAGCTAGTCAGCCTTGCCCACAAAAGACTTACTTAGACTTTGAAAAACTAAGCAAGCTAAGAGCACACAAGAGAGCTAAAGAGAACTAGAACTTGTATTGCTTGAATTCTCTGAGGTGATTACAACAAATGAGGCCTTAGCCTATTTATACAACTCCACCTCCTCAATGGACGGTGGTGATCAATTTGATCTAACGGTCTACAATGAGCTTCTACACACTTCCTTAGAAATATCTAAGGACTAGAATCCTATGAAACTTTATGGGAGGTTCTAGAGAACTCTCTCTAGAACAATGTGGAATACTCTACATTATGTACACTTGCCAACCTCACTTGGCTAGGCAAGAAGATAGTTGTGACACTAAGCATTGCGCGAGAGGCCAAGAAAACATAACCTAGTGATGATATCGAGAATCGAGGTGCGAAAGGCCCCGACTTCTTTGGTGTCGGCCATGGAGACTTTGGAGTTCTCATGTAAAAAAAAAAGTTGATTACTAGGGCTAGAAACAATGTTTTGATCCAACCTAGAGTGGTTGAGGGAATCAATTTTGAGGAATATCAAGAAATCGCAACTTGCGGTCCTCATTCTAGTCCAAGGCAGATTTCCTGGACTCAACCTGGCAGATCAACCGCCCCATTGAAACAGACAACTCGGTGGTAGCAGTTTTGAGAATGATGTTGTAGTCGAACCAGTGGTTGTTGAGACCCTTAAGCCATGTTTGGATACTCAATGGAATGGGTATGGCAATGGTAATGAGAATGACACGGAAATGTGAATATTACTCTGTGCTATTAAAGCGGCCGAAAAACGAATGAAAAACGGCCGAAAAGCGCTATGCGAGGGTGGACCGCAACGCACAGGGTCGACTCGGTTGGCAATAAGCGGAACCAGGAAAATCGGTCAAAAATCGGCGAGTTAGCGCTTACCCGGCCCAGTTGACTCGCCGATTTATATAAATAAAAAAAAACCTAATCGATCTCGATCTGTTTTGGTTTGCACTTTGCAGCCGACTGAAAAAGAAGGATCGACAAAGAACGAAGAAGAAGAGACTAAATCGATCGGTTGCTGCTGAATTGATTCGGTTGCTGCTGAATCGATCGGTTGCTGCTAAATCGATCGGTTTTGTGTTGATTCTGAATCGATCAATCGAAGATCTTGGCTGCTGAATCAGTCTTCCTCCCAAATCAGGTACGCCTTCCTCTCCTCCCAGTCCCTCTTCCCTCTCCTCCATTCGTTTCTTCCATTCGCTTCTTCCCTCTGCTGAGATGTAAGTCGATGATGACGGCTTGCCATTATTTTTCATTCACCTTTTATCTAAAACACACTCCTTAAGTCGATGATGACAGACTAGAGATGTAAGTCAGTGGATACTTGGATGTCTGAGACTCATTTTTCGCAGTGGCCGTCCAAGAGCTTATGCTGCTTTTATCCTTCCTTGGATGTCTGGGACTCATTTTTCTAATGGTTTCTAATGGGGTTACTGTAATGTCTATGAGTTGCTGTTGTTGCTTTCGTTGTATTGGTTGTTCGCAAACAAGTCCAGGTAACTATAAGTGTTCCAACCTGCAAAATTAAATTCATTTGATTAATTAGTAAATAATACATGACTATGATTACATATTTACACCCTTTTGATTAATTATTTATTTTGTAATCTATGACTATGATTAAATTTTAAAAATATATACTTTGAAAAAATTGTTCGCATAATTCCGCATAATTATGAAAAATCGTAATGCGGTCCTGACCGCTTTCCGCATTAACTGCATAGATATTACTGTTTGGTTACTCGATGGAATGAGAATGATTTGTGTCTTTACCATTAGGTCATAAATGATCAACTATGGATTTTGGATCCATGGTGGGTAAAGAGACATCTATGTTAGGTAAGGAAGGCAAATAAGACAAATGTAGTGTTGACCATTACAATGGGTAGTGTAATGGACATTCATAGGGTTTGAGAAGGAATGCCTATTACAATCAAATTTGTAATGGTCATTCCATTACGCCATTTTTATACCCAACCAAACAAAGGAATGGCTTAAACCATTGTAATGGTCATTACCATTACAATGGTCAAACCCATTCCATTGAGTAACCAAACACGCCCTTAGGATCGGGGTGTCGCATGTCGGGGCTAGTCGGAGCGCTTGTGTCGTTAGGGTTCAACCTTGAAGTCACGCTTTGCGAAGAGAAACGATGAGGTATTTGACCTCCTATGCTGAGGGTATGTAAAACCAACAAGTGGGCTCGTACACCTAAAAGGGATATGATTGTCGTGTTTCTAGAAAGGGCTCCATGTTGCGAGGGTGCAACGCTTCGAGCGAGAAACGAGTTGGTGAAGAAGCAATTAGGGTAAAGGGTGAAGGCAGACTACTCAACATCTTCGCGGACTCGACCACGAGCTCACTCGCCACCAAGGAATGTGTTTTCGCGAAATCTCGTCGAATTTTTCGTTTTTTTGAATTACAAAAAGTAAAAGTGCGAAAGCCAAAGTTACATTTTTCGAGGGTTTTTCGTAAATTTTGGTAAAATCCCACAAAATAGACCAAATTTACAAAATTTCGAACAAAAAATTTGAAAAAGGAGAGAGGATTAAATGAGGAAGTATAGGGGTCGGCGGCGAGGGACTTGAAATTTGGCAGAAAGAGGAGAGAAGAAGGGGGTGGGTGAATTCAAAGAGAGGGATGATGGAGGATGGTTCGGCCGGTGGCGACAGTGGCAGAAGGGCATCAACGACAAAGTTCATCTTCATCACGACCCTCCCATTTCTCAATAACTCTCTATTTCCCTCTCTCTCTCTTCTACTATGTTTCGTTGGCTTTGTGTGTGTTATTTGGGGCAAAGAAGAGATGAAGAATTTGGGTTGGGCCTGGGTTTTGGAAAAATTGTAGGCCCATGCACACCCCAAGGGCTTTGAGTTGTTTTGTTTTCTTCCATTTAATATCCAAAAAATTTCACTTATACGTTGTGACGTGACATCCTTTTGTTAGTTTACACTAGACTTTTTTTTCTAAGACAAACGAACAATTTTATTTCATGAATTTAATAGATACTTGGTATTTAGGCCTCATTTAATGGGTTTAATAAGTTTATTTACTTACATCTTATTTTTTTACATATTTCCTATACTCTCAAAATTTATTATATATGTTTCGTATATCCTCGAAATTATGTTTTTTTTTTACACCGAAGTATTTCTTAAAATTGGGAGATTGAAAATAACTCGAAAAACGAAATCACAATCCTTGTTCACCACGTTTGAGGCAGCAAACAAAGACGCATAAAGGAAGTCCACGCTGGGGCGAGTGATTGCAAGGCCACGCCTAAGCGGGGTACGCTGAGCACTTGTTGCATCCTCTCTAGGAGATGATCGATCAGTGCGCTCGAGGCCATTGACATGAGTTGATGATCATCACGCCTATGGTTCAAAAACCACTCATAGCAAAGAGGCAGTGTTGACATCAGGAGTTGTCGCATAGGCAGTGCATGCACAACAAGAGTCGCCAGAGCTTCTGAGCACACTGCTTCTGACGTGCTCTCCCGCATCGAGAGTTGTTGTTTTGAAGCTAGGAATCAAAGGTAAGAGGTTGGAGGTCGGAGACCAGACACTGGGGGCGAGGATCGCAAGTCGTCGAACTATTAACACCGGCGACCACCTTACTAGTTTGGGCGAGGTTCCTCGAAACCACTGAACCATAGACCATCTGGAAGTGTGGAATCGAGAAGAGCAAAGAGTGACGGCCCCGGACGAACAAGGCACTACTGTGGGTGACTAGAGGATCCAGAGAAGAGGATCCCAAAAGAAGAAAGGGGGAGAAGATATCACAACGGTAAGAAAAAACAAATTGAAGGAGTTGATAAATAAAGCCTGGTCAATAGACATTCTCGTCAAGAAAAGTGGAGAGGGCTTGCAACCAAACTAGCAAAGGTTTCCCCTTTCACCTCACAGATCCAATAGTGGGAACCTTCGAAGCACTTCTCCTCCCTTGATGCTAGAAACCTACAACGAGAAAATAGGAGACCCAATCTTGCACGTGGTATAGTTCTCAAATTCCCTCTCATTATGGAGAATCACGATGAACTAAAATCGCCGATTGTCCCCGTCTACATTGATTGCAGATGCTGCTGAGTGGTTTATCAAGCTCGAACCTAAATTTATTTGGTTCTCTTCGTACCGCCCATTGTATCAACCTCTTATGTTTCAAGGCATAGGCACTAAATTGTCCCCCAACTTACTGAGTCCCAAAATGCAAGGGAGGTGATTTAAAATTAGTAGGCATGATGGGGTTTGAGATTAATGAGGAAATGTATTTATAAAGGGCCTGATTTGGTTAGATTGGAGGTAACTAGATTTGCTACCACTTTATCTTATTTTGAAAGAGTGTCCACAAGCATAAGCTTGCTTTGAGAGCCCTGTTTGGTTTGCTTAGAATGGCATAGGAGCCACTTTGATAAGAGCTGGATCAATCCATCATATGTGGGAGTGAACAATTTTGGCATGCCATATTGCATTAGTTGTGTTCTTCACTTGACTTGTGGATGGAGATGTGAATATGTAAATATATATGCTTAAATATATCACCATGTTTTACTATATACCATACACACATCTTAAATTTAGGTTTGCGACACTCTATACAATGCGCTTTCTGATAACTATGGATGACATGATATTTAGACACCAATTGCGTTAATAACATTCTGCTTGTTTTAGGAAGTATCTCACTGCCTATTTAGAAAAGGAAGTTTTATGTTCTGTATGTTCCTGCCTGTATGTATGTAGTTATAGTACTGATAGTACTGATCCAAACTCTGATCTTTTATATGCAGCTCAAGCCTTATGTTTCACAGTGTCCAAGAGAAAATAAAACTATGGAGGCCACAGAAGAAGCTAAATAAAACAAAAAAGTGAACAAGTAACTGGCATTCTTTCCTTGTTTTGCCAATCATTTCCTTGAGTATTTAAAAGTTTCTGGAAAATGTCTTCGTGAAGATAGATGTACTGAGAAAAGATGATCAAAAGATTTTTTTATGCCATCTTCCTTTTGCATTTGCATGTGATTCTTCTTTGATTCCTAACCAAAATCTCTTGTTCCAAGTCTCAAGTACTTCAATTACTTTCATACAGCAGTAAAAACACCCAATCATGAAATTGGTAGGATGTTTGTTTTTTAATTATGTTATTGTTTACAATGGTGATGGACTAGTTATGGTAATTCTGTGTTGTGTTTGCTTAGTTCCTAAATGAAACAAACACTGGAGAATCATGAGCCTGACACTGAATATGCCCCACTCTTAGGAGCTCAATCAATTCATCAAAGTGAGTACTTCCATATATTAAGATCGATTCTGTCTGACCTTGAATTTCAATCCTATTCCCTTGTATCTGGACCATGTTAATGGCATATAAGTTAGATTGACCTATGATCTTAAGCTCATGTTTGCAATGTGAACTGTACAAAGTGAGACGGGGTTGGCTATTATGTCGCTTAGATGAGACTCTTGTTCGTGTGGGAGTAGTAGGGGATTCAATTTGCATTTTTTTTTGGCCTTCTGTTGTGCCGATTTCTTTCTTAGCTCTACTTAACTTGCTTTCACATATCATTTACACTATTGAGATTTTGGTTTGTTGGTTTTTAGTATGAAATCCGGAGCAATGACTTTTCCTCATTCTCTAGTGTCAACGGGATCAGTATTATAGGTGTCGTTGTCATGCATGGATAAGCTCAAGTAGCAGAATATTTGTACCCCAAAGGCTTTTGTACGAGCTTATTTGGGCTCCCAAACTGAATGCATGCCTCAACCTAAACAACAATAATTGCATGTGTAGACGAACATGCTTAAAGGGGCTCTGCGGACCTCAAACCAGTTAATCAGTTTTCGCCAACCTAGTCCCCCTCACACCCTGCTGTGTATCTGATCTGTCTGATAAATACATATTTGTAATCTGAAGCACAATTTAATCTCAACTCGGTTGCTTTCCTGTTATTTTTCCAAGTCATTGGAGCATTTGCTTTACTACTAACTCGAGCATACAGAGAATTGATTTAGCCAGCTAAATGGAATCTTGTAAGCATTTTACTAGCATAACTTGTTGTATGGTAGTCAATATCTGCAAGTCCAATTTAAAGGTCGATGCTGTTTGAAACCTTTAGCTATGAGCTCGAACATTAGACTATGCTAGAGGAGGTATGCATTAGAATTAGACTAAGCTTTAGCTATGAAAATTTGGCAAGTGCATATCACCGATTATGACACCTGTGTCTGAAAATCAGAAAATTGTTCTCAACAAAAGTTTGGCTGCAACCAGAAGTGGTATAAGTTCACTCGGGCAACTCCATTTAGTAAGACTCGCGAAGCAAAAATGGTCCATGGTCTAGCATTGGAGTACCCTTCCTGGAACCGCCAAAATCTACAAGGTCAATATGTATATGCACGTGGTAGAGATAAAATATTGTTATGTGGATTGTTCTTGAAAATTTTGATACACATTAATCAAACTAATATATTATAGTCGATGATTCATTCAGAGTAATCGGCTAAAATTAAGGTGTGTTGCCATTTCAATGTTGACGCATCAACTTAAATCTAATTTCAATATGTATAACTTGTATTTAATCTCTTTTTGTTTTTTGTCACATAAAACAAACATCAGTATTGCACTAATTAATACCTGTTTTCATTTCTTTCATAGCGTGAAGGACAAGGACACAAAACACACACTAAAAATTTCGATTAAGTTGCCACTCATTTTTCATGGGATTTGTTTGGTGGCAATTATACAACAAAATAAAAGAGTTTTGTTGGTAACTAAGGGAGGGGACTCAACCCCCTTTATTACTCCTCTATTGTTCCCCTTTTTGAGTGACCAGTTGTTTTGTTATTTACGTGGTTGTTTAAGTCAGACGTAGTGTACCATGTTCGTGGCTGAGTGAAAACTCTAAACCGACCAAGCCATCGAGTTTCAAAGAAGGCATTATTAACAACACAAACATTTGCTTCCAATATTCAATGAATGCATCTACGTATTTTATAATGGTTAACAGCAGCTAGGTGGGAGACAGGAGGGAAAGGATAGGTGGGAAAGTCCATGAACAATTTCTAGATTATTGAATACAGACAGCTTTTATTATGTAATATTCAAATAAGATCCATATACGTACGTACTGAATGTTGTGAGAAATAATGAACAAGTTGAGTCTAATATTATCTTTCTTTAGTTTTACAAAATTTTCATTTAAATTGTTCAAAAGAAAAGCAATTAAGGCTATGCAAAATCACTACTTGTTCCAGCAGTACCAAGTGTGGTACTTGTTGTACACTCACACGCGAGTGAAACGAAACGCAAGGCTAACACACTTTTTGAATTCCCCTTCCTTTGGAGTAAAGAAGAAAAGAAATAATGGTTTAGTCAAGTCTAAGAGCGAGTGAGTCGACGAATTAGATGAGGCTTTAATGGTACAAGCAAGGAAACAACACCGAATCCTCTTGGAAGGAAGAAAGACAGAGATCCAACAGTTGCGTAACACACGTGCAAAGCTTGACTCACGTGTGTATGTCTTGTTTTTAATTTAATGTTATATATATATATATACACGGCCGCCCCCCCACACCAACTTGTCTACTCTTTCTTTCTTTCTTTCTATATTTTCTTTTCTATGTTCAAACTTACACGAAGCTTGTAATAACTTTTTTTTTTGTTTATGTTATGTTATGTTATGTTAGTCAAGAGAGATGAAATGTGAGTCGAGCCCACATCAGTTTCCATGCATCCAAGGTCCCCCTTTCTGGTCTGCCCACGATCTTTGACATTCCCTATTGCATACTTCTATACCTTATTTACTTACTCTACCTCATATCTCAATTCCTATATCTAATCTATCATTGAAATCCTTTTGTTATAAACATAGAGAACCAATTAAATTGGAGAAATAACCATCAATTCACTCTCCCCCGTAAACAATTAATTGAGGCACGTACACAACAACTATTGACCAAATGAACAACTTAACCTGTTCAATATAATATAAAGCTTGAATTGTTAGAGACTGAATCTTCTTTTATATATCAAGCTAAAGTGGAGGTGTGGGATTATTATCTTTTACGGCCTTGTCTAACGGGTGAGGGAAGGGGGTGGAATCTTCCATCCCGCTCCCTTGCCCGTTTCCTCGCTCGTTTCCTCGCCAATTAGAATTTCCCATATTTTACATATGATATACCCATGCCATGGGGTACAGAAACTTCTTCAACGCTGGAATGGAATGGAATGGAATGGAGACAAACAAACTTGATACAGACTTGTAGATTGTTTAGACTCTCAACATTTTTCAACATTATTACTTGATAAATGATATAAATAAACAAATAAATTAAAACTTTGAATATCTTTTAATATAGAGCCACGTGTCGAAAAGAAGAAATCGGCATGGGATATCAACATAGCTCCCTGTAGCATAAGAGTTTGGCTAGAAAAAGACAATTGTATTTTACCTATATATGAAATATCATAGAAACACCCGAGCCGAGTATGAAATTAAGAGGAAGTCACATGCCATGCTTTCCAAGTCTCTCTATAAATATGAGAGAAGAAGAACTCAAAACAGCTAAGAGATCCTCATCATCCTAGCTCCAAGAATTGAACAAGAGCAACTCAGATCGATCATTCAAGCTCCACAGAATAATGGGTCGTTCAGAATCATCAAGGCTTTTCTGCACAAAGCATCCAAAGCACAGACAATCTCCTGGTGTATGTTCATGTTGTCTAAGGGAGAAACTCTCTCAACTCTACAAACCAAAAACCACCACCACCACCACCAATACAACAACTTCATCTTCTCTTTCCTCTCTTTCTTCTTCTCTCTCAACTTCTTCCTCTTCTTCTCCTATTAGTTATCATCACGATGGGATCATGAGGAGTCGTTCGATGGTCATTTATGCTAGAAACCGGTTGGAGGAGTTAAGGTTCAAGAAGAGTAACAACAAGAAGAAAGATGGATTTTGGTTGAAGTTGCTTAGACTGAATGGTAGCAAGAAGAAGAACAAGGATGTTTTGATGCACTCAAAGACCATGATCGAAGGACGAACTTATACGTTGCATTAATCACACAAGGTTTATTCTGTTCATGTTAGTCTCTGATTAATTCAGAAAAAAAAAAAATTTAGTTCATTTTAGTGGTTTTGTCTATGTAAAGCAAAAAAGAGAAAGAAAAGTGGAGGAGATATGTGGTTTCTTGTATACTTCCTTTTCTATATGTATGGGCGGGGCGGGCAAGTAATTAAGAAAGTTGGACACATTTGTAAATTCAAAGAAACTTCAAAATATATACACCTAATTTAGCATGTGATCAGTTGCGTGTTACTTAATCCATTTCAATTCCATATTTTTTGTCTGCATTTTCCATTAAATACTATTATTATAATGAATTGTTTAGTTCATTGATGATGCGATGTATGTATGTTGTCCTGAAAATTTTAGCAACTTAGGTTCCCTTTGATTTGAGATTAAAAAAAAATGAAAAGGAGAATATTGAGGTGTTTTCTCTCAAAACTGTCCCAAGATATCTTTTTGTTACAGTCATCTTCTTCAACCTTAATTGTTCGACTTTTCAGCCATTCTTTCTCAATTTATTCCTTTTCCCTTTGAAATCTTCTTTACAATCAAACATGATCTTTCCAAATTTATCAAGTTTTTTTGTGAGCTGATTCTCGTCACCATGTACTCCTTCAACCTTTATAACCTATGAAATAATAGATATTCGATTTCACCAGTGGCTTCGACCTCAAACTTGATGAGAATTGCAATTTCAAAAATATGTGGTTGTTTGAATAAACAATCTACATGGAGAGATCAGAATTTAGTTTCAAAGTCTATTACATGGATATTTGACCTTGAATAACAGTACCCAAAGGGGGGGAATTTTCCGGGATGAAAATAAGCTCCAACTTGATTGACATGACATTGTCAAAACAACATTCTCAGGCTTCTTCTACTTGGGCTTTCTAATTACCAATCCCCAAACGAATAGCCTAGCCATTGAAGTATTTGCTCTTGGATTACTTAGTGGCCTTTATCTGTAATTTGATATCAGAGCTAATCCAAGCCTGCTTGGTGGAGCAAATCCTATCTAACCCAAATCAAAGTCCGGAGATGAGAAAATGCAAACCTATTTACCCTCAAGTGGTGATTCAATGAGGTTAACCCTAAACGCACATCTGGTGAGAGCGCAACTCTCGACCATTGGATTAAAAGAAAATCTAGATGAAGTTGTTAAATTGAAAAATCAAAAGATTGATTAGTTTCCTGAATCGACAAAACTACATAGTTTAGAAACTTCATTCTCCCTCTTCCTCTTCTTCTTTCTCCTTTGATAACACAAATTCTTCTACCGAAAACAATGAAAGAAGAAATAATTGTATTTGGTAGTTTATATTATTCTAATTAATGGCATCCATCCTCTTATCTCTCAACCTTTTAACAAGGGTGCAATAGTATGAACAAACTCTAAAAGATAATGCTCATGCCCTCTTGGACCTCCTCAACAACTTTAAATTTATTTATTTATTATTTTTAATCTCTTCAATCATATTCAAAACCGACACATCTTTACATGAAATTCAATGATCAAAGGTTTTTCTCAAATTCATTAAAATTTTGTTTAATCATAAACAAAATCACTTATATGGAGAAGTCTGTAAAACTTTTCATCATAAAGATAAAATCAAATGGATTTAGTAATTAGATTTATTTTGAAGAAGATAAAAAAAGAATAAATAAACAAGGATGGGAAGAAGAAAAGGGGAATGGAGTTGCTAAAGCCTAAAACTAAGAAATTGGGTAAGTTTAGGAAACGAATAAATCCTTCCATTCTTTTGGTTTAACAACTTTATCTAAATCCATTTAATCTAACGGTTTAGAAGTGTGCCCTCATCGAGTGAGGGTGAGGTTAACCTCATTGAATCACCACCCTTTACCCTCAACAATGCAACAGAACGAGTACACATGATGCAGACTCTCCGAATATTTGACGTTTCCATAGCAAAGTTCCCACACCTAAAACAAAAAGTCAATACTATCTGAAAGTACCAGAACCCGAATGAATTACAATCATAAAATGTATTTCCAAACCAACAGGTTCATGTAATCCACTGAATGGCAGTCATGCAGTTCGAATCCAGATCGAATCTCAAGCCACAGCATTCAACAATGGAGAATACTTTGGACCATTTCTTGTGCATAATAATGATAGTTCCCAAACACCTATTCTCCTAACTTTCCTTGAACAGGTCGGATGGGATCCAAGTAAGCTGCTGCAACTCTAATGCTGTCGCTCATTTTGAACTCTCTTTTGATCCACTTAATTTGTACAGATTAGAGCATGGTATTAGAGGAAAAGCTGAAAGCATAGCTACAAGTATTACTAATTCTATAAACATTGAAGACTGAAAGGAACGAGGATGTTCTCACAATAAGCCCGGAGTTTACACTCTTCACAGTGTATTCTAAACCTCACAAATCAAACTTGAGACTTGTGCCTTGCAAAAGAAAATAAACTTTCACATAAATTTGGCGACAACCCAGTGTTATAAAAAGAAGAAGACGAAGAAAGATAAAATGGAATACAGGAGCCCAAATCAAAGTTCAGAAGTTAGAAGTACAATTCGTGGAAAAACCAGCAAAGGCTACGCATGTGGGGGCTCCTATTAACTGTAAATATATGTACTGTTTCATTTCCTGCCATGTTCAAATTCTATTTCTATCACATTTCTCTTTCAAGCAGCTATCAATGATCACATATGTGTATACATACATTTGGTACATCAGAGGCCCACATGATTGCTGCAGCACTTCCAGTTGCTAAAAGAATCAGGAAGGTTTAGCATTAATTCTTCTCTGGACCCTGTATTCTCAATTCCCAAAATAATCTTGATCTTGTTTTCTATAGATCTTATTGGTTTGGCATGCACCCAATTTGTATGTCATTATCATCTTCGTCACTTAACTCAGTATGATTTACAGGAGGTCGTTTTAATCTCTGGAATATATCATCCAAAGACTCTGATGACGAGCCACGGTTAACAACTTGTGTATCCGGAACCTGGCGCAAAGGGAGGAATTTCTTGGTCCCAATGTTAGCCTTGAAACTTTGAAAACCTGTCTTCATTGATTGCCATTTTGAGGATAGTCCAGAAGATTCTGTTTTACCAGAAGAGTTCTCTGCACTGAGTAAAGAGACATTGACTGAACTCACTGAAGTTATGTTCTTCTCCGGCTTTGTATTAGATTCTCGTCTACTTTCCTCTTGTCTAATGGCAGCATACTTGTTTCCGATGGCTTCTCTACTTGTGCTATGCTTCCGGCTCTCTTCTTTTGAAGGTATTACTCGACTGTCCGGTGCTTTCAATTCAACAGCATTCTTTTCCTGAAAAACATTTTGAGCTCAGCAGCACATCTTTGCACAGTTTAATGATTTTGTAGAATGATAATTACATATGACTGAATGTACATTAAATCAGATGCATATTGATATGTATTACGTAAATATAAGGGACAGGATTACTTTCACTACTTGCTGGAAAAGTGAAAGTTGACTGACTTCACAAAAAATCTAACTTGTAACAAAACTACAAATTTCTGTGCTTTTTCAATAATGACGAGGTTAGGAAACAGGGGTTTTCCAAGCATCAGACGTAGGTTACATACCATTGCATCACTGCCAGATTCAAGATCGATACTTGAATTGTTGAAATTCCTTGCTAAGGGGATAACGTGCTCACCAACCTTAAGCCCTTGTTCGAGCCACGATCGCTCTGATGAAGGGTACAAAAAAAAAAAATTTCCAGTATTACTTCTCACAAGTTGAAATAGTTATAAAAAAAAAAAAAAAAAAAAAAAAGGATGCCATACAGACCACATTAGGAGCAAGATCGGGAATATACCCATAAACAAGTTAGAGGACTAAGCAAAACTGCTATCAAACAGAGCAATCACATGACCATCTCCTCACCTTTCTGTAAGATAATTACCCCTGATGCATCAAATCCATCTGTATCATCAGTTTCACTTTGGACCCTGAACCACTTCCAGCTTCCAAAATACTTAATTACTCTGTCAAAAAAGTTGCTTGCCACTAACAGAGTGTATATAACCATAATAAGCGGATATACTTTGTTAAACCCTACACCAAAGAAAGGGACTGCATCATCAATATTTCCCATTCTCTGCACATTAGATCAGAAGAAAATTATTGTCAAGAGAATTTTTTTTTAAAGAAACAGACGAGTGTATCTCATAAGAATAGCCCACATTTCGGCCCAGAATCATCCTAGATTATCAGGTCTCTGGTATGAAACACTTCTTACAATCTTAGTATGCAAATGCCGACAACAATATCTAACCGGCCAGCTCTAATGCACCGACTCTCCAGAAAACCCCCGTATCGCGTGTCAAATACGTGTCGGACACGGACAGGCGCCCGACTTGCGCCTGACACGTATTTGACACGTGGTCAACGGTCAAAATTTGTTGACAGACATCGACACGGCTTGGACATGGCCCGGACACGGGGTTATATAATCCTCAGCTCAGCTCCTTTTCGATTCGATTCAAAGCAAACCCTAAAAAAACAAAATTGCAGAGAAGAAGGCTTATCAATCGACAGAGGGAGAGGTATCGACAGAGAGAGATCGGTTGAGAGATCGATCGATAGAGGGAGAGGGATCGGCTGAGAGATCGATCGACAGATAGAGAGGGAGAGATCGATCGACAGATAGAGAGGGAGAGATCGATCGACAGAGAGGGGGATTGATCGACGGAAGGATGTCGTCCTCAGGTACCTTTTGTTTTGTTTTGTTTTTTTTTTTCTGCGATTTCTGCTCTCAGTGTTCACCTTCTGTCCAAGTGTGCATTTTTTTTCTTCTTTCTGTCGAATTCTGTTTCATCACCACCATCCATCCCCATTGGTAGAGTTCAAAGTTTCCACAACATTTCACTATAGGAAGTTCACTTCAGGCAGCAAGTTAGCCAAGTAAGGTTGAATGTTGCATCTAGAACTTCCGTTGAAAACTGGAGTTGGTAGCTAGACCCTGATCTCATTCAAATGTGCGTATTGTATTGCTCATGTTTTAGACTACCTAGATGATGACCCTGTGGTGCAAAATTTTGAAATATTCACTTCCAAGGGTTAGCTAATTTATTGGAAATTTACAGTAAAATTTAACAAGGGTTAGCTAATTTAACAAGTTTTTACTTTGTAGTAAAATGTCTATTTTGAGTATTTTCAATTTTTGTTATTCAGTGATGTGATGTATTTTCTCTTAATGTTTCTTTTAGACCAAGTATCTGAAGAAAATGCGACAGTTGATCCGCCAGTTAATAAAGAAGAAGAGATATAGCCGCCTCGCTGGTGAGTTTATGAAATTATCAATTTACATTTTACATTTTACATTATCAAATTAATGAAATTATGTTGCTTATGCTTTATTTTATGAGTATGACTTGAGCTTGACTTTATGATGCATTTGTAATTTTGAATGAATGAATTTGAATGTTTTATTGATATGTTTGGATTGTTTAATAGTATTATTTATGATTTTATGTTTATATGAGTTACAAAAAAAATATATTAAAAAAATAAGTTTGACCGTGTTGCCGAGTCCTATTTTTTTTAAAATTGCCAAGTCGCCGTGTCGTATCCGTGTCCGACACGACACGCGTATCCGAGTCCGTGCATCATTGCCGGCCAGTTATATTATTTATGCTTCAGTTATATCTGATAAAAGGATATTGTATTTTGTTCAACATATTACCTCTGATGCTTAACATGGGCACGATACATACTCGTATCAGATTCTATATGTACAATTACTAATGACTCTTCTACAAGTTCTCCTTAGTTTTCTAGGACTTGCCTTTGTTTATCCTTATCTAATGACAAATGATAGAAAAATAAAATGTAATAACCATACGTTCATATCCAATTTTGTTTGTGAAAAATATTAAATTGTTTGTAGATATTATATAATTTAGGGTCACAAACTCCAACACTCAAACCCTTCCGGAGGCGTTTAATGGTTATGGGATCCAATAAAAACCTTGCTCGTTTTTCAAAATAAAATAAATAATAATAATAATAATAATAATAATAATAATAATAATAATAATAATGATAATAATGATAATAATGATGATAATACTTCATATCCCTTGTCTGTGTCGGTCAATATCGTATCCGCATCCATAAATGATGGGCATATCTTCTGATATGTTTGTAAGACTGATGCAACTAGGCATAGAACCTTTTCTATGCTTTGTCAGTCCCAGTCACAGATAATGGAGACTTGTCATGTAGCCAATTAAAACATGACAATTAATCCAGTTATTCATTCCACCTAAGTGGAAGTTGAATGAAGATCAATTCATTAAGCCAACCCTTAGTAATTGGGGATAAGACCTATGTTTTCAAAAGCGACACCTAGATCTCAGGCGAGTGAAATAAGGCCTTGCTGCCCTTCTAGAGTATTATATAATGTTTTCCTCACGTGTCACCTAGGTGCTCGCCGAAGGGCGCTCAGATGAAACTTAGGAATCAACACAACCCCGCCGTCCATTTAAAACTTACTAAAACCTGCTCTGGTCCACGGTAAACCTCTTGTACACCCAGAAAACCCCTTTTGATAGAAATTAGGAAACTTCTTTGTCTACTTTAAACATTTTCAAGCCTCCAAACTCATCTGAATCCCTTTCATGCGTCATTCAAACCGTTACAAATAAGTCCATATTAATTGGTTAAATTTATCTATGGAACATAAAGGGGTACCTCTTCAAAGATTGTTTCAGCTCCATTAAGATGAATAAGATTCAGAAAGTTGTATGAAATTGGAGGAGCGTATCGCGCAACCATTCTGGAAAAACATTAAAATAATACTCTGAAAAATATACCACTCAAACAGTTAAACATCCAAAGAGCAAACAGAAAAAAACACTTACGAGCATATCATAAGCAAGCTAACAGAGCTTGTTTGCCTTGGTGTCAACGAGTAAAACATCAGCATGCCAATTTTGAACAGGGAGTAATATGTACACATGCACATGTACATCAAAGGAATAAAAGCAACTACCTGCAAATAAATCATTCAATCTTTAGTCCATCACAATGAAACAAAGAACCATGATTAAGAATCTGAGGTTAACCACAACAAGACAGTAAGCAAGTATTTTCATAGCAGAAAGGGCTTCTAACAAAACACTATAATGGTAAGACTAATGGAAATCTAAAACAAATTACACTGCAATTTATAAATCACAGGAAATTTAAAAAAAGAAAAGAAAAAAAGAAAGATAAATCTAACTAATACTGGAGTGGAGTTTTCAATTTATTCAAAGAGGAGTACAAAGAATGGCTTTTATGCGTTATTCATAACTAAACGTTGCTTGCTAGCCAAGCTTCCTAACCCTAATTCCTATTGAAGCCTAATCCCCAATTATTATAATTGGTATACTTTGGCTAATCCATAATTAAATTAAAAAAATCAGAATTAATATCAAAGTTCAAGTAATGGAATTAAAGAGAGAGAGAGGGTAAGACAAAAAATTAAATAAAAAATCAATTGGTAAAAGAGGTTACATTGCATGGGCGTGAGGTATGCTATGCCCCAAGGTAGGGCAATGGTCATGTAGTCACTGGCGATCTAGGAAGCACGGACTCTCAAAAAAACCCTCCGAATCCTAGTAAAACGCGTGTCGGATACGAATACTCGTGCGATTCGCGGCCGACACGTATCCGACACGCGGTCAACGTGTCGGTCAACTTGACTTGGTCCGGACACGGCCTGGACACGGTCTGGATACGGTCAGGACACGGTCCGGATTCGGTTGCTAATAATTTTTTTTTCCAGATCTTGATAAGATCGAACGGACAAGATGTAAAGCCCTAATATAAAACCTAATCTCCTGATTTCATCTTTCTCAAACCACATACCCAACCAGCAGAGAGAACTTGGAGGAGGAACTGAGGAAGAAAAAGAAAAGAAAGAAGGAAGAGGAAGAAGAGAAATAAAGAAGGAGTTTGTCGGACTGAAGCTCCGTCGGACGCGTGAAGAAGACGCCGATTGAAGCTCATCTTTACAGATCTTAGGTTCGTCTCTCACTCAGTCACCTTCTGCTCTTCTTTACAGATCTCTGCCCTTCAGCTCTTCACTTCATCTCAGGTCTGATTTTTGTTTTTGTCTCTTTTCTTCCATGATAAACCAAGAGATTTTAAGACCCTTTTGTGTTTTCTTTGTAAATTTCACATCCAAAGCACCAAGAGATTTTAAGACCCTTTCTGTGTTTTTGGTTATGCAGGGAAAGTGGAAACCATTCAACTTCATATAAACGAAGGAACAGGGAGCAGTGAGAACAATATCACTTCAAGTCTACTAGGTCTTTGCTTTCTTTTCTTACTGACATTTAAAATTTATTGAAGTAGTTGCATGATATTTAAACTAGTTAAGGGTAAAAAGTTCGGAGATCATTCTGTTCTAGTATTGTGCTAACTTAAATAGCCGGGACTATGTATATATATATATACATTTTCAAAGAATTAACACAGTGACCTCTAGATGAGATTGATTCAATGGTGCATTCAAAGTTTGTTCAAATTTAAAAAAAAAAAAAAGATCACTTCTTCAATTGCATGGTCAACAATATTACATTCAAGAACTTCAGCAGAAACAAATGTGATGAGTGTTGAGCAGACATACTGTGGCACTGAGTATGGACTTATTATGTTGAAGCAGTGAAGCTTGATATTAATATAACTCCCCATTCCAATTCAGAGATTATGTTAGCACTAATTGTATCTTCAAATATCAGTATATCACTCATAGTTGGTTTTCAATTAATCAATTATTCTTCTATTACAAATTTACAATATTATCTTCAATCTATTATGCATCTAGATGCTTTATATGTTTAGATTATTAATTATTGTTTATGAGTTATGACATTATGTTATTAGTATTTTAACAAAATATAAAAATAAAAATTAGGTTTGATTGACGTGTCGCCGAGTCCTAGTTTTTTTAAAATTGCCAGAGTCGCCGTGTCGTATCCGTGTCCGATACGACACGCGTATCCGAGTTCGTGCATCCTAGTTGGCGATGCATACGACGCACTAGGTGCCTCTAAAAACATGTCACGCCTTGCTTTGCCAACCCTAGGTGGTTGCCTAGGCATTGCCTAGGTTGGCTAGAAGCGTGCCTAGGTAAAAAAAAATAGCACATCCCAAGCATGTGTATTTTCATTTATTTATTATTTTTATGTTTTATGGCACTAGGTGTATACATGGAATGTTCCCCTTTCATGTCTTTATTTTGGAATGAGCCAGCATTTTCAAATTTTAATTGCTCTTTGTGTTGGGTAATTTTTGTTTTTGTTTTTGTTTTTTTTTTTTTCTCAATGACTTGCTCAGTCACTTGGTCTGTATCTATGCATTGGTAACCTTTTATAAGGGTTTGTCTATACAGCGAGGAAAGGGACGAGGGAGGGGGTGCAGCCGTTCACCCCCTCAAGATGCGCGAAAGCGCCTCAAGATACACATTTTCACGCATCTCGAGGGGAATGAACGGCTTCACCCCCTTCCTCGCTCCTTTCCTCGTCATTTAGAATTTCCCCTTTTATAATTATCAATATATTGCTTTTCTTATTGAATAAAAAAACAATTTTGTTTTTTCCTTGCCCCAAATGTTTTTTTTGTTTTTTCCTTATGCGACAAAAGGGTGTGAACCTTTCCTAGTCAACAAGCAAATAGGTGGTGCTTGTTGGGGGTTTTCTCAGGATGTTGCACAATAATCCAATCATGAAAACTTGGCCTGAGGTCTATGGACGATGAGGATCTAGAGTGCACAGCTGTATTTTTTCCATCGGCGTTGAATTTCATTATTTTAGGTGTTGACTTGTTTTTTATGGTTCTTAAAAGATTATGGATATGCATTGTTCAATTTTAAACTTTTCGTTAAACATACTAGTGTATCACGGCACGGGTACAGCGTCATGCCTTCTGCATGCCACCCTGATCCTTGGGTCGTGCCTTCGACACTCCCCAAATAGGTCATCAAATTACCAAATACGAAAACAAATTATGGACCGTCTACTGTTATTTTCAATCCGCAAAAAAATCTAAAACGTTCTCTGCCTGTAAAGTTAGGATAACAAAAACAATTAAGAAATAACCCTCGCTAAATTATCATTAAAATCCAAAATATTGGTACAAAATTCAATTTACATGAAAGTGGTCAACAATTCATGAACTAAACTAATTTGGACCATCTGATCAACCCAACTCCTTCATGGGCCTTTCTTGTCCAACCCAACTCAATTATAGTGAAAGATTGAGGTCCAAGTCCAACCCACCACTGAAGGGCATTGGCGGAATTCCAAATATTGGAAAATGATAAAATAAATGTAATAAGATTTTGATTGGTAAACAAATATACCCCTTTTAATGTTGATTTACTATTAGTTTGTGCCCATAAATAGTTAGAAATGTGGAGAGTAATAGCGTCATTCGAATAGAAGAAAGTTGATAGAAAAGTCCGCTAAGGAAATTTTTCATTTGCCCCCGATCACTATTCATATGATATTGATTTCTCTTTGTAAGATTTGCAGAGGGCATTTTAGATAATTTAGAATATTGACATCTCTAGCATAACCACTTCTGAATTGCAGTTATAAACACACGACTTTAGCAACATACTTGGTCAAGTGCCACTATAAACACAAGGGTTTCTTGCATACAAACAAGGCTTGATCCTAGCAACGTACCTAGTCTAACTTACCTTGCATACACACAAGGGTTCCTTGCATACTCACAAGGAAAATGATCACTTTGATGAAAATGATCAATTTGAAAGCTTCTTTGATAAACATTAGGGTTCACAGATATATGAAGGCTTTCTAGAATTTTTCCATAGAAAAATTCTTCACCTTAGATGTACAATTGTTTGGATGCATGTTCTCAAACATGTAAGGTGTGCAATGCTTGTATACTCACAAGAGACTAAATAAAATTGTTTGAGACTTTTCCTCAAACACATGCACACTTTAACCCTCATGTCTAGCATGTCAAATATTCTTATATTCTTTTGAGAGAGGAAAAGATGGGTTAAGTGTTTAGTTTTGTGTCATGTTTTAGAAAAGATTTTCTCGAACATCTAAGATGCATATATTCAAGCTCTTTCTTTAGAAAAGCTAGACTTTAGACTTTTAGAGATTGTTTGACACTTCACACTTTTTCGAGAGTTTCTCTATAGCCCAAGGTTTTTAGAGCACAACTCAGAGAAATATATTAGTGTGATAGGTGTGAAAAATGCGAGTTTATAACCTAGAGGTTGGGCAAAATCAGTAAATATCCAATACAAGATCAAGGAATATCATGTGAATAAAATAATATCCAATAGCATTTAAGGAATATAAGAAATCATTTCCTCTTAAGTAATCCACATGATCTTTAACCCCCAAGTAGTATAACCCCACATGAACTATAACCCCACAATGTCTAATACCCCATAAAGTAAGGAACAAAATTAGTTAGGGCCCACTAAGACATTGTTCATTTAACATCCATGACTTTATAAGAAAAAAAATTTGTAGAGTGTTTCATCTAGATAAAGTCTTAAGTGTCGTAAATTAAGTATGTACTACTTTGATTTGTCAACTAATACAACATCTTCAAATCAAATGTAGAATATTATTAACTCATATTTACTCCACTTAGCAAGTATTGTCGAAATTATATCAATCAAATTTTGGCGCTTACAGGATATGGTAGTGAATCAAGTGGTGGTTGTGGTGTTGAGTCGTTGCCTGTGGTGGTGGTGTTAGCTCTACCAAAAGTTGAGGTGAGATCTCCATTGAAGTGGAATGGAGGAAGAAAGAGAGGGGAAGAAAGAAATGAGAAATTAGAGACGAGAGATTGGGAAATAAGTAAATTATCTAAAACCTTTTATTTCCCATTCTCTAAAACCTTTTGAGCAGAGGTCTTTTGAAATGGACTAGAAAAGTTGTCCCATACACATGCAAGGACAATTCGTTCAGTCTCAAAACAATAAATAAATAAAGTTGTCTTGAGTGGAATTGATACCAAGGCATTCAAGGATCATCTTGTTGACTTTGATGTTTGTAATTTACTCCTTTCAATCTAAAATGTTAAATTTAAGATCTTTTAGGTTTTGTTATTCACTATATTGTTGAATCCTATCCAAAAACTCATAGGATGATCAGAAATAAAGCGTAGGAGTATGAAATGTCTATGTCAAAGCCAAAAGGATTAGCTTTAGGTTTATTTTGATTAAATAGGCATACTTCAAAGTTTCTAATCAGTTTCGAAGAGTTGAGAATTATTATTGAAGTTTCAACACTTTGTCAAACCAAGTTTCAATTAATTGTTTGTTTGTTTCCGCTGAACCCCATAAAATATAAAATACAAACATATGCATAATAAATCATATTTCATAAATGAAAATTATCAGAGATATCATATTAGAGTTATTAATTCCCTCAAAATCCAATAAGAGCCTGTTAACACAAAGTTATAAGCTGTAACTTTTATTTTATATAGAGCTGATCCAAAATGATAATAATGCTGTCAGAATCTGCGACTAAAACGATCCAACTCTATGTAATTCTACTATTTAACGAGGCCAGAAATTTACCTGTACAAGTACCTCTCTCTCTCCAACAGCATTTATGAGAATCGAGAAGAGAGATAAATCAACTCCATTAGGCAGTATAGTAGCTTCTGCTAGAAGAATAGCAGCTGACATAATACCAAATACAATAGCCAAAAATTTCTCCAGTTGTATTCGAAGAACACACCGCCAAACCAACTCTGCAAGATCCCTAAATTATTTGAGAGGAAGTATTGGCAAGTCAAGGTAGAAAGCAATTCTTAAGAAGAAAGTGGGCTACAAATATTGAATTTAGCTAATTCTAATTGGAGTGATCGAGACAGTGGGGAGATCATCCTCAGAAGAAAATTGCCATTATGAAATCTTAACTCCTTATGGAAGGCCCCAGTGAAAATATAAATTTAAAAAAATGGTAGAATGATAGCTCTTCAAAAAAATATAAATAAATAAAACGTTATCAAAACAAAAAAGCTTACAGATCAAAGATTTCTGTGACTCTTCTAGCAGCAAAGTCAAAGTCAAGATCTTTACCTAATGTATCCAAAAGGGGTCCAAGATTGCCAGCTCGAGGAGGTCTAAAGCTCGACACATATTTCCTGCAAGAACAACAATTTAGATTAAATCCAAGGATCAGCTCAATATATCACTACAAGCAATATGCTATGACTAAGGATTCAGATGGTAATGCATTCCAAGTTAATATCAACAAAGGTGATCTTTGAAAGTGTATTAGACGCATGAAACTGTATTAGACAGTCAATCACATCAAAATGTAACTTTTTCACACCATTGTAAACCAAATGAGTTTGCACAAAAAGGACCATAAACATCATCAAGATGGATGGCTTAGTTCCGATTCCAACAGAAGTATTCCAATAACGACAATAACAATAGTTGGAGAAAACACTGCCGCTAAAATTTTGATATATAAGGTAGAATAAGCACAATTTAGTGATGGCTTTGATGTAATTGGGTATTTAATTAATTAATTATAATAGAATTAGGGCACTAGCCATAATTAGGTTAGGATTAGTTAATTGCTTGTCAGCTAAGGCAATATAAATGCAGCATAAAGCCATTATTGTAGGCTGGTAGATTGATTATAAAGAATTAAGTTATTAGTTATTTTTTCTTTTGTAGTTTTAGTTTTATTCAAGTTATTTTTCTAGGTTAGATTACATTATCTGGTATAGAGCCGAAACAATTCTAGTTTGATTTGATTCAAGAGTCAATGGAAGATCTTATTGAGGTTTTCTTGATCAAGAAAGTGCTTGAAAAGAAGAGGATGCAACAAGAGCAAGAGAGGTTGAAAAGAAGTGCGCAGACCTAGTTGCCATTCACACCATCTCACAGTGGCTTTGGGTGATCGACCAGTCGTATGGGGTGTTTCCTTTTGGAGGTTGTCACATCCCTATGCATGAGTTTTCTCTACACAATGGAGTTCTCCCATAACCCTTTTACCCTAAATCCCAAATTTACTACCCCCACCAGAGTCCACAATCTTTCTAAACAAACCCATAACCTCCACAACTCGATACACATATTATTCCACCTCCACAGCCCGTTCCAAGCATGCAACCATACCCTAAAACTGTAATAATGATGGAAACTACTCCAACCCTTACAGAACAGGTAATTACATTGCCTAATCCCACACCTGAAATAAAGCCTAAAATTTTCAAAATCCCCAACTTGGAACTTGTTCAAACAAGGAAAGTTGTTGTTGAAGACATAAACCCTATCAAATAGAGAGAAAATTGATCAAACCTCATGCTTACTTCAGACGAACAACGAAGCAGATTTCACCCACAATAGCCGCGAGAAGCACCAATGTTTTATACAGGTTGCATAAGTGAAGATGAAATCAGGCGGTTTTTTTAGGTTTGGTTACGTTTGATTCATCTTTCCAATCTATAAATATAGGCCTATTCATGAAAGCCCAAACTAATATATATGGTCTCCACTCAGTGTGATTTGTTCATTCATGTATAATGTATTTGAAAAGGACTCAACACACCAACTCTTAATTGATACATCCCAACTATTGGACCCTATATCAAATTGGGACTCGGGTCCGAATGCCCCAGGATGTTATGTGCTGTCACCTAATTTATGAGCATGTCGAGGTCAACATATTCAAAATTTGACCCAATCTGGGCTGACCTTGAGGTAACTTATGAAGCACTTTCATGCAAGATTCAAAGATTGTGATTGTCTTGTTGGGTGCCTTCACCAAAGGTTATATTTCTTATTTTTCAAATTGGCATACTTATGCGACTCAGTTGCTATGGTCGTTGCGGGCAAATATGGAGAGAAATTTCGAGGCCGATTGATCATGGCACACCTTGCTAGGCATGTTCTTCTCAAGATTGGGTGGTTGGTTGGATTGTACACTCCAAGTTTGTGGACAAGCTTTTTTCAAGCTGGGAAGGGTGATATAATTAATTAATTAGTAGTATTTGGGTTAGGCTTACTAAGGCCCACAATAGAGTTGGGCACTAGCCATAGTTAGGGTTAGGGTTAGTTAATTGCTTGCCAGGTAAGTTCTTGGCAATATAAATAAGTCATAAAGCCATTATTGTAGGTTGGTTGATTGATTATGAAGAATTAAGTTATTAGTTATTTTTGTTTCCCAGTTTTAGTTTTATTCTTGTTATTTTTCTAGGTTAGCTGCCCCCCCCCCCAACTTTTAAAATAATTTTATTATATACTTTAAAAAAATCAAATTTATAATGTATAATACAATATGTAAATTGTTCATCCAACTATTTCTACATCTTTCTATTGGTGTAGTGGTTGGATGTTTGTACATTTTTGTAAACAACCTGAGTTCGATACTCATCGAGCGCATATTTTTTTATGGCTAATTCACTATACATTTTTATGGTTATTGATAATTACTATTTTTATCATTGTTACTCGCCTAATTTTTTATTTTCAATACAATTTTATAGTAATTGCAAACATTAAAAAAATTGTTTAGTTTAATAAAAATTAATTTTTTGTCCTCTCGGAGCGTATGATTTCTTTATGTCTATACAATTTTGTCATTGTGACTTTCCCCTACTTTTTTGTTTTCAACGCAATTTTATATGTAATTGCAAACATTACAGCAATGAATTGCTTGTTTACAAGTGGCGTAAAATCTCTAACAAAAAAAAAATTTGAAATTAATATCTAAAATAATAACTAAAGAATTCAATGAAAATATATGCCACTAGCCAACTCATACAAAATTTGAGCCTCATATAAACATTTTTCGATGAAATTGTATTAGGATCTTATTATGTTCGTAAATTTTTGATTTTTTTTAGCTTCAATTAGATATTTATCATAATTATTTTGTGATTTTAGTTATATATTCTAAGTATTACGCTCATTTGCCCCTTGCTAAGGTTATTGATATTATGACCTTATTTTGGCTTAAAACTTGGATTACACTTAATTCAATTTGGTTTATGCAATGTATTTTTATAGTTGTATTTTTTTTTTTTTTTTACTAACTCGGGTAGATTTTTTTTTTTGCTTGCCATTTCGCCCCCCCTTGACTAAAAAATCCTGGGTCAGCCATTGATTACATCAGTACATATAGACACCCAAAAATTAAAAAATCCCCATTCATTGTACAATAATTCTATATACTCACAATAATTGCTCTTCCGTGGCATGTGAACATAAAAATGTGTCAATGAATAGCATAATAAACACGCTTTATCCTATTGCTAATTACACTATTTTCTAATAACCTTATATCTATAAAAGTAAGAAACAACCTAAACAATAATCAACCCTTATGCCAACTATGACAAATCAAATAAAGTACATGAATTTATGCATAGGAACAATAAAAATATAAGTTTAGTAGGGACTTAATGATTTGGTCAAAATGTCAAATGTGATCTTTTACTTTAATCCTTTTTAGTATAAACTTTCCAATATATGGATTGATTACAATCTAATTTACGAATGTTAGTAATGTAACTCCAAATTTTGTTAATTTGTAAATTTTGTGTCATAGCATATCAACACATAATCAAGTAGAGTGAAAATTCAAGTTGAAGTGGTAATATAGATCAGAGCCATGCAGAAGTCATGTATACTTAGTATATCAAGAAGGCCTTATGGAAACTCATGTTTCTTACAAAAAATATCTTTTGGTGTTATTAAGAAAATTATTTCTATGATTATTTTATTGAAATATTTTGATATTGAAAATAATTATAAAAAAATCAATAAAAAAGCACAACTGCAAGTTCAAACTTGTAAACTCAAGTTCAAAGTGGAAGTTTCTAAATTTAAACCAACCAATGTATTTTATGATTCAACTACTTATGGTTTTAGTAAAAAAATGAAAGAGAAACCTTTTTTATGTTCAATGACTCTACATCATAGTTTTTCTCACAGAAATTTCGCATATTCTCACTCACCCATCAAAATGAGAAAGACCTGGACCAGGATGAACAGATGAAGAATTAAGAATGCTATAATTCTATGTTCCCGAAACTACAACTAAGTTTCTGAGGCGTATAATACAGGCTTAAGAATTTGAAGTGTGCTTCATAAACAAGTTATTGATTAGCTTGATAGGCTCCCTCTCAGTTGGCTTGATGAAGTTGGTAACTAGAGGACACGGCTTTTAATAACTTAGTTCAGATATTTATCTGGCACAATGATACTATACTAGCTTTATATAGAAACTTGCCCTGCAAATTCAGGCAAATTGATCCACGCAAATATGTAAAGCAAGTTTGTTGTTAGTTATAACATGCTTAAATGCTATAAATGTTTAAAAAATATATATATAATAAAAAAAATAAAAAAGAAGAAGAAGAACTCAAATGCATAGGTTAAGAGCAAACCATCCAGTTGCTTCGCGAAGCTCATAATTCTTCATGGTATCTTCAAGCTCAAGAGCCTCCATCACATATGTCATATACTCACTGCAAAATGTAAGATGTTAATGGCATATGACAGAGCAGGACAATAAGACTAACGTTCATAAAATTCATCTTAAAAAAAAGAAAAGAGTGTACATTCTTTGAATGCACAGAAAAAATGAAATCTTTCACTTAATGGCTAGTGAAAGAACAAAGCGAACCTCTTTAAGGAGCATTTTCAACAGCCTTACCCAACAAGCATACAAGCCTTTCTGGGGTAAGGTGCATCAAGGCATCTGACTCCCATTGCCTTACAAAGGAAACCTCCCATAAAAAATTGTGATCGGGTAAGCATTATATTTTAGTTTTCTGATTCACGATTCCCATCCTAGATCAAGCTACTTGATGCACATCAATAATTTTAGTAGGAAACTCAACAAATAATTCAATCCACCAAGTAAAACAATTAAGGCAAACTGAACCCTGTGATTTACTATTCAGTGGCCACTCAGTAAGGCTATCAGTGCACTGAAAAGGGTTTTTTAATTGGCAAAACAGATTTGTATTAAAAAGAAAGGATAAAAAACACACATACAAAAGAGCGAGGCTCACATCAAAGCAAGGAGGGCACAGAAATTTTTTTGTTAAGCATTTCCAAAATCAAATTCAAGAACAACATGTTTGAATTCAAAAGGCTTGGATGCCCAGGAGCAAAATCAAATTCAAAACCTATATCTTAGATGCATCAACAATGACAATCTAAAGTTCAAACACAACATGAACCTCAAATGAGAAACAATGGAAAGTTCTTCTCAAGCATTTCCGAAATAGGCAAATGGCATTATATCATACAAAATAACACAAACTAACAAAAATATTGATAATATGCAGTTGTCTAAACCGAGACAGGATTGTATACACAAAACACGACTAAAGAAACCCATGCATATAATAGACATTCGTTGACGAAAAAAAGATGGAAATTCATAAAAACAATATGCAACCACATTTTATCTGGAAAATTATTCCACAAAAGTATATAGTGAAAATATACTCAACATAAATAGAGCTAATTACTTTCAGCATGTACATTATAACACATACCTTTTGTAGCGATAATAATTCTCTCGCGCCATCCTCAGTTGGCGTCTCAGTGTAGCCATTGATTTCTCATCAGTATCATAATCCATATCATTTTCCCCCAGTCTACCTCCTTGCGGTTTGAAAGATGGGTCTTCTCTAAACTGAGAGAGAAAATTTGAAGTTGAAGAGAACATAAAGGAAACAATTAAAATTTTCTGAAGTTATATGTTTGAATTCGTACGAAGCAGAAGTACCATCTGACGCAACATGTTATCAATAACATCCATGTGGGGTCTAAGAGGGTCGCGCTTAGACATCTGATTCGATGTTGCTTGAGCGACCTACAAAATCACAAAAACAAGGTCAAGAAATATTGTTACTGAAGAAGATTGAGAAAACCAAAATCAATTGTATTCTCTCTTGGATAACTATATATAGTGTACGATGACATGTGCGAAGCATGTGACAACCTAAGCATACAGTGTAACAACTATTGTTACTTCACTAAGGACTATGGTCTAACACTCCCACTCCAACTCGGCGGACACGGACGGACGAGTGTGGAACGTTAAAGCTGAAAGCGGTTCTTGTGAAGACCTTTCGTGAAGAAGTCAGCTGGTTGATCAACAGAAGGAATATATTGAGCCCAATGTGTGCCTGAAGTAACACGCTCACGAATGAAGTTAATCTACCTCAATGTGTTTAGTGCATGCATAGAAAAAAGGATTAGAAGCCACGTAGGTAGCGCTGAGATTATCATAAAGAGTGATAGGACATGGAATCGGGAAACCAAGCTCACAGAGGTGAGAAATCCAAACTGTCTCAGCGCAAACATGAACAAGGGAACACCCTCTGATACCATGAAAAAGATTGAGAAAACCAAAAGTAATTGTATTCTCTCTTAGATAACTATATATAGTGTACAATGACATGTGCCAAGCATGTAACAACTTAAGTAATACCCCACCCTGCCTGTAACAACTTAAGTATACAGTGTAACAATATAACAACTGCACTTCACTAAGGATCAGTAACAGATGGCAAGACAGTCAAGTAATACCCCACCCTGCCTGCTTTATATTAGGTGGTCACATTCATCAAAGCAAAGTGCATTAGAGCCCATTTTTTTTACCCAAAGAAATGCATAAACTCGAAGATTTTCGCAGAGCATATATTGAGCAAAAGATGCCAGCAGAAACAAATCCTTAAACCTCCTAAATCACCTCTAACAAAAAAACTAAAAGCTTTAAAACTGTGAAATATCAAGAATCAAGACATTAATCAAATCGTTGCTCAATCTGAACAGTGACACATCCACATCTTGGAGGGTCTCTTTAGCAGGATGTGTTACTCTCCTTTTTCTTAAAGGAGGGATAAGAGATTGAAGGAAGGTTTTCTCATTCTATCGGAAACCCTCAAATGTTCTTGAAGACCGGTTCTTCTAGACTGTCCGACTACAATTTTCCCATTATGCCATCCAAAAGTCTATAATCCGTAGTGAAGTGTTGACTCGTATCTGGAGAGTGTACGAAAATAACCGTGTCAGATTCTCATTATTTCATTTTTGTATTTTAAAATGACATTTTCACAAATAAAAACTATTTTTCAGATTATTTGATAAAAAAAATTGCATTATTTTTTCACAGATAAGAGTTTTGTTAGCTTCTCAATCTGTATCTCTTTTCCATTATGGTCACCACGTTCATCAATATTTGGGTTAAGACGATCATGGAAATCAAAGCACTCAAGCTTTTCTAGTGTAGCAACTTCAAGTTGTTTTAATGATTTCCATTTGTCTATAAACACTTTCGGTGTAAATATGCATGTATCTTCTTAGTTTTCCCATATTTGTTAGTCTTTCTTGTATCATTGGTAGATTTCTTTTGATTACTCCATGGCATTATCTTTCTTTTTTTGTATGTTCTCTCTGTTCTTAATTTATTTTTTTAAAAATAAAAAATGATATATATATTTCCATGGTTGGAGGAGTTGAGATCAAATCCAAGATTTCGAATACACCATACAGCACACAAGGAGACTCCCTCCTCTCAGTAACTTCTTGTGTTGGATAATCGCGCATGGAGAATCTTTACCGTGGATAATCTCGCAAGATGGGGCCTTACTATTGAAATCAGACGCTACCTCTGTCAGGTGGCCCATATCCTTCTCAACTGTTGTTTTTCTTGCTCTTTGTGGGGTACTATCTTGCATGCTGGTGTCGCTTTACCGTCTGCCACTTTGCTACACAATGGCACCAAATTTGGTTCCCTTCCAAATGGAATTGGTGACGGAATGGACTCTTATATGCCACGATAACTTTGCTATGGACACAGCATAATCAATGACAAGCACAAATCTGTTCTCCAATTGACCAGGGCCTGTCTCTAATTTGAAGAATTTTTAAGGATATGCTGGGTTGGGGCTATTGTTAGCAGGTTGGTAATTAAAATTTTGGTATGGATAATAATTAGGATTTCATTTTAGTTGTTATTTCTTTCAATAAGTGAACTTGGACCCACCACGTTAATTAGGATTTTATTGGCTATGGATACTAACTAGAATGTTATTTCTTGATGAGTTAATTGTCCTCCATAGCAAAACATGGAGGGTCCTTAATCTGGAGATGCCAAATAGACAAAATTTTAAATAAATCAAGGGTAAGAGTATGACAGTTGCAGAAGAGTTACTTACTACAATAGCATTTGAAAATTCTTGATGAGCATCATCTAGTTTCACGGCCATTTTTGCAACTTTATGAGAAAGTACTTTCTGGCGTGTAATCCAATCTGCATTTTTCCAAGTGCTCTTTGGAATCTCACTCAAACCGAAGCCAAGAAGAAATGCACCTGTAACGAGTCCAAAAGTATTTGAGCAAGCCATAGCTAAACCCACAACACCGCCACTCCTGTCAATACAGAAAATTAGCCTCAAAATCAGATAAAATTACTGAAATAAAAGAAGCGAGAGAGGGATACACTATCTAAATTTGTGCAATAATGCCACTAAAAATACATAACATATTATCCTAGATTAAACCTCAACAGATTTTCAATTTCAGGTTTAATTTCATAACCACAATTATTTGCTCAATCCTCTTCAGCAGGAAAAACAGTTTAGGATCTTACGCATCAATCATGAATTAAAGCCTGACCTAACAATTAACAAAAATAGGTTTCCGACCTATCATATATGATCCATTAACCTTCCATGCAGAAAAGTTAACCTTTTCCATTTTGATAATACAATGTCTCTATTCTTTTCTGATAAAAGAAATAATAATAATAAACCTAATATTATAGTATTAACTTGTGTTCGCATTTCAAACATGGATGTGACTTTTCTTAGTAACAAAAAAGTAACACAAAAGAAGCATGATCCGCATTGAATAAAAGTAAGATTGTGTAAGTTAAGAAACACACCAGTCCCGGCGCATCATGATGAGTAGAATAAGTCCAAAAAGGCCGATACATCCCACACTTAGATAGAAGACTAAATTTCCCCGTATGCTAGTCCTCAATCTCTCTTTAAAAGTGAAGTCGCCAGCATCTTCGTAACCCTGAATAGTGGGCACCACAGCCCTGTTTAGAGAAAGGACATGAATGAAGCAATGAGGATCCAAGATTTTTTTCATATATTTATATCTAAGAAATCAGAAGTGGGGATATGAAATGACTGTTTTACAGAACCATCCAGAAAGAGAAAATTATAATAAGCCATAAGATTATACACCAATGCCATGTAAAAAAGAAACAGGAAAACTTCAGAACTTGGTGCATTTGATTGAGGGAAAAAAAGGTCCACAAAAAAATAAAAGAGGGAGGAAAGAATAAGTGAAAAATAAAATGAAATAAATCAGAACAAAGATGACTATGTTTAGTTTCCCATGGTGATTTATTCTTTACAACCTTTTAAAGCTTTTTGTCATGATTTTGATTGAATGTGCCGTCAAATATCGTCTTTAATCTCAAGTCCTACTTTTTTCTCTCCTCTCCCCCACTATATATTTTCACTATTTTGGCATGAAGTTTTGCTTCCTTCATCCAATCACGGCCTTAGAATATTTGTGTACTTTGCATCTAGACTACAGAAACAAAACTGTCAAGGACATGTACATGGTGTCAGGTACTCAGGTTAAGATCACATCCTTTCTATACCCAATATGGCCAACATATGAATTTGTTAGGTGATGATACTTTGTAAAGATGATCTCACAAGTAACCAACCCCCCACACACCAAAAAAGAAAGAATAAGCGGATACCTCTGATCTTACACAACGCTTGCTCACTTAAAGAACCCAGATCATCCATTTTATTTTGTTATTTGACAAAAGTTAATATCTTTAGACGCTTTACAAAGAGGTGCCAGAAGATTGTCTTATAAGGATTATGTTCATGTTAAGAGGATCATTTATGTCAAAACAAGCCCTTAATCTATCTCAATGAGACATGCAAGAATGTCAAATGCCATAATACAAAGAGGTGCCTCAAGAATGTCAACCAATAATGCTTCATATTTCTACTCCCATTTTGTACTCAAGCTAATGTGCACAATATGAGCATCATGCTTCACAATCCACCTGTCAAAAGAGTTTTGTAATTAAAATGATCGTTGTTCCAAAAACTAGTTAATTTCTATATCACAAACACAAGAAAATTGATTTGAGATAAATTAAGTCAACCTCTTGTGAAGTGGCATAAATAGATAATGAAGGTCATCGCTATGAAAAACATTAGTAAGGTCCTATGTAGTTAAATTGTTAATTGGACCATATTCGGTTCAAGAGCGATATGAGATTTATCAGGATTAATCAAAATTAATTGCCCTATACACATATTTTCTCCATTCTTTTATAATATGTTTACTACAATTTTTTATTTTTTTTTAATAATATATTGAAGCAATAGACATCACATAACACAATTTAAGTCAAATTATAATAAAATTAAAACTTCAAAGTTAGATAAAGGTGTTTTTCCATATTTTTTAGCTTAGCCTGTTATTTTCATTTGGTCGTTTTTCTCTCTTCTTAGATTATTCATGAAAAATTAACCTCTCTTCTTAAACCTTTTCAAACACTTGTTATTACCCTATGAATTCATGAAAAATTAACATTAATTTTCTCTCGTTTATTTATAACATTTACAGTAGACTGATTAATTGTGGATTTTGAAAGTGATTAATTAGGAAAGCGGCAAGAAATCACCGATTACTCGCGCTAGAGATTGTTGAATGGCAATTAATCATAACACTCTACTAGCGAAAAGAGATTAATCGCCAAATAATCACTGATTTAATAACACAGGTGAGTTCATCTAAGAAGAACAAAAGTGATGTTTGCCTCGTGACTTCACTTCACGGCATAGTAGGATAGCATTCATGTAGTATAGTGTTAAATGAACATGAACAAATACCCTAGACCAACAATTTTTGACGACTTTCTGGTGGAATAGGTAGTGAAAAAGAAAGGAGTCAATTTTGTAGGGTACCATGTGAGTGCAAAAGTACTCCAGTATGACCAGCTCCATAACAAAGTAAGTCCTCCCCTTTCCTGACCAATTTTAGTCTGCATGACAAATAAGAGACTAGTCAGATCCTTTGCAATTCAGTTGGAACTAATTTATGTCTATCATTAGCAGATAATCCAATGAGATTATAATCCCAGGTCTATGACGTAGCCATATAAAATTTTCAATATTGTTCCTGCAGTAATATAAACAAATTACTGCATCTTACAAGCAAAGGAGTTTGAGGTAAATAACAATTCAAAGTAACAATCGGATATGAGAATGCAGCCTATCGGGATTTAGAGGAAATACATCCAGAAAGGAAAAAACTAAAATACGCTTCATAGCCATCTAAGATTCAAATAGCTTCACAATAATATCCAAACGAACTCGCCAATGGTAGCCATCTCAGTTTGTAAGGGTGCGGTGGTTTGTATCCATGCCTTAGGTTCAAACACTGCCGACGACATTTGTGTGGGAGGGGTTATAAATATGGAACCTTTAAAAAAAAAATTATTCCAAACAAGCATCCAGAACACGTGTTATCATTTGTTTTATGACAAATTCTATTAAGTTGAAGCTCCCTAGAAATTATTTCAAAATATATGTTGGAGTGATATGGACACAGACACTATTTTCATACAAGTTACTGCATAATTTCCTAAGTATTTGATCATTCTTGAGAACCATGGAAAATTGATAAATAAAAAGAAATCTGTCAGTGGCAAAAAGGCTGCAAACTGCATCTATGAAAGAATTCAGTCAATATGGAACTGGTATCTTCCTGCCTGCCTTAGAAACAAATTACAATGTTACAATGACATCTTTAAAATACTAAAACAGGTATTCGATTTGCATTTTGTTGATTTTTTCAGTGTTTTAAGGATTTCAATGATTGGAGTCGGCTGTCTTTTCTGTTAATTCAGAGATTTAGATGATTGACCATTTTAAACTATTTCAGTAATATAATAACAATTATCGTTATAAATTCTAGCCACTCAGACTTTTGATTGGATAATTCATGCTTAGATCATAATCTTTTCTTTGCTTTCTTTTGGGCAAATTCATTACTCAAAAACAACAGACATGCGGCGATTGTGGGGTGGGGGGTGGCTGAGGTAGCCTAAATACAAAAACATAAAAAATCACGTAGAAGAGATAAAATTACTAGTCCAACACTATCTGTCAGCAATACAACATAAATGTGGATTTTATGCCTATGACAGTTAGCAAAAGAGATGTATCATGATAAGAACTATCTACACTATGTATCAATAATCTGCAATTTTAAAAGCAAAAACTAAATATGTTCAAAGATCACATCTCACAAGTCATGACTTCCAGTTTTTGGCAATCTTCCCTATTTGTTTCTTTTGGAATTTCAGATTCCTTCAAAATACTTATATTCGTACTATTCTGATTGCCAACGGGATTTGGGATTGTCATGAACTTCATACAATCAGTAGATTTTTGTCTCTTTTTTTTTTTGAAAAGGTGAGAATGATTTCATTAAATGAAAATGAATGATACAAGTAGAAAGTCTCATTAATAACAGATTAGTGAGAGAGTAATACAACTCAAGACACCCACAATTGCTCAAAAGCCACCTTAAATAACTCGGTTTTAGCGGTAACCCAATGCCATACAAGAACGAGGCATTCCATACATATCGTTTCCACATCAAATGTCACCCCTTAATAATCGTAAGTTCTGCTAGTTCCAGAGTTCCAACAAATGGCATAGGGGCTGATTTTCCACACTAAACGCCTTGCATTATTGAGATCAGGGCACCCATTCAACGAATACCAAGCGTCCATAACAGGATCTGAAACTATATGCACTCAAGGTAACAGGATGATGGAGGAGCAAATGGGGAGTAGCTCCCTGTGAAACTTTTACCCCACATGAGCTGTCAATTTTCATCACCCTCCTCATGATGTCGTCTCTAGCAAGGCATTGTCATACAAAGAAGCATACTCTAGGAAGAATGAATTACCAAGCATTGCCATATAAAAAACCATTACCAATTATTTTGCCCATAATTGTCAAACGTACTAGTTTAGTATTGTGATATATTGATTACAACTTCTAGTCCTTTTTTCTTGTATGGGAAAATGACTCATTTGGGTTAACTTATTCAAGGATAAAAAACAATGATCTTCCCCCTGTTTGTCGCTTCTTTAAGTTAGCTTCAAATCTTTCAATAAACACGGAGTTTTTTGTCACTAAAATGGAGAATGTTCATTTCAATTTCGGATCAGTTTAAAAAGCAGCTAAATTTGTTCATTGAATTGAACAGATGAGTACAATTATCAAACATAGAAATCGATTAAAGGGATTGAGAATCGAAAACAGGAAAATTGAAGAAACGAAAGGGATGGGGGGCAAGAAAGAAATGATGGGATGGTTTACCGTCCAAATATCTGGGGGAACAAGGATGATGATGGAGAGGGAGCAGAACCAGGTGTATCCGACGGTGAAGAGGACGTAACGAGGGACGTCTGGGCCTGCAAAGTACTTTAGCGTCATTGAAACCATGGCCATCGTGAGAGGAAGCGAAATCAGATAGAAAACCCACATCTCGCTCGCTCTCTCTCTCTCTCAAACAAACACAACAGCAGCTGGGGAAGGAAGAAGAGAAAAAGGAAGTTTCAGAAATCTTTAATGTCAAGAAAAGAAAAAAGCTTGACAAGGAAGAATGAAAGAGAAGAGAGACTCATTTAACCACCCTAGGCTCCTCCGTGACATCGGGCCTTTGACGGGTCCGGTCCAACCAGTCCAGTCCAGTAGTATCAATTTAATGATGTTTTGGCTTGGAAGAGGGTGGGGGTGGGATGGCCGTTTGTTCAAGATCGGGACAGAACAGAAAGGGATAGACCTCATCCCGACCTCATCTCATCCCAAATGGGTTCGGAATGGTACGGGATGAGCATGTACTAAATTTTGGATTGAAAATTTAACAAGATTGAAAATATTGGATTTACCAAACACCCAACTCTAAGAACAACAATATAACTTTAAGCCATTGATTATTATTTTTTCATTTCATTAGCTTTTACTCATTTTTTTAGAACCACTATTGAAGATAAACATTTTTTTGTACATTGCTAACGAAAATGATCAATGGGTTTGTCATTTAAAAACTATGAGGAGCACACATTGTTGTTGTCAGGAGTTAGGAAGAGGAAAAAAAGAAGTGAAAGGATTTGAGTTAGATTCATTATCTAGGTGAATCACATGGAAGATTGTGAGAATAAAATAGTCATGTCAATAAATAAAACAACAAATAAAAATCATGTCAACAAATGGTTTCATACTACATATTTCATATTAAATATTAAAAAAATTGGTTCGGGAAGGGATGGGCGGGATTGAAAATCTTCATCCCCATCCCACTCTGGATTGGGATGGAATTGATCGATCCCAACAAAACCCTAGTGGATAATATATTGCCCACCAGTCAATTTATCGCCAACAATATATATAAAACTATTTTTTACCAACATTGATCAACATCATACAACCTAGTAAAATAATATTAGACAACCTAGTACAATAATATTTTCATTTTTCTAATCTAATTGCTACTTCTTCCCAGCAAAATAAGCAATGAGGTAGGTTTGTTATTTTCATTTATTAAACATAAATCTCATTTTCTCCCTCAGTTAAATTAATAATATTGATGCATTCAAATCCTGTCCTCTTGAGAACTTGACCTCCAAAACAGATGTTAGACTGTCAAAGACCGCCTTTTTGGTGGTCGAGGCACTTTGATGCTTAACTCATGGACTATATTTGAAGAAGAAAATAAATTTGGACAAAATTCAATTAAAGTTGCATACGTTTGTCGAATGTTCCCTTTACTTGTTATAATGGTCACAGTTAATTCTCTATGTGACTTAAGTATGTGAGGCGCAACAGAAACAAATGTTTCTCGTAACAGTCTCATCCTTTATGGAGACGCGTTTGTTTCTATCTTTACGCCATCTTTGAAATTAGGGTTGTTTCTTCTTTCCGTCGTCTTCTTTCTTCTTTTCTTGCCTATTTGCGATGTATGTCGGTGACTTACTGGGCGGTGAGCAGCTTGCTATCTGCAAAACTCATTTATCTCCCAAGAAGGTTTCTCAGGTGACCTTGGATAGCATTCGTTCTGACTACTCTTTGCTTTCCGACTTTAAGATCATTTTACCTTGGCAGAACGACAATCCTTGTCATTCGAGGAAGGGGTATATTGCATTTTACCCATGTATGTTTCAATCCGCCCTTCGATTTTCGGTTCTAGAGTTATTATAAGCTTATTTATATTTTTTGGGTATTCCTCCTGCTCAAAAGAGGTATATTGAACGACAGTCGCGCTTTTCCTTATTCGAGTTCTATTCATATGGAGCTGGCGAGGGAGGATCGCTTATCTCTGGAAGAAGTTGAAGAGATGAAGTTGGCATTGGAGATGAGTGAAAAAGAGACCATTCGCCCATTGGACGATGGCGAAAAGAGGCTCTTTTCTACTTATGGTTGTCCTGACATTACCGAGTGCTCCACTGACAATCCTAGGGCCATCGATGATAAGATGTTCCAACTGGCGGTTGTTCAGTCTAAAGAGCTTGGCGATCGTGATCGAGTTCTCAAGGTGCACTCTCCCCATTCTCTTTCTTCTCTTGTTGATAATGCAATTGAGGTCCCGCCTTCTTTTGCATGCTTAGGTTTTTTTTGTCCTCATTGGGACTACCACTTGTTCTGCTTCTATTGCGATTACTACGCAGTGAGAAGGTGAGGATGGCTTTTATGTCGTTCCGTCTTCCTTCCCGGCTATTGGTGGTGGTTCCTCTATGTTTTCGGATCCACGCGTCCTTCATTCGGGAATTAGTTGGATGGAACCTACCTCTGTAGAGATTCGCATTAATTCGGACGAGAAGTTTTGCTGATTTTAGGGCTGAACAAAAAATCGATCAAATCAATTAAACCGACCGAACCGATCTAAACCGAACCGATTGGTTCGGTTTAAATTCAGTTCGGATCGATTTCGGTTTTAAAAAATTCAAAACCGAAGTGGTCTGTTCGATTTTCGGTTTCTATGTGATTTTAACCAACCGAATATATATAATAAATAATATATATTTTATATATAAATAATACAATATGTTTAAAATAGTCGGTCGGTTCGGTTTTATTTCGGTTTTGGTTCGATTTTAGTCGGTTCGGTTCGGTTATGGTTTGCATAAATTAGAATCAGTTCGGTTTTCGGATCGGTTTTGTTAATGGTCGGTTCGATTTCGATTTGAAAATTTTAAAACTGACCTAAATCGGTTCGGTTTTCAGCCCTAGCTAGTTTTCCCAGCTTGACGTGCAGAATGGCTCACGTAGGCTGATCAACAAATGGCACAGGCGGTCGGTGGAGAGGCCTCTGATGTCTGTGTTGGATCTAGGCTTTCATCTTGATGATGGCTTTAGACATATAATGGATGGAATGATTCATCTTGCCTACGCGGGGGTAATGGGTTTACATTACCAAGCTAGTCATAACTAGGTGGCATCTCTGGAGAGGAAGTTCACAGCGTTGTTGTTGGTGTTTTCCCACGTCCTTTGTCAATCCAACACATTAAGAGCATGATGTTCGGAACAGAAAAAAATGGTTGGGGTTGCTCAAGCCTCATTGGTTGAAGTAGAGGGTGCATGGGTCGGTCTACAGCTGAGCTTGAATCTTTAAAAACTGAATTAGACAGTGTTTGTGCACACTTACAAGATGTGGAGAAGGAGCTATCCGCCGAGAAAGTGATTCATGATGAGGTTGCACGTGCCGTGACAGAGGTAAAGGCATATACCTCCGCGATGCTTACCACTGCTGAAAAGCGACTAGGAATGAACTTGCTTTCGTTAAAGACATGCTTCATATTATGGAAGTGGCAAATTGGCAGTTGATTGTTGATGGACGGACTGAGCTTCTTGACTATATCGAGGGTTTTGGTGTTGACTTGTCTTAGTACCGTCACTTGGTCTATCAGACCTTTGAAGATGAAGATTGTTTGGGTCCTTCGAACGGCCCAACGGTTGAAGAGCCATTGCCTTCACCTCCTCTTGAAGAGGGAGCTCCTGCTAGTAATTCAGTTGCCCCTCGTCCACCAGATGGTGTTGCTGATGATGTTATGGATGCCTGCGCTTGATCTCCTACTCCTTTACCTTCTTCTTTGAATGCAATAGAATAGTTTTATTAAGGAACATGAATTTTCTCCTTGGTGTTCTTACTTTTCTTCGTAGTCATAGTTCGTCTTGTTGACTCATTCATGTTGTGTATCTTCAGCTTTGATTTTTACAGCTACATTTTATATCTTGTCTGAATTTCATTGATCTAAATTCTCTTACGCTCCGGCGCGTTTGTCTCAACATTGTGTTGGTTATCTCAAAGCTTTTATGATAAAACTGGTTTGTTTGTTTATCTTTTACCTCGTCGATCTAGCGCATTAGTTGACCTGAGGCTCTCTGAATTATGTTAACTCGTTCTTTCATCCTTCAATTCGTTGGTTTGATGCTCTAATCAAAACGAAATTGCTTTTATCGAGTTGACTTGTTCGTCCAACTTTTACTTTGTTGGTTCGACGTTCTAGTTGACACGAAGTTGTTTTGTCTGACTTTTACTTCGTTGGTTCGATGTTTCAGTCGACCCGAAGTTGCTTTTATTTAGTTGACTCGTTTGTCCAACTTTCACTTCATTGGTTCGACGTTCCCGTTGACCCGAAGTTGTTTTTATCGAGTTGACTCGTTCTTCCAACTTTTACTTCGTTGGTTCGATGTTCCAGTCGACCTGAAGTTGTTTTTATTTAGTTGACTCGTTCATCCAACTTTTACTTCGTTGGTTCGGCGTTCCAGTCGACCCAAAGTTGTTTTTATTTAGTTAACTCGTTCGTCCAAATTTTACTTTGTTGGTTCGACGTTCCAATCGACCCGAAGTTGTTTTTATTTAGTTGACTCATTCGTCCAACTTTTACTTCGTTGGTTCGACGTTCCAGTCGACCCGAAGTAGCTTTTATTGAGTTGACTCTTTCGTCCAACTTTTACTTCGTAGTTGATCAGACCAGAAGTTTATTATATGTATCCAACTTCTGTCCTGAATTCTTTTGGTTTTACATGCTGATTGCTTTGTATGGCTGAGTTTTAACGTATTATCCTGTTGTCTCCGCGTAAGATGGCGATTCCAAATTTGTAATTTTATTGATATTCCCTTTTGGATATTCCGACCAGTCCTAACGATTGTTTTTCTTGAGCAGTTATGCTACATTTGAGAGTGATTTGTTTGTCCTCTTGATATTTGTTTGGTTGATGTCCATTCTCACGTTAGAGATTCATTTCTTTGTTGTTTTATCTCATATAGTTTATGTCTTCAGCCGCCGGATTTGCAATTGCTCATGTTTCGTTGTTCATCATTGTAGTTAATTGACTCGGGGTGCTTTCTAATCCGGTAGCCGAGCAATATTGATTTGAGTGATGATGCTCACATCAACATCAAATTGTCCCATCATTTTCACGTCAGCACCGTGTTTGGCACCACCTGCCGAGGTTTGATCGAGTCCATTGTCGTTAATTTTGTCGTAGATAATTCAGGTTGGGTTTGCATCCGCCGATAGGGTTCTTGAATTGTGTGAGTTGATTGGTGCAAGCTTCTTCATGTTCTGAGCATTGATAAAAATGTTAGTACTCTTACTTTGATATAGATCTGCTCGAGCGAGAGGTGTTTTTTTGTTTGGGTTGATAGTTTTGCTCCCCTTGGCCATGCACTGTAAGATGTATAATAGTTACCTAGGTTGTTAGTATGGCAGAGGTATCTGCATTTTCTTTTCCTTTGAGCTGGTTGTCTGGCATTCCAATGAATTCGTCGAGTCATCCTTTTCGAATCCAATGCTAAATTTCATCTTCCAGCTTGTAGCAATCTTCAGTATCGTGCCTGTGATCCCTGTGGAAGGAATAATACTTGTTTTTGTCTCTTCCTTTCGGATCTCCTCTCATTTTGAGTGGGCAGTTGACGTTCTCCCAATTCGCCATATATTTCAGGATATTGGCCCGACTTGTCTTCAGGGTTGTGTATAGTTTGTATGTTTTTTTCATCACGCTGGTTATCCGCTCATGTCTGGGTCGCGCCGATTGCAACTTCCCGGATTCTCGTTGGTTGGATTCGGTCCTTCTGCCATTCTGATGTTTGTCTGACTGACTGTTATCTTCCCGAGGTCCATCATCTCGTCTTATCTCTTCCCTCCTTTCCCGTATCCTTGAATGATTCTTCCTTTCTTGGTCATTTTTCCTCTTGGCAACTATCATCTCCTCGAGAGAAATGTGTTTTTGGGTTTTGTTCAACGGGACCGCCATGCTTTTTAGAGGTTCCAGGTTGAGAACATAAAAAATGGGCATCTCTTTAGCCATACGGTGAAAGTTGTGGTGGTTGTATCATCGTTGCATCCATCAATCATCGTCAGTTTGTTGGTGAAACGAGTGACGTATTCCCGTATCATTTTTTTTTTGCTTTTGCTTGATATGGACGAGGTAGTGTGATCCTTTCCTCATCCGCTGATTTCTGATAAATCTTGTGATAAAGGCGGTGGCTAACGCCTGAAATGGGTCTATTGACCTTGGTGGTAAGCTGTTGAACCAATTCATTGCTGTGGAGGTAAGACTAGTTGGAAATGTTCAACACAATTTTGACTTCGTAGTCTCCTTCAACGCCATCATGTGGTGGAAGTGCCTCAAGCAATTTGTTGGGTCGGTGGTGCCATCATATACTTTGAACTTTGGTGGAGTGAACTTTTTTGGCATGGGGGTTATCATGAGAACGTCGAAGAATGGCGGCTTGGCCAGTTCGTAGTTCGTACAATACGTTGGGATCAGTGACTCCAATTCTGAGCGAGATTTCAGCAAGCATTCAGTCTCTCTGTGGAGTCTTACCCTGGAGAAGTTCATTGTTCTCGAGGTTTCCCTATTGAGGTTATGTTGGAACTTCGTCGTTCCCTCGAGTTCGATTGGTGGAGTTTTGTTGGGGCGGCGCTTGGATAGAATCAGCTGCTAAATGCACTTCTGGGTGAGTGTTTCTAGCATCTTCGTCATGTGGTTCATCTGAACTATAAGCAATTCTACCCGAGGATCTGTGGCAACGTTGTCGGATGTCTGGGTTGTCTGAGTTGTTGCATACTATGGATCTCGATGGTCGGGTGTCGTTGGCTCGATGATTTGTGTTGCGTATTGTTTGCGAGTTGCTTGTGATACATTGTCGCTAGTAGGAGGGTTATTGTGATCGTCGCTGGATTGAAGATCTGTAGAGTGTCATTTGTTGTGACAACTCATTGATTGTTTATCAGATTTTTGTGAACTTCGTCACCGTGGATCTTCTTTTTAGAAAGAAAACTCGTCGTTCCCCACGAACGGCGCCAAACTGATGCGACCAAATCTTGTCCTCCTGAGATTTTGACCTACAAAACAAATATTATACTGTCAAAGACCACATTTTTGGTGACAGAAGGCACTCCAATGCTTAAGTCAACAACTCTGTTTGAAGAAGGAAATAAATCTGGACGAAACTCAGTTAAAGTTGCATACATTTGTCGAATGTTCCCTTTACCTTTTATAATGGTCGCGGTTAATTTTCTGCGTGATTTAAGCGTGTGAGGCGCAACGGAAGGAGATATTTCTCGTAATATTCTCCTCCTTTATGGAGACGCATCCATGGAGGCGTAACTCCATCAACGACTCTTTTTTTTCAATGTTCTTCTTTTTTATGAGAGAACTCGTATCGGGCCTGGATTTGGGCTTTATTCATGCAGGCCTAGACTTGGGCTTCGATTATGTCTTCCTATAATGGGCCTTGTTGGGACTTTACGATTGGTTTTAAAATTCATGGGTTTTACAAGCTGCCCCAGTAGATGGAATGTCAGATCCTCGTGATGGATGTTCTCTGTCACATGCATGGCTGTGATGTCGGTCTATTTTGATGTATCATCAAATGTCACATAAAGGGAAGTAAGTGAACGGAGGTGTGATAAATAAAGACGTTGTAACGATGGTTGTTTTGGTTGAGAAAGTTGTCGGAACAAAAAAAAAAAAAAAAAAAAAAAGAGAGGGAGAGATTATTTGAAATGTATTTTTGTTGTCTGCTATGTGAAAACTCTGTTGGCTGCAAATTAAGGATTAAGCATGTAATACCCATCATTTGCTTTACATGAATGACTTTATATCAAATTAGTTATAGCACAAAAAAAGTATGCACTTGTGCATATATAGAGAAACATTCCTTAACACCTATGTAACACTTTAACATCTTTAACTTGTTGATCATGGATCAGTGGTTTTTGAAGAAGATCACAGGCTTTGCTCTTGAATCATTTAAGCTACCTCTGCAAATTTGGCTCAAGACTTGGAGGTGTCTGCAGCTATATATGCTGAAATTGGAGATGCAAGGAATGGACCCAAAACTAGTGATTTCCAACCCCAATGATATAAGCAGCCTCTTTGAGTAGTTGGCCAAATCATGAATTAGCAATTATTATGTTCAAAAATAGACCATCAAGTCGGATCGTGTTTCATTCTAGGTCAGTTTTGATGTATGCTTTCCAGTTCTTATAAATGGTTTTCACCTTTGCATAATTAGTTATTCAATTGTGTTACATCTCGGCGAGTACTAAACCAATTTTATTGGAAAGTTCGTGCAAAGCTAATGATATGATGAAATATACTACTTCTTAGTACAATTCTACAAATCTTTGCAATAATCCCATAGAAAGCAGGTCGTGATTACAACTTACAACAACCTTCTATGCAGACTAGTGGTTTACCAGTCACCTGTCAGGATCGTATTTGGTTCATCATTTTAACTTTATTTTTAATTTAAAATTTTTATAGACAGTTGTTACGTTCATGAATAACACTTTAAGTTAGTGTTACCAAAAGTAATGTGGAGCATACTCGAAATCCTAAGCCTGAACAACCTTAAGCAGTTTTTAATTAGATGCGTACAAAAACACATAAAAAAGCATTCAAACAGATCCACTCCTATAGTAAACTATACATAATTTTGTAAAGCTAATAAAAATATTGCAAGTCTATCTCACTTCCTCTCCACCTTATTTTTCTCAGTAAAACTGTATCACGTATGTAGCTATTTTGGAACAAGATGAGCTCACACTGGGTTACCTGATACAACAATTGATCTAATTTGTTTTCACTCTTTTTTATTTATATGTTGTTCGTTATCAACTAATGAAATTTCGTTGTTGGAAAAATAAAAACAGTAAAGATAAAGTGTGGCTTGTACCAGTGATTTTCCAGCAATCCAGAGAAATCCGGGTTATTCACTCACAAGTCACAACTACTTTTATTTTCAGGATAAGCGACTAGTAATGAACTCTTACAATTGATGACCTTTAGTTTTCATGGACTCTCAGAATTCATGATCTTACCTAGACAAGAAATCAGTCACACAAACTCACCCTATAAATCAAACTCCTTTATATGCATTTTTTTTCTTCATCGTTGCACTCCAATCAGAATTCCAATTAGCATCTTCAGTAAAGATTTGTCCTTCATATGCAATTCATTTCATAATTAAGACCACATCGACACTGAGAAAATAATAGCATCTATTTCTAGAATCTCAAAAATTTTATTTCAGTTTCAGTAACATTTTCTACCATGCTAAAACTGCCATATCGATAAGGGAAACTGGCAATGGTACTTATTATTATAATATCTACTGTTGTACTTTCTCGCTGATGATACACCAAATCGTCCAGTAATTCGCACCGTACACGTGTCATGATGATCTTGTCAACATAGTAAAGTGGGTCTAGTTCAACGTCCAACCTGGCAAAGCCCAGATAATATAAAGCCCACTGAGGCACAGTCCAGAAGGTCAGACCCAGTCAGTGGTGCCCTATTAAGCCCATCGTCGTATAGTCAAGCCCAGTACCCGTAAGACTTAATAAGGTAAGTATCTAGGAGTTTGACCTAAGACCTGTAACGACCCGATCCGCGCAGTAACAATATTGTCCACTCTGGGCCTAACCGGCCCGCACGACTTTAAAACGTGTTGTTACTATGGGGATCAAACCTCGCACATAAGTAGCACATCCCCTTCCGCACCCAGGCGATGTGGGACTATCTCCCCCCTTTGTAGCTTTCCAACCATCTTGGGCCTGAGCCTATTGGGCTCCAACCCTCACCCTCCCCCTCAGGTTCGCCCACACAAGGGTCTCCACAGTCCACTTCCCTTAGGGCCCAACGTCCACGTTGGCACACTTTCGGCTGGGTCAAACTCTGATACCATTCTGTAACGACCCGATCCGCACAGTAACAATTAGGGGTGGACATTTCAGACCGAAAACCCGGACCGAACCGACAACCGGACCGAACGGGTCAGTTCGGATCGATTTTTTATTTATTATTAAAATTTCGGTCTTAAAACCCGGTCCGACCCGATGTTTCTGGTCCGGTCCTCGGTTATCCTTTCTGAAACCCGTCGGGTAACCGACTCGGTCCGGTATGAATAAAAAAACCTCAAAAGGCCTCTCCTCCTCTCAGCCAAATCCAAAGGCCCACAATCTCCTCCTGCTCGGCACTTTTGAAACCCACTTACGGTATGTCTTCAGTACACCTTGACGAAGCAGTTATCCCCCTTCGTCTTCAAGATTCTGGCTCATCCACTGCTCCCTGGGTGGCCCCAATTTATACTATTGCTACCACTTGTTCTATTCAAGGCTACTGCTACTTCATCCACAATTCCATCAGTCTCTCTAACGGAAGGTTTTAACAAGAAGAGACCTAAGGCTTCCACTCGCCAAATAACGAAAGAGGCGTTTCTTCTTCACTACTGTTCAGCTCTGAATCGTCTTCACCTCCTCAGGTAAAATAACCCTTTCACTCTCTTCTCCCTCCTTTAATGTATATATCATCTCTTTCCACTCTCTCATATTATTACACTTCATTTGATTCTCTTTTGTTGTTCTTTGTTCTGTTTACTATTTTTTTTCTTAAAACCAACCCTTAGAGAATCTTGACAACACTATTTTCAATTACCCAATTGAACTTTTGTTTGTGTTCGGGATCGTCTCCCCCAATCAAGCGACCACTGATAGTTGCTCATAATCAACCATCTATCTATGTTTGCTTCTCAAAAAAAATCTATCTTTGTTCTTCTCTGATGGAGAGGGAGGAGAAGGAAGAGGGGAGAGAAAAAAAAATCTCTTTGTTTTCTTGTCTGATGGAGAGGGAGGAGAAGGGAGAGGGGAGAGAAAAACAATCTGGTTGAAAGAGATTGGACCGAGATCGGCCCGGCCCGAACCGAGAATTTGGTTAACCGACCTTATTCGGTCCAGTCTCGGTTTTCAAATTTTAGTTTTAAAAAATTTGGTTCGGGCTTCGATTTTAGGTTTTCGAACCGGTTACCCGGACTTGCCCATCCCTAGTAACAATATTGTTCGTTGCAGGCTAACAATACATTGACTCCTGCTAGGAAGCAAATATTTGAATAAGTCGTGCATGAAAACTCTTTTACATGGACAACACTCCACAAGGTAAGAATCCCCAACAGATTATCGGAGTACAAGTCGTGTAGAAAAACTCTCCTATATGGACAACTCCCAACAGGAAAGGATCTCCGGCAATATATATTTCCTTAAACTACGCCATGAAAGGCATAGCCGAATAAAGACTCTCGCATGATAAATAGAGCACAAGGATGAGGAACAAAGGTATGCTACAAAACCCAATTTACAACACTACACATTTCTCAAGCCTTGTTTGACTTAAGCATCGGAGTGCCATCGGATGCTACAACGGTGGTCTTTGTCTATCATGTGTTCCTTGTGTAGGTCAAGGTCAAGGAGAACATGAATTGACACCATCAATTTGGCGTTTTTCGTGGGGAACCACAAAGTTCCTAAGAAACATTGATAACACCCCTTCATTACAGTCTAGAAAGATGGTAACCACGAGATCTCACAGTAATGGAGAAATCGTAGAGCCCTCAAACGCTCGAACCGGCGCAGCATCGCCAACTCCGGTAGTACTAGCCATGTGAGGAGAACAACCATGGCCCCCGCGCCGACAGCAACCACAATGAACTCTAGGGTCGATCAATTGACAACCCAATAGCAAATCGCGCAAATGCTCACTTAGTGGAACCCTCCACCTGCGAAAAGAAATAGGGAGCTGCAAAGAGCCATGTCCCCAGAGGACACCAGAGAGCACGTTACGGAGAGTCACCATGTCCCCATTAGCTCTTAGTAAAACAAAGGCGGTGGAACGACCTATGGAAACCCGGCGTCTAAGGTCGACAAACCCTCATCGCAAAACCCCCTCCGCCTCAGTGCCACCAATCCAGACGTGTTGTACAACCTCACCGTCCCTCTTTTACGGATCATATCATGAATGAGCTGTTGCCGAAGAAGTTCACCTTGCCAAGCTAGAGTTTTATGATGGGACAACGGAGCCGTCCGATCACTTACGCCATTAACACCATGTGATGTCACTAAAAGAAGGATCTGAAGCAGTAATGTGTCGGATATTCCCCACCAACCTGAAGAAAGTAGCGCTGATCTGGTTCCACAGTCTCCCACCGAAGTCCATTCGTTTGTTTAGGATGTTGGTCAAAGTGTTCATCACCCGCTTTGTCGGCAGCCAACGGATCAGGAATGGCCTGCATTACCTGCTCAACCTCAGACAGAAACCGAACGAGACACTGGAGGAGTACGTCACCCACTTCAATGATGAGTTAACTTTCATCAACGGCTGCAGCGACGACATCTCAGTCACAACCTTCACCTCGGCATTGAAGAGAGGCCAATTCTACAACTTTTTCACCCTCGAGCCTTCGACTGACATGGCGAACTTGCTGAATAGCGCTCAGAAATACATCACCCTCGAGGAGATGTTGGCCGCCAAAAAGGAAGAAGAAACTGACAAAAAATATCCCCTGGTCCCAGTGACAAAAAAGAGAAACAGGAGGACGATGGCAAAAGCAAGAGGAAGTGTAATGACAATAGGCTGGTCTCTAGCCGAACGAGGCAAGATAAAGCCTCCAACTTTGATGGATCTGAATCCTACACTCCCCTCAATTCTAGCCTGTTCGATGTCCTCAATGCCATTAAGGATTGGGGAGAAGTGAAGTAGCCCGCCAAACTCTGGGGAGATCCCTTCCGGCGAGACAATGGCAAGTACTACTCCTTTACGACCACGATACCGAAGATTGTAAGAACCTCAAGAGCAAGATTGAGTACTGGATCAAGAGGGGAAAACTCAAAGAATACCTAAGTCCATATAAGATACAAGACTGGGGATGGAAAGAGAAGAAGTAGTCAAAGAAATTGAAGAAAAGGTGATGGATATTATATATGTCCTGCACGAAGTGTGCTCGAAAGCTGAACAGTCCAACAGGTCCCAAAAGAAGACGCTCCGCGAGTGTGGACTCAGACCACTTACGAAGACCGACAAGTGCAACACGCTTGTGTCCAAAGCCCAATGTTGTCGCTGACTTTCACGGATAGGGACCTCCAGGGCGTCTAAACTCCTCATAATGATGCCCTGGTTATTTTAGTCATCATAGCGAAGTGGGAAGTGAAGAAATCCTTGGTAGACATTGGGAGCTCCTTGAATGTTTTATTCCTCAACGCGTTTCGCAACAAGCAGCTAAACAAGAAGAACTTGATGCCCGCTAGACCCCATGATAGGGTTCAGGGGGGAGAAAAGCTTCTCTGTTAGGAAGATCAAGCTAACGATAGTGGCGGGAGAGCCACAACTTCGAAAAGTCTTATTCCAATAGTTCATAGTGATTGATGTCTCATCCACCTACATCATCCTGGGAAGGCCTTAGCTCCATCGGATGGAGACAATAGTTTTGACTTTGCACCAATGCATCAAATATTCTGCCAATCAGTCAGTATACACCATTCGAGGAGACCAACCATCAATAAGAGACTGCCACTACGTAGCACTAAAGCAGCTTGAAAGCTAGCAATTACAGTCCGGGCCCGCGACTCAGATATCTCAGAGCCCGGGTCCAGAGATGGAAGAAGAGTCTCCTCACTCAGACAATGAGACTCCAGTTAGTCTGAGGGAAGACCTAATATAAGTCAGCCGGAGGAGGAATCAGTCATGATCTACCTCGAGAGCCCCAATAACAACAGAGCCGTCCAAATAGGTTCTCACCTGAGAAAGAGTTAACAGAACGGCTGATAAAGTTGTTGCGACAGAATCAAGATATCTTCGCCTGGACGATGCAGGACATGGTGGGAATTGACCCCTTCGTAATTACTCATCGATTAGAAGTTGACCCTGCGCGAAAAATAGTCATGCAAAAGAAGATACTTATGGCCCTCAAACGAAACCAGATCATAAACAAAAAGGTACAGAAGTTACTCAACGCTGACATGGTCAAAGAGACACGGTACCCAGACTGGCTGGAGAATTCCATCCCGGTAAAAAAAGAATGGGAAGTGGAAAGTTTGCGTTGATTACACAGACTTGAACAAGGCTTGTCCAAAAGATAGCTTTTCACTTCCTTGCATTGATCAGATTGTGAACGTCATGTCCGGACACAACCTTCTAAGTTTCATAGACGCCTATTCCGGATATAACCAGATACAGATGCACCTCCAGATCAAGAAAATACCTTTTTCATAACTGAAAGAGGGATTTACTGTTTTCAGGTGATGTCGTTCGGCTAATAAACGCGGGAGAAACATATCAACTATTGGTGAACCGGATGTTCAAGGAACAAATCGGCAGGACCATGGAGGTTTATATAAATGACATGCTAGTCAAAAGCCTCCGTAGTTCAGATCACATCACTGACCTTGCCAAAGCATTCAATCAGCTTCGCAAGTATCAAATGAAACTCAATCCGCAAAAATGCACCTTTGGGGTTGAGTCAGGTGAATTCTTAGGTTACATAGTGAACAAAAAAGGGATAGAAGCCGATCCGAATCAGATTTAGGCTCTTCTCGATATGAAGTCCCGGACCACCGTCAGGGAAGCTCATAGCTTGACTGAGAGGGTAGCAACACTCAACAAGTTTATTTCCAAATCATTCGATAAATGCCTTCCTTTTTTCAAAATTCTAAGAGAAAACTAATGCTTCAAATGGGATGAAGAGTGCGAGTAGGCCTTCCAGAGCCTGAAAGCATACATGGGAAGTACGGAGTTGCTTTCAAAACCAGTGTCAGGAGATACACTTTACTTGTATCTATTTGTCTCAAAGCATGTCGTCAATTCAACTCTTGTGTAAAACGATAAAGGAGTACAAATACCAGTATACCACGCTAGCAAAACCTTTGTGGAAACGAAGACAAACTACCTAGATCTAGAGAAGTTAGCTATGGCGCTGGTCATTTCCTCCAGGAAACTATGGTCCTACTTCCAGACCCACTCTACAACAGTTCTGACCAAACATCCACTCTGCACGGTACTGCACAAGCCGAAACTATCAGGTAGGATGGTTAAATGGTCAGTCGACTAGGGTAGTTTGATATCAACTATGCCCAAAGAAGTGCCATCAAAGCTCAAGCATTGGCGGACTTCATTCCAAACTTATCGGCAGTTGGGAACAAGAGTTAGATGACCAGGAACAGAGGTCAGACGACCGAGGGTGGATCCTATAATGTGACGGGTCATCCACAGTAAATAAAAGCGGAGCTGGAGTCATTCGTTGGTCTCCAGGTGGGGTCACCCTAGAAAAAGCTGACAGATTCGGCTTCCTGGTCTCAAACAACGAAGTAGAATACGAGGCTATCTTGTTTGGCCTAAAGCTCGCCAAAGGGATCGGAATAGATGAACTGACCGCGTACAGCGACTCCCGCCTGGTAGTTAATCGGGTCAAAGGGCAGTTTAGCATCAAAGATCCCAGAATGATGGCTTACTGCTAAAAAGTGATCAACACCCACAACAGATTCAAAATGTTAAAGCTCTTACCTTGGCCGAAAAAGCCTCAACTATGGCTGAGAAACGGGCTCATCGAATTCTAAGAAAAATCGAGTCTGGAAGAAGAAGAACCAACAATGTCTGTGCAATAGACGGATAAACAAGATGGATGAATCCCATCATTGAGTACGTCAAGAATGAAGTCCTACCATCTGAGAAGGTAGAAGCCAGAAATCTGAAAAACAGAGCAGCGCAATATACTCTCATGAATGATAAACTATTTAGAAGGTCAGCCACGTGACTCTTATGCAGATGCCTGACCCCCTCAGAAGCGAACTATGTTCACAGAGAGATTCACGGAGGCATATGTGGGAATACCCCAGACGGGAAAACTTTGGCACACAAAGCCCTAACCTTAGGGTACTATTGGCCGAGGATGCAGCAAGACACCAAGGACATAGTTCGAAAATGCGACAAAGGTCAGATGTTTGCGTCATACGTGCACAAGACCACTCAGCCCCTTGACTCCAATTACCAGCTAGGGTTGAACAAAAAACTGATCAAACCGATTAAACCGACCGAACCGATTGGTTCGGTTTAAATTTGGATCGGTTTTGGTTTTAAAAAACTCAAAACCGAAGTGGTCGGTTTGGTTTTCGGTTTCTATGTGATTTTAACCGACCAAATATATATAATAAATAATATATATTTTATATATAAATAATACAATATGTTTAAAATAGTCAGTCGGTTCGGTTTTATTTCGGTTTTGGTTCGACTTTAGTTGGTTCGGTTACGGTTTGCATAAATTAGAATCGGTTCGATTTCGGATCGGTTTTGTTAATGGTCGGTTCGGTTTCGGTTTGAAAATTTTAATACCGACCTAAGTCGGTTCGGTTCACGGTTTAGGTGAAAAATCGAACCGTCGGTTCGATTTTCAGCCCTATTACCAGCCCATAGCCTTTCACGCAATGGGGAATGGATATTGTTGGACTACTCCCCGTCTCCTCCAAAATGAGGTTCCTCCTCATAGCTATGGATTACTTCACCAAATGGGTTAAAGTGGAACCCCTGTCCAAGATAGGCTAAAATCAAATTGAGAATTTCATATGGGCCTCCATCGTCTGCAGATTTGTCATTCCAAGGACAATAGTCAATGATAATGGAACTTAGTTCGAAGGCAGAAATGTGGAAAAACTATGCAAAAAAAATCTTAGCATCTACCGCCACTTCTCCTCGCCAGGGCACCCCTAACCAATGACCAGGCGAAAGTTACCAACATGACGATCTTGGAAGCGTTCAAAAGAAAACTCAACGCGACCAATGGTCGATGGCTCTTGGAGTTACTGAAAATCCTCTGGGCATATTAGACCACTAAAAGAACCTTGACTAGGGAAACGCCTTTCACTCTAGCATACAGATCGAAAGTAATAGTCCCAGTGGAGCTAAAGATACCAACATTCAAAACAGAGGAGTTTAGGTTGGAAGGTAATAACCAAAATTTGCGCGTCGAATTGGATCTTCTCGAGGAAAAAAAGATGAGGCTTTCGCTAAGATAGCTGCCTACCAACAGAGAATGACTCAGTACTACAATAAGAAAGTCAAGCCACGAGAGTTCAAAGTGTGAGATTGGGTGCTCAGAAAAATTCAACAAAACACTAAAGAACCATGCACATGCAAACTAAACCCAAACTGAGAAGGGTCCTACAAAGTAACTAAGGTCAACAGGTCAGGAACATATTGGTTAGAAGACATAAACGTGGGGAGCCTTAAGCGACCATGGAATGTGGAGAACCTAGGAAAATATTATCAATAAAAGGTATTTTCTTTTACTAAATTTCCACCCATGTTCATCAAATCTAGCTGGATATCCAATCAATCTATTACTACCTGATTCACACATCAGATCTATTGATCTGATCTCCATGTTGGACCACCGCTTGAGTTACATAAGTCAGGATGCCCAAGTCGGACTTATCGAAATTGACCAAAGTTTAGTCAGCTCATAAAGACTGATGACGATAACTTCTGGTCCACTCTAACGCCTAGTCTGCCAAGAACGGATGATGATGGCATAGAAAGTAGGAGTCTATAGTCAGAGTCTAGGGGGCCTGATCACGATGGCTTGTCAGGGATCATTGTCCAACCATAGACAATGATGGTCAAACTTGACCAAAGTTGCGTCAGCTTGTAAAGACTGATGACGATAACTTATGGTCCGCTCTAACGCCTAGTCCGTGAAGAATGGATGACGATGGCTTAGAAAGTGGTAGTCTCATCAGAGCTCATGAAGCCCGATCACGATGGCTTGCCCGGGATCATTGTCCAACCATAGACAATGGTGGTCGAACTTTACCAAAGTTTAGTTAACTCGTAAAGACTGATGACGATAACTTCTAGTCTGCTCTAACGCCTAGTCCGCTAAGAACGAGTGACGAGCTTAGAAAGTGGGAGTCTAGTCAGAGCTCATGGAGCCTGATCACGATAGCTTGCGATGGATCATTGTCCTACCATAGACAATGGCGGACGAACTTGACCAAAGTTTATTCAGTCCATGAAGACTGATGATGATAACTTTTGGTCCGCTTTAACACCTAGTTCGCCAAGAACGGATGATGATGGCTTAAAAAGTGGAAGTCTAGTCAGAGCTCATGCAGCCTAATCACGATGGCTTGCCAGGGATCATTGTCCGATCATAGACAATGGTGGCCGAACTTAACTAAAGTGTAGTCAGCTCGTGAAGACTGACGATGACAACTTATGGTCCGACCTACAACCTAGTCTGCAAGAGCGGATTAAGATGACCTAAGAAATCAGAAATTTGATCCTGGATCTCCTATGAGAATTACATGTCTAAATACCAACTCAATGACATGGCAATGCGGAGAAGACTCAGCAGCTAAATTCTAGAAAATACAAGTATGAAATACTATTTAACAAGTTTTTTGTCAATCAACTTAAATATTACAGCTGTTGGGGAAGATCTGCTCCAGCGGTCGAAGGGCCAATTATAGAAAAAGATATTACAGGGAATGAGACAGCAACGTCAGGAGTCTGTCCCAAATTTGCAGTTAAGGGCGCTGGATCGGAAGCTTCTTCCTCATTAATTTTCGCATAAGCAACTTTTTGTAGTGAGCGAAGTCCAGGTCAGGGTGTTCGTCTTTAATCAGTTCTAGCAGATCCAACCTACCCCTAACAACCTTGGCGAAATCCAGAATCGCCTAACGTGTACGCAGCTTCCGTTCTGGAGCTTAGGACTCCGCCAAACTCTTTTTCGCCTTCTCCAGCCTCTTTGCAAGTGCAACCGCCTGATGCAACCACCTGAGATTGCTCCTCCGTCAGTTGCTACTTCAGCGGATTTAGCTCATCCAGCATAGAAACAGCTTGATCATTCGCTTCGCAGACACAACAAAGACCGTCAGCAATTTCTGACTCAAGCTTCTGGCGTAAGGCATTCCATTTAGACCCAGCTTGCTCCCTTTCAACAGCTTGAGCTCATAGATTAGCCAGTATCTACCACCTCTTGCGCACATCTCAACTTCTCATGAGTGAGCCCCAGCTATGCTTCAGTGGACACCAAGCTAACTTTGGAAGAATCAAACTCATCTCTTGAGGATTCCAGCTTGGCTTCAAATCAGCCCGCACAGCCCGCAATAACTTAGAGTTCATCCCAGCACTAGACTCCCCTATCTGCTTGCTCAAGAACTCGATTCAGTAACATGCATTAGATACGACTTCTTTAAATTGGTAAAAGTCCTCTCAATGGCATACACTTTATTACTTGCGGACTCCACTTCGGCCCCCGCCATGGCGGCTTGATTCAGCAAAGTGATCCCTAGCATTAAGTGCCTTTGGCCCTTATCAACGCGTTCCTCCATGATTGTCTCCTCGAACACCGGTTCCTGAGCGTTCAACCACTCAAACCACTTGCGGATCTTCCACTCAAAGACAGCTGGCGCGTCTACTTCTAGGTGCCAGCCTTGCACACTTGACTCTGGGCCTGGGAGATAGATTCAGGCATCAGGATGCAACTCACTTTGATTCAAAAATATGCCCGCTCCACCCTTGGATGTCAACACGGTACCGATAAGACCCTTTGAGGATTTTTGTTTCCCAGCTGAAACCTACTTAGCAGGAGGCTCAGCTCAATGCCTTGCATCAGGGTTTGAGGGCAGGAGAGAAAAAGGAGATCCACTCTCTAGAACAATTGTTTCAGCAGAACGGGGAAGAGGAGTGGCAATAACTTTGGTGGCAGGATCCAGATCCAAGGGCCGAACAGGTTGCGAAGCTTTGACACTACCAGCACCCGCCAGCTTCGAATGACCCCCCTCTAAATCAAGATGGGGGCGGGGAATTCGGGCAAAACACCATGTTCTTCTAGAACCATCTCATGGGCAGACTGAGCATGCCCATGCTCCGAAATTGTCACCTCTTTCTCTAGTAGAACCAACTGACGAGAAGAAGAAGCGGTATTAGGATTAGTTTGCTTCCTATTGGGCCGGGTAATAGATGGCAGAGTTACCTTCAAATCAGCATGCCTTGTCGGGCTAGGCATTGTCAGTTTTCTCTTCCTAGAATGACGACTGTCGGCCTCCTTAGTCGACGTTTTGAACAGAATGGGAGCTTCATGAAAATTCTCAAATAGCCCACTATGCGCGATGTTGCTCGGAATCATAACCACTTCGATGAGCATAAAAGTAAGATCATTGAATTTTTCATTATCAACTTCTCCTCAGAGAGCTGGAGCCGAAAATTTCTCTGTAAAAAAGTAAGCAATGATTCAGCACATCATCCACATTGATTGGATAAGAAAAAAAAAGGAACAATACGCTTATTGTTAGCCAATTCAAACCTCTGGGGAGCGGACGACCTTCCAGCTTAAAATACGGACAGTAAAAAAGAAGCCAAAAAGTAGTATTTCTGCCAAGACGAAGTCGTCTGATAGTGAACCCAAACAAGCTAGCGTGCTCAACTGGCAGACACAATGAGTGTTCAAATGAGGGAAAGTTAGCAGATCGATTACCTTCAGAGTCACTTGAAGGTCGGTGTCCTTCGCCTTGATAAAAACAACGATCAGGGTTCTGAACCTGTTCGGAATCACTTTAGTGGGAGGAATACAAAGATATGCCAGAAAGCGCTAGATATCTTCTGGGACCGAAAATCAGAGTCCCGATTGAAACATGCCCTTATGCAAGCCGATAAATCCCTTCGGAGGCCTTAGTGGGGATTGACCAAAACCTATTGGGACAAGTTTCAAGTCCTCAGGAATCCGGTATTGATCCCTGAGACTAACCAGACCAGGTTCGTCGACCAACCTGTCCTGAAAAAACTCATAGCAAGCGAGGGACAACTCCTGATCGAGACTAAGTTCACCCTTGTCTGCCATAAAAGAAGGTACGAGCTTTCGATTACATTTACGAAAAAAAAGGAATGCGGAAGCAAGAAAGCAGGAAGAAGTTTAAGAAAAGTTGCAGAAGTAAAAAAAAAAAAACTCTTTTCTGCAGAGAAGAAAGCTTAAATGGGAGCGAGGATTCATGCCCTTTTCAGATTAATGATGTGCGCCTCTTGAAAAATCGTTTCAGATTCAATCAACACGACTGTACAGTTCTCTCATGAAGTGACTTAGTGGACCGACAGGCTAGCCCACTAACTCGGGGGGAGCAGCTGATGATACACCAAACTGTTCAGTAATCCGCATTGTACACGTGTCATGATGATCTCATCAATAGAGTAAAGTGAGCGTAGTTGAGCGCCCAACTTGGCAAAACCCAGATAACACAAAGCCCATTGAGTTAGAGTCCAGGAGGTCAGACCCAATCAGTGGTGCCCTATTAAGCCCATACGTCGTATGGTATAAGTCCAGTACCCGTAAGACCTAATAAAGCAAGTAATTAGGAGTTTGATCAGAGACAGGCAGGCCATCAATACATTGACTTCTGCTAGGAAGCAAATACCAGAGTATAAGTCATGCATGAAAATTCTCCTGCATGGACAACACTCCACAATTGAATAATCCCCAACAGATATCGGAGTACAAGTCGTGTAGGGAAACTCTCCTTCATGGCAGACTCCCAACAAGGAAAGGATCTCTAGCAAGATATGTTTCCCTAAAGTACGCCGTCAAAGGCATAATCGAACAAGGATTCTCGCATGATAAACATGGCACAAGTTTGAAGAACAAAAGTACACTACATAACCCAATTTACAGCATTATACATTTCTCAAGCCTTGTATGACTTAAGCATTAGAGTGTCATCGGCCACCACAACAATGGTATTTGGCTCGCGTGTGTTCCTTGTGGAAGTCAAAGTTAAGGAGAATAAGAATTGACACCATCACTCGCCATTTTGTTCATTAAAAATCGCGCAAGATAAGCAGAACTATCACTCAAGGCGAAAGTGTGCAGCTCCTTACCGTATCAGTTTACAAGCAGGGCAGCAAGTTGTGATGCAATCAAACTGCAGCTTGAAAAGAGTCGAGGGCGAAGGAGGAGAGAGAAATTTCCAAGGTGAGCTAAACTTATTTGGAGCCAAGGTAGACTTCTAGTTGTCATGTAAAACTGGGCCTGCTCATCTTGAATGTGGACCAATTGGCCTGTCAACAAGCGCTTGGTGGGAGATGCAGTCTGCTGGCTGAAGGTGGTCATCTCCACCTTACAGAGATGCCCTTGCATTTTGTTTTTAATTATATTCTTGTTTTTAGTTGGCATCTGTTGTAATATCGTCTGATTTGCAATGGTGGCAATGAACCTTTGGGAAAAAGAAAAAAAAAGTGTATCAAGACCCTAGCTAAATAACTTTTCATCAGGTTATTCCTTAAAGTAACTTTCAAAGGATCCCATAAATGAAGGTACAAGCAACGTTAACAAGTCAACAGTCTGACCAAGCAGTTCGGTTTTATCAACAGAAACATACTGCAGTCTTTATCATGATCAGGAAATTCTTCAAAATTTTCCAGATTCACAAATTGATTTGCTCGAGAGAATTTTTTCTTTTCCCGACAATCAAACACATAACTCAGAACTACCAAGATTATCTCTGCATCAGTTCTGAAACTCACTCAGATCCTAAGTCTCCGATCATCAGATGGGAATGAGTAGATTACCAGACAATCACCAAAATGCACAGAGAGCAGGAGACATCAGCTTACATCCATACAGAGTCTAGGTTTATATGAATGCCAATTCAAAACCAATAGTAAGTAATAACATATACTACAACAGAAACCAGAGCTAACAAACCAGATGGTCATCATGACATCTTAAGTATGTGCACCATCACTCATAGTCAGAATAAGTTGATAGAAAAAGGTTCAAGTTTATATAAAGCTGGCTAATGGTGTTATGGCCTAGTGGTTAAGGTTGTGTGGGTTTGTTTTTCACGTTCTAGCTTTGAATCCCACCTGCGGCATAGTTACTTTCCTAAGGGTGTTGACCTGTAGGTCATCCTATTGATAGGTTCTGGGATCCTTATAAACCCTGCTTGCCTTCCGAATTTTTTTGCTAATGGCATGACAACTCAACGGTTAGAGCTTGACGGATGGTACCACTAGATCATGGGTTCAAACCCAGCTTGCGACATCTTTATGGGTTCTGAGATCCTATAAAAACTCTACTTGTCTTTCAAAAAAAAAATATACGATTGCTCATCCCATTGAATCAAGCCCTCTCACCACGGATCCTCCTAGCAAGCTGGATATCCTTTGGCATGATAGTAACACGCTTTATGGAACATGTAGTTTCTACAGTGAAAACTGTCTTAAATCAACTCACATCTTTTATCTTGTATAAGATGACATTTCACAATGATTCACTCTTATCAAAAACGTAACTTTGTGATTAATATAAGCCTAACGTCAAAGATGAGACACGTGACTCTCAATTTATTGTCTACTCCTCTTTTGGCAGAGATGCATTCTCAACTTTGTAGATGGACCTTAAGATGACAGATTGTACTTGCAGATTTTCATCTAACCAAATATTTTAGATTAGAACAATGAAAAATAAATAAATAAAACATTGAGGGGCATGTGATGGTTACTAAGATGTAATTAATTTCTGAATAAAAAATGTAAATGAATCCATGTTGGTTCATTGCCAATTTTGGGTTTTTCTAGAATGCCCTTCAACGCATTTTCTAATTCCAATAAAAACCAGCTTAGGTATTTATCATTTTCCAAAATAATGATTTATATAATGCATGCATGCATGGTATGAAAGTCATTTTTAACCTATAGAAATTCAACACGTAAACATGTGGAAACGAAAATATGAGTCCCTTACCTTTAATTGTTTTTAATAACAAAATATTTTGTTATATTGTAAATCAAAATTTTTGCAATGCAATGTAAGCTACAAAATCAAATGTAGAATTAAAGTGAACATAAAAAGTACGTCAATTTGACAACAGAAATTAATATAATCTGGGAAAGCTTCGAAATCACATAAAATAAAGTTAAAGAATAACAGAAGACTAGTCAATAAATTTCATAACGAGAAGCGAAGTTCATAATTAAATGCTTGTAGTGAAATTGCATAAGAAAAATTATAAAATTTACTAGTCATAACAAAGTTCCGTTACATAGCAGAGTGTCACGATCGTGACTGATTGGCAATCAAATAAATAAGAATCAACGAAAGGGGAAACTTGAACTGAGATAAAATGGTGTGGATTACAGGTGATTCTCTAGTTCATGAAGAACCAGAGCCTAAATTTCTCTTTAATCTTTTATACCCATACTCATCTTCTCGACTTCTCTTTTAAAGCTACAGAAATTCCTATGGACCAATGAAACTATGACACGTGTTTGGTCCATGTGGCCTTAACTAATATTAATGGAATGTTATAATTCAAACTTCCCGCTTCAAATTGCGTCCAAATATGCGCGCCCAAATCTTCTTTGTGGTCGTGACATTTCCCTCCTCTTCGCCAAATCCTTGTCCTCAAGGATTGAAATGAGGGAACATGGACTGTATAAGCACCCAACTCACTTAAGTTTTTCTTTCCAACCATGTTCTTCTCCAACATGGACTGTACTGATCGGTCTTGTTGTAAGCTTCTGAAGATTCCCTCCCTTTCTGAATCTATTTCGAGGCTCCGATATGAATCAAGCAACTTGTTGCGTATATCGTAAACATAGGCTTCAAATACAATCCTTTTATCTTTAGTTTGTTCCCTGTTTCTATCCTACTGGGCCAACTTAAGTTCCCTCTCTCGAACATCTGAGACTTGAGACTCAATCATGCTGCCATACAAGGTCTGACAAACTGGTATATCAGGCCTCTTGTTGAACCCGTTCCTCCTTGTTCCTTCACCAGCAGTCGTGGTTGAGGAATCTGGTTGTGCATTATTTGCTGCCCTATCAAATGAACACTCAGTCTCAACCTGGTCTGAGTTTGAATGGGCACCACCCCTAGTAATTTTATCATCTACTCGATGTTCTAATAGTGAATTTGACTCTACAGAAGTAATCCCATGAAGATTCAATTGAACTTTCACTTTCCACTTGGCCTTTTCAGTATCCGAAGCTTCGAAATGGCTAATCGTCAAACAACTAATTTTTTATGAAATGCCAGGAGGTAATTCACTTTGATCAGCATAATTTGCTTCCAGTAGAAATATATTAATCCTATGGTGCATAAGAATTTTCAAGCTTGGAATTGGTTGACTTTTCGGAAACGAGATTCCATTGTATAAAATGCAGATGAGACCATCCTCTGTTAAAAAATTTACTACAAAAGGAAAGGAATCTTGAACCTCATAATCTCTTACTCGGAATATTTTGCTAAGCATATCACACTGAAGAGTACATCCCCTTACAACACCCTTGTTTGCATTAAGTGTCCGTCTAGGTTCTCCATTGAACACAGAAGCCAGCATTCTTGTAATAGATGGTACATGAGACCCTGACCCTCCAAGTTCCACCGAGTGGATCTGTTCTGCTCTCAAACCAGCCTCCAACAAAACCTTGTTACAAGGAATACGAATTGTTTCTAATAAGCCTGACGCCAGCTTCGCAAATTTCTCCCTTTTCACATAGCCTTTAACATTCTTCTCGTCCATTAAACACTCAATATGTAGAGGTGACTCAAACATTTGCACTAAGAACCTTTTTCAGTTTATCAAGTGTTGTCCTCAATCGTGTGTAAGGCTCGACTTTAGAATGCACATCAATATGGTACTGCTCCTTGAACTGTATTGCAAAATACTTAACCAAAACCTCATCGAAGTCTCTCCCTCCCAGCCGTCAAAAGCATGAAAAACAATTTTCATTTGGCCGAACTCAAAATATGCAACACAGACGGGATTGTCACAGTGACTGAAGTCGCCGAATACAACATAAGTTGGTCTTGTAATAGCACAATTTGTCTTATCAATTCCATAACCAAGTGTTGTGGCAGTACAATCATGCAACAATCTCAAAGGCCTTAGTCTAGATTTTTCTGTCGCATTCAAATAAGCACATCTCTGCAAATCCGTGAAGTAGGACAAAACCCCAATCACACAATTAGAAATGGACATTTCCAAATTCTTCTTACTTATTTCCTTCATATGTGCAAGAAGCATTGCCATAATGTGAGAAACATGTTGCTTAAGCTAAACAGCAGCAACCCACTGGTCAAAATTTGATTGAACCTGGGAATAGTAATTCCATGGAGGATAACCACCTACTATCTGAAATGGAAGATAGAGCCCCTTAAATTCTTCAGTAGCTATAGTGCAATGGGAAGATACAACCTCAGTTGGTATAATCATGATTACTATCAACAACAGTTCATTAGCCTTGACACCCGATTCTTGCATCCTCCCAAACAATTCAAGCACTCGATGTGTAGAACCATATTGAGAATAGCCTGACATTAGTGGAGTATAGCCTGATCTTACTGCAGTCCAAGAGACAACATCCGGAGTAATGATCCCATCAACATCTTTCTCAGCATTATCGAGGCACCCACATTTAGAATATGCATGTGTAAATGCATTGATCAGACTCAAAACTTGCAAACCATATCCAATTTTCTCAACCATGGCCTGAACTTCTTTCCCGAACTTAAAACCCTCTAGATCTGCAATGGTGTTGAATATGCTAACACGTGTAGAAAAATCTTATTCAATTTTTCTCAAACACCTTGTAGCAAGGAGATGTGAGGCCTTCTCAGTGCATCCACTCTGAGAGTAGCCTGAAATAAATGCATTCCAAGGTATATTCAACCTACACTCACAAAAATGTTTATCAAATACCAATCTAGCATCCTTCAATTTTTTGGCATTCCACGACACCTCCTTAGGATCATCCATATCATTAGACACCTTAATCGATCTACAATCTCTCTGTCTTTCGCATACATGTTAGGAATGGAAGTACAAACAATTTCTTCATCAGATAACCCAACAAGCAGTACATTCCAAGAAAAAAATTCCCCTCAGGTCTTTCCTCAAACACCTGATGCTCAGTCTCCAAATCTTTTTACTCTTCTCAGTGTACAAAATCAAGCAATACTTGGATTTCAAGCCTTCGTTGGGTTCCAATCTTCGTGTTCTTGCTTCGAAAGACTCCAATCTATTGTTGGGCAATCACAGAAAACAGTCATAGTACAGTTTCTACTCTGAATATTCATCTTAACTCTTATTCGGGAAGAGTAAGTGACTCTTCTAAGCCTAATATGTTTAGGTAACAATTTTAAACTCTGATCCTTGGTTTCAAACATGGACATCTCTAATGAAACCTTTCCAAATTTAATCGAATCATACCTCCAATAGCCGTTTATCTTCTTCGACATATCATAATCGAGTTGGATGACGTCCTCCTTTAGTGAATCAAATAGCCATTGGATCTCTTTATTCAGGAACTCCTCGTACGAATTGATTTGGTGGTGAATCAGACCACACACTTTGACTCGAGATGTTTTTGCAGAATTTCTTCAAATATTCTCCGTTCACTGCGAGTTCTTCTTTCGCGGTTGTTGTTGATCCCTCCTCCAGCTTCAATTGTTTCCTCGATTTTGTTACGTAGTTGAGATCGAAGTCGTCTAAGCCGTTGAAGTTCATGAAGTCTCCATTCTCACAATCCATTTCAGTGTTTGAAGCAAATAAGTCCTCGGCTTCTATTGGAGCTTGGGCGATGGTTTTGATGTCTTGCTCGTTGTGGTTTGATTCATCATATCCACTCATCTTCTGAGTTTTCTGTATCAACTGAACAAGTTGTTCAAAACGAGTATCAAACCTCTTTTCTCAGGCTTCACTCGCTTGTGTTAACCTTTTCATTTTGGCCTTCACAAGTTTGATCTGTCCATCAAATTTTAGTTGGCTCTTCTTTGTCTCCTCCACGAAGGCTTCCATCTCCTCTAATGAGATTTCCATGGTTGTACCGGTTGGTGGATCGTAACATACTCTGATACCAAATGTTACGATTGTGACTGATTGGCAATTAAATAAAGAATAATCAACGAAACAGAAAACTTGAATTGAGATAAAATGGTGTGGATTAAAGGTGATTATCTAGTTCATGAAGAACTGAAGCCTAAATTTCTCTTTAATCTTTTCTTCTCGACTTCTCTTTTAAAGCTACAGAAATTCCCAGGGACCAATGAAGCTATGACACGTGTTCGGTCCATGTGGCCTTAACTAATATTAAATGGAATCTTACAATTCAAACTTCTCGCTTCAGACTGCGTCCAAATCTTCTTTATGGTCATGACACAGATCATTGTAAACAAAAACAAATTTATAGCTTAATATAATCTTCCAATATATCAAATAAATAGAAATTTTCAATTATGTTACCAGATAATCAATCAGAAAACAATTCAGAATAATTATCAAAACACGCAACTATAATAACCCTAACAAGTTTTCTTGAAGTAATTTGAAATCGTTTAGGTAAGAATCACATGCAAAGAAAATACAGATGAAGAACGAAGTCTCAAAGATAAGAACAGAAGGCATGAATATGCAGTTCAAGCAGCTAATCTTACATTTTACAACCAAAAATGTGTTAAAAAAGAGAAACTCTCAGATCATTACATTATAAACCCTAAAACGAAAATATGAGAAACTGGGACATACAATCAAACACAAAACCTTAATCAGGCAACATTGGTTGAGAAGAATAGAGAAGGGAATAAAAAAATTACCTACCTCGAAATCAAGAAATCAACGACTTGAGACTTGTGAGTTGGGAGGGTTGGTTTTTATAAGTGTACTTTCTTTCTAAGCTTTTGACGCCCAAGATTGATCATAGTTGTGTTTCTTTAGTTGGTTTGGATGGCTGAGATCTGTTATTTTAGCCAATAAATGTAGAAGATTTTTTTTTTAATTCTTAACCCTCCCCATCTCATGCCGCCGGTCGGGTTCGAACCCGTGATACACCTTTGGCAGAAAATGTAGAAGACAATTTTTTCTTGCCTCCTTTCTTTGATTGGCTTTTGGTAGAACTGGTACTAGCTTAAGAAAGATTCACTCTAATCTAATCCACTCTCTGTAATATTTTCATCGGAAAATGACTTCTAGGGCCTATTTTTTCACAAAATAGACAATTTAGATACCACAATTGATGTAATGGCTAATTTGTGCCTACTTTTATGACCAACAATAATTATTTTATTAACTCAGGTTAACTCATAAAGTTATAAGACATATTTACCCTTTCTAAACAAATAAAAAACCTAATTTTATACTTTTATGACCAAAAAAGACCATTTATTTATTAATGATTCTATTTTTTTTGTTTTTTTATTTTATTTTATTATTTTTTCAACCCTTAACCCCTTCCACCCCATATCGCTAGTAGGTATCGATATTAATTATTCTAATTATGAACAACAAATTATAAGTTTTTAAAAGATTTCATTGACTAACAAGTTAATCAAATTATTATGCTAAGGTATGGTAAACTTTTCATAATGTAGTTAATAATGATAAGAAATTTGGTTTTAATAAAATTAATTTGATAACTTGTCATAAATTTTTATATTCCAATGGAATTATAACATAGTTATTATATGTGTAATAACAACAAGTGATTCACTAATCGTTTTTTCTCCATGAATGATAACAGGAACTTTCTTATAAACATGATTACTCTGCAAAAGCAGATGACTCTTGCTGCTTAGAGTTTCTTCTAGATAATTGTACTCCACTCCCTTCATTTCAAGTGCCCATCCAATCCTGTAAACAAATGGACTCACCCATAAACCCAAAAGCTTCACTTGATCATGTTTCTCCATGCCAACTTCTTCTTTCAATAGTTTACAATGTCTTTTTGATCATTATTTATACACACAGATGATATTGTGAAGGCCCATTGGGCATCTAAATTTGACTAACGAGTACACATGTGTAACTAGAGGTTTGGGAGTCACCTTTCTCACCACCAACAATCAATGACCGCAAATCCATAGGTTTTTCAGATGACAAATCATTTGTTGATTACTTTTCTGCACCAGAAAAGACTTAATATGTAATAGTTTCATCACAAATTCTAAATGTTTGAGGGGACTAATAAATTGATGGAAGCATACCTTCTTCAATAAACCAATGATTGAACTTGGAGGAAGTTGGGAAGATGTGGGACTTCCTGCTTCTTCAACTTTGATATCATCGATGCCACACTTACAACCTCTATGGGTTTTTTTTTAGCATTAATTGTCCTAAGTATTGAAGGAAGAAAAGAAATTTAATACAAATAGTATCTAAAAAAATCATTAATAAAAGAGTATTTGTTGGTCATAAAAGTATAAAATTAGGTTTTCTATTTGTTTAGTAAGGGTAAATATGTCCTATAATTTTATAAGTTAACCTGAGTTAATAAAATAGTCATTGTCGGTCATAAAAGTAGATACAAATTAGTCATTATATCAACTACAATATCTAAATGGTCAAAAATAGGCTTTAAAAATCATTTTTCATATTTTCATAAAGACCTACAAACAATGCAAATATCTAAAATATATATGGATGGTGTATTCAATGTGGAAGGAGGATTCATATCCAGATTCATTGTGTTAGAACATGTATTAATTAAGCCTGCAATTGTAATTCCACATTAAGGGTCGATGCTTGCCCCTATGTTATGGGCATAGGGTAGAGAAAACATCACAGCTCCACAAGTTGGAAGGTGATGTATCAACAAACCACCACCATGATGAACATAAACCATCTACCCCACGAACACAAATCACTAATGTCATCACCATTACCATACAACCACCAACCTCGGTAGTTAACTCAGGATTCAGTAGCGACTCAGTTGAGAGGCAAATACTAAGTCAACCAATTAGTTGGAAACTTTTTGAAAAAGCTCGGACATTAATATCAATAATTATTTTTTATATCTATTCCTTTTAACACTTAAATTAGCAAAAAGAAACATAAAAAAATCAACATTCAGATCCATATTATATATACAAGAGCATTACCATTGTCAAAATAAAATTAGGATATATATTTGGGTTTTTTAGAGGTAGGTTTCTTTTTATTGTTCTTTTATTTGGAATTCATATCGCAAACATCTCAAATATAATTAACACAACATGAAATCCCAAATAAAAGAACAATAAAAAGATACCTACCTCCAAAAAACCCCAAAAAACAAAGTCAAGTTTTCCAACAAACTCATCCAAATTATTACCAAAAGTCGGCCAATTTCACCAATTTTTAGTAGCAATTTTTCAAAATTCATAACTCGGTCATATGTTTGATACTGATTAATCGGGATTTTGCTACTTAGCCAAAAACCATAAGTCCATACCACTGCCGCCCTCACAATCATTCAATTCAACCATCAGTAGCACTGTGCCCTGCAAGGCCATTCAGTATTAATTTTGAATTAGGGGCATGTTCATTTACACATCATCACTGCTTGTTTATATATGGATTTCAACGATCAATTCAATCTCTTTCGAAAACCACAAACATGTACAAATATGCCTCTGCATTCTTTAGCAGATAACTGTTTCATAGTTTCAACCTAAGCTGGTTCCACATTATGCTAATATAGTTGAGGAAAAATTCAAGATTACAGGTAACTGCACAAATCAGGAATGACAAACCCACTAGGAATTGAATATTTGAAACCCAGACACAGAATCAAAGTGTCAGTGTAACACAGACAGTTTCAGAAAATTGAATAAAGGTGGGTAAGAGTATGACATAAGTCCATCAAGTGTTGATTTCTTTGTTCACTGCAACAAGCATGTATTAACATTACAAAACATTTAGTCGAGATTGTGAAAAGCACTAATCACCCTCATGGTTCATCACATCTTTTATTGCAGGCACGTAGAGAAAATTCAAAAAAGTAACATGTCAACATTCCAGAGCAGATTCTGCTACATGACACCAAAAATGATAAAAATGACGCAAATCAGAGGTGCCAATTTATGTGATCCTCAATCAGGACTTAATTTAGTGTCTAGCAAGAAAGCTAAAATTTTATTATCTCAAGTTGTTCCAAACGAGTCTCTTCCTGGAAGTTGCCCACTCTCCTATATCCAAAATGTGTTTCCGGAAACAAATAGATGCATTCTAAATCCTTTTGGTTGTTAAGTACAGCCTCTCTACAAAGGTCCAGGAAAGGTCCCATTCTCTCTTTGTTCATTCCATCTATCTACCTGCAAACCAATGCAAAAACAATATAATCAGTTGAAATAGAGAAAGCCAAGACAAAATACGAAAATGTTACAACTGCCAACTGAATGCATGTATCTCTGTCTTGTTGTGTTGTTTGGCCACTAAAATGCTTATTACCAAATTTTATTAATAAAGTTTTAACTTGTGTTGCATATCCGAAGTATTGGGATGGCAAAAAATCCCCTTGAAGCAGGTGGTGTCTGAATTACGAGTTCCATAGTATTATTCGTGAATAACAAATGTTCACTGCAAAAAAATTATTCAAGACTCGACATCTGAGGAGAAACTATTATAAAGGTTGATTATACAATGCTAGCCAAACACTGAAATATCTTTCCTTCAGATTTCCAACTGTAGGAATCTACTAAGAATCCATGAAGAGATGTATATTTATTATGTTGAGACTAAAGTTCACTCCATCCAATCCATGGACCCTAACCACTTGACCACCCCTCTCCCCCCCCCCCCCCCCCCCGGCTCTTTCCCCACACAAAAAGTACAATTGTTTTGAAGGATTACAACAAAAAGTTGCGGATGAGAACCTTCAAATAAAAAACTAGATACTCCAAACCGCAACAAAAAGTCACTGAAGCGTAGAGGTAGTCTATACTTCTTAATCTTTATTTATTCTTCTCACCTCTACCTCTATTCTTTGTTTTTTTTTTTTTTGTGTAATTTTTCTTATCCACTTTTATACCTCTTCTTTTTCTCTATTGTTCTTTCTTCATGTTCTTTTCTATTTTTTTCTACTTGCAACATTGAGATGATACATTTGTTTGTGATTCATTTTCATCTTCAGGCTTCTTATTCTTTTCTATTTAAATTATTTCTTTATGGAATTGTCGTTTATCTTCATATGATTTAATTAAAAAAAAAAAGGTATAACGTATAGCCGAGTCCTAGTTTTTTCAAAAATTGTCGTTGTGTCCGACACGACGCGCACGTCCGTGCATCCTTGCTCCAAACCCGCTCCCCCAAGTGGAAAGCCCACACTCTCATCCCACATCATGATCACTACCAAATAAGCTTCCTAAATACTCATCATTTGGGCTGCACTATGCAGTTACAACGGATAACAGACCCATAACGGTCCGGAAGCATTATAGGCTATAACGGAATATAACGTGATATATCGGTATATAACAGAATATTTTGTTACATATATTTTAATACTCCGACAAAGGGTTGATGTATTATAGAGAAAAAAAAAAATCATGTTCATAACATTAGATTCAAAACATCAAAATATTAATAAAAAAGATCTTCCCTTCATATGAGTGAGATCGCAATAGATAGTGCGATCAGATCATTTTCTTTCCTTCTCTTTTTCTCTGTCAACCAGCAAGCTCTGGTCCTTCGATCGAGAATGAAATTGATATTTTTTTATATATTAGAACAAAAGGTTAAAACGATGTTATTGAAAAAAAAACGTTATCTCAATAACGGCGTTATATCGGAGCCGTAATACAAAAACGTGATAATCTCGTAACGTAACGGCTCACACTCGTTAAGCGTGATATCAAAGTTATATCAACATTATAACGTTGTTTTAACTGCACAGGGCTGCATTACACCACAAAAGGAGATCCTGGAGTTCACTTGTGATAGCACACATAGAGCATTCCTCATTCACATTTATGCCCTCTAGTCAAGATGTCCTCCATGGCAACACGATTCCAGACCAAGCTTCACAATTTCCATGCCCCTTACATCCAAGTGGAAAGTTTCAGTCTGAAATCCCATTAGCAGCATGGCATCCTTAGACATATCTAACCTCCATTCGTCATGCACAACCCCAAACACTTATGGAAACTAAACCTTGAAAGAAACATTAACAATCCATGAGTCCGCCCAAAATGATGTGTTATTCCCTTGTTAAAGACTTGGAGTGAATGAGTGATCTCATCCTAATTGGATGTGTTGTAGTCTTAGCATATGTGTCTGTTCATATTGGAAATTTGTCACTCTTTACAATGAGGTTTTTGTTCCTTATCATACCTTCAAAACAACTTCAATAGAAATGCCTTTTACATCAATTGGAAAGAGAAAATATCCCCACCTCTGTCTTTTTCCACAGTATGAACCACTTCTCATTCAAGAACATTACTTCTTGTCTTAATTAGCCACTAAACAGTGCTCCTAATAATGTCACCAATACCAAAAACTAGGGGAAACGGGCAAGGATATTAGCCAATGAGCCCCGATCGATAAAAATCTGCTTTTCCATATACATGTTTCTCCAAAGACTCAACCACTAAAGTTCCAAAGATCACTCAATCCTTGATCTACAACGTGGTCCCAAAGGAATGCACTTATTGACAATTCTCAACATGAACTTTGGCATTTGATCGATTGAGCTAGGTTCAAGCAGATTGGCCTAGGGAATACTCATTTCTCCTAAGTAGCTACATGGTTAAAGCGTTGAACAATCATAGAGAAATGAGAAAGTAAGCAACTTATAGTAAAGGTACATCAAACATCACCGAACGAATTTCACTAGGGAGTGCTGGAAGATCTCATCTGATTAACATGCAATTCGCTTCACATACTTGTCACAACATTGTATTCATGGTTGGAATAAGAACCTACTTTGCACGTAAGTTTAGTATTCAACCCTGTACTCTTTTAAAGGGTCATTACGTGGGTAGTGGGTACATCTACTAAAGTTTGTTAGGTAGTGAGTGAAGTCATTAGTTTTTAATTCCAACTCATCTAAGCATCATTTTCATCAAAAGTCAGTTTTAAAGGTTAGGTGTTGAAATTAATGTCAGAACTAAATCTGCCAAATTCATGGAAGAATTTACAGTTTGGCAAAGAGCACAAAACATGACACAGAAACATACACACCAAAACAAAAAAATAGTTATTATGAAGCTAAAAATGGTTTTGGAACAAAAGTCTTGATCTTTTCTTGACAGGGGAACACAGCACTACCAGGGAAATAAAATGAGGGCCAAATTGGATAAATGCTAATATAAAGAAGTGCTCTAGGTGCAAGAAAGTACCTACTCCAACACTTTGCACTATAAGAAGAAGATTTTCTTTTTCTTCATTAATGAAAAAAACACTATGAACATACTATGAAGGGAGGTGGTCCTTTTTTCAGTCTATGAAAGAAAGGAAATTCCTCTCCTTTGAATTTTTTGAAAAAAATCTGTGAGATTGACAAGTCATCTTATCCTAAATTGTGCCACCTATAATCTAATAGGAAAGTGGTTGACAAAAGATAAAGATGTAAAGATGTCAATTACTAAAAGTACAAAAGATAAACAAAATTAAACAAAAATCGAAGTAGAAATAGAAGAAGTAAAGATGTCAATTACTAAGAGTGAAAATTCTCGTTCCAGGAACGGGGAGTGTGTGTGAACGGTGCCTTCTTGGTTAACCATGAGTATGAATTGGAAATTATTTCATTCGTAGAAGTTAGAAATGTTCATGGAAAGAATGCCAGAAATGCTGGAGCCTATAATATCAACAGTAATATATCTAGAAAGAAAAGTAAATAATTAATGATCAAATTAACATACCCATTCACCAGGGCAAAGAGATCGGTAATATTTTGCAAACTTATCACACTCGGGTGCGCCATCCCCTTTCGCAGCTACACACCTGATCATATGAAAATTGCCATCCAGAGTTTAGTTGGGATAATATACAGGCAGTGTTACATCTAAAAGCAAAAGAGTATTTCTGCAATTAGTTCAGCACACCTATGATACTCGATGTAGCGGGTAAAGCAGTGTCTTGACTGATTAGTAGTTGGGAAGCGAAAATCTGCAGGTGCTGTCTCGAGCTGAAATGTAACACAATGTGACGATGATTATGAATATTTTGACCAGTATAAAAGCGGTAAACACATATGCAATGGTGGCAAAATGAAACGAAGTGACAAAGCCATGTATAGTAAAATGCACCTTTATTTCCGGCTTTTGCTCTGCAGCTTCTTGATCATCTGACTCTTCAGGCTCAGGTGATTCACTGCTTTCTTCAGCAGGAGGGGTATCATCGGCTTTGTCTGCACCAACAGGAGTTTCATCGGTTTTCTCTTCAATGGCAGGGGCTTCATCAGTTTTCTCCTCGGCAACAGTTGTCACATCAGATTCCTCAGCAACTTCCTTCTGAACTACTTTGGCAGGGGCCTTATTTTGATCTGCCAGCTCTTGTTTCTGTGGCAGAGAATATTGCTGCATGTGACAAGATACTTTGTGTTAAAGATGATATAAGATTTACACTATGACCATTTAGTATCAGAATGCTTCTAAGAAATGTCACGGAGGAGGAAATTAGCATACAGAAGTGCTGTTCATAATAATATTCACCAGCAAGTTAGGATTCTCACTCCACAAATAAATTTTCCGAAATCTCAACACAATCCCAATTTTCCTATTTTATAATTAATATCAACATGACGCATCTTCTTTAAAGGTTAAACACAGATGTCTAGGAATTACTCTCTAAGGACACAAACACTTGTGAAGCGCAAGTGTCAAGATGTTGGGTGCTACTCTTTTGTACAAAAGTTACTAACAGACAAAAACGGCTTAGAGCCAGCCAGCCAATAAACAGTTGTAATCATACAGGATAAAAATGAGCTCAAGAAACATGAGATCGGTCCATAAAATGCAACCATTTTGCTTACCAAGTACGGCATTTGGAACAGAAGATAATGAGACAAAATCCATCAAGCCTTGCGAGCTTTGTGCTTTCTTTCTTGTATACTTCTATGTCCTAACTTATAGACTCCATGACCTGAACTTTGATTGCTCAGGCACTGATTTTTTATTTTTTTTTATTTTTTTATCAATAAAACAAGAAGATTTCATTAATAAGAAAAAGCTAGCTGTCTGAGAAAATGACTCAGAGAAGGCACTGATAATATGTTGTTGGGACAGTTTGGCTGATTTTCTCAAGGTACAACCTTGAACGCCACAGCATTGATTTGTACTAATTTTATAACTTACAATTTCGATCTTTCCCATTTACATTCATCATGAAGTTATAAATACCAACATCAAGAGACTAAATTTCCAGTTAGCAAATTTTTCTACATGCACTCAAGCAAAACAATTTCAACAAACAGAGAACCAATTAGCAAAGCTAGCTACAGAGTTAAGGACAGCTCCTTTCATTGATTTTATCGACAATAATATGAACTTCCAACTCAGCCTTCTAAACTGAAAGTAAGCCATAAAATAGAAATAAAATAAACCCTTTGTTTTACAATTGCAGATCCATCTGATACAAACCACGCAAAACTTGTTTGTAACCTACATATATATATACATTTTTACGGAAGATACATAACACCAAAATAAGCCTGCTGCAAAATGAAACAAACTAGAAAGTGGATCTGCTCCTATAATCACTAAAATTACATCAAATCAATACAAATATGGGCCACTAAAAATGTAAAACAAAAAATCAGATCATTGCTTAGATCATAGTACATTAAAAAAATTTCAATTAAATTTCTGTAATTGCAATTGAAGAAGAAAAACAGATAAATGGAGGCACTTTATCTTGTTCATTCGGTCTATTGATGATAGATGAGAGAGAGATAGATTGAGATTCGTACCTCAGCTAGGGTTAGGGTTTTCTGGTCTTCGACTTCCCCCATTGCTCCTACGTCCAGACGCAGCTAAACCAAGAGAGAGGTAGATGACATTTCCTCTTTGGAGCCGCTAACAAAAAGGAGCCAATCGTGAGACAGCACAAGACAGTTTCTAGACCTAAAACCGTGGATTGGGTTGGGTGATCTCGGCCGTTGGAGGGGATGGATCTCATCTGTGTCGTCCGTCACTTCGGGAAATTTCTCTGAACAAAAAAAATCTAGAGAGCCGAGCCCGCAGGGTGATGGATGGTATTGGGCTGGCCTGGCGCGAGCCTGACTCTACGGCCTGGCACTCTAGAAAAATTGTCATAAGAGCATTTCCACCCATGCGTTTTCTTTCACTCTCACACTTTGCACAGGCCCACATATGCATTTTCAGGGGATAAAGGCATTCACCAAAGTCAGTCGACTTCCCAACTTGCTTCACTCCACGTCTTGGAAACAAGGCATTGGATGCAATTTCCACCCTAATCCCATCAATTAATTTATTTATACATAATTTACCTTATTAACTTATATTGGTTATTGTTTCAAGTATTGTATTTAATTTTTATTATTTTATTTTTCATGTTTTTGTAGGATTCGAAGTTTAAATGATAAAATCATATAAATGTGGTGGTTTGGAGAATAATTAATTGACCGATCTGATTCTAATAGCATTACAAAGCGACAGGTGAAATTGCAATTCACCTCGACAATCACATGCCAATACCCAACCCAACTCAACTCAAGTCCATGTGAATAAAATCAAGCCCAAACTCATTTTTCACCCCTTTATATGACTAAAGAAAAACTTATTTCTTCTCTCCTGAGGTGCCCTTCTAATTCTTCTCTTCTCACCTAATAGCCACCCCCCCCCCCCCCCCTTTTTTTTCCCCACACAATTAACAGAAAGGACAACTCCTCTCTTCCCCCTCTTTTTTCCTTCTTTTTCCTCACGCCAGCCACTACAAACATCTCACACATAGTTTCCTTCTTCTTCTTCCTCTCACGCTTGCAACTCGCCATCACAACCACCTCGTCTTCCCTCACAGACCTTTCTCGTCATCTCTCCATCACCACATCAACCATCCCATCTCTCTTTTTCTCCCGCTCACAGATTGACGCCATAGATGCATACACGACCACCTCTTTTCATGTCGACACCCACAAACCAGCAGACATCTCGCAACCATCTCCCAACCACCAGCCACCATATCCATTTTGCCCTCTTATTTTCGCCACAACAAATCTCACAACTTCACAGACAATCTCGCCTCAGCCATCACGACGTTGCCACGATCAACACTGCTAACCCTAGTCATCATGACCTATGGTGAAGTATAATCTAGGGGGCATTATCAGCATAAGAAATATGCGTGAATGGGATGAAGTAAATTTTATCTTCGTTGCTTGTGTGTACTACAATCATTTGCTTATTTTCATGTCTGATTAGGGTTTTGATGTGGCAACCACGATACTTGGTGTTGCCATTTCTAGTAAAAGGGGCTCCAGGGAGACCTATGAGACAAAGGAGAAGATATGAGGATGAAGATGAAGTTGTTCACAAGGAACCCAGAAGTTGCAAAAGGTGTGGAATGGAGGGTCACAACAGAAGAACCTGTAAAAACTCTCCTATGGAGTAGACTACTAAGGATGGAGAGACATCTAAGAAGTCCAAGGGGCATAAATGCACGAGGGCAAAGAACGACAAGCCAATGGGTGCAAGGACTACTAGTGGTTTTGGAAGAGAAAACGGTGAATCTCCAAAGGAAATGCCCACATGTCCTCCACAACAACCAAATTTTCAGTCTGAGATGCCTACAACTCCAACTATACACAACAAACAGACAACCATGTTCACAACTCAGCCCTTTGTACAAGAAGTTAGGCCCCCACCAATGAGGCCACCAGTTAATCTAGTGTTTCAGTATGGGAATGGTTGGGGAATGAGGGGACAAACTCAATTTGCAATGAGACAAAACACTTGGAGTAACAGACCTAAGGGGCCCTAGAGATGACCTGCATATAAGTTAGTGGAAGACTGTTTTTTTTTTTTTTTGTTTATAACATTCTCATTTTGTGTTGTCTGATGAAATGTTATGTCAGACTTATTGATATGGTACATTAAATAATACACTTGTGTTATGTCAGACTTATTGGTATAGTATGTTAATGATACACTTGTTGGTTGCAAGTTATGTTAAGTGGATTGCATTTCAGGTTGGTATGGTACGATATGGTATTGAATGGTTGTAACTTCAAGTTGTTAGGTACTGAATGGTATTGAATGTTTGTAACTTCATGTTGGTTTTGTGTTATGTTAGTTTGCATGGATTTGAAGGCATTTGAAAGTGGCATTGCTATGTAAGGTTTTGCAAGGATGTTGTGTCATTTGAATTGCATTGTGTTATATCAGGTTTTTACAAAAATGTTAAGGCATTTGATTATAATGTGCTATGTCAAACTTTGTTGCAAGAACATCCAATGAATTAATATTGTGCTTTACATACACTCCTTAAAAATCTTGCCTACTTCAAACCTCCTATTCACTTGTTTGATTGTGCTTGTGACACCATGGGATCTGCAAGAAAAATTAAGTGTTGTTAATTACCCCCATATAATAAATTACTGGCAGTAACTTAATCCCATATAATAAATTTGAATTTAATATTGCCCCTTGAAACAGAACAAACCTGAGAGATGATGAAGATGATTTGCAACTCAAGATTAACTTCAAAACTTGGGTTTGCACAAGTTTTTCCACTCCAAATATTTAATCTACAGTGAAATAACATGTAAATGTAGTAGTAGAAGTAGAGGCGAATGTTATTAGTGGTGAAGTGGAGGCGGATTTTCTTAACGGCTAATGAGAGGTTTGAATCTCAACCCTCGGATTTTAATTGCATCTGCCTACTTCAACTTTTAATTTCAGCCTTTAGATCATTAAAGAGTATTTTGGGCAGAAAAATATGACATTTTTGAAACTAGCACGTGCCTTGACAGTCAAGGCATGTTGACTGCTAGTCTTAGGGGGTAAATACAATATGATTAATAATATGGGGTAAAGCTGGATAAAACATTTTATAATAAGGCAAAATGCAAATAACCCAATAAATTATTGGTGAATGCATTGAAGTGGAAGAGGAAAAAAGGAAGGGATGTTATTGATTTTGAAATAAGAAAGGCAACGACTTTTTGACACCACAAATTTTGGTGAAGTACACTACCACTTTTTTTTAATGTGTTGAAGAACACCACTAATATAAGCCCCTCACTCTCTACTGTTCATTTCTTTCCCTCTTCACAACAACGACGAGCCATCATCACCCCGCCACCGTCGAGCGCACCACCCCGCCATCGCCTTTTCTCTCTTCCTCTTCTCCTTTGTTGTTGTTGTTGTTCTTTATTGTTCTTCTAATTCTTATATTTTCATATTATTTTCTCTCTTCCCTTTTTTCCACAACTCGCGTCACCACCCCACCCATGCTCTTTATTCTTTTCTTCCTCACTCTCTTCTTATTCTTTATTTTTTTCCTCGAGTAGCTTATTGCCAACCTGCGCAAGGGAAACAATTTGCCCACCGTGCAGGCTCTTGCGAATAGGGAACCCCACTTGCATGAATATGCTCAAGGGTTAAAAAAAACAAGAAAAAAAGGGAAAAAAAATAGGATAAGAAGAATAAGAGGAAAAAAGAAGAAGAAGGAGGCGCGCGAACTTATAGAAGATGAACAAAGGAGAAGATATGAGAGGAGAAGAAGATAAGAGGCGGCTAGGCGGGGCGAGGCGGTGCAGTGGTGGTTGTTTTCTGAGAGAAGGGAGGTGGTAGTGATATCCTTCAACAAAAGTGGTGGTGTCAAAAAATCGCCTCCAATTAGAAATGCTTCTTCATGATAGCAATCAATTCTTACTTGCATAAACCTCTTGATGAGAAAACAAAATTGAAGTTTTTAAATTTGTTTCTATTAAGTTTTAGATTAATATATTTAATTATATTTCATAGTATCATGCGAAAACCACTTTAGTATAAGCATGGTTTCTAAGAATAAGTATTCTTAAAAGCATGAGAAAAATCTTCTATAAAAGTCTTACAAAAGTGAGTTTGAAAGATGATCATGATATACCAATAAAAATCCTTTTATATATCTACTCGATAATAAAAAAAATATTATAATTTAACAAAGAATTATGCCGATGAGTAGATGCAAGAATTAATATAGTCTAGTGAATAAAAATCACTTTCAATTAATTCAATAATATTCACACATGAATCTCACTAATATATTATTACTAATGTTTTTAGAAACTCTCAATTCTAATAAAATAATTAATATCTTTACTAATAATTACATTTGCACTACAATACTCATTTGTATATCTTAAAAATAAATCCTAAGCTATGTTAAAAAGGAGTGTGTGTTGATCAAATTACCATAAATTTTTTAGGAAGTTGCAAATGTACCCGACTATTTTGGCTCGATGCCCCCAAATTATTTTTTAGATGTAGTATTTAAAAATTGCTTGGTGTAACCAACCACATTATGTTTACCCTAAAACAAAACACTGAGAAAAGAAAATCACTCATGTTGTTGATTGGGAATTTTGTATGAATGACTCTTAATTTAAAGGTTTGGATGTAAGAATTTTTCTAGGTTGAAATGCAATTTTTTCGAATACAATATAATAGTTGCAACAATTATGAAATTATGTATTTTTAATTTATTACTTTAATACTTATTAGTTTTTGTCAATCCCTCTATGGTTGATGAACACAGTGAAAGTTAACTGAATTTTAGTTTTCAGATAATGATTACTTTTATTCTTTCATTCAAGTGTTAATATTCCTAAACGAGAAAATTTCACTATCAAATGATTTTTATTAATAAAAACTAATTAGTCGGTGGTATATACATTAGATTGGTGCAACAAAGAGTTGGTACAACTGAGCCAAATAGTCGAATACATACAACCACTCATTTTTTTTAATGATATTTGTCCAATTTTGAAAAATTTGGTATTGTTAAAATATGTTGTTTAAAATCTTTCAAATAAAACCAATGATGAACATAAAATGTTAAAATTTCGGAAGTGATAGATATTTTTTAAAGCAGCAATCATTATACAAGTTATTATCAAAGCACACTTAATAAGAAACTGCATCAACTGCCCCCAGGTATCATTTGACCTTCATTTTGACCAATATCTCAATCATTTGACCATATGTCAACCACAAATCCATTAATTTTTTACTAATTTTTTTTTTGAAGGCAAGTGGGGGTTTTATAGGATTCTAAAACTCATTAAAGATCAGAACTGGTCAACACATCATAAACTGATAAAGATGTCGGAAGCTGGATTTGAATCCATGACCAAGTGATATCATCTGTCAAGTTCCAACCGTTGAGCTGTCATGCCATTGACAGACTTATTTAGGTTTACCATTTTATTCAGTCTCAGTTGTTTCAAGGCCAGGCTTATTTAGGATTTATAAGGAATCAAATTTAAGAGAGTTTTTTTTTTTTTTTTTTGTGTTTTTATAAAGAATTTAAGAGAGTTAAAAAAAGAGCAACAATTTATGGAAGGTTCTTCCATGTCACTATTGACCAGTCTCACTCCCTCCCCTGCTTTAAAAGGAGGAGGAGAAAAAGAGATAAACCCAAACTCCCCCTCAATCATCACTTTATAATATTAATTAATTATTATGCTAACACTTGCACCTACTACTAGATGACACCACTCTCTTACATTATCTCTCTCTTTCTTTCTTCCATCCTTGTGTGTGCACTAGTTAGAAACTGAAGACCACCTCTGCCAGAATCATTGAAACTCAAAATTTTTTTTTTCTTCGTTTTCTTTCCTCTCTCTCTTTCGTTTTTAGTAATACTCTCTCTCTCTCTCTCTGTGGGTTTACTTGTTTACTCATCCTCTCCTCTTCATACCCTCTCTAATTGTTGTTATATGTAATCAAAGATCCGAAATGGAAAAAAGTGTAGAGTCCACAAGTAGTAGCAGCAATAATAATAGGCACCAAAACCAACACCCAACTCCAACTCCAACTCCAACTCCAACTCCAACTGATCTCTATCTCAAACATGTCAATAGAATTTCTCACAAGATATCAAAACCACCTATCAGGAGACTCCCTATTGACAACCACCACCACCATCAACCACAACATCAAGGAGGGCCTGTTCCTGTTCCTGTTCCTTTTCCTGTTGAGTCACAAGTGCAACAACAACAACAACAACAACAACAACAGCAACCACCTGTGTACAATATCAACAAGAGCGATTTCAGAGATGTAGTGCAGAAGCTGACTGGTTCACCTGCTCACGATCGCTTCGCTACACCACCACCCATCCAACCACCAAAACAACCAAGTTCTCGCCTCCAGCGAATCCGTCCTCCACCCCTTGCGCACGTTAGCAACCGCCCCCCTCCTCAGCTAAACAACTCCCTCGTCCCTCCTCCTCTCTCCACCATCTTAAACCCTAATAACATCCCCATCAACCACCACAACCTCGCAAACCCTAATCATCACATCGGGGTTCGGTCACTCGCGCCTTTATCGCCCCTCCCTCCATTTCCAACCCATGCTGCCGCTGAATCCCCAATCTCAGCGTACATGAGGTACCTCCAGACCACAACTCCAACCCCTATTGAAGCTGATCCCAAGCGATTTCAACCCAATTCGCCGCATTGGAATAACCCCAATTCATTCCAACACCAACTTCAACTTCAACAGCACCACCAATTTCTGCTTCCTTCACCGACAATGACCATGCCGCCTTCCTCGCCCTTTATGATACCAAATTCCCCTCTGGGCTTCGGGAGAATTTCATCCCCGAGGTCCCCCTACCCTCTCCTCTCACCAACTTTGCTGTTTTCGCCAACATCAGCTCAATTGGGCTTCCCCCAATCGCCAAGGATGCCAGTGCTGAGCCCAAGATGGAGAGGTCATTGAGGAGGTGTAGAAAGAGTAGTTACAGTCTCACAAGGTTGAGGCATGACTTAATTGTTGTGAAAATTCAAGGTTAGAGTTTTTAAAGTTCTATACTTTCGTCTTTATTATGTTGTTATAACTGTAAATGGTAACCAGCTTTATTCAAATTTACAGATGTTGGAAAGATAAGGGTTCTAACACTGGGTTAAATTGGTTTGCATTTTGTAAATGGATGTTCAAGACATATAGAACCCTCATGTTGTTGCTATTGTTCTTCATAGAAACCTCAGATCTTATAATGATTGTTTTTTATTCTTATCCGGATACATAGATAGGATTAGTTTTGTTTCCGATCAAATATTCTAATGAATGAAATGGATAACTGCATGTGCCTCTCATATACAATGTGTTATACGCCCTGATTTTGAACTCAGTGATGCTCATTGTTGTTAATCATGACTGGTTGAATTTTAACTTTACATTTGTTGGTACTCATTATCTCATTATATTCAAGATCCATCTCGTGTGTAGCTCCCATAGAGGACAAAATTAGAGAAAGACGTTTAACGTGGTTTGATTACATTCGGAGGAGACCAAGTATTGCCTCAATTAGAATGTCTAGATTGGCAAGTTAGTAGACGGTATAGACGGAGGGGACGACCGTTGAAAACTTGAATGAAGGTGGTGAAGGAAGACATCTTTGAGCTTGGATTAGGTGAAGACTACATTGCTTGGAGAACCAAAATACGCGTAGTCGACCCCGAGAGTATCGGGAATGGGATCTTGTGGTTTTATCATAATTGATGTTAGGGAAAATGAAATGCAAGTGGTCAATTAGCCTGTTTGAGCAATTTCCAGCCATAGGTGGTAATCAACATTTGAAGTTGGCTGCAAGTTTTGTATGATGATATGCATCTTGGCACAAGATGTGGGGTTTTAACTGAAATCTTAGAAATAAGTCACTGGGGATCTAAAAGGAAAATGAAACAAAAGTGTACAATAGCCTAGGTCATAAGGTCAAGTTTTTTTGTTTTTTTGTTTTTTTGTTTTTTTGTTTTGTTTTTTGTTTTTTGTTTTTTGTTTTTTGTTTTTTGTTTTTGTTTTTTTGTTTTTTTGTTTTTTTGTTTTTTTGTTTTTTTGTTTTTTTGTTTTTTTGTTTTTCGATAAAATAATTATGGTTCAAGACTGATGGGCAAATTAGAAGAAAGGAATGGAAGTGTTGGGAAAATTATGGAACTTTAAAGGCGTTCATGAGGGAGTGCGCCAAAGAATGGGAGTCTAGCTTATGTAGGACCGGTTTCGTGTAGAGCACAAGGGACCCCTCCCAAACTATGTCACTCTTAACTTTAAACGTACTCCTCTTTCTCTCTTTCACATGACAAAAGCCGAAAGAAGATAGGAGTTTTATTTTTGGTCTTCTTTGGAGCTCCCAGACAATGGACCAAGAGCAATGCAAGTTGGCAGGTGCCTCGGTTAAGTTTTTCCTTGAAAATGGATTATGTGCAGGAGGCTACAATTTACAATAATGAAAAAAAGAGGAAGAAATATACTAATGATACAATAGCTGAGAAGAGCATTTGAAGTGTAAATGTATATATAGCATATGCTAGAGGGCTTCCCATTGTGCTTTCTGTAGAACCCGTCCCATATAAGTTGGATTCCGAGAACTAAGATAGTTAAATCATGTACTATGATTGGACTTCCTTGGTTGACATACTTGGTTAGGCGAGGGAGTTATTCTTTCAATGGACGTCAGCCACAATTCCTTGTAAATGTAAGAACTTCTGGCACTTAATGTCTTATGTGCTATTTATTGGTTTGTTTTTATTTGACCCTAAGACGAGGGAAAAGGTGGCTTAGGCTTGGATCCAGAATCTTGAATGGAAGTTTATTGTAAGTTGCTTGTGGCTTCTATGCAATGTCTATACTTTCCATCCCCCCAGTGTAAATCAACAATTCCAATAGGTGGAGTATAACTCTACAACCACAATGGGCCCACATCTGGAATCTGTTTTCCCATTCAAATAATTGGACTCTACTGTCAAGAAATATAAAGCGATGTAACAGGAGGTTGTAACCTGTTGACAAATCTATCTATCCCAAAGATAACACTCTAAGATCTTGCCGATGCCAAGAGTAACCATGGTCTCCATAGTGACTTTGTACTCTTTAACATGACACCTTTGGAAGATCCTTCTAATGATGTATGTCATGTAGGAACTATTTCTCCTACCCCAAGTAGATAAGGTTGCATTGTTCAGATTCTGTTTCCTACTCAAACTCGAACGGACTTTATTTGAAGAAATAAAAGTAAACTCTTGACATGTCGGTTAGCTCACTGACCATTTTGGAACCTGGAACCTATTTACTAGTTGCAATCTCCAAGTTTGGTCTCCTAGGAAAAATTCTTTGTTCTGAGCTTGTCTGTAGATGTTGGGTGGAAATTGTGGCCCAATTGGATGAAAAAGGGTTAAAGTGCATTGTTGGAGTAATATATTTCTCTTGTTTTGGCGAAAAAAAAAAGGTACAAGTCAAAAGTTTGGAAGAGACTAATAGTAGGGTTTGAGTGATTGAGTTTGAAAAAAAATTGTCAAGTAGAAATCTAGGATTCTCTTTCCCGGTTTTAGGGAGGGAATTGATTGAAATTGATCCTTTCTTTTACCGTTGACCACTCAATATGGGGATTCTTGGGGAAGCATCAATCTTTGTGGAGAGAAATTTACTGGTGATGGGGTCTTATGTTTGCTTGTTCTGAAAGGGAGTCATGCATCATGGCATTCTCTTCTCATATTTATTTCGAGTTCACATGGGGACAGAATATTCTTTTGGAAACACCATCGGGTAGGGGTCTCATTTCAAAAGCCTTCTTATCTTTAGTATCTCTGGTAATGATGGACACGCGGTTTGGGAATTTTATCCTATTGATGAAGATGGACCTTCATATAACTTACACTTCAGACGGGCTCTCAACCATTGGGAAATGGCAGCTTGTGGATTTGATCGACATGCTTCAGTCGACAGTTTTGGATGGACAGGTAGACAAACAGATCTGGTTTGGTTCCCCAAGGGTACTCTGTCAAGAGTTGCTACAGGTTCAATGCCCCACATTCAATGAAAGTCGGAATGAACTAGCTTAATGGTTAATTGCACAAATCTATTCGGAACTATCAGTGCTGTCTGTGCATGATCGATTGCCAATCGTCAATGATATTATTAGGAGAGGTAGCTGTGATTTGTCAATGATGAGGAAGAAACTGTTGACCAGTTACAGCGGGGGCTTGGGGTATCCTTTTAGGTATTGCAATCTGTTGGTCCGTGAAGTATTCCATGATGTCATTATGCAATGGATGGACAGTGAGCTTTTTAGCATATTTTACAATGGCAGTTATTGCAAAAGGCCAGTTGATATGACGGACTGATCCAGTTTACTTAATTGAAATTGTGAATTAAGAGAACTGTTAACAAGCCTTCAGTTTCGGTTACTGTAGCGATCTCTCCAGACCGAGTTTCGTACCTCCATTGAATCATCAACTCCCTGCTTCCTCTCTAAATCTTGCTGTCATTGCCACCCATCTGCACCCAACAAATAGCATGCTTGGAAGATCAGCTCCTCTTCGACTGGTATCTTAGGATTCTGCCAGGTGGCTTCTAAGCAAATCTAACTGATCCGTTGAAAATCTTCAATGCCACCTCTTACAACCAATCAAGCCTTAAGATATTGATTTCCAAGTTTGCCAGATGGAAGCTATGTTTATAAATGGCGTGATGATAATCCGTGTGAGATTTGTTGAACTTATTTCCTACGTCATTTGTTACTAAGAAATAGTAATTGTGTAAATCAGGATTGGATGTTTTAGGTTGGGGGATCTGTTATGGATGAAACTTTCAATGTTCATGATTTCATGCCTGACAATTTGAACTTCAAAGGGACTTGGAATTTGATGAAAAGGAGAGAACAGAGATTCAGGTAAGTGTGGGGCTAATTCAAGGGTTAGAAGATGAGGCAAATTCCAGAATACCTCTACAGAAAGTAGTCACTTTGATTTGCAGAAATAGGTATATAAATAGCGGAAGAGGAAGAGGAAGAGGAAGAGGAAGAGGAAGAGGAAGAGGAAGAGAGAGTTAAAGGAATTTGATGATCTTAAACAAAACATATGATCTGTCTCAAGAAAATATGAAACCCAACTATGTTCTTCATCTTTCTTATTTAACCTTGGAACATAGGCTATGATCTTCTATATATTAAATTTATTTGTTATCATTATTATTTTTAAAGCATACTTAAAACCCAAGAGCATCTTCACCTAGATCAAGATGGGAAAAGAGATGTAATAGGAGGGAGAAGGAGAAAGAGTGCTAGAGCAAAGAAACGGAACGGACCAAAAAAAAAAACACCCGATTCTGGAAACCATTCCCTCCATCCAATCCTGGATTTTCTTTTCCATATTCACCTTAACATAGACCGTATTAGATTTATTTATTTATTTAAAATTTGATTCAATTATCAATTGGTCACACGGGTTAGATTTTGGGCAATGCTTTAGATTCCAAACTGGTTCTATTATAGCTTTTCTGTTGATTCAGTGATTGAGTGGTGTGTCTGTTTTTCAGTAAGCAACAAGTAATGGATTGCTTCAGTTACTACAAGGAAAAATCGAATAAGCAAAAAGTGGGAAAATCGAATAAGCAAAAATATGGTTGATGATAATATATCTGTTTTTAGTCTTCATAGGGGAAATAGCATTCTACAACCGGATAGTAGAGATTGCAAATATTAGGGTGTGTTTGGTTGCATGAAATCCTATGTCATGGGAGTCCATGAAGGGACCACCTAAATCTAAGCTAATTTGAGGTTCACTCACCAATGCACAATTGGATTTTGTGATCAATGGTGGGAATGGAAGTCCCATGAGCATGAGAATCACACTCCTTGGTCATCTCAAAGCATGAGATTTCCATGTTCATGGGACTTTCATTCCCACCATTGAACACAAAATCAAATGGAGGATTGGTGATGAACCTCAAATTAACTTAGATTTAGGTGGTCCCCTCATGGATTCCCATGACATAAGGATTCCATGCAACCAATCACACCCTTAGTGTAATCGACTTTGAGCCCCGCTTACACCTTTGCAGTGAAACTTATGTATTTGATGTTTATTCCTTATCTTTAAAGTACAGGTGTTTGAAAGGTTGATCATGATAGTGTTTTTTATTTTTGGATTCAATCATCTCAAAAAGGAGTTATAGCGTCTAAATGGTTTCCCAATTGATATTTCAAAAGGCTTACAAAATCGTAATGGAGGGGATTGATGCTTTTTTACAGCTTAGTTCAGAAATCACTTTCATTGCACTTATAAAATTTCTAAGGGTTGGAAGACATTATAGTCCTATCAGGTTGGTAGAATGTACAAAGTATAAGATCATGTCCAAACTGTTGGCACCAGGATTGGAAAAAGGTGATATTCCTAATCATGGATGAAAAAGGTTCCTTAGAATTTGGTCTTCAAATTCTTGACAGGGATGTGATAAGCAATGGAGGGTGGGGTGTTTCTCAGAAGGACAGTGATGCCTGCCTAAACGTTAAGCTGGTGCTTTCTTGATTATGTTATGATGTGTTACAGTCAAGTTTTTCATCTTTTTACGGATTTTCGGTCTGTGGTCCATGAACAACTGCTCTGCTACATAAGAAAGCATGTTGTTAATAAGGGAGTAAATTAGCTTATTTATTGATTTAATGTTTGATTATGCAGTGGTAGGAATAATCATTAAAACTGCAGTTATTGTGGCTTGTTTGAGGTGTTTAGAAAAGGTTGGGACAAGGTCAAGATTGCTGTCTATTTAGTCTGTCTTTTGACGACATTCCTAACCGACAATAATTAGATTCACAAAATTAGGCACCTGTTTATGTTGCTTTTGGGGCTGTAGAGGATAACTTGATCATACAGGTTATTCCTTACAAGGCAGGCAATGTTACCAAGTTAGGTGAAGAATGATCCAATTGTGGGATATTGTAAGCAAGTTGGAACAGGCAAGGGGAAAGCAGTATTTATAATGAGCTCCTTGTGGTGTGTCCTCAACAAATCTCTCTGTTATCTGTTTTCATTTTAGTGATACATGTAGGCTGACCAAGGAGAACAACCTGAATACATGTTTACACGCTAAAGAGCGTTATCTAAAAACACAGGCAAATGACGGCCATATAAATAACACTATATGAAATGCTAGTCTTTTTAGTAAAAAAAAAAAAAAAAAAAAAAAGATATTGGGTTAAAAGGGTCCAATTTCTAGTTTGACTGTTCCTTTAAATGAAAATAATTTTTTTATTAATTCATTCGAGTTAACATTTTGAGAAAAATTATAAATTCACAACAGAGATGTGGTAAAGTTTCGTTCCATGTTGAGAAAATTATAAATTCATGACAAACGCGGTAAAGTTTTGTCCCGTTTCAACATGTATGTCTCAAGATATATGTTAAATGGGATAAAGGAAATTTTCCTATTAATATCACGAAGCGAGCCAAGCAAGTAAGGGCTCACCCTAGGTGCGACACAGGCCAGCCAACCAATGCCCATTGTTCAAGACCACTCGAAAGGGTGGTGTTTAAACCCCCATAAAAATCGTTTATTAAGATATTCAACGTTGTGACCTAAACTCGTGTCTCAAGAACCTATGTCGAGAGGGGCTGAAAATTAACATGATTTTTCTAATGTTAATCCATAATTTCTTGAAAATTTTAGTTCAAACTAATTAATAAACAAATTTTTTGTTTTTGTTTTAGTAGAGTATATTTAGTTAAACGAAGCTTAATTGGGTTCTAAACTAGCATTAAAAGCTCAAATTAGTCATTTTAGCTAATGCCCAAAAAAGAAAAGAAAAAAAAAAGATTCCAATCACTAAGATATGTTGCACGGGTATGAGAAGGATGTCTTGATAACATGCCTAGGAGCAAGGCAATAATGCCCACTTTGTCCCTTGTGGCTCGTAAAATTTTGTGTTGTCATGTAATTTAGAGTTTTCTTATTGATATTAATTTATTCTTGCTCCGTAAATTTGCAAAACTAGGGCAATGATGTTGAATGTTTTAGTTTTTTATGTTGGGCCCAATAATTTTGGCTAAACCAACTTTGTCCTCCAAAGTTTCCGGCCATCTTTTGATTTCAACTATATTTTCAAATGAAATACTCAACCTTTGACAACCTTGCTCGTTATTTTTAATCGAGTCATTCTTAAGAGTCAGGCCCCTAGAGCTAGATCGGCGCCAGGGGAGCCTCAACACGATAAAGATGAAGAAAATAAATGAAGATGAATAACAGAAGAAGAAGAACAGATGAAGAACAAAAGAACAAGTGAAGAACAAAAGAAGAAGTAGAACAAATGAAAAAAATAGGATGATGGGGTCTTGAGGCTCTCCGCCTGGCGCTAGGGGTCTGGCTCTTAAGAATTGTTGTTTTTAACCATATCATAATCTCGAGACTATGCCAATTTGACGGTCACAAAAACATCACTCCATACATCCCAAGACACTACTCCTAGACATCACAACACCATCTCGAAATAATTTGATGACCAAGATCTACTTCCTAATAGGTCCTAGCAATCAAAGTATTTTTGAGATGGGTATTATAATGTCGAGTGGTGTTTTGGGATGTGCAAGTGTGAATTTGGTTTAGTCTCAATGTTATGATGTGGATGAAAATGAGGGGCAAAGTTTTCCAGGACTTTTGGAAAAAATAGTTGGTGTTGGGACCGACATATGTTCGTTAGAGTCGGTGAGGGGGCACAAACGCGCAAAATTGCTTTAGCAGAATCTACTGGGGCAAAGTATCATTTAACATTTTATAAATGTCTCCTCAAAGCCAAATAAAGACCTACTTTATTCTGAGTGATTCAATTTACTTGTGTTTTTTAATTTTTTGTGAACGAAGATGAGAATTTATTGGAGAAAATGGAGAAGTGATGAGTGCCGAGAGCACTGCTAGGGAAGGAGATTTAGGATTAGTTAAAGACGGGATGAAAATTGATTTTTTTTTAAAATCAAAACTGGTTGACTAATTTAATTGGGGTGCCTCTCGCCTTCTAAATATCTTCTTCTATTTTCAACCCCTAAATACCTCATTGATTCCCCTCCATGTCAACTCTGTACTATACCGCTAGTTTAATAAGATAATACTATAAATTCATACTCATACTCATACTCGAATGATTTGGTTGTATGGATATGAAGAAATTACTTACTTTTCCTTAGTTTCAACTATAAGTCAATTAGAATTTCACCTCTACTTATAAATTTCATCAAATTTCCCTATAAATCCATTGTATAATTTCTCTAATCTTTTAACTCAATACTCGAGTATTTTAGAGATACCTATTTTCTCTTTGAACTAGACTAAAAAAGTTGTACTTACAACCAAATTAGCGGATAGAAATAGTGATATTATTTTGGTGTATGTTTTTATAAAGGATAGGTGGGATATTCACTATAAATACAAAAATTTGTGAAATTTAGTTAGGTTAAGATTAGAAAATTTGAATAAAAAATAGTCGAGGCGTTGAAAAACTTTATCTCACACTTCAATAAAAATGTTTTAGTACAAAGTTTGGATGTGGCCATAGTTAGCGATTCAGCATACGGGGAAAATTCGGAACGTTAATAATTCGAGGATCAGACGAGATTGCAAATAATGCGTTCGACCAAAGAACCAGTAAAAAAATACAAGATGTCAATTATATAGAATGGAAAAGGGTTGTTTACCTTTTAGCTCCCACTAGTTTAGACGAAACCCTAGATGAGTGCCATTTGTTCTTGAAATTCCGTCTAATACCCATTTTGTCCATTGAATGGTAAGTCAATGAGTTTTACTATCGAAAAAAATTAAAATTTATGAAATGTTTGAAATGCCCTCACATGATGGGTACAAAACAATAATTGCTAGATTACCATGGTTGCCAAACGGTAAAATTTGGCTTCTAAACACAGCTATTAAGTTGATTTTCTTTATGGTTTTTAGTGTTCTCATATGAAACACTAGTGCAAGAAACCTCTTGAGCAAGAGTGAATACGAAGAGGAGAAGATGTTCTAATATAGTGATGGTGGCTTTGGAGGTAGAGGCAGTAGTGGCTTTGGAGGAGGAGCTGGAGTTGGCTTTGGTGTGGTTGTTGTTGGTGGACTAGGAATTAAGGGGAGGATTCAGTGCTGGTGGTGATGGAGGGGTTTTTTCAAGAGGAATAGGTGGTGGATCTAGATTCGGTGGTGGTGGATCTGGATTCGGTGGCGGCAGAGGCGGTGGTGGACTTGGTGGTGTATGGAGGTGGAGCTGGGGAAGGGTATGGAGGTGGGCCACATTATTTCTGCAAGGTTATGGAGCTAGGGAAGGGTATGGAGTCATTATTTCTACACTTCTCCTCCCCCTGCAACCGCCAGCCATCCCCAACCCATCACCATCCACATGTAAGTGAAAGCCAAATCTCTCGTTTTAATGTGCACATAACAACAACCGACCACCATCACCTAATCTCTTTTTCATTTGTTTCTCTCCAAAAAATACAATGGCCATATTTCAAGCTCTACCACCAACAAGAATCAAATCCCCAGTTCTTCTTCATTGTTGCACTTGATAATAGTGAAGAAGAAAGAATGCAACAACAAAAGGAAATGATGCTGGCCTGTCCTCCTATCAAATTGCGATTCCATCTTAGTTAACAAATATTGGGGAGTAAATTAAAGTTCATTTTCCTCCTTTAAAAGTCCCCACTCTCAAATCCCCATCTCTATTCTCTCCCATTATCGATGGATGGTGGTGGTGCGATAAATTGGAGTAGCGGAAGAAGAAGGGATGAGTTTGAAGTTTGTCGCTGTTTTTGGTTGGGATTTGAGTAGGGTGTTGGTTCAATTGCGTACAATGAGAGTTTACAAAGGTATTTGTCAGATGCAGAAGAAGAGTTGAGGCGGTAGTGGTAGTGGGGCAATGGGTGTGGTTTATGTGCAGAGAAAAAAAGAAGAAGAAGAGAAAGAGTTTGGATGTTTACCTTTTGTGCTGCTGATAGTTCAGGGTGGCGAATGTGGACTTGCTGAAAAGAAAATGGTTGTGGTGGCCTTCATCGACAAAAATGAAGAGTTTGAAGAGGATGATAGTGGTAATCAATGTACGCTCACTACTTTGTTATTTTATGATATGTTAAGTTATTTCCGATCTAATGGAAAAAAATCGCATCACACAACTACATGATTTCACCTCCTAAGATTCTCTTTCTCTTTCCCATTGAAACAAAGAAATTCACTGATATCCCCTTGAGGAAAATAAGGATGCAACAAACATCAACAATAATACATATTCGTTTCGTAGAAAACAAAAGGGGGGTGGTGGCCTTCGTTGACTTTAGAATCGACGCTGGATCACTGTAAAGAAATTCACCAATATGGCTTGGCCTGATCCCAATTAATTCCTCTTAATTTGTTACAGTTTACAAATGAGGCAGTGGTGGCTTAGGAGGAGCTGCTGGTGCTGGTTGTGGGCTGGGCAAAGGTGGAGGAGGAGGATTTGAAGGTGGTGGTGGTATAGGTGGTGGTTCCGGAGTTGGTGCAGGAGCCGGTGGTGGAGTTGGTAGTGGTGCCGGACTTGGAGGTGGCGACGGAGGAGGTGAACTAAGTAATGGATCTGGAAGTGGAGCTAGTAGAGGAGTTGGTATACCTTTAAAAAATTAATATTAACAAATTTATATTTTGACACCCACAATATTCTAGCAATTACAGTTTAGCACCTATCACGTGAGGGTATTTCAAACATTTAAAAAATTATAATGTTTTTCGGTAGTCAATATACAAAATAGGTGTTAGTCAAAATTTCAAAAACAAATGATATTCATCTAGGGTTTCACCTAAAATAGTGGGGGCTAAAAGGTAAATAATCTCGTATAAAACCGTGAACTATTTGATTTCTTAAAGGATATATAACAAATTTTCGAACATATATTTAAGTAAAATAAAATATTTTAGTGCGCAAAAGCAATAAATATATTTTTTTATTTTGACAAAATTATGTAAAATGATTGAGTTTTCAGATCTACAATTATTTCTTTATTGTTACAAATTTCAATTTTTTTATGGAAATAGTTGGTGGTTGTTGAGTTGTTAAAATTTTCGAAAGCTCCAAGAAAAATTTTCGATTTTGTTTTGGAAATTCGAAGAATTTTGAATCGAATTATTTGGGAATTGAATAATTAGTACTTTTCGACCAAAAAGTCGCGAATAGATCCGGAGTACTGAACATTTTATTGTAAAAATGGATAATTTGTGACCTATTAAAGAATTATTCGGAGATTTGCTAACTATGGATGTGCCTATGTTGGTAAAATGAGTTGCCAATTCCATCGACATTTAAGAAACCATCATGATATTTCAATTAAGCCATGTATTAAACCTTTGGTATTGTATGACTTTTAGTTGCTTTCATGGTACTTGATGATACACCAAATCGTCCAGTGATCCGCACTGTATACGTGTTATGATGATCTCGTCAACAGAGTAAAACATTCTCAGTTGAGTGCTCGATTTGGCAAACCCCAAATAACACAAAGCCCACTGAGGCAAGGTCTAGGAGGTTGGATCCAAACAACGATGCCCTATTAAGCCCATACATCATACGGTCAAGCCAATACTTGTATAACCTAATAAGGCAAGTATCTAAGAATTTGACCTAAGATATGCATGCCAGTAATACATTGACTCATACTAGGAAGCAAATACCAGAGTATAAGTCGTGCATGGAAACTCTCATGCATAAACAATGCTTCGCAAGGGAAGAATCTCCAACAGATATCGGAGTACAAGTCGTGTAGGGAAACTCTCCTACATGTACGACTCCCAACAAGGAAATAATCTCTAGGAAGATATATTTCCCGAAACTAAGCCACCAAAGGCATAGCCAAACAAGGACTATCGCATGATAAATAGGGTACAAGGTTGAGGAACAAATGTATTTTACAAAACCCAATTTACAACATTACACATTTCTCAAGCCTTGTCTGACTTAAGCATCGGAGTGTCATCGGCCGCCACAACGGTGGTCTTTGGCTCACGTGTGGTCCCTGTGCAGGTCAAGGTAAAGGAAAACAAGATTTGACACCATCAGTTTGGTGCCACCCTTGGGAAACGACAAAGTTCCTAAGAAAACAATGATAACACCCCTTCATTATAGTCCAGAAAAATGGTAAGCAAAAATATAGAAATCGCCGATCCTTCAAATTCTCGAATCGATACAGCTTCGACGGTACTGGCCCCGCATGGAAAACAACCCCAGGCCCCCGCACCGGCAGCAGGTACGACAGACTCTAGGGTGGATCGATTGACAACCCAAGTACAGCAACTCATGCAAGCGATGGAGATACTCACTCAGCGGAACCCTCTACCTGCGGAAGGAGACAAGGAGCCGCAAATAGCCCCTTCCCCATCGACGGAGTATGTCACACGCTTTAATGATGAGTTCTCTCATCGACGGGTGCTGCGACAACACCTCGGTCATAGCCTTCACCTCGGGACTGAGGAGAGGCAAATTCTACAACTTCCTCACCCTCGAGCCTTCGACTGACATGACGAACTTACTGAAGAACGCTTAGAAATACATCACTCTTGAGAAGATGTTGGTCACCAAAAAGGAAGGATAAGCTGACAAGAAACATTCCTCTGGTCCCAGAGATAAAAAAGGAGGGAAAAATCAGGAGGAATAAGACAAAAGTAAAAGGAAGCAGAATGACAGTAAGCCAAACTCTGGCCGCATGAGACAAGATAAAGCTTCCAACTTCGTCGGGTCTAAATCTTTCACTCCCCTCAACTCCAGCCTCTCCGACGTCCTCAATACCATTAAGAATTAGGGAGAAGTGAAGTGGCCCGCCAAACAGCAAGGAGATCCCTCCTAGCAAAACAAAGACAAATATTGTTCCTTTCACAAGAACGTCGGCCACGTTACTGAGGACTGCAAGAGTCTCAGAAGCGAGATTGAGTATTGGATTAAGAAGGAAAGCTCAAGGATTTCTAAGCCCAAAAAAAGACAAGACCGGGCAAAGGAAAAAAAAGGATGTTGTCAAAGAGATAGAGGAAAAAAGCTTCTGGCATTATATATGTCCTTCATGGGGTAAACTCGAAAGGTGAACAATCCAACAGGTCCCAAAAAATGACGCTCTGCTATATACAGACTTAGCCACCTACGATGATCGATAAGTGCAATACGCGCATATTCATAACCCGATCCCATCGCTGACATTCACGGACAAGGACCTCAAATACGTCCACTCTCTTCACAACGACGCCCTGGTCTTCTCAGTTCTCATAGCGAAATGTGAAGTGAAGAGGTCCTTGGTAGACATAGGGAGCCATCTAAATGTCTTGTTCCTCAATGCATTTGAAGCATGCAGTGCAAAGCGGAGAACTTGACCCCCACCAGTCACCCATGATCGGTTTAGCGGGGAGAAGTGTTTTCCTATCGGGAAAATCAGACTAATGGTAGTGGCAAGAGAGCCACAATTGTAGAAAGTCCTCTTCCACGAGTTCATGGTGGTCGATGCCCTGTCCACCTACAACATCATCTTGGGAATGCCTTGGCTCCATCAGATGGAAGATGTAGTTTTCACTTTGCACTAGTGCATCAAGTACACCACCAATCAGATGGAATGGACCATTCGAGGAGACCAACCGTCAGCAAGAGACTGCCACTACGCAATGTTGAAACAACTGGATTGTTAGCAATTACAACTTGGGCCCGTGGGCTAGACATATCAGAGCCTGGGCCTAAAGAATGGAAGAGAATCACCCCGTACGAACAACGAGACTTTAGTCAGTCCGAGGGGAAGACCCAATGTCTGTCAGCTAGACTGGTTGGTTAGTGCCACCTCGGTGAAAAGGAAACACGGGGAATGGGGAGTTTGTGTGGATCACATGAGCTAGAATGAGACTTGTCAGAAAAACAACCTTCCACTTCCTCGCATAGATCAGAGCGTGAATGCCACCTCCAAACATAATTCAACTTGTACGGACCAAGACAAGGCCCCGACAACCAAGACTCAACTAAATAATGAGTCAGGACCCAACACTGAAAATATTATCTGTCTGTCACTCTAATTCAATACAAAGCTAAGTAGCAGCATGTCGACAGACCGACGCCTACTCCAAAAGCGGATGACCAGCGAGGAATTGCTCGCCCGCACAAAGTTCACTTTTTAGTGACTTCAACTATCAGTGGAAAAACGTGATATTTCGTCAAGGAAACTACACAGCCTGAGTCAGGACGACTCGCGTATCCTTCAGAGCCAGGTTAGCATAGTCCCCGCTTAGAGTCAAACTATTTCATTGTTTTGATTTCTTTACTTCAGTTTAGAAGAATTGTTCGCACAAGCCAATATGATACAGATTCATTCAAGGAATAATACGTGAATTAAAAAAAAAACTTTATTAATTACTAAGAACGTTGTTAGAAAGCTTGCCGGACTGACTAGTACAAAAGTTTATACACTACAAGTGTCTAATCCTGGTGCGAGTAAGGATCCGCTGAAACGCACGACAAGACTTTGCTCCCCCAATCTTCCTTGAGAAGAAGATTTGAAAGTGAAAGCAAAAGTACCCAAAAATGGCTGCAAGGACGCACTTGATACTTTACTCCGCCAATCAACCTTGATAAGAGGATTCGAAACTCAAGCAGAAAACAAACGAAACCAAAGTTGACTATCGGTACACACTTTGATTATTTGCTCCGCCAATCCGCCTTGAAAAGAGGATTTGGAAATGAAAGCAAAGGTAGCCAAGGTGGGTTGCGGAGGTGATTCCTCCGAAAGTAATGCCTACGTTGAAGCAGAGTTAGCACCCCAAAACCGTAGGCCACGTCCCCGGAGCTCCGCTTCGCCAATTTGCCTTTCGACTGTGGCATCACGCGTGAGGCCTAGGAAGGAGCAGTAGGAACAACCACTCAAAGTTGGTTGCAGATTATCTCCCAAACTGGATGGCGAGAGACGTCGTGGAAGCACCAAAAGATGGAAGACAAACTTGACCTCTGAGGGGGAGTCTGTACTTCTACACAATGTAAGAAGAAATTACGAGGTCCCATGGAACCAATTGGATGCTCACCCAAACCGGGTGGCACCACCCAATAGCAGGTCTTGTTAAGACTCATTGCTGCAAATGTCAGAACATTTAAAGACTCAAATAACGAAGATCTTCCTTTAGCCTTTGAAAATCCCAAAACATATTTTCTGGAGAGATGCATTCGAGAAACACACTCTACAATGTTCATGGTAACGCTTGAAATGGCGAAAACCAACCTATATATAGGCATGACAGTTCACAAAATGATGTCAACTTTAGTCACGACAGCATTAAAAGCCATGCGGGGAATAAGGAGGTGACAGTTCCAATTGCAATTACACGAGTTCATATTCATTGAATTAATGAAACTGCACGCAACCCCATTAACTGGGGGAGTAACTGATATCAAACCGTCTCACAATCTATGCCGTACACATGACCCGATGATCTCGTCAACATGGCCAGCCAATTAGTGGGCCCAAGTGAGTGTCGAACCAGATTCAACCAAATACATACTCAAGCACAAGCCGTGGAAGCCTTAAGTGCCTACGGAATGTAAAATACCTGCGGAGATATTATCAATAATTAAGCACATGCGAAGATATTATCAATAAATCCACGGTATTTGCTTTATTAAAGCTCTACTATTGTTCATCAAATCTAATTGAAATTCAATCTGTTCAATCTATTGTTATCTGGCTACAGAATTAGACTTGCTGATCCAACCCACATGTTGGACTATTAGGCGAAGTAAGTCATGACGCCCAAGTCAGACTTATATACCCATGGCCATACGGTGGCCGAACCTAACCAAAGTTTAGTCAGTGACGACTGATGACAATAACTTCTGGTTCGCTCTATGTCATAGTCTATCAAAAACGAAAGAATACGACTTAGAAAGTGGGAGTCTAGTCATCGCTCACAACGTCTGATCAATATGACTTGTCAGGGATCATTGTCCAACCATAGACAATGGTCACAGAACCTAACCAAAGTTTAGTTAGTTCCGACTGATGACAATAACTTCTGGTTCTCTCTAAATCATAGTCCGTCAAGAGCGGATGAAGACGGCTTAAAAAGTAGGAGTCTTGTCAGTGCCCACAACGTCTGATCAAGATGACTTGCCAGAGATACACCAAACCGTCCAGTAATCCGCACCGTACACGTGTCATGATGATCTCGGCAACAGAGTAAAACGAGCCCAGTTGAGCGCCCGATATGACAAAGCTCAGATAACACAAAGCCCACTGAGATAAAGCCCATTAGGTTGGACCCAAACATCGATGCTCTATTAAGCTCATACGTCATATGGTCAAGCCCAATACCCGTAAGACCTAATAAGGCAAGTATCTAGGAGTTTGACCTAAGACAAGTAGACCAACAATACATTGACTCCTACTAGGAAGCAAATATCATAGTATAAGTCGTGTATGAAAACTCTCCTGCATGGACAACGCCCCGCATGGAGGAATCCCCAGCAGATATCGGAGTACAAGTCGCGTAGGGACACTCTCCTATATGGACGAGTCCCAACAAGGAAAAAATCTTTAGCAATATATCTTTTCCTAAACTACGCCACCAAAGGCATAACCGAACAAAGACTATCGCATGATAAATAGGGCACAAAGTTGAGGAACAATTTATAGTACTACACAATTTTCAAGCTTTGTCATACTTAAGCATCAGAGTGTCATCGTTTACCACAATGGTGATTTTTGGCTTACTGTATTTCCTGTGCAGGTCAAGGTCAAGGAGAACAGAATTTGACACCATCAGTACTAATATTAAAGAGATATATTTGTTGCAATAATAAATATCACTTTCTAGCAAAGTGGCATTGGTAATTTGAACAAGCTTCTTATTTGATTGAACTTCAATCCCCTTAATTCATCTTAATTATATAATGCACATCCTCCAAATGAATAGTGAATTTGTATGTCTTCAATTCTAACTTTACTTTTTCATTTTAACCTTCCATATTTTTAATGATTACATATAAACCCAACATACAAATGAATATTGCCAAGGAGTATTTGTGCCTTTTAACAAAAAACACTATTACATCTTTAATAATTTTGCCATTTCAAATTCAAATTATTTATAATCAAAACTAGCCCCCACTCAATATCCATTAATTAGACCAGTGTCCCTAACATAATTTATTTAAAGCCCTCTAATTATCTATAAACTATAAATAAGCCCTTACATCTAACTTTTCTCATTTTGTTTTCCACATTTCATAATTTTTACAACCAAACCAACCCCTCATATAATATATCTAAGCCCCTAACATAATTGATTTCAAATCCCCCAATTATTTATAAATTATAAAAAGACTTGCAAATAATTTTATTTATTTATTTTTCATTTAGCCATTCATATTTCATATTTTTACAATCAAAACCAGCTCATCTAAAACATTGATTAATTATTCTTATCCGTCTAATATAATAATTTATTTGAAGTCATTTAATTATTCATAAACTATATTTAAGCCTTTAAAATAAAAATAAAAATAAAAATAAAAATAAAAATAAAAATAAAAGAAATGAATATCCGTGCATGTATAGTGTGTCTACCCCTAATTTATTTAATTCTTCTATACTCTTTCTCAACCTTTCTATGTTTACTGTACAAGTCTCTCTATCTTTAGGCATTTCCCCTTTAATTTGGTATTTTCAAAGCACTCATGAATATTTCTAAATTCTAACAACAAGAATAATGAATATTGATCTACAACTACAAAACATATTTAAACTCTTGAAATGATTTTAGAGTGAGGCTAGGATACCATGTTTTGTAAACATGTTTTGCAACCATGATGATGTGGCATCGTTAGAGGAGTTTTTTACAATTTTGAGATACACATAAAATCTTTGGGGATTTCATCATTCTTTCCAAATCATGACACATCATCATGTTTGCAAAACATGTTTACAAAACATGGTTTCCTAGCATTTCTCATGATTTTAATATAACAAAATTTCAATACTTATCTTAAAAACAATCCCTAAAGGAAAAATAATCTTTTATACTATCAACTTCATTCTAGGTATGCAACTCACTTAACTATTTTTGAAGCACCCATGTCAGGTATAACGGCATAGACTTGGCCAAGTCGACGAAAAAAATGTACAAATGGCAAGCTATTTTTTCAAAAGGAGCTCGACGGCTAACCCGCCAGCCCTCATAAATCTATCATTGAGTCGCACAAACTCAGATATCACATTATAAAAAATATATATATAAAAAATGATACCATTGGTCCTTAACTCTCAACTCTCAATCCAGTAATTGAATGAATTTTCATACTTATATATATATATATATATATAAACTTTGGTAAAAATAAATTATCACACCCCAAAATTTCTGAGACCAAACGGTTCCAAATCAGAAAGTTGTGCAAAATGTCGTTTTATACACACGATGGATTTTTTCCTGATTCAAGCTACAAAATAAATTCTACAATTTTTCTAACATTGTGAAATGGTTAAATTTTCGATTTAAACCAAAAATCGAAAAAATAAGAGTTCTGAGTTTTCTCTTATTTTCAACTAAAACTTTGATATCTATCTTCAGATAACACATATCATCTCCAACCACACATACAACATCGTGTTAGCCTAAATATGGGTTCCCTAATTCTTTTTTTCAAGCACATCAATCCCCAAATGAAAACTTTAATCTCAAGCAGCAAGATTAAAGCTCAATCCCCAAAAAATAAACATAGAGAGGTTGAACATAAAAAAGGTATTGCTGATCAGTACCAAATAATTCAGAACTAATACAAGGAGCAACCATCAGATCACATTAAATCAGATGTCAAAACATTCAATGATTCCAACTAAAAGAAGGATAATCAAACTAGCTACAAGAAACGGAGTTTCAAACAGCCCAAGTCAGAGCAGACATATAACTTAAATCTCTTTAAGAGAAACAGACAATCGAAAACACATACTGATAAGAATCAGAGACTAAGAAAACTTGGTACCGCAGCAACGAGATGAATCAGGACACAGGCACCAAGCACCTTCTCCAATTTATAAAAACCAATGAAGGAGAAGTGACACCCTAATCTGATGAAGACAAATAACTATTAACTACTGCTCGTCCTCACGCTTTGGAGCTTCCTTGATCTCATCAGCACCATCATCCTGAATCAAGACCAAACATGCATCAGTTAACATCTACAGCATTTGGAAAACCTGTAATGGAATACTGGAAACAAATCAGGGCCAATTCATTACCTGCATATCTGAGGTCCACAAGGTAAGGTTATCTCGGAGGAGTTGCATTATCAAAGTGCTGTCCTTATAAGAATCCTCCCCTAGAGTATCCAGCTCAGCAATCGCTTCATCAAATGCCTGATCAATGCAGTTTAATTAGGAAAAGTGTATGTCATAGGCAAAATCTTTTATAAAAAATTGGAACAGCCTCCATTGAATGGGAAATTTATTCAGTCCACCCGTCATTGATTGAAACAAGGCACTTTTTTCAGTTAATCTGCTATTTCAGTTTGTCCAATAAGTAAGATGAAAAAAAAAATGATCTGTGTTAATCACAATGATGAATGGAACATCAATCAACAGTAACTATCAAGTGAAGGGATTATGATCTAACCTGTTTAGCGAGATTACAGGCTCGGTCAGGAGAGTTCAAGATCTCATAATAGAACACAGAGAAGTTAAGTGCAAGCCCTAGCCGAATTGGGTGGGTTGGAGCCAGCTCGGCTACCGCAATATCCTGCAAACTTAACCGTCAGATGAAGTTGAGACCAAAATCTCTAAATTCGAACCCTAACCTTTCAGATCTAACAAACAAAGACTAGTATCAGATGACAACGAAGACACCTAATGTTACATATCTGAAAAATGGATGAAAACGAAAGACTAAAAGTAAGAAGATGGAATTGATGGTGACCTGAGCGGCCTTGTAAGCAGAAAGAGTGCTCTCAGCGGCCTCTTTACGTTCAGCGGCAGTTTTGAACTCAGCAAGATAGCGATGATAATCGCCCTTCATTTTGAGATAAAAGACCTTGGAATCGCCAGAGGAAGCGGAAGGAATGAGCCTGGAATCAAGAAGACGAAGGATTCCATCACAGATGGAGGAGAGCTCGTTCTCGATCTTAGATCTGTAGTCACGGATGGTCGCAACATGGTCCTCGTTCCCGCGGCTCTCCTCCTTCTGCTCGATCGAAGAGATAATACGCCATGAAGCGCGTCGCGCACCTATGACGTTCTTGTAGGCTACAGAGAGGAGGTTTCGCTCTTCCACAGTCAGTTCCTCTGCGTCCACTGTCGCCGTCACTTTCTCCATAAACTCTACCATCTCCTCGTATCGCTCTGCCTGCTCCGCCAGTTTCGCCATGTAAACGTTCTCTTCGCGTGCTGATGTTGATGTTGCCATTGCTCTTGCTTGATTGATCGATCGATTGATGTCTTCTTCAGTTTTCGACTTCTTATTGAAATCAGATCTGAAAGAAAGAAAGAAGCGAACAAGAGAGAGGGTTAAAAAAGGAAAAAATGGATCGATTGAAGAAGAAGAAGAAAAAGTCGGAAAGAAAAGTGTGCGATTGTTAATGGGGTGGGCCCACACAGGGTGTTAGTTGTCGATGCTTTTCATACATATTCTCACCCTGTTTCTAACCTACTCTTCAATCTTCTCCGTTGCATCGAGATGCGTATGCTTTGAATTCAGCCATTGAGATTTTGTGATTAGTTTATGCTAAGGGCTTTCTTTGTTAGAGAATCTCGGCTATTAAATAGTCAGGTTTCGTTTTAACTTTCTTTTGGCTGGTGAATGTTTCCGTCAAGTCCGGCTTCTAAATTCGCTAATGGGCCCATCGGTTAGACGGAGAATCTCGAAGCAAATTGAAGGGTGTAGGTGCTTGGAATGTGACATTTCTTACGTTGATAGTATCGTCATATCGTGTTACTCATGCTTAATTGTGGCCGTTGAAATGATGCGATAGGAGGCTGGAAATCTTCTGATTTGGCCTTTTTCATTATATTTTCCCCTGATTCTAGGGAGCGAGGGAGAGAGAGTAACGTCTCGAGGATGATGGATGATGGTTATGACGGTGGGTGTGTTTCACTTTCACCTCACTATCTCTCCCTCGCTCCCTAGAAGTGTTCTATATTTTCTGAATTGAGGGGGGGCTCACTATGCATACGACCCCCTCATTTGCATCAATTCGAGCCCTTAGATTGTTCTAAAACGGTTTTCTCTCTCTCCATTAAATTATTATAATTAAAATCATACGTCACTTATCTCTCTCTCCACTAAATTATTACAAATTAAATCACATTTTTCACTTATTTTTTTTACCAAAATCTTCACAATTTAACACATGTCTCGAGAAAAATCAAATGGTCAAAATTTAATAGAACACACATCTTTAAATAAATCTAACAGTTCAAATTTAATATTACACTAATCTCAAAAAATATATAGGCCAAATTTAATGGAACACGCATATCAAGATAAATCTAACGGCTCAAATTTAATAATACAAACATCTTGGTCCAAATTTAATAGTACATACATGTCAAATTTAATTATGTACTCATCTCGAGAAAAATATATGATTCGGCACGTACATCGAGAGAATCTAACAGTTCTGCATGCATCTCGAGAAAAATAGATGATTCAACAGTCATTTCGAGGAAAATAAACGATCCAAATTTAATAAAACACACATCTATAGGTAAATCTAACGGTCCAAATTTAATAGTACACTCGTCTCGAGAAAAATTTAACGGTCCAAATTTAATAATTCATACATCTCGATAGATATTTCTCGAGATAAATGCATAATTAAATTTGTACCGTTAGATTTAACTAGAGATCTTTTACCATAATCTAAATTGTTCAACGCGTATCTCGAAGACAATCCAACAGTTTGATCTTTCGCCAAAATCTAACGGTTAGATTTATCTAGAAATATGTGAACTATTAAATTTGGACATTTAGATTTTCTCGTGATGAGTGTACTATTAAATTTGGACCGTTAGATTTACTTAGAGATGTGTGTTCTATTAAATTTGGATAATTTATTTTTCCTCAAATTGAGTGTTGAACCATCTATTTTTCTCGAGATGTGTGTAGACATGTTAGATTTTCTCAAGGTACGTACTGAATCATATATTTTTCTCGAGATAAGTGCATAATTAAATTTGACATGTATGTACTATTAAATTTGGATCGAAATGTTTATACTATTAAATTTGAACTGTTAGATTTACCTTGATATGCGTGTTTCATTAAATTTGCCCCATTATATTTTTCTCGAGATTTGTAATATTAATTTTGAGCCGTTAGATTTACTTAGAAATGTGTGTTCTATTAAATTTGGACTATTTAATTTTTCTTGAGATGTGTGTTGAATTGTGTAGATTTTGGTGAAAAAATAAGTGAAAAATATGATTTAATTTGTAATAATTTAGTGAAGAGAGAGATATAAGTGATGTGTGATTTAATTTATAATAATGTAATGAAGAGAAAGATAGTTATTTAATTTGTAATTTAATAGAGGGAGGCTCGAATTGATGAAGTGAAGAGTGCAAATGAGCCCCCTCAATCCTATTTTATCGCTTATAGTGGTCAGTGGCTATTGTATTCGAATTATACTTTTTCAGCAAAAGCACCTTAATCTTATCTTCTTGTTCAACTTTTGCATTTTATAACCAGTGGACATGGTACACTAGAGATGAATATGAGTACCTTCTTAGTTTAAAAATCCTCCATAAAAGATTTTCCAACTAATATATCTATTGTGAAATTGAATAAATAACTCATTTTCAGCTCTAGCCTGCCAACCTGGTGTCGACAAGTAGTTATTCAAATTCTTACAACTTTTTTTGGTGGTAATAATGAGTGGTGTTAAAGGAATAAGGATTCAAATGTGGGTTTTAAACGGGGGTGATCATGATTTTTATTAACCCTAAAAGATACTTTCAAAGTAATTTTCGTACCATCTGATGCAAAAAATATCACCACCTAAACCGTGAACCAAATCGATTTAGGTCGGTTTTAAAATTTTCAAATCGAAATCGAACCGATCATTAACAAAATCGATCTGAAACAAAACCAATTCTAATTTATGCAAATCGTAACCGAACCGAACCGACTAAAATGGAATCAAAATTGAAATAAAACCGAACCGACCGACTGTTTTAAACATATTGTATTATTTATATATAAAATATATATTATTTATTATATATATTCGGTCGGTTCGGTTTGGTCGGTTAAAATCACATAGAAACCGAAAACCGAACCGACTACTTCGGTTTTGAATTTTTTAAACCGAATTTAAACCGAACCAATCGATTCGGTTTAGATCGGTTCGGTCGGTTTGTTCGATTTTTTGTTCAGCACTACAAAATGGGAAGGACTTAAGGGTCCAAATGGAACTCTTTTAGCTGGCCTGGCCTGGCTTTTTTACATTTTTTGCCCCTCCTTTTTACATCTTTGTGGTTGTGTTGAAAGAGAGAAGGGCAAAAGATGTAAAAATGCCCCTCCCAGGCGTCAAACCAGGCAGCAAACCCAGGCCGACTAGAATTTCTGGTCCAAATGACATCTAATCAAAACTGCTTAGCTCATTTTCCTGTAAAATGAATAGTAAAAAGTATGTCTTTAATTCTAGCTTTATTTTTTCATTTTCTCCTCCCCTATTATTAATAATTACATGTATAACTAAAGACCAATGAATAGTTTCAGGGGTATTTATGTCTTTTAATTAAAAATACTATTACATTTTTTTTGCACTTTTCTCTATCAAATTCATATTATTTATAATCAAACCGGCCCATCTCAATATTCATTAATTATACCTAAGCACTTAACATAATTTATTTGAAACTCTCAATTTATCTATAAATTATAAATAAACTCTTACAAATGAAAACACTATTACAAATTTTTACTATTTACCCTGCCAAAGTTAAACCATTTACAATCAAAACTAGCTCCTATCAAACATTGATAATTTATATTGCTCCTAAAATAAATTATTTGAAGTCCCTTATTTATTATAAACCGTATATGCTTAAAATTATATATAATTATTTTGTTTAGAAATTCAATAATATTTTTTTTCTTCTTATTATTGAATTGTTGTAATAAAAAATATTGAATATACGTGCAAGTAAAACGCATTGACATCCTAGTAATATTTAGTTATTCTGCTTTGCAGGCCAAAAAATTCCAAGTCAAATTGTGAGGCTTTTTATCCAGTTTCTTAGCTATAAAGGGTCTGTCACAATGATCGCTGCCAAGCAAAGAGGTTGAAATCGAGGAGTACCTGGGAAACCAGCGAGGTTGCTACCTGGGGGGGGAGCTTTTACACTTTTGCCCCCCCTTTTTAAACACCTTTTTCCAAAAAGGTTGTTAAAGAGGGGGGCAAAAGTGTAAATTCGCCCCCTAGGCAGCAACCTCGCTGGTTTTTCCCAGGCCAGCTAGAATTTCGGGAAATCGAGTCCTTTGTACATATCTTTAGCATCCATTGGCATTGCCTTTCACAATTCAAAAATGCATTTGCTAAATGACACCACAATTTCTATTGAAAGATACCATCAATACCCTATTTTCTGAAGGACACCACCATTTGTTGAATGACACTACCAAGATTACCCTTAACCTAGGGATGAGATGACAATGAAGCAGATTTGAGCGAATCCCCTCCAAGACTTGAAAACAACGAAAAAATAAGAAGGTGGAGCTTTCCACCCCATGTATCACGACCACCTTATTCAACTCTCCAATTCCTCACTTCTATTTCCTCATCCTTCTGATATCTTCTCCTCTTCTGATCCATCTAAAATGATTCAGTTGAACCCTGGGAACGTTTTGCTTATTGGGAACTATGCTAGATTTCTCGAAGATCTGCGGTTTTGAGGATTATTGCTTTAGATCTGATCTGAACGGCGTGGAGGATGAAGTTGAAGAGTCTGATCTGCGTGGAGGAGGGAGAAGGTGGTCTGCATGGAGGAGTCTGAGACAGAGGCAGAGTGAGATATCGATTGTTTTTTTTCATTTTTCTTTTTAAGGGTTAGGGTTTTTTCTTTATAAGGGTCAGGGTATTTTTGTAATTTTTTCTACTTAAAAGGATATCCATGGGGCAGATATGTCCAACCATATTTGCCTTGGATATTTGACAGATGTTGTTGGATATCTATATTGGCCCCAAAATCCATTTAGCTACTTCCAAAACCTCCCCAATCAGCGCGGGGGGGGGGGGGGGGGGGGGGGCAGATGTTTGTGAAAATCTGCCCCACTGCCATCCCTACCTTAATTCTCCAAAAATCCATTTTTTTTCCTTTCTCTCCCATGAAATGATCTCTTCCCTCTCCCAAAATTTGAATCTTCGCACCCTTTTTCAGCCCTCATTTTCCCTCTGTGCTCTCTACTCTCTATTTTTTCTCTCACTGCGATACAAAAGTAGGAGGTTTTGGAGTTGATTTGTGTCAGACTGGGAGGTTGTGTTGGTGTGCGATTTGGGGTGTGATGGCGTACGATCCTGTTGGTGTGCCATTCTCACCAAGAAAGGGTTTTGTTGTGTGTAATTCTCTGTGATTTTGTGTCTATTTGGTGCGTTGTCATCTTCTCTGTTTTTTTGTGTTTGATTGTTGTTGCGGGAGTTCATATTTGCATTCAACCAAACCCATGAAGTCAGGTAAACTCTAAATCTCTATTTCGAAACTGTAAATCTGCATGCCTCATTTTTTTTTTAATTGCATCATTTTGTTTTAAAGGTTTATTATGGTAAAGACAAATAAAGAAGTTGTGTCTTCTCTGGTTGGTGGTGATGGTAGTAGTAGTTGGGATCATCTAGCTCGAAGACGATCAATGACGATGTCTTTGAGAAAGGTCATTGCAATAAAAATAAAGAAAAGATAAAAGAGAAAACAAAAAAAATAAAAGAACGAAGGGAGAAAGAGATAGGGGATGTAATGGAAAATAATTTGATTGACTCAGATGAAGTGACAACCAACCTATTGCTATCGCAAAGTCAACATGGTGTGGTTGGTGAGGGTGTTGCACATGAGGTTGAGGAAGCAAAGGAGGGTGAGAGTAATGAGGAGGGTCATGGGGGCATGCGAAGAGTCATAGAGATGCTGAGGGTCAGGGCAATGAAAATGGTGAGGAAATGAGGAGGCTCAAAATCAAGAGGAACCGTTTATTTCTCTCAGACCTGGTTCTGATGAAGATGTAGAACATGACAAAGTTTCTTATCCTGGTGGTTCGAAAGATGACTCCATATTAGAGGATTATGATGGCCATGTTTCTCGGCCCATTTGGACTGGTGAGGAGGTAATTATAATATTTTTAATTTTTTAAAATATGTAGTACTTATTGTTTTTATATTATTTGGACATTGACTAGTTTTTCTTATTGCTTGTTGTATTTAGGAACGAGGAGAGTTGAGATGTCCGCATCAATATATGAACTTTATAGTTTGGAAGTTGACTGATGAGCCGAGAGAAGTAATTTCAATGGTCTATAAGAGTGGTCTAAGACCGTTGATCGACCATTGTAAGGATCATGCCGAAGGGTGACCATTTATGCTTTCATCGAGCGTTGGCAACCTAAAACCAACACATTTAACCTCCCTTTTGAAGAGATGACCATCATCATTGATGACGTCTATCGTATCGCTCAGTTGACGATTGTTGGTAAGCTGATTATGGTGAAAAAAGTAAAATGAAGGCAGAAGAATGTGTACAACTATCGGTGAATGATTTGGGGATTTAAAATACTGAAGCACAAAAGCATGTCCAGAAGAATCTTAGTTTCATGGAGATGAAATTTATTGAGCATTGTTGTGGGAAAATGAGTATAATTGATTCTTTTTAAAAGAAATAATAAATTGATAGGGGTTACTTGTTATTTCTTCTAGGCATAACTATCTTTGTTGATTAGCCTGAAAAAAAAGGTTTGCACTGAATATCTGAAGTTGCTGATGAAGGTGGATGATGTTGGAAAATTCACATGAGGAGTTGGTACTTTGACGTTCTTGTATCGTCAACTTGGTTGTGCTAGCAGAGTAGGCACCAAACAAATATCTGGATATCTGCCGCTTTTGGAAATATATTGATGTATTTTTTTTAGTGTTTTAGTTATTGAACTAATATATTGATGTATTTTTTATTTTATTTTTTAGTATTGGTTATAAGATCATTTTAGGCTTTGGGGTATGGCTCTAGCCTCGTGGAATAATCAATTCCCCACCATGACTAAGTGGAATTGCCCCCAACTTAGAGGGGTTGTGATTGAAGAAATTTCACTTTTAGGGAGCATCTTGATGACATGTCTCCTAAAAAGTAAAGTTTAGTCATTTAGGCTCCACTTGGTACACTGTAAAATACTGCATTTTTCAAATTAACGCAAATGCATTAGTTTGCAATGCATTACTTTACGAGTGCTTGGTATAATTAAATAAAATTGATGCAATTAGACAAGTGATTGTTGGTGGTGGTGATGATGACAGTAGTTGTGGTTGTGGTCGTGTTGATGGTGATTACGAATGTAGGTGATGATGGTGGTGGTGGTGGAAATAGCGGTGATTTTAAAATGGTGGTGGTTGTGGTGGCTAAGCTATGGTGGTTTGATGAATATAAAGGTGGTGGTGGTGATGGTTGTGGTGGTTGCGGCAGTGGCAGTAGTGGTGGTTGTAGTGATTATGCTATAGTGGTGGTGATGATTATGTTATAGTAGTGGTGATGGTGGTTGTGCTATGGTAGTTGTGGTGGTGGTATTAGTCAAGCTGGTGGTGCTTGTGGTATGTTATGGTATCAGTGATCTTAGAGGTGGTGGTGATGGTGGTAGTGGCGGTGGGATGGTGGTGGCTATGGTGGTTGTGGTGGTGGTGGCAATGACGGTTGTTTAAAAATGGTGGTGGTTGTGGTGGCTAAGCTATGGTGGTTAGGTGAATATAATGGTGGTAATGGTAATGGTTGTGGTGGTTGCGACAGTGGTAGTAATGAAGGTGGTGGTGGTTGTGGTGATTATGCTATAGTGGTGGTGATGGTGGTCGTGTGATTATGATATAGTGGTGGTGATGGTGGTTGTAGTGGTGGCAATGGTGGCGGAGGAAGGTTATGGTGGTACTAGTAAAGTTGGTGGTGGTTGTGGTATGTTATGGTATCGGTGATCTTGGAGGTGGTGGTGATGGTGATAGTGGTGGTGGCGGTGGTGGTAATGGCAGTGGAGTGGTGGTTGTGATGGTTTTGTTATAATAGCGGCGCTGATTATGGTGGTTGTAGTAAAGGTGGTGTTGGTTGTGGGTGATTATGCTATGGTAGTGGTATTGATGGTGGTGGAGGTGGTGGTGGTAGTGGGGTTGGCGGTGGTTGTGGTGGTAGTAGTGGGGTTCGCGGTGGTTGTGGTAGTGGCAATGGTGGTGGTTGTTATGGTTATATTATGGTGGTTGTGGCCGTGGTGCACGATGACAGAGTGGGTGGAGGCGACGCACGATGACAGAGCGGGTGGAGGTGGCAGTGGTGGTGATGGTTACGTATGGTGGTGGCGGTAGTTGTGAAGGTAGTGGTGGTTGGGGCATTTATGAAGGAGTTGAGAATAAAATTCGAGTAAGATGAGATGATGAGAGTTTTGCAAAGTAATGCGGGAGATTTTGTCCCGCAAAGTTTTACAGAATTTTATAACTAGGAGATGCGGAGGTCCTAAATTCAAATTCCAATAATCGTTTTCCGTAACGTCAACCAAACACCTAAGTTTATGTAACCGTCGTAAACTTTTGCATATGCATTCTTTTACCGTATACCAAGCAAAACCTTAATTTCATGTTTCATCTGTGGTAATTGTTTTTATTTTTCAGCCATACTTTAATAACTTCATGATTGTATTGTCAAGTCATTTGGGACTCTTATGTGAAATCCAAGCAAAAATTCTACTTAACAGTATTACATGGTTCCAAGGCTGCTTATTGTGCCCCAACGTCGAAGAATCCTATCACCCAGATCGAGTGATGAAACTGATGGGAAGAGTACATGTCATTCCAAATGCCCTCATTCAAGCCAAAATGAAGAATAAAGGTCGATCTGGCCATAAGTACTCAGTGAAACGTGAGATACTTCTTCATTCGCTGCAATTTTGCAGAACATCTCGTGTCCATTGAAAATCAAGGTGCACCAGTAAAGCTTCCACGAGACTGTAGCAATGACTACTTGGAATGGTTTCATGACATTAACAATCCGTTTCATCTAACCACCAATGACTAGGATGGCACATCCTTTAAGAAATCAATTGTTCATATTGCACAATAGGGTAATTGATCTATACTTTAACAAATTTGCAAACATTTGAAATACAACATTTTTTTTACTAAGATTAATGTTTTCCTTGCAGAAGAAGTTGGTTGGCGAGGCTTTTGAGTTGGTGGACGCTTCTATTGAGTAAAATGGGAATGTTGATAAAGTTGTGTTGGCTCTTGATGTAAAAGAAAGTAGGTGACCTGCTAAGTCAATTTTCTGCACATGTCACCTTCAGAGACAATGAAGAAGAGCATCAGATTGGTCCAAGTGGTGATGATAGTGGTGCTCCAAGAGGTGGTACTGTCGGTGGTGGTAGAGGAAAGGGTTATTGCGGTGGTGGTGTTGGTGTTGGTGGTAGAGGTAGGGGAAGGGGTGATATTGGTGGTGGTGTTCTTGATAGTACAAGAAGGGGTGATGGTGGTGCTGGTGCTAGTGTTGGTGGTACAAGTAGGGGAATGGGTGATGGTAGTGGTGGTGTTGGTAGAGGAAGGGGTGATGGTGATGACATTGAAGAAGTCCTGACCAGTGGAGGAAGTGAGTACATAACCAAAAAGACTCATGACAATGTCACTCCAACTCAATACAATTGATCATTGTAAACTTTATAGTTAATGAAATGTAATGATTATATACCTCTATGAAATCAATTATAATTTCACAATTATGGTTCTCTTCAGTATTTATGTATGATCTATATCACTATAATGGTTCCAAAGTTAACTGTAATTCAATTGAACGTAACAAATTTGATGAAAATTCAATGAAAGCAAAACTTTTTGACTGCAAATGCATAAACCGCATAAAACTACTTTCACAATCGTAGAAACTGTTGTGAAGAACAAAACTACATTTGCAACATACAATGCGTTAATGACCTGACTAGCAAACGCAGTGGTACATGCGACCCCAAAACATACAATTGCAAAATAGTACGTGATTGAAAAATCAAACTTGCATGCGCATTTGCGAATGGAAAGATTTCAGACTCTGTCCATTTTTATATTTTTATTTTTTTTGTGTTTGATTCTTTTTTGGTTTTATTTTTTCAATTTCCATGGTTTAGATACACTATTGACATATTTGATTTATTCCAAAATCCCAATTTTGACATTTTCATCATGCATAGTTCAAAATTAGGGTTTTACAATAAATCAAATATGCCAAGAGTATATCTAAACCATAGAAATTTAAAAAATAAAAAATCACAGAAAATGGACTGAGTCTGGAAAATGTCCAATCGCAGAGGAACCTACAAATGTTTTAATCCCGTTTGCAGGATCGTCTAGAATTGGAAAGATTCCAGACTCTATCCATATTTTTATTTGTTGTGTTTGATTTTTTTTTTCAATTCCTGTAGGTTAGATACACTCTTGGCATATTTGATTTATTGCAAAATATCAATTTTAACATCCTCATCATGCATAATTTAAAATTGGTTTTTGCAATAAATCAAATATACCAAGAGTATATTCAAACTATAGGAATTGAAAAAAAATTGAAAAATAAAAAATAATCAAACAAAAATAAAAAATGGACAGTGTCTAGAATCTATCAATTTGCAGGTGCTTATGTGATTGAACAGGTTCTAGACTCTGTTAAATTCTGTGATTTTTATTTTTTATTTTTTTTAATTTCAATTTTTAGATACACTCTTGTCATATTTGATTAATTGCAAAACCCCAATTTTGAACTATGCAAGATGAGTATGTTAAAATTGGACATTTGCAATAAATCAAATATAACAAGAGTGTATCTAAACCATAGAAATTTAAGAAAACAAAAGAAAAATCAAAAATGAAAAAATCACAAAAAAAGACAGAGTATGAAAATAGTCCATTCGCAGTGGTGCGTGCAACATTTTGTGAGTATAAGTATTTCATTCGCATATCTGCTGCGTTTAATATTCAATTCTCTGACGCATTTTTTTCCTGCAAGTTTTATTATTTGCTTCGCAGCGGCTTCTGCTAAGAGGTATATGATTTTCGCAGAGGATCCTGCATTTGCAGTCAGAACTGTTTGGTGTTATATAATTTGGTTTTGTGTGTTAATTTTTCGGGTTGATTGATCAAAGTTATCATGTTTGATTGATTATCAGTTAACTTTGTAATCATTACCTTTTGATATAAATCATCCATACAACTAGTAATCCATAAAATGCAAAACAAAAAAAAGTCATAATGAAATGTAAGAATATAATTTGTTGACATTTAATGATCACAAAGGTATAAGTCATCGGAGAGTATAATAACATTGACTTATTTTACAACTAGATCATTGTATGTATACATATCATTTACAAAATGTGCAAAAAGTTACAAAATGTGAATCAATCATCAATGTGAATGACCTATTCCAACTTCTTTTTAGCTTTGGATGCATTGTACTTTTTAACCATCGTGTCACCTATCTACAGCTGGCCATTGAACGAAGTTTTCTGGAAACATGCAAGAGGGCCAAGTCAGTACTGTCTGAGGCAATGGTGGTCTTGGTATCATAGGAAGTGAGAACTCTGGGCAAGGCATGTCATAAAACATACCCGTATGTCATTCAAGTTTGGGGCGGCTGAACATATGGAAAACATGTAGTGTTTTGGTTCCATAACACACAAACACCACCATAACGGTTCGCCACCAGCTCTAGCATATTCAATTGAATCAACTAGTTTCGGTGTGTAATGCATACAATGTCTTCTGGTATTGTCTCCAACCACTATTCCCATCGTAACATGGGAAATTGCTTATGCATCTGAATCCATAATGGTCTATGGCGAGTACATTGTTGAATGTCCTTAACATAATCCTGAATCCACAAAGGAATTTGCTTCATAAACGTAGTTTTTCACTTCTCCGCATTCTGTTTTGGTTTAGAAACACTTTCTTGACTTCTAAGCTCCTATTGTGTCTTTGCGTACTCATGAACAGGGGAGTCCCTTTTCGTGGACTTCTCATGCTTGGACAATTTTTTCTTTTTAGGTCTTTTGTTGCCCTTTACAGCTTTGATTGGTTCGATCATGACACGAATCGGGGCAACTCAAATCTAAAAGCTTCATCTTCAACACCAACTGCTGACTAGGAGTGGATTTAAAGAACTTTTGCTTAATGATGTTGACTATTATATCTATAATCACATCCGCAGTTGTACGAAGATGTGTTTGCCAGGTTGCATCCAATGCTTGTGTAAGATAAACGATGGAAGTTGTCATGTAGGAGTGAGATATTGTGCCATTTCATAAACACAAGACAATCCATGAGTGGTTCGAATCACACATCGACACTTGACTAGGTCATTGCCCACGAATTCTGCTTCAAATCTACGAATTTCTAATAACATCAAATCAAGAATCTTGTGTTACACGGACTCATGAAGTTTTCCAAATAAGGGTGACATATCCTTTTTCTTGACCTTCGTCAGATTTTTTCTAAAGGACGCTTCAATCTTTATAAGTTGGACTGGATCATGTTATGCATTTTTTCGATACATTATAAAGCGTGCATTGGGAATTTTCAAACATTTTCTTTAACCTGGAGTGTGCACCTTCAACGCGACGACATGAAAGTGTCGGTCTATGCACAAGAACTCTTTATGCCGATACCAAACTGTCCGCAAATAGTCCAAACACTTGGGATATGATGCCCATCTTCTCTCGAACTCAACAATGCCCTTGTTCCATTCTTGCTCCATAGTTGATCTATACAAATCTTAGAAATATTCAATAAATTGGTTTTACCCTTCATTATCCTCAAAGCGTTCTTTCCAATCTTTTCCATTTATGTATCTACATGCCACCTACACAAAAACCTCTTTGCTCTAGAAAGAATCGCTTAATGACTTTGATCAAACGAAGCTCACTGTCAGTCATAAACACTATTGGCAAGTTGTCTAGCTAAAAACACTCCTAATAGTTTTTCCAATGCCCAAGTATACGATTGTTTATTTTCAGAAGACATAAAACAATAACCAACAATGAAAATCTTGTCGGTCAACTTGACACCTACAACCTCAAATAGCGGCATCCAATAACGATATGTTTTGTAGGTGCAATCCATAAGCATCATCGATGGAAAACACTTCACTAGTTGAATTGATTCGGGATTCAACCAAAAAATATTGGTGATTCTATTCTGATCGTCAACTTTATGCCACTCAATATGGTCATTCTTGCTCAACAAGTGCATTGTTGCTTGCAAAACTGTCCTACCTTTCAGTTGGAGTGTCTTTAGCTGATGAATGATATTTTAAACGATCTTCAAATATGACACATTGTTGGGAAAAATCTCTTTCAAATCGGAAAATATGTAACAAGGGCCTACATCAGATGTTGACATATGCAAATATGTGATATTTGTTTTGTTGAGTCTGACAACAAAGGAATGACAAAAGGAGATTTTGATCGTGGATGATTCTGGGTTCCACAAGTTACTTGCAGCTTCCAATGATCGTTACCTTGTGGCACCCCTCTCATTTGCAATGGGCACCCACACTTCTTTATACTGGTTGATTGACCAACCTCCAAATTTTGCCTTTGATTTTTTCTGAGTTTCTCTCCCCCTCACATCCCAAATGGATCATTCCTTTACATCTGCTATCAGCAGGTTCCATTGTATTGATAATCAGAACCATGTTGTTTTGCCTACCAATACCTTGGCACCAAGCTATGAATGACAACTTCGATGAGAGTACCTGCAAAAATAATTCATACAGATATTAGGAACACTAATAAACTTGTTAGTCAATGAACTTGTGAAACATGATTAGACAAGAATGACATGCTTAAAAGAATTAACCTTACCTTTTTCGTAATAAATAAGTCGTCATCATCGACTACATCTTCTAATGCTTGTTCCTCATTCGTGTCAATATCATCATTCTTTTACATTAAGTAAATACAAAATTTGTTATTTTAATTATATATTAAGAAGGAGAATGAATAAAATTATTAAGACAAATGTTACCTCTAGAAGGTTGGTATCTTCCAAATACATTTAAGTATCTCCAAGTCGTCAAAATTATTCGAAGGTATCTTGAAATCTTTTAGATCGACGCTGATATCCTATGCACAAAATAACAACAAACAACAACAAAAACGATCAAACTAACTTTAAAAACATAAATAAACAAGTTTTAGGGTTCAAATATTAACAAATATCCCTAAAAAAAAAATAATGTTGCTTCAAATATAAACGAAAAAGGAAATTAAACATGATATTACAATAATCACAACAACAAAATAATATCCATACAAGTTCATCTCAAGTCGAAAGTGTACCTCAAGTGGAGTGGATTGTTCTTCCTCTTGAAAATGTCCATCTTCTTCATTCGGTCCTATTAATGGAATACAATGATGACTCTGAACTCCACCATTATCATCTTCAAGCCTACCAACATCATTTTTTCACTTAACTCATCCATTCTAGATACAAACTTCACCCAAACCCTTCCAAACGAAGATGAAGAAGTAAAAGAGAGAGAAATAGACGATGAAGACGTAGAAAAGAGGGAGAGACACTGATGTTTCGGGTTGCTCGACGAGCTTGAGAAAAGAGGGAAGACTGTTGGGGGGTCGCACACCTGCGCGCACCCCTTGGTCCACTATACAACGATATTATCTCCAACTTAAACACCACTATATTGGGTTTTCCATCTTTGACGCGAATCGTCACACTTCAAATGCGACTCCTCCTCCTTACTTGATGTGGGACTATTCAAGGCAACACTATCCCAACAAAAGACAAACCCTGCGAAATGGATTTGTTTCCTCATGCGAGAGAGAAGATCAAGCAATAGAAGAAAGGTTGAGACAAGATGAAGAGGTATAAGAGAGGGAAAGAGAGAAAAAGACGTGCTAATCGGCGTTCGTCGGTCCGACGAGATTGGGAGGGGAAGAGACTTGTGATCGCTGAATTTGGGAGGAGTTTTTTTTTTTTTTTGGGTGTATACAGTGGTAGCGTCTTTCAATGGATTCAAAAAATAAATAAATTTGGGTGGTGGTGTCCTTCAACGGATAGTGTGTCATTTATCAAATGTCATCCAAAAATTACTTGTACATCTTCAAAGATATGGAATTGGTTTCTTCTCAAAGTACATTACTTTCAGTTCTGGATTTTGTAAAACTAGAACTGTTGAAAAGGTCTCTGGAACAGGACGATCTGATGATGAGAATGATAAACTGTAACTATATTCATCAACTGCGAATTGTTTATTGTTTGAGCTGCTAGAGACTAAAATTTAGTTCTATATACCCACTGACTATATATTATATATATAATTATAAGGGTTGCTGATTTCTACCCATGCACCCTAAAAGATCTAGTTTTGATATTAAACAAACAAATCCATAAGTAATGTAATGCTTATTTATGACAGAGAAAACTATAAAGCAAGGGTTTTGGCCTTTGATTATTCCCAATTGACTCTAAACTTTCTCTGATTCAAGCATCCCAACTTAGTCTGAGGCACCTATGTATAAGGAGGACCTGACCAACAAAGTTATGAAAATGAAATGATTAAAAAGATCAATCAACACCTGTATACACTGGGTCCATCATGAGCTCATGGTATGATAAGTATTGAAAACATTAATGTTGCAAATAAGAACTAATGAGAAGCACTTTATACATAGAGGGATTAAGGTTTTGAAGCAATTTATGTTTCTATTGATGATGTAAGTGATTGTAATCTAAATCGTCCTTATTTATTAATATAAGGTTTAAAGATCCTGAAAACCCATGTTCGCATTCCAAAAAACAAGGATTTCAATTACCAACACTAAACGATGTGAATAATCTCTGGAAAATGGTCTGAAGAAAGTACATGTATGTTAACCAATTATTCACACGTAGGGTTAATTAAGCAACTCTTCTAACAAAAAACTGTCTTCACTAAATTCTGAACCCACACCTTCATGCCCATCAAATTCATTAAGACCTACCAAAACCTCAATTGGAGCTTCAAAGTCTTCCTCTAACAACCCCATGTAATCTGAAACTGCTGTATTCTGTTTCTTGTTTGGTTCTTTGACACAATCATTTTTGTTCTCTACTGAAGGAATCTTTCTCGCTGAATCTTGGCTTGTTATACTCAACCTTGAAGGCAAGCCACTAAATTTTTTACCTTTTGCATCTTTTCGCCTCTCATTGAATTTTAAAGCAACTGATTTGGGTCTCCAAACTTTTTCCCAAGTCTCACTCTCCATTATTTTGTTCCTACAGGGCGAAATAGAAAAAAGATGTGGCGAAGATTCAGTTACCTTACTGAATTGATACTGAAACGGCCAAAACAAAGGTCCATTAGTATCAACATCATCTAAATCAGTAACTTGAGATACGTCTTCAAACTTTGAATGAGGTTGAACGCTTGAATGAGAAGATTCAATTTCTCCACTGGACTTGATGTTGAATGATGGGCTTGGAAAATCAGATTGAAACAAATCTCTCTTTATCTGTTTATAGTCATCCATGGATGATGAGTTGAGTAGCCAAGTGAGTACATGTTCTTCCTTCTTCAAATCTTTTTTCTCCACTTGATCCTCAGAGAGAACTAATGAAGCCTCCTCTATAGGATCTACGCTAGACCCATCAACAGAACTTTTTCCTCTATTTGAGACAAGACTAGAGCTTCTTGATAACAGTATCCATGGCCAGGTGGAGTACTCTTCCTTCACAGATTCATCGTCTTCAAAAATATAGGTAAGAGGTGACTTCATGTCCGAAGAAGAAGACCAACTTTCAATATCGAACTGATCTTCAACATCATGTTTGGAAGAGATGGCATAAGAAGAAACACAATTAACAACTCCCGCACTCGAGGTGAACTCCATGTTGTTGAAACTGATCAGTTGCGTGCTTTCAATTGGTTTATCAGATCAAATACAAACAGAAGAATGTGAAAAACTTAATGAAGCTAAATGAAGAACTACACCTAATCAATTCCAAATACATTGAAACAAAGCAAAAGTAATGTGTAGAAATAGACAAATTCAAACATTGACCAAGGCAAAGTTATCACAAGTCAAGGGCTAAGCAAATAATTTAAGAAGTTAGTCAAGTAAAAGAGGAAGACTTATATCTCAGCCAATCAACTTCAACCACAAATCCAATTCACATCACCATAGGAAAAAAAAAATTTCCGGCTAAAAAATGAATGTTATTAAGATAAAAACTTCCCATTATGTGTAAACACCATAGCCTCTTTATATTTGCAATCATAGTTCTCTAGGTATCACCACCAGTGAGTCCCCTGCAATTCATGGTTCCCCTCTTCCATTGATGATAGTAGTATAAAAGCATAACAGCTTCAACTTCAACGTAGACTTCCGCCATTGTTATCCAAAATTAGAATTTAATTGGGAAGGCCATGCACTCAAAAAAGGCTCCAGATACCATCTGTGCATGAACTCCCAACTGCACCGTGTTTCAGCATACAACTGAAGCCAGCATCAAAGGATATGTAAACTTCATAATAATCAATGACTAGCAGGCTATTATGCCAGTGAGATGAGCTAACAATAACAGTTGTAACCAAAGGAAATGGAAGATTCATAACATCAGCAGTATTTATATCATTTGTCGTTTGATTAGGATCCAAGCAATGTCGATATCCGTCATCAGGAGATACTGCATATGAGCTAGCAATCACAATTGTTGCATTACTACAATGACCATTTTAACCATTGTCTGACTCTTGTTGGAGATGTGGCTCGATTTGAGCGTGCAATTAGTCTCACATAGGTTAAGGAACCACATCGTGTGAAGTTAATAAGAATTGGATGTGTCTCTCACTAGCAATGAGGCCTTTTGGGGCTTTAGAGCCCAATTAGTAAAAGACCACACTCCGGGTGTTTAAGTTGAAAACAATATCGTTGCTTGAAATATGTCCATTGGCTAACCGCATCATGTGAAATTAATAAGAATTGAGCGTGTCACTAGCAACGAGGCCTTTTGGGGGTCGGTAGAGCCCAATTAGTAAAAACCCCACCGCCCAATTAGTAAAAATCCCACACTCGCATCGTGTGAGGTTAATAAGAATTGGGCGTGCCTCTCACTAGCAACGAGGCATTTTGGGGGCAGTAGAGCCCAATTAGTAAAAACCCCACACCAACATCGTGTAAAGTTATTAAGAATTGGGTGTGTCTCTCACTAACAATGAGGCCTTTTGGGGGTTGTAGAGTCCAATTAGTAAAAACCCCACACTCACATAATGTGAAGTTAAAAAGAATTGGGCGTGTCTCTTAATAGCAACGAGGCATTTTGGGGGCAATAGAGCCCAATTAGTAAAATCCCCACCACCCAATTAGTAAAAACCCCACACCCACATCATGTGAAGTTAATAAAAATTGGGCGTATTTCTCACTAGCAAAAAGGCCTTTTGGGGGCGGTAGCACCCAATTAGTAAAAAAACCCGCACTTGAGAGCCGGGGGCTGTTAATATTGTTGCTTGAGACATGTCCATTGGCCAACAATCTCGGGTACACGTTGTGACCCCAACAAAGGGTGTGAAGCAATCGAGAAAACTGACATAACCAACCAAATCGAACCGAATTTTATCGGTTCGGGTAAAAAACCCACACCCATGAACTACATGCGTTTAAGTTGGGGACAATATTGTTGCTTGAAACATGTACGTTGGCCAAAAATATTGTGTGCACATTGTGAAGTAGCTCGAATGCTTCACTCTGTTCACCCCTGGACCCAACAAGGGGTGTAAAAAAATCGAGAAAACTGACATAACCAACCAAACTGAATTTAGTTGGTTCAGTTCGATTTTTGAAACCAATTGATACGGCTATCCATCCATCCAAACTGATATCTTCAGTTCGATTTTCTATTTTTGTAGGTATATAACCGTTGAAAACCGAACTGAACCTATAATTGTTTTGTAAAAAAAAATTAAAAAAAAAAATCCTTGGAAGATGTTGGTTCGGTTTGGTTGTCGGTTTTTAGGTGAAATTTCAATTTTGATTTGGTTGCGGTTAGATTAGTTTAAGGTCGGTTTGGTATTTCTTAGAAATCCGGTTCAGTTTAATTAACAACATAGTTAAACCGATGATATTCAGTTTGGTTGCAGTTTTTATTCAAAACCAAGCTGAGTCGACCCGTGCATTTCCCTAAGTGAGAGCAGAGTTTATTGTTGAAGTGCTGGTTATAAGCTTCTATATAAACATACTTCTGCCATTCTATCTATTTTTTGTGGGTTCTGTTTTGAAAAATCCTTCGGGGATAGAAAAATAATTCATGAACACAATTTGATTTTTAGATTTGCAAATTCCATGAAGGACTAATAAGCTTTGTGTCATTCTTTCTTCTTTGTGGCTGTGCTAATTAAGCAGAGGCCATCTATACAAAATTGGAGAAAGCTTTGATAACAAATTTTGAATTGAGCATATCCCATTGAATTGGGCTTTTAGTGGTGGGGTGTGGGTAGGAATCAACCATGTATAAGTGATACACTTATATTGCATTTGAAGAAAAAAATGCAAAACTAGTTCTTCTCCCAAATCCTAGGAAGACATCCACTTTCTAGACACAGGATGATTCCATAGTTTCTTCCTAGCTTGAAAAAATACTTTCTAGAATTTTCCAACCATGCATTTGAGCTGAGTGGGGGGATTAATGTGCCAAAGAGTTCTGCGGAAGCAAATTTCTACCGGATCATGTGCTGGTCACATGAAGCAATCCGCATAAGATAAAAATTAATTCTTAACATCGGTGTGGTGCCTGCCATGGGGATTACGATGCCAAAGTTAAAATAATGCCTTTAGAAAAGTGTTCATTATTCTGTATTTCAAGAGAGGATTGTAAGTTAGGAAAGTGTTACCTCCAGATGGCTTTGTGTTTGGCTACTTATAGCGACAGAACGAGTGAACTGCTCGCAGATGAGTGAGACACGTGGCAGATGAGTGAGTCATCTGCTTGCGGTTGTAACTTCTCTTCGGTAGTTGTAACTTCTATAGATGGTTGTAACCTCCCTTTGGTGATTGCAACTTCTTGTTTGGAGAGACCTTTCATGCAAGCTCGTGTGCTCAGCTAAGCATGGTGGTTGCCACCGAATACTACTCTTCTTATGAGAAAAGAGTGTTCTGCTAAATTGTATTGGGCCCAGACTTGGGCTTTCTGTACTTGTAACTTTTGTGGGTAATTTTTGGCTTCTCGGAAATGACCCAAATCTTCGGGCTTCCTTATCCTGTTGGGCGAAGGGTTATTTATGGCTCCCACAAATGTCCCTCATCTCATTTGCTTTTGATTAAATATTTTTTAACAAAGGAGATGTATCTGAGGAGTCCTGCCAAAAATGAAACTCTTCTTATACTTAGATACCTCTAGTGAGGAATTCTATTAGAACTAGAAGTCTTTTTGTACTTTGAAATCTTCACTGAAGAGTCCTGTAAATAATATGAGTATTCTAACTTAAGATAAGTCTCATTTTCAAATATTTGAGAGTTATCGTTTTTCCCATTTCTAGAACTTTATTTCCCAATGGATTGAGAAAATAAAAGTCTAAATTACGGAACTCTTTTTTATTCTCCACATAAAAGAAAATAACTTCTTCTTCTTCCTTTTCCAGATTGTGATCGATGAAAGACAAGAAGTTCCCTTTTTTTCTTATCGGCTTGGTTAATTGCAAAAGGTGAGATTTTTTCTTTTTTTGTTCCCTTCCTTTTTTTGGTTCCCTTTGTTTTTTCAGTGATGTGTGCAATGTTCTGTAGGATCGTACATTTGTATCCTTACCCGCTAAGGAGACATGAATCAAGCCTGGTTGATGAGACATAGCCATGCGATCAGAACGTGAATAACGACACTCTGTTGGAGTGGGTCCACTAGTTGTAGATGATCGTTCTCATTTTCACATCTGTGGAGCTGGGTGGTTGCATGGTTGTCTGACATGCTCCTCCAATTCTATTCCGGTGACGCGCAATGAGGGTGAGTGATTGTCGGCTGTCGACAGCGATGCGATTTGTTCATCCATGGATTAGGAGTCATTTGTTTGGCTACGTGCAGCGAGTGTGAGTGATCGTCGACTGTCGACGGTGGTGAGATTAGTTCATCCATGGTTTGGAAGAGTTGATTGTTGACTTCTTTCTTCCTTAACTGGCGATGAGCGCGGTGGGTGATCGTTGACTGTCGATGGTGGTGAAAGAGACGATTTTGGGCTAACTTCCCATCTTCTATTTCTGTATCAAAGTGATGAACAAGGTCCAAATCTGGTGAATACTCGCTATTATGTAAACTTTGGAAGGAACTGTTCTTTATTCCTTATTCAATTGAATAAAGAATTGACAAATAAGGGTTCCAATACAAATGATTACCCTTTCATTGTGGGGTATACCAGTTTGTGTTTTTCTTTGAATTCGAGTTTATCGATTGGAGAAGAAGAAACACAGTTGACTCTCCTGATATGAAACTGAAAAGTATCGACTCTGGTAGGCTTGCAATGGACATTCCTTCTAAGTTAAAGTTATTCCAGGAATCTTTCCTATACAGGAAAATCTTGTCGCGTCTCCCCCTACTCTGAAAGCTAGTGAGCAACTTTTATCTATTTAGAACACTCCAATTGAGGCCACACCTTCAAGGTATTGTTTTTTTGCTCGTTGACTGCCTTTGTTGATATGCAGGTCATGTAATCACTGACTGAACCGATGCTGATTGATACCGAGGGTGAATCCAGTTATGCGGACATTTTCCCTTAGTTGACCTACTGAAAAAGATCTTCTAGTTGACATGTCTGGGTGTATTAACTTGGTTGAACGTCATCGTAGATCAGCCGACTTCAGTAAATTTCAAATGAGCTCATCTGCCGAGCCCCATGAAAAGGCATTATTCTATCTTTTGAGAGGTGTCAATATGGCTGAAGAGTCTATGAGACATTTGTCTATGTGCCCGAGTCTTCTATTGTTACTGCCCCTACTGTTGATTAGCTGGAAAAGTTGAAGGAAGATAAAGAGAAGTTGAAGACTGACCTTGGTAACTTTGGAGGTATTGAGAGGGCTCTTGAAGCTGAGCAGAAGTCACACCAAGAAAAGAGTATCCAGATCCTTAAATTGGAAAAAAAATGTGTTGATCTGCAAGCTTATCTGTTTAGTAAAAATTCTGAACTAGTCTCTTTGAATCTTGAGTTTCATAATCTCGCCCAAGAGTATGATACTATGAAACCTTATTTGGAGACCTTAAAAGGAACCCATGAGTTACTTGAAAAAGAATACAACGAACTCAATTTGGAGACAATTCGATCAGTTAAGGAGCGTGCAAAGGCTGAAGAAGACTTCTACAAGCTTGGTTACATTGAGGGTAAACGAGGATGAACACATTTTTTTTTACAATTAATGATGAAGATGTTGATTTTCACCTGTTGGTTATGAAACTTCCATCTACTCCCCCCAGAAGATTACTCATGTTTCCCTTGCTGATGCTGCTGGTGAGCGAAAAGATATGTCACTGCTAGTGATCTTGGCCATTCAGCTCTTTCTAAGAACATGCAGTCCTTAGAATGTTTTTATTTGTCAGTTTTTTTTTTGTCAGACATTGCCTTTATTTTCAGTACCGACTTTCTTTTGTTTGTTCATGTACTTGAATTGTAGTCTGCTAACCGACTTTGGTTGTTATAGATCCAAGCTTTATTTTGGCTTTTAATTTTTCTTGTTTTACTGTTCAACTGTCGTCTTCCATACCAAAAACAGTGCATGAGGTTTAGCGAAATACCTTCACAAAAAATTTATCATATATGCATGGATATACCTTTAACTCATTGATTACGGCTAATCGTCCTGGAGCAGGAAGTGGAGGACACTCCACAAGCCCGTAATTTTTTCAATAGATGGAATATCGACATCAAGTACAAGCTCACAGCCAATACATGGCACACATGGCACAGACCTGATCCAGGGTGGGTTACAGTCAATACAGATGGCTCGTTACAAGGGGAGACAGGAGGATATGGAGCGCTGATTAGAGATCAGCTGGACACTGTTTTAGCAGCAGGAGCAGGCTCCCATACAGGTCAGTCAGTGATCCTGCATGAGCTCCAAGGAGTTGAAGTTGGACTGAAAATGGCATTACGAGGTCAGCACAAGAAGCTGGTAGTCTGTATCGATTCAGCAAATGCAGTCCATTATATCAACACCAACAAGGCACCCCCATGGGAAGCTAAACATACCACGCGTCGGATTAAAGACCTGCTGAAAATGTTCAAGGTTTGCAAAGTGGTGCATGCTGTTCGGGAATCTAATAGGGCAGCAGATAAGCTGACAGCTCTTATGCCTAACGCTTCTTTCATTGAGATTACTCCTAGCTCCTTTGCAGAAGACCTGAAAAAGATAATATCTGAAGATGCTAGCGGTAGAAAATATATGAGATTGTAATGAACTTTTCTTTTTTCTTTTATTGGTCTGGGGAGCCCATTTATACCCCAAGCTTGCTTTTCAAAAAAAAAAAAAACTCATTGAGAAGATGACGTGCCTTTCGGTTGAGAAGGAGAAACATCATTTCATCTGCCAAGGAGTGGTTGATCCCATGCACCTTTTGAGGAGGGTTTACCTTTCGCCTTTTGAGGAGAGGTATATTATTTTTTGCTTATAAGGAGAGGTGTCCTACCTTCTGCTTATATGAAAGAATAGTTGTTCCATACATTGCTGTACAAGAAATGACTTCAAACTTGAGTCGTGATCTACCATTATCCCTTCTGCCCAACGGGGAATTCGGGTAGAATCGTGAGTGATAACTCAATCTTGAATTGTATTGTACATACTCTCATCTGCTTAATAGAGATATGTTTTTTATTTAAAAAATGACAAGTACAACCTTTATAGGACTTTTACATTCCCCGACTGAAGAAAAAAAAGTATAACGCTTACACATTTCCAATAGGTACGTTCCTCTACCGGAAAAGGTAAATACAATCAAGTGTTTCTACTATGTACACTGCATTTTATTTTCTGAAAAACTAAAATACTATAATTTATTTGATAGGTAATCTGCAGGCGACAAAATGATCTGCTTGTAGAGTCCTCTGCTGAAGATGAGATGTCTACTAGATGAGTTAGACATAGTACTTCATGAGGTTGTTGGCGTTCCATTGTCTAGGGATTTCTTTGTCTTCAAGAGTGTCCAGCGTATAGCTTCCCTGACCACCAACTCTACTCACTACACACGGTCCATCCCAATTAGGATCTAACTTTTTTGACCCTTCTACCCTCTTGGTGACGAAGGCTTTTCTTAAGACTATATCCCCAGGTTGGAATTGTCTGATTTTGACCCGCTTATTTTAATAGGACATAATTTGTTGATGGTAAACTACAACTCTTTTTTATGATTTTTTTTCTCGATTTTCTTCTACCATATCCAAGTTAGTTGCCATTTCATTGGCATTTACTACTAACCTAGAAACTTTCGTTCGCAAGGAGGGGACAACTATGTTGGGTGGGATGATAGCTTCGATTATAAAGGCCAAGGAAAATGACGTTTCTCTAGTAGGTCTCTTTTTTGTTGTGCGATAAGCCTATAGTGCTCCAGGTAACTCTACAACCCATTTGCCTTTGGCTTTATCTAATCTTTTTTTATGCAATCCAAAATAGCTTTGTTGTATGCTTCAGCTTGACCATTTCATTGTGGATAGCTAGGAGTTGAACAATCACTTGATGTCGTGCTTCTCAAAGAAGAGTGTAATTTTTGTTCCCACAAATTGAAGACCATTGTCGGTCACAATGGAATGCGGTATAACAAATCGACAGATTATGTTCTACCAAATAATTTTTTTTTACATCTGCTTCCTTGGTAGAAGTGAGGGCTTTAGCTTCAATCCATTTTGTGAAATAGTCGGATGCCCTACAAAGTCAATTGCCCATTGCAAGAAAGGCCAGGACTGATTTGCAAATTCAATTCTTCTGCAGGTTGAGTGGGAATTGGTTTGAACCTTTGGCATTTGTCACATCTCTGTGTGAAGTCTCTTGCATATTGATGCATGGTTGGCCAATAGTAACCAACACTCGAAGCTTTTTGTGCCAGTGATCTTCCTCCATAATGATTTCCACAATATCCTTTATGAATGCTACTCAAACCTTCAAGTACAGCTAGAGAACTAATACATGTGAGGTCTGGCCCCAAATATGATTTGCAGTAGAATTTTTCTTTCTCCACATAATATCTTGCAACCTTCTGTTGGAGTTTTTTTTGGCTTGTACTTATCTACTGGTAGATTATCATTCAGTAGAAAATCAATAATGAGATCTTGCCAAGCAGGACTAGTATCAATCATCATTATCTTGACTCCTTGTTTTTCAATACTTGGTGTTTCCAGGTGCTGTACTAGGATGGAGCGCCCAAATTGATAATCTAAGGCTAACCCCAAGTTCACTAATGCATCTGCATGAGACATTTTTGCTCTAGGGACCTACTTAATTGTGAAAATTGGAAAAACCTTAAAAAATTCTTGGACTTTGTCTAAGTAGAGGATCATCCTTGGTTGCTTTGCGGTGTATTCACCAGATGTTAGACTGGTTATAAGCTGAGAATTTGAATAAATGGCTAGCCTTTTACCGACAACTCTTTCGCTAGGCGTAGACTAGCAAGCAAGGCCTCATATTATGCTTCATTATTGGAGGCTTTGAAACCAAGTGTAATGGCTTGTTCTACCATGGTTCCATCGGGCGTAAATAAAACTAGTTCCGCTCCGTCATCCTTGTGATTTGACGACCCATGTACATATAAGTGTCACATATCTTTGAGCTGACTTGCTCTTGTTTCAGCATGAACTGAGGAATCTTCTATTGTTGAGGGGTGTGACAGTGATCTGCTGGCGGACTTTGTCTCATCGGCTACGGAGGGTGTGAATTCTGCTAAGGCTTGTACCTTTATAGTTGTCCTCAGCCGATAGATCAATCATAGTGGCTTAGCTCTATGGATCATTTCATTAGTCTTTGAGAAGCATCCGGGCTATGAGTAATTGACCATAAAGGGCATTATGTCATGATAATCACTCGATGGGCTTGAAAGTAAGGCTGTAACTTCTTTGCCGAAACCCAAAGTGTCAAAATTAATTTTTTCGTTTTTAGGTACCTAGTCTAAGCATCGAGAAGAGCTTTAGATATGTAAAATACGAGAAGTTGTGCGCCGAGCTCTTCTCTGATGAGAGTTGAACTAACTGCCACATTTGAAACCACCAAGTCGAGGTACATATCCTCTCCCGGGTGAGGTTTCGACAGTAGAGGAGGAGAAGATAAATAAGTTTTCAAAATTTTAAATGGAGTTTCACAATCTTCATCCCATTTGCCTCTCTGTCATTTTTTCAATGCATTAAAAATGGTTTACATTTGTTTGTTGATTTATTCGGGAACCGATTCAAAGTTGTTGCTCTACCTGTGAGACTTTGGATTTCTTTTGGAGTTGATGGCGACTTCATGTCAATGATGGCTTTGACTTGATTTGGATGGGCTTCAAGTCTCCTCTAGGTGACTAAGTATCCCAAAAATCTTCCTGACGAAACTTCAAAAATGCATTTATCTGGATTAGACTTTATTCGATGTTTTCTTAGAAAGTCCAAATATTTCCTTAAGATTTCTGATGTGATATGCTCGATGAGGACCCTTGATTAGCATGTTGTCTATGTAGATCTCCATGCTCAGGTGATAGCTAATTTTCACCTTTCTTCCAGGCATATTAGGATCAAGAATCAAAAGTTCTGCATCTTCTTCAGGTCTCCATCCCTCCTCAAATGAGGATTCAAATTGAACTTATCCTTCCCGATCCTGGTGCTATAATTGCTATTGGGGGTAGAAGGCTTGTTCCCTTTCATTTCGGCTGAAGTGATGGGAATAAATTCAGTTGTTTTGTTTCCTTCAAGACTCGGGATGCACACCTCCTTGCAATGGCTTGATCACTCTTTATTTCTCCAATTCCACCTTCTAGGATTGGATATCTGATTTTTTTGGTGCAGACAAGATATGACAACATCAATTTTAGTTATCCATGGTTTCCACAAAAGTTCATTGTACGGAGATGGTTCATCTATTATGATAAAAGTCTGCGAGCAGAAGACTGGTGGTGAGTAGACGTCTAGAATCATAATGATAATTGTTACTGATGTAGCCCCATTGAAGGCAGTCAAGACTTTTGTCTTTTTGTTGATAAGTGCTTCTAAATTCATCCGTTTGACAGTTGAAAGTTGAAGTATATTGGTTGCACTTCCCTCTTCTACTTGAATTTTATCAATCATTGCATGAGTGATCAGAATGCTGATGATGAGTGCGTCTTCATGTGGTAGATCAATGTCCTGCAAGTGATGCATATTTTATCAACCTAAATTAATAAGTTAATTTGATTGGATTGTTATATCGCAAGTGCACGGTTGCCTAACTATTAGATAATGGAAAATACAGGTCGATCACACGAGTATTAAAGACACAGTTGAAAACTACAATCTATTTAAACTGATTTGAAAGGGGGTTGCAACAATAAAAAATTTCTAAACTAATGGAAAGTAGAAAAACAAATGAAAATTGAGTTTAAGAATCAAATAGAGGAATGCTAAGGCTTTTGAATCATCCAACAAGTGTTCATAGAGTTATACTAATATCAGTTATTATCTCCTAGAATTTGAGCAATATTAGAGATGGGAATCTCTTATTGTCTTGGATATCAATGTAATGGACTCACTTTAAGCAATGTGCAAACCCCTAACATTAATTGTCCATTTAAGGCACAACTAATCACAGGCTTGACTAATAAGAATCAAACAGGGCTCAGACTATAACATAGAATAATTCTAACTACATGGATGCATGAGATACACGGTGAAAGTAATATACGCATGTTCACAAGTCAATCCAATATTCAATTATACAGTGCATCAGAAAATTATAAAAGATACTAAAAAATGTTACTAAGCCTGTGGATTCATCTACGCCTTAGCGAAGAGTTTAAAAATCCATGGTGGATGTGGTCACAGTGGCAGTGTAGGCGAAATCCATGTCATGAATCCGAATTGGCAAAGTTAGAGTGTGTGGTGGTACAAACTAGAAGCTGGGGTGCAAATAGCAAACTATTTTTAAAAATAGTTGGTTCCCTCCAGAAGTTCTTATTCTCTACTGCTCTTGGTTTGTTTGTTTGTGTTGTTTCTTGTTGTGTTCTTCGTGCGACTAGCCTCTGTACCTGCAAGAGAGTGAAAATCAGATGGGTGAGAAAGATAAAAAGAAGCTAAAGTGAGGAAAAACAGGGCGATGGTGCAAGGTGAACTCGTCCTTGTTCGTGGTGGCTGGATGAAGGTCACGGGATGATTGTTTGGTCTGAATGAAGGAAGAAGAAGGTGGCGGTTCTTCTGCTTTGTTTCTGTGTGCTGCTGGTTCGCAAGCTGGAGACAAAGGCAAGGAAGAATCTGGCGTAAAGAAGAGAGTTTGTGAAGGAGAGAGAATAAGAGAAGTTGTGAGGAAATGGAGGCTAGAAGAGAAGTTGTAAGGAGATGGAGGCGATATGAGTGGTTGCAATGCGAGATTGATATGGTGTGGTGTCCTCTTAGCGAGTGAGGAAAAACCGATGGCGAGGTGGGTGATGGTGGCTATGCAAGATGGAGAAGTGAAAGGGAGGCTGAAAATGGAGATGGGAGAGGGGAACAAGGCGTGAAAAAAGAGGGACAAAGGAGAGGAGAAGAAAAAAAAAGATTAAATAGGTTTTTCTTTATCTAGTTTAGGTTGGGCTTGGGTTTCAGTTAAGACAAAAAAGGATTTGGGTTTTTAGTTAAATTTTCGAGCTTGGGTTATATCATCGATTTCACCGTCCGCACCACTTCGGGCTAGCTCTTCCAAACTCATCGCACTAATGCGATTTCATCGTTTAAGCTCCAATTCCTACAAAAATACATAAAAACAAAATTATTTAGAATAAAAATATAATATTCGAAATACAAACAAATATAAATTAGAAGATATTTTATGTAATAATTATGTGAATATCAATAGGTCACTTATAGTGTAGTCGATCATCTGATTTTTGGTTGCGGAGCTAGTTGTAGGACCATCGACTGAGGAGGTGATTAGCACTTTGGCAACCAAAATTGTTTGTTTGATCTTTCGCTTTCTTTCATTATTAATGAAACCAAATAGTTCAGATTCAACGAAAATTCTATTTATTCTTATAACTTTCTTTGAGGGTTCCTTGGCTGTATCCCTCTCCTCAATTTGTTGAATGATTTTTTTGGCTACATACTATGAGCAATGTGCTACTTTGACTAACTTCTCAAGGAGGACTTTCCATGCTCGACATTCTTTTGTCAAATGACCAGTGACTTCATGGAATTCACAATATTTATTCAGATATCTTTTTGCAGGATCTCCCTTCATTGGCGTCGGTCTCTTCAGCGAAGGTTGGTTCTTTATCTCATTGAGACTTTGATTGAATTGAATGGAGAACTTTGTGTACGTTCTACTGGTAGAGGAGTCTCTTGTTGGGGAGCGTGTTCTACAGTTGTCATCCATGTTCTTTTTCCTCTATTTTTTATTTGCATTCTTCTATGTAGGTTGGCAATCTTTCTTGAATGTATTAAATACCTTAGCACTATTTTTTTTATCACCCCACAATGCGTAGCGTTCTGCCATGGCGAAGGTTTCTGCAAGAGTTTTGCCAGGTTTGATGTTCAACTCGCCATACAATGGGTGATCTGTGGGCATACCCTTCCTGAAAGCTGATGATGCAATTTGGTCATCACACTTATATGCTCCCTTTTTCTACCTTGAATCTTTTGATGAAGTTTTTGAGCGATTCATTTGACTTCTTCTTCATGTTGAAGAGGTGGTCAACATGTTTTTTGATGATTCAATATGATGAATATTCTTTTGCGAAGACAAGAGAGAGGTCCCCAAAGTTGTTGATCGACTGGGGGGTCAAAGTATGGAACCAATCTTGGGCTACTCCTTGTAAAGTCTTAGCAAAAACTTTGCACATAAGTGGGTCATCATTTTTATGCAGAGTCATGACACTTCGGAAATGCTTCAAGTGTCTCTCAGGATCAGAATCTCCTTTGAAAGGGTAAAGGTTGGTGTGGTAAACATTGCCAGTGGAGGAGCCCCTTCAATGTTATCTGTAAAAGGCGAAGTGTTCACCAAGGCCACCTCTCTGCATAGAGCATCATCTGGATTTCTCGTAACTTGTAAGTTCCTCAATTGCTCCTTGACCATTGGTGCCACATCATCTGCCCCCAAGGGCCAGGGTGTATTATGCTAATCGGCTGAATGGTGGTTTCAGTTCCGATTATCAATGGTAGGTGTTTCCTCATATTCCGAGCTTGGTTGCGACTCATCTGCATGTGAATGAAGTAGAATCTCAACGGGATTCACCTGAAAGTTCTTCTTGATTTGACGAGTCTATGAGGTGGTTTTTGGGACAAGTTAGTGTAGTGATCTAGATCTAGTCCCATGCGTTGTTCGCTTTCATCAGGATTTTGTTTTCTGTGCCTTCCACTTATATCTGGCGTAATTTGCAACCCCAGACTTGAGTGCACAGTTGCTTGGGAGCCCAACCTTTAGAAGACTCTTGTTTGATGTCCGAGTCTAGAGTGCACATTTACTTGTGGCCCTAATCTCAAATAAATGCTTCTAGAATGATTATTTCCCTTTAACGGATGACTACTTCTACTCCCATGTGCCTGGTAGATGACAATGTGTCATCTGCTTTGGTTGTTAACTTACAAATCGTTCTACCACTCGGGTCTGCTCCTCCAATATTTTAGTCAAATTGGCGATTTGTCCTGCAATATTTTCTTGTTGTGTCATCTCCATTGGGCTTGGTTGTTGGGTAGAAGGTTGCAATTGATGGTCAGTGGGTGGTGGCAAACCTACTACTAGTGGTTGTCAGATCGGTAGCGGCTGAACCTGTGGTGACAATGGTGGCCTAGTACGGGCAGAGGACAGTGCAACATTATGTTTGCTAGTTTGTTTTCGAGTTCCACCTGTATTGAAAAAACTTTAAAAATAAAAGTGTTTGTAAAAGAAAATTTAAAGTGAATGAATGAAAGTTTTTTTTTAATTTTTATTTTTTTTTATGAAAGGAAGAGAACATGCAATGAGTTTGATTCAAGTTCTCATTGAAAACACCAATTTGTGGATGCAAATTTCCACTTGATCACATGCTGATCATGTGGAGCAATCTGCATAAGATAGAAACTCATTCTTGACACTAGTGTGGTGCTCGCCGCCGGTATAACAACCCTAATTTTCATAGCTACATAAATTTGTATTTTTCTTCGTCATGTGTCATAATAATTCATGGGCTAACAAAATCATTACTTTGGTTGTAATAAAAAAATAAATAGCACTATTGTTCTTATTAATGTTGATTTTTATTAATTGCTTATAATTAGTTAAATAGCTAAAAAAGGGTGCAACTAAAAATACCTACTTAAAACCCTAAGCTCTTAATCTAAATTGGGTTTGGGGTGGTGGCTCTCTTCGGCCGTACAAAGCTTGAAGAGAGAAAAAGAGAGAAAAAAAGAGATGATGATGAAGAAGACAAAAGAGATGAAGATAAGAAAATAGAAAATGAGAAGAGAAAAAAGAAAGAAATGGAAGGAGAGAAGATGAAACGAGAAATTGAAGAGGAGAAAACGAAGAGAAGAAGTGAAGGAAAAAGGGAGGTAGAAAAGAGAGAAAAACGAGAAGAGAGAAATAAATAGAGAGAAAGAAAAAAGAAGGGGATGTCATACACGTGCTTGTGTGGGTGATGCGCATGTGCTCGTGCTTCGAGAAATTGATCGGGTATTCATAATTTTTGTTATGATTTTCGCCTTTGTGAAATTTTAGATCAATGTGGCTTTTGGGATATTTATTACGCGGTTAAAAAAGTGAGTTTTCTCTTTCTTTTTTATTTTTATTTTGGAAGTCTCACTTTTAGTGGTTCATTAATTAAGATATATTTTTTATTTTTTAAAATATCTTTGAATTGTGTGAAGTATATGTATGACATTTCATTTCTCACTTTTAACAGTTCATTGGACAAACAAAAATATAGTTCAACTTGAAGATATTAATTGAATGTGATATGTATATTGATAGTATTGGTTGATATTATATATTGTAATATTATTACTGTTGTTAGTATATGATATATATTGTTACTAGTCTTATTAAAGAACTAAGTTATTCTATTGGTGATGAGAACTGACTGGCTGGAAAAAACGGGAAGTCGAAAAAAAATTTCGCTCTGCGGCGATTTTGTGAGTCCTGAGGGTATTTTGGGCCTTTCTTCTTTTTGGGCAGATCCTCTCATCTCGGCCGTTCCTGGCTTCTGGGAAGTCATCTGGTCCATTGATCATTGTACCAGTTGGGAACCCTAGAGGTTTCACCGCCGCCGACACGTTTCAGCCGGCTACACGCGAACCGGTTTGAGGACTGGGAACACACCAGTTTCTGCTCGGTTTGTTCTGTCGCCTCTCGTTTCGGCCGGTACGGCACGCGGCTAAGGGCCGTCACATCCTGTTTCGGTACTAAGGCAGTCTGCGCCGCCGTTCCGATTTGGAACCTGCTACGACTCATCCGTTGATTCGTAACAGCTTTGTTTGCAACGATTCCCGACACGGTTTTGGATGCTTTCTTTTGGGTCAGGGCCGCCTCATCCTCTCGATGTGATGTCCTCGCCAGCCTCCATTCCACCCACGGGTCCTGGTCATGGGGACTCTTCGGCAGCCCCAAAGCCTTCTTTCGCTCAAATTTTGGGCAAGATCTTGGTAGATGACTCTGCAGAGACTCAGGTCGAAGGTACTCGTTTCCGTAAAGATGGCGCCCCCGCCATCGGCATCACCCCCATGGATGAAGTCCGTGGGGAAGCTTTCATGGAAAAACACGTGATTGTTCTCAAATTTTCTAGTTACCGACCGACTCTGGCCGATATTCGCGATTCAATACACAGAACATGGGGAATTTTGGGAGACTTCTCGCTGGGATTGTTGAATCAGCGGCACGTGTTAGTAAGACTTCAATCTGAGATGGAAGCAAAGAAAGTTTTGGCGAGAGATTCTTTTCTGATTCGTGGAGTTCGGTTTAAAGCTTTTCGCTGGCATGATGGTTTCAGTTTGAAGGAAGATCCAATTTCGGTGCCACTTTGGGTAGAGTTACCTAACTTACCTTTGCATTTATTTCATCCTCCTATTTTAAAAGCAATTGTGAATTCTTTTGGTGATTTTTTGCGGATGGATGATCATACTCGTTGCCTTTCTCGCCCGGGCTTTGCCCGTGTGTGTGTGGAGATGTCTTTAGCGGAGAAACTGCCAAGTCGAGTTTGGATTGACAGGGCAAATAATCGAGGTTTCTGGCAGAAGATAGAATATCCGGGCTTCAAATATTGTGACTTTTGTTCATTGATAGGTCATCAAGAGGAGTTTTGTAGGAAAAAAATTGGCCTTCAGGGCAGCAAGGGAGGTCCGGAATCTAGGAAAGCGGAGAAGGCGATACAGCCGAAGGGGGACACCAAACCCACTAAACAAAATTTCGTTCCTGTTTTAAGAAAAACTCAAAATTTAAATCCCTCAGTTGGCCCGAGTGGAACAAAGAATAGCCAGGGGGTGGCAATTGTTGATGTAGTCGGGGAGCAGCGACCGGTGACCAAGGACCCGGTTCAAGTGGTCTTGTCCAAAAAATTCGAATCGCTTCATGCCAATGTCGATGACAGTGTGAAAATGATTCATAGTAGAGATGAGCAGGTCCCAGAAACTACAGAAGAATGCCTTCTAGAGGCGGGGTACACAAATTCTGAGATTGACAATATTCTTGGTACTCCAGTCTCGCTGCCACTTTCACCAAAAATTGCGATCTTCGGGCCCGAACAGGGTCAATCTGATGACATGATAACCGCAAACACCTGCCCGGGACTCCCCATAGTGGCCCAGCCGCAAGTTGTTCCTGGCGGTGCTCAGTTGGTGATCTCTGGTTCAGCAACAACAGTTTCAGCGTCCATGAATACAGGAGCAGAGTCGGGTGTTCCAGCAGGGAACGTTGGGGTGGTCTCGATACCGCCAGCAGGTGCCGTAGGGGTGGCTTCGCCACTGCCAGCGGGGGACGCCGGGGTGATCTCGCCACAGCATGCTCTCGGTACCCAAACTGTGCACACTGAAAGTCCCTGCCTAGTGTCTTCCCTTATGCCGTGCTCTGGTTTAAATGAAGGTGCAGTCCGCATTTCGTCGCAGCCCGAATCAGCGACAGCAATGACTTCGGCTCTTCCTTTGTGCTCCAAAGCGCATTCTCTGCCTTGTGTTTCAGCAGGGGACATCGGGGAGGCAGGGGCTGCCTGGGTAGTCTCGCCACAGCAAGCTCTCGGCATCCACTCTGTGAACACAGTTAATTCCCGCATGGTGCATTCCCAGATGCAATGCTCTGAGGTGACGGATGTTTCAGTTCGCACTTTGTCGCAGTCAGAAGCAGCGCTAGCTTTGGCTTCGAATCACCCTTTGTGCTCCGCAGCGCACCCTCTGCCTGGTACTCCCGCAGGGAATCTTGAGGAGGCCTCGACAGTTTCTGGGTTCATTCAACCTGTAACCAATGCCAGCCCACGGCAGGCTCATGCTCCCAGTCCTGTCACTAATGCTTTTGCATTACCCCAGCCAGCTCAAGCATTGGCAGAGGTGGGTGTGCCAGCAATAAACCATGGTACGACAAGGGAAGTTGGAGCAGTTTCGGGGCAGTCGACTGTGCTGGACAGATTGCAAGAGGTCCTGAACAAGCGCGCTATAACCGGGGCAGCAAGGAAAGACAAGGATGAGGGGGAGTTGTATGATGTAGCCGTCCAATTGTTTCAGGAGAGCCAAACTTTGCAACAACAGAAATCTTCTTTGAACTCCATTACACTTGATTGTGCCACAGATGAAAGTGATGTAGCTGCATCGGATTCAGAGTTGGGGCCTGACTCACGTGCTAGTACGGATTTAACTTTGGTGGCACACTCTGATGTGGATCTACAGAACAAAGTCAAAACGGCGGCTCTTACGGGCAAGCGTCGTAAGACTAAGAAGGGTAAATCTTCTTCCCGCGTCTAAGATGATGGAAAACCTTATGTTTTGGAATGCCCGTGGGATTGGTAACCAGGCCACGAGGAGGAGATTGAAAAGATTGGTAGTGGACAACAAAATCAAACTTCTGATGATTGCGGAACCGATGATTGATATTAGTAGATCAATGGAGCTTGGTGGCAAGCTCCAGCTTGGTGGATTCGTCTCGAACGACTCCTTTGGCGGCAAGATCTGGCTCTATTGGGATACCTCTTTGGCTCTTTCGGTGGTGGATATGACGGACCAGATCATTCATTGCCGGTAACGGATACTAATTCAAGAATTTTCTTAATTTCTTTTGTATATGCTAAATGTTCTGTGGATGAAAGACGGGAACTTTGGTCGAATATGGTCACTTTTGCTGCAAACCATGACGCTCCCTGGATGGTTGGTGGTGATTTCAATACTTATTTGCACTCGGGCGAAAAAGTGGGGGGGGGGGGGGGGTGGAGCCATCCCGGGCAAGCATGTCTCAGTTTTCTGACTGCATTGAACTCAGTGGTTTAATTGATTGTGGTTTCTCTGGACCTCGTCTCACTTGGTGCAATAACAGGCGGGGTAGTGACCGCATTTGGGCAAGACTTGATAGAATTCTTGTTAATTCAGCATGGTTGACAGATTTGGGCTGCCCCAAAGTGGAGCATCTCAGCAGAACCTTTTCAGATCACTCTCCCCTGTTGGCTTCCATGCCGACACAAGCAAAGTTTGGTCATGTACCTTTTCGGTTCCTTAATATGTGGACAACTCATCCGGGGTTTCTGGCCCTGGTCCAGGACACGTGGATGACAGATATGGGCTCTATGCGCCCTATTGATAGAGTTGATGCCAAGCTTAAGCTGGTACGTCGGGCCCTTATACAGTGGAACAGGACGATCTTTGGTAATGTGTTCAGTAGGATTCGGGCCCTAGAAGATGAAATGCAACAGTGGGAAACCACTCTCCTCGCGGGTTTTGGAAATAACAGTATTAATGGCCTAAATGCTAATGCGAATTGGGATGTTCAGGCTTGTTCCAATTTACACAGATGTCAGGCTGAGTATAGATTAGCTCTCAAACAGGAAGAACTTTACTGGATTCAAAAATATGGTGAAAAAGAGTTCAAGGAGGGGGATGCTTGCACTAAGTTCTTTTTTGCTTCTACCAAATCCAAACAGAAGCGTCGTGCCATCAATCAGATTACCTTACCGTGTGGTAGAGTTATTTCGGAACCTGGCGAGCTTCTTGACCATGCCAATGAGTTTTTTGCTACTATGCTGTCTTCTCCAGGTGATTATACAGAGGATGCGGAGTTGCTCGATTGCATCCCGAAGTTGGTGGAACCTGGTCAAAACACACTTTTGGTCAGACGACCTTCCTTGGAGGAAGTAAGGGATGTTGTTTTCGACATACCCAAAAACAGTGCGCCAGGGCCGGATGGATTTATGGCTGAGTTTTTTCAGTCCTGTTGGGAATTTTTGGGCAGCGACATTTGGGAGGCCGCTATTCAATTTTTTGAAGGGGAGGCGATGCCGTCGTCTTTTTCGGCGAATTTCTTGGCCTTGATTCCTAAAATTGATAATCCAGTTTCCTTTTCTGATTTCCGCCCGATCAGTCTGTGTAATGTGATTTATAAGATTTTTAGTAAAATCCTTTGCAATAGGTTGGTGGATATTTTGCCACGGTTGATTTCTCAGGAGCAGGGGGCTTTTGTCAAAGGCAGATTTATTGGTGAAAATATTGGCCTAGCGCAGGAGTTGATGAGAGATATTAATAGGAAGGTTATTGGAGGTAATGTTGTGCTAAAAATTGACATGGAGAAAGCATATGACAGAATTGAATGGTCTTTTTTGCTGACGGTCCTCAAAAAATTTGGCTTTCATGGTAGATTTTGCCATCTCATCTCCAACTGTGTGGCTTTTCGATCCTTTTACAGGGCGTATACAAAGGTTTCTTCAGATCCAGTAGGGGTATAAGGCAAGGTGACCCATTATCACCGTTTCTTTTCATTATTGCCTCTGAAGTGTTGAGTAGGGGATTGAAAACAGCTTTTGAGAATGGCAAAATAGGGTATTTTTACACTCCCAGGAATTGCAGCCCTATCTCCCACCTTCTGTATGCAGATGATACACTTATTTTTTTGAATGGCTGACAATCCTCAGTCATGGGTTGCATGGATTTTTTGCGTCGGTACTGTCGGATCTCGGGGCAGAAAATAAATGATGGAAAAAGTTCGTTTACTTTGGATGATAGGGCAGCAGCGGAGCACATAGTGGCACTGAAAAGTTATACAGATTTCCATTTTCGAGTTGGCCCTTTGAAATATTTGGGCGGGCCAGTCTTCCAAGGAAGAGTGAAAATCTCCTACTTTGAAGATCTTATTTCTAAGATTCAGGCTCGAATTCAGGGATGGAAGGCGAAATTGTTATCTCCAGGAGGTAGATTAATCCTGATCAAGCATGTCCTTAGCTCGATTCCTATTTATATTCTGAGTGCCATGTGTGTTCCACACACAGTTTTAGCTCGAATTAATAGTTTGATGGCGGATTTCTTTTGGGGGGATTGTGAAGGCCGTCTTAAGAAAAAATGGGTGTCTTGGGATACAATTTGCTTGCCTAAGGCGGAAGGTGGTTTGGGAATTAGGGACTTGGTGGTCGTCATGCAAGCATTTCGTATCAAGGCCCTTTGGAGAATGCTAACGTCAGACTCTTTATGGGCTACATTTATGAGGAGCAAATACTGGCTACAAGGGGTTGCTTTGAATAGTCAACCTATAAAAGTTGGATCTTCTCCGTTTTTTAAAGAAATCATGCTTGGGCGACCGCTTCTTGTGAGCAACTTGCTTTGGCGTATTGGTATGGGGGATAGTAGTTTTTTTGAGGAAAACTGGAACATGACGGCTTCTTTCAAGAGATCGACGACACTGTTTAATCAAGGTGTTTGGCCAACGGTCAATGAGGTGATTTTGAACAATTTTGAATTGGTTCACCCGGATCTTAGAAGCGTGGCACGTGGTCTTTTTGCAGATAGACTACGAGGTGAGGCCCATGAGAAAGATTCGTGTGTGTGGGCCCCTAATAAGAATGGTTCCTTTTCACTTCAATCGGCCTATGATCTGTTACGGATAAAAGGGCGGGTTAATGCCATAAGTCCCTTGTTTTGGCAAGACCTTCTTCCATCCAAAATCTCCGTCTTTGTTTGGAAATTACTTTGTCGAGGTGTGCCAGTGGATGGGGAATTACATAGATGTGGTTTCAGTATGGTCTCCAGATGTCGTTGTTGCGTTTCGTCAAAGCAAGAATCTTTGAAGCATCTCTTTCTCGATGGAGAATTGGCAATGCAGGTGTGGCGTCATTTTGATGGGGTATTTGATGTACATATACGGAGTCCAGCAAACATCTACACGGTGATAGTAACCTGGTTCAAGAGAGCTAATCGCGAGTCGCAAACAGGGGTATTATTCTTTCTTTTTCCTATGTTCATTTTATGGGAGATCTGGAAACAACGTTGCAAATGTGTTTATGAAAATGTCCCCCCAAATCCTGTCTTTGCAATTTTGAACATTAGGCGCCAGTTGCAATTGGCTAATTCGTTCATAATCCCAAAGCAAGTTAGCTCTAACAAGGCCCCCTTGCGGGCTTTGGGGTTGGATGTGCTTCCCGTTAGAAGGAAGTTGGTCCTACTTGTTTATTGGCACCCTCCTCCTATAGACTTTGTTTCGCTTAATGTGGATGGAGCCTCTCGCAAGGACAAGGCGTCTGGCAGCGTGATTATTAGAGACTCGAGGGGTTTTGGTGTGGTGGGAAAACAATTATTTTTTGGCACAGGTTCTAATAATAAAGCGGAGTTATTGGCTCTTTTGGAGGGCCTTCGCCTCTGTATAGCCTGGGGATTCAAGAAGGTGGTAATCCAAACGGATTCGGCCCTTGTTTGCGGTTGGTTTCAGGAATATTTAAAAATTCCTTGGCACTTGGAGAACATTTTGAAAGAAATAAAGGTTTTGGCTGCGACTATGACTTTAGATTGTCATCATATCTATCGAGAAGCCAATGCGGTGGCTGATTCATTGGCGGATAGGGCACAAAAAGACCATAGGTCAGTTTCTTTCATTGGGACAGATTTGCCTAGGAAAGTTGCAGGCTTGATGGTGCTAGATAGATTACATACGGCGTACATTCGCCATGGGGAGGCATAGATATCTGTCCTAGTAATATGGCTGCGAGGATTTGGGGTCTTGTTTATGCGTGGGCGGTCTGGGCAGCTCATGCCGGGACAGGATGCTGCTTTACTGGGTATTGCGAGGATTTGAACTGCCGCTGTGTGGTTTTGGCAAGGAACTCTGTCTCAAAACAGAGTGTCTCTGTTTCAGATTGTTTGGGCGTTAACCATGTCGAGCTGTTGGGTTGCAGCTTATGCTGTTGCGTCTCTCATCTGCTGTTGGTTTGCAACTTAAACTCAGCGGATGGTATGGGGATGCTGCGAGGTGTTGGTATAGGGGAGTTGCAGTTCCCCTGCGGGTTGCGATGATGCGTGGTTCTGTCGCTGCGAGGACTCAGAGTGCTGATGCGGTTGCTGCTGCTGCTGTCTGCCGATGCTGCCGCTGCTGCTGCTGCCTGCTAAGCCATTGCTGCTGCTGAAGCCGATGCCTCTGCTGCTGCTGCTTCGCTGCTGTGTTTTGCATGGATGCGGCTTTAGATTTTCAGCTTTTTTGCGTGGATGCGGTGTTGTGGGTGTATGCTATTTGTTTCGGCAGTCTTGGGTGTGCTCGGGTTTCTTTTCTATTCCTGGCTGGTCATCATTTTTCCTTTGTTTCTTTTTTTCCAGGAATTTTGCTTTAAAACTTTGCTTTAAATTTGTTTTAAGAATTAACGCGGGTAATGTCGTAATGTACCCCCGCAACGATTTGTAATTTTTTATGGATACTTAATAAAGGTCTGGCATTCCATAGTTGCCCCTCCCCACTGGAGGTTAATTTAAAAAAAAAAAAAAAAAAAAAAAAATTCTATTGGTGATGACCCAATGTTATATTATTGTCACTATTGTTACTACTAAATTACTTTTATCCTATTAGTAGTGAATGATGACCCATGATGTAGATAATTTTGTACTCTTTGGAAAGGAGACAAAAAAATTAGGTTCATGATTTACTATTTAAAATTTAAATGTTAGAAATGTGTGGATAATCGATTATTAGGAGATTATTTCTTTTATTTTTTATTTTTTTATAATGATTATTGTGTTCTTTATATTAATATAGTGGGAACTACTAAAACATTTTTATTCTTGAATCAAAGTGGAAAAATAAAATTGAATTTGGGAGTTGGTTTGAATGAAAAATTGGGTATTTATTGGAGGAGCCTTTTTTGTTTAGTTAGTTAAGCTGAAGTGAGTGAGTTCTTCTCCATACTCTTTTATTTCGATTTAAATTAACCAATGATATAGTTGTAGATTATAGTATTTATGAGTGTGAAATACAATATTTGTGAGTAATCTTATTTCTATTTAGGATTGATTAGATTTGTTATAGCAATTGAATATATTTTGATCCTTGGGCTTGAATCAATTTAAGATAATTGCTTTCTTATGTTCAAGGATTGGATGTGCATGAGATCGTTGTATGTGTATGAGAGGAAGGAATATAATTGAACTGGTCTTATAAGTTCAGAAAATAGAGGATATGGATTTCAGCTCGGACTGGACTTGAAAGTTAAGAAAATAAAGAATATGGGTTGTTGACTAGTCGAGGCTGATAAGTTGTGAAATTAAAGAATATGGGTTAGTGATTTAATTGGGCTGGATGGTTTGTTTGTCTGAATGGGCTGGACTGAATAGTTAATCCAAAAGCTATAATAGTTGGTTTAGTTGAATATACATTTGGGCTGGGCTGGATAATTATTTGTTTGAATAATTATTCGGATTGGTTTAGATAGTTAAGTCCAAGTCTGAAATAGTTTGTTTAATTGAATAGGTTGGGCTGGACTTTGATTGAGTTCATCAATTTTGGTATTAAAGAAAATGAGTTATGGTATGAACTTGGCTTATCAGTGTTTTTGTTTTTTTATAATCAAAGGAATTGGGTTACATATTGGATTGGGTTTATAAGTTATGAAAAAAATAAAAAAATAATGTGGGCTTGATATATATCATTTGAAATTAAGGATGATGATAACGTAAATATGTACATTGAGATTAAATTTGAGGATTTATCGTTAATGAGATAAATTTGGGTATTTGCATTATTCTACGAATTTGTTTCTATATGTTTATGACTTAAATTTGATTGTTATGCAAATTGTTTCGCTAAAAAGAATGCATTTCTTGTATTAAATAGGTTTTGATCCTTGTTCTATTATAGAAATTTTGTATATCACTTTCAAAAAAAAAAAGAAATTTTGTATATGAAAATGTTAGTTGCCCCAAAAATGTGGGTGGATACGGTTGTAGATTGATTTGTGAATGATAACGGGCCATGGTGAGAAAATTTTGAGATGTCAAATAAATGATATTGATAAACTGTGATTCCTTAAAATTTTAAATCATCTGGAATTGTATTACTTAGAACTACCACATCTATTGTGTTTATGTTTTCCCACTCCAATAGAGAAACTAATAACCTTCGGGTTGGGTCATGTGGAGGACGACACCCCTTTCTTATAGAGAAACTAAATTACCTTTGGGTTAGGTCTTGTGGGAAGGGGCGGTTTTGAAATGCCTAAAATAGGTTTGATATTTATCTGTAAAAAATGTAACATGACTTATGCATATTGTTAGCCCAAGAGTAGCTTTTATTGTACTCATATAGTTAGGGGTATCCGGTGATGCATGCCCCTATGTGATGTTCCCACTTAGGCATGATGACAGAGAAGTTCCCCTTTATACAAGTCATTGGGTTTCTGAAATAGTGTAAACAGAGGTACTTCGAATAATTGCTATTTGAGGCATACAGACATGTATGTTTGGCACGGAGGTGATGCAAATGTGGTATCGTCTAAGTGATCAATTCGTTAAAAATGAATAATATAATTAAGTCAAATAATGTATGGATACAACTATAGATAAAATACCAACTATTTGAAAAGTTATATTTGCATTGTTTCTAACCCTTTTCATGCAGGATGACAAGTCTACTAATATTACTGTAGGTAAGACTTGTCATGGTTAACCATTACCGAGTAAGTACAGGTAAAATAAATATTTACTTTAATAATGACAAGAACTCATTAGGATGACATGATTGCCTCGTTGAGAAACTAAATTCTTTGAACTGTGATTTTCTTGCATGACACATTTGCCTCATTGAGGAACTACCAATCTTCGACGTGTTATTTCATTTTGTAGGCAATTTCTTGTTATAAAATGTAATTTATTTTACTTACTAGAGTTGAAGATTACTCATTTCTGCTTAATTGCTGACCCAAGTGGGCTTAAGCTTCTTGGGTACATTTCTTTGAGAATGTAGGCAATTAGCTCTGTCTCAAGTTTATAGATTTTTGAGTAGCACTATTGAAGTTTCTTTAGTGGGGCGAACCTCGTCAAATAGTTTCTTGGTTAGAGTTTTTTTTTTTTTTTTTTTTTTTATAAAATTTTTCTAAATTATGTCTCAGTTGTTGTTGCTAAATATTCTTATATTATCGAAATTCACGTGTTGAATTTGGGGGAAACGGATAATCCTACATGGAAATAAAATTTTTTGCTTTTTCGAAAATTGGGGCGTGACAACTGGGACTCCGATGCCAAAGTTAGAACAATGCCTTTAGAAAAATGTTCATTTCTCTTTATTTTAAGAAATGATTGTAAGTCAGGAAAATGTTACCTTAATATGACTTTATGTTTGGCTATTTATGGAGGCAGAACGAGTGAGCTGCTAGCAGAGAGTAAGACACGTGACAGATGAGTAAGTCATCCTGCTTGCAAGTGGCTGTAACTTCTCTTAGGTAGTTGTAACTTTCGTAGATGCTTGTAGCCTCCCGTTGGTGGTTGTAACTTTCTGTTTGAAGGCACTTCTCTTGCAAGTTCGTGTGCTTAGCTGAGCATGGTGGTTGGCTCCTAACACTACTCATCTGCTGAGAAAAGAGTGTTTTGCTGAGTTGTATTGGGCCCAGACTTGGGCTTTCTGTACTTGTAATTTTCGTGAGTAATTTTCGGGCTTCTCGGAAATGGCCCAAATCTTCGAGCTTCCTTATCCTATTGGGCTAAGGGTTATTTTTGGCCACCACAAGTTCTCCATAACTTCTTTTCTCCTATGGGACACAGATCCCGGGCAGAGTTAAGACGACCCTTAAATCTATGAAAAACAAAATTTTCAATAATAGAAAAATTCCATTGTACAAGTTACGAATATTTGGAAAAACCTATATTTCTGTAGTCTTAACTCTTAGCTATAAGCAATATTTAGAGCTTGGCCAAACCACATCAACTTAATTCCTATATATTCATATCAATCCTTCTTTGTCTTTCCTTGTCTCGTCTTGCCTTAAAAAAAGTTTGTACCTTTCTCAAGAATTCCTAACTAATTAATTGGAAAATGATTTATTTATTTATTTTTGTATCTTTTCTAAAGCATAAGTGGTTTTGGGAACGTGAAAATAAACTTTTTTTAATCGATATTCAAGGGGTGAAGATGAAGACACTAGCCATATAATTTTTAAAAAGAATGGGACGGGATGCTTATATCGAACCTAATTTCACTGTGGAACATATCGAATCATAAACCATCTTCGAGTAAATGGGCAAATTGGGTAGAATGGTTAAGGAATTTATCATCCAAGCCTAGGAAGACTCATAGAGTTAGCCATGAAGGTTAAAGAAGCATGGCCCAAGTCAAAGTCAATGAGAAGTCAACTATAGTAAAGAGTCAAAGAAGACGAAAACTCAAGAATATCGAGGCCAATGACGATCAATGACTCTCAAGTAGGGGTGGGCAAAAACCGATTTAAATTCGGTTAACCGACCGAACCGAAATATGAGTAGAAAGAAAATAATTTAAACCGAACCGAACCGATTATAAACGGTTCGAAATCGGTTTACGGTTTTGAACCGACCGATTTATAATCGAACCGACCGATTAATTAGATATATATAAATAACTAAATAACAGGTAGGTGTCAATACCTGATTAGTGCAACAAATGCACTGCAATACACCCCGTTGCACTGAATCGCCCCCCTTCTCTCAAAGTTTTCAATTTTAGGCTAAAAATTGGGTTTGTTAAAAAATTGGGCATGTTTTAATGAAAATCTTTCAAGTGCTTGAGACCGAACCAAACCGATCCAAAATTCGGTTCAACCGAATTCATCGGTTTACAAATACAAAATTCGGTTTGGGTTTGGGGCAAACCGAATGAAATCAGTTTGGGGCTCAAAACCGAACCGAACCGACATTGCCCTCCCCTACTCTCAAGAACACAAAAGTCAAGAAAGATGTTTACGGAAGTCCATGTGGGATGGACACTAGTTTAGTCCACCAGAGTAAAGTTGTTTATCTGACATAGGCCTTTAGCTAGTTGTTGGTCTGGCAACATAGTCATCATAGGCTAGTCAACCAGTGTTACCAGAAACATAACATTTTCTAAAACAATTCAGGAACCCTAATGAAAGTTGTTGTTTTTGAGCAATTAAGAAAAACCCTCCATCATCCCCAATCTTACTTGTTTTAGAAAATGGTCATTCCCATCATACCCAATCTTACTATTTGTGAATTACAAACCTGTCTAAATTATAAAGAGATAGCTAGGCCATGTTTGGTTACTCAATGGAATAGGAATGGAATGGAAATGAGAATATTACTGTGTTTGGTTACTCAATGGAATTGGAATGGGAATGTGGATGATTTGTGTCTTTACCATTACGCCCTCAATTATCAACCATGGATTTTGGATTTCTAGTTTGTAAGGAGGGAAAATAAGACAAATTGAGTGTTTACCATTTCAATGGGCATTGTAATGGACATTCATAGGGTCTGGAAAAGGAATGTTCATTATAAAGAAATTTATAGTGGTCACTCCCATTACGCCATTTTTATACCCAACCAAACAAAGGAATGACTTAACATTTGTGATTGTCATTACCATTACAACGGTCAAACTCATTCCATTGAGTGACCAAACATGCCCTTAGAGTCTGAAACATTCCTCTAAATCATATTCTATTCAAGATACACTTTGTGGGAGAAAACAAATAGCAAATTAACCTTGTTGAGAAACAAGTCCCTCAGTGGGAATATGACATTATAAGGTTGTGGTAGTCGGGACAAGAAAAATAGTTCTTGTGAATGCATATTTTGCACAATCGTAAGTTTATTACGATTATGGTGAATAAAAGTGCATATAGTTGTAAAACTTTCCCACCTGAGAAGTAACCTCATGGAGCCAATCAAACTCTTTATGTTGTGAACGCCATTATCTCTTTTGTGTTTAGTTTGCATCTATTTCTCGTTTGTCATCATTTCATCATCTTTTGATTAATAAGTTGAGTCTTTCAACTTTTGAGATATATTTGTCTTTCATCTTTAATCTAGAATTTAAAATTTTAAGATAAATAATAATTTACAAAAAAATACATGTGCAAATTAAGAAATTGGCATAGCTTTCATATAATTTATATTGGATATGAAAATTTCCGAATGAGTCTACTAATTAGAGTCTAATGAAATATTCATCCTCAGACAAAGTGGGTTATGATGTTTAAATGAAGCCCAAATAGCCAATGGAGAATCCAACTTGTAGAATGGGCTATGGCCTATGATAATTAAACATGCTTGATGCGTTCAGATCTGTCCTTACCAATTTCGATGATATCTAACCTGTAAAAAGAGCTACGATTAAGCCCAAGAACATCGTTGTGGTGGCCGAAGGCACTCCGATGCTTAGATCGGATACTGGTTCGAGAAAGGGTGAAGACTGAACGTAATATTGCAGTGTCTATACTTGTATATATGTGCATGTACATACATTTCTTCCTCGTTTATCTGACTCTTATAACGAGCTTTCCCTCCAAACTATCCCTAAGATCAAGGGCGTGATGGAGGGAGGAGATCTCGCATAAGATCTTACCAGTGCATCACTGAGTACTTTGACACTTGGCTCTGTTTAGGACCCAATGTTTGATTGGGCTACAACTGATTTCTACGAGTGGATCTCGGGCCTGTGACAGCTCTGTGAATGACTGTTCGGGCCTTATTGTTCTGGGCCAAACCCTAAGACCCATGCCTCTGGGGCTGGCCTGTTTTGCGCCTGGGCGCCTGACTTACGAGCTGAACAATGGTCTTGTGCGTGGGTTTGCTTGGGACTGCGCTGAAGCCTTTTACGTGCTAGGGTTAGCCCATGCCATGTGTATGACTGGGTTTGCTTGGGACTGCGCTGAAACCTTTTACGTGCTAGGGTTAGCCCATGCCATGTGTATGACTGTGATTGAGTGACTCTTTGATGTCTCATCAGCTACTCCCTCCAGTTAATGGGGCTGCGCACAGTTTCATTAATTCGATGAAGTTGACTAGTGCAGTTGTTCTTGGAACCGTCGCCTTCTTATTCCCCACGTAGCATTTAATGCCGACAAGACTGTTGGGTGACTTCCTTCTATGAACCGTTGTGCCTATAATAGGTTGATTCTCATAGGGTCAGACATTGCCATGAGCATTGCAGAGCATGTTGCTCAAATGTGTCTTTCCAGAGAATGTGTTTTGACCTCTCCAGAAGATGAAGGAGGATATCCATGAGTGGAGTCTTTGAATGTTCTAACATTTGCAGCGACGAGTATTAACAAAACCTGCTATTGGGCGAAGCCACCTGGTTTAAGTAAGCTTCCATTGGTTCCATGGGACCTTCGAATTCTTTCTTATGTCGTGAAGGAAAAGTACGGATTCTCCCTAAGGGGCTGATATTCACATAATTATTACATAATATACCTCCTAATTTATATTTGTTAGTGTTTCAAATAGTGTATTTTAGATTAATTATTTTATTTTTGTATTTTTGTAGGATTTGGAGTTTAAATGACAAAAGTGCATTAGCGTGGCGAATTTGAAAATTCATAGACAAATTGACGAAGTGGAGTGGGAGACACTCAAGCCAAAGATTAATAAAGATAACAAAAAAAAAAATAAAGGAAATTAGTTTTGAATTTTGGTGGAAAAAATGAGTAATACGGATGAACATAGCCAAACTCACCTTTCCTGTTATTAGAACAAAACCTAAACAAATGGGTGGGCCCTTTGTTTCCAATTATATTTGGTTTCCAATTTGTATTTGGTTTCCAAATGTATTTCGTTTCCAATGGGGTTTCCAATAAGGAGTTGTTTCTTTCTACTAAAAACACGACAACACACAGGAAAGGGAGGACACACAGAAAACGTAGGAACAACAGAGAGCGCATGAACAACAGGGACACACACAATGCATCAACAGCCGAGTACGCATCGCTAATCCACCACGCGCTGCCATGCAGATGAAGCTCCACACTGCTATTGCTGTCATCACCTTCACCATGTGTCAATAAACTCCACGCAAGGCGAAGAGATGAACTCCTAGATGTAACGCACTTAATTGGTATTTGATTCGTTTTATGCTTTCACGATGAATAATGGTATTTATGATTAAATTTTATTTAATATAGGAGTTTATGTTATTTTAGTGACAAAGATTTCATCAACTTCTTCGTAGATTATTATTCCGGTGGTTGTCTTTGTCTTTTCCATGTAAGTCTAGTCATGCTTTTCTTATGTGTGGAATTTTAAAGATCAATTAATTTCGGTAGGTTAGTTATATGTGATTGTCTTTTATTACGTTATTGTCTCTGGATATATCGTAAATTTAGGATATCATATATGACCAATCTTTGTGCTTTCTAGAAAAAGTGAAATCTAAAATCCATTTACATTAGAATATATTGGTGCATTAAAGACTATTTTTCCGATTATGTTGTTTGGGATGTGTAATACGTAATTGAGTTATCATAGTGAATCAATATTAGTTGGCGCGGGAAATCTAGGAGGGGTTTTTGGAACCTTGTGATTTTTCTAAACTTGATTTTTATTAAACTAAATTCAATTTCATATTTTAAAATTGCTAGAATTTCTTAAATTTAGTTTCGCGTAGTTCTTCTTCCTTGACCTTGTTTTGTAGATCGCTTTTCCTCCTGGGATCGACACCCCAATCTTTACTGCAATTGACCGCGTGTACTGTTTGGGAGTAATCAAATTTTGGCACCGTTGCCGGGGACAAGCTCCATTCTACAAGGGAGGTTTCGGGTATTATCTTTCTTGCTCATTGTTTTATTTTATTTTTATGTTTTAGGTCCAGTTTATGTTTTTTTTTCTTAAAAAAAATTGCAAAATACAAAAAAGGACATTGGGGGAGTGTGAGTTGGAATAGAGACCACTTAGGGAGACTAATTAGGGTCCCAAATTTAGAACACCCACAAATTCACATTGAGAACAAATTAAGTCCTACTTCTAATTCTAACACCATGAGTAATCACGAAGATGACCATGTTCGGTCGTTAAAGGACTATCTCCACCCCACGCGCACTGCTACTCCATCATGTATCATGTTTGCACCAAATACACCGAAGCTAGATTTTAAGCCAGGTATGATACAACTATTACCCACTTTTCATGGCCTAGAGAGTGAGAATCCTTATGTTCACATTAGATAATTCGAGGAAGTTGTGGCCACTTTCCACAGCAAAGTTGAGGCTGTAGACTCGATTAGACTAAGTTTTTTTCCTTTTTCCCTTAAGGAAAAAATGAAGAGTTGGCTATACTCTTTGCGACCAAGGTCTATAGGTTCGTCGGAGGAGATGACCCAAGCATTTTTTTAATAAATACTTTCCTCACCACAAAACCAACGGTCTAAGGAGACAAATTTCTACCTTCGCCCAAAAGAATAGCGAGACATTATATCAAGCATGGGAGAGATTCAAGGATCTCTTGAATACATGTCCACACCATGGGTATGAGAGTTGGCGCTTAGTCAGTTATTTTTATGAGGGGCTCACCAATAAATAGTGTCAGTTTGTTGAGATGATGTGTAATGGAGAGTTTTTGCATAAGGACCCTGACGAGGCCATTGAATACTTGAATGACTTGGCTGAAAAGGCTCATACTTGGACTGGTCCAAGTGCTACTGAGAGCATGGATAGAACACGCCCAGCTGGAGTCTACCAACTTAGGGAAGATGACAGCCTTAGAGCCCAATTGGATAGAGTGACTAGGGAGTTAGAGGCACTTAAGGCCAAGGATGGTCGGCCCACACATACCGTTGCCAGAGTTGAGCTACAGGATGCCTGTTTTATATGCGGGGGAGTTGAACACTTAGCACAAGATTGCCCGACCTTGACTGAGATGAGAAGAGTTTATGAGGAACAATGTAACGCATTAGGGATGTACAAGAAGCCTTACTCACCATTCTCTAACACTTACAATTATGGCTGGAGAGATCACCCTAACTTAGGATGGAGGTCCGAAGCAGACCAACCTACACACTCACAGGCACAACCACCTAAGTCATATCCTGCACCTCCATACAATGCACAATCTAACAGAAGTTCCTTATCAGACACATTACATGCATTTATAGAGGCACAAGGTAAAACTAATCAAAAATTTGAGGTTGCATTGACACAGTTGACATAAGAGAACAAGGAGATCAAAAGCCAGATAACTAAGCTGACAAGTTCATTAACAGTACAAGAGCGGGACCAATTTTCGTCACCGCCTCAAGCAAATCTGAAGGGCCAACTTATGGCACAAACCTCTACTTCAGACTCTCAGAATGTCAAAGTGGTTAATGCCATCACTACTCGGAGTGGTAAGATTTTAGATGGATCAAGCTCGTCCACAACTATAGGCCCTTCCCCAAGTGCAAAGGAGAGCATCCCTGAGGATGAGCCCAACAAGAACATTTCAGTTCCAGTTCCTTTTCCTCAATCACTACGACCTACTTGAAAAAATCAGAAATGCATGGTGAGATTCTAAAACACTTGAAACATGTTAAAATTAACTTACCTTTGCTACATGTGATTAAACAGGTACCAACTTATGTGAGAGTCATCAAGGATCTATGCACTATCAAGAGGAAGCATCATGTCAAGAAGACTGCCTTCTTGACAGAATAGGTAAGTGCGATGAATGAGTAGAAGACACCACCCAAGTACAAAGATCCAGGGTGTCCTACAGTCACCTGCTAGATTGGGACTCATGAGTTTGGCCAAGCCTTGTTGGATTTAGGAGCAAGTGTAAATCTGATGCCATATCATATTTACTTGTGACATGGTCTAGGAAAGATTAAACCCACATATGTGGTACTACAATTGGCCGATAGATCGGTTAAGAAGCCAAGAGGAATAGTCGAGGATGTCTTATTGCAGATTGATAAGTTTTACTATCCCGTCGACTTTCTTATTTTAGATACTCATTCTGCGGTTAATATGGAGTCTACGGTTCCGATTATTTTAGGTAGACCTTTTCTTGACACAGCTAACACTCTTATCAATTGCAGGAATGGTCTAATGAAGCGTCTTTTGGGAACATGACTCTAGAGGTCAACATATTCAATATTAGCAAGCAACCACGTGATGATGATGAGTGTCATCATACCTACATAATAGACACGCTGATATCAGAAAAGGCGCTCCCGAGCGCAGATTCTGAAACCTTAGAGTACCTCCTTTCTATTTCTGATTTTGAGAGTTCACTTTATCCTGACAATGCTTTTGACATTTCTGTTGTTTCAGGGTTAAAGGATAAAAGAGAACGACAATGGCAACCATGCTTTGAGGAGTTGCCAAAGGAAAGACAGAAACCACAACCATCCACCGTGGAAACTCCGAAAGTTGACCTAGCTCCATTGCATGAGGGACTTAAACATGCATTCCTCGGACCAAGTGGTACCTTTCCTATTATTATTTCTTCAGTGCTCGATGGCTCACAAGAAGAAGAATTGATTAATATGTTACGTGAGCACAAATCTGCATTAGGTTGGACTACAGCTGACATCAAAGGTATTAGCCCCTTAATATGTTCCCATAGGATGCACTTACAAGAAGGAGCTAGCCCCCATAGAGATCCTCAAAGATGACTTAACTCCACTATGAAAGAGGTGGTGAAAAATGATGTCTTAAAATTGTTAGATGCATACATCATTTATCCCATCTCTGATAGCAAGTGGGTTAGTCCAACTCAAGCAGTTCCCAAGAAATCTGGAATAACAATGGTGACTAATGATGAGGGAGTGTATGTTCCTACTAAGGTAGTGACAGGGTGGCGCATGTGCATTGATTATAGGAAACTTAATTCTGCCACCCGCAAGGATCACTTCCCACTTCCATTCATAGACAAAATCTTAGAACGAGTAGCTGGTCATTCTTTCTATTGCTTTCTAGACGGGTATTCAGGATATTATCAGATTGAGATTGCATTAGAGGATCAGGATAAGACTACTTTCACATGTCCTTTTGGTACTTATGCTTTTCTGCGTATGCCATTTGGTATGTGTAATGCACCGGCTACTTTTCAGAGATGCATGATGAGTATTTTTAGTGACATGATTGAAAAATATATGGAAGTATTCATGGATGATTTGACTGTTTTTGGTGATTCATGTTTACTTCACTTGAAGGCTATTTTAAGTAGACGTGAAGAGAAGGGTCTGGTGCTTAATTGGGAAAAAATGTCATTTCATGATTCCCTATGGAATAGTTTCGGGACACATAGTTTCTGATAAAGGAATCGAGGTTGATAAAGCAAAAATTGAATTGATTTCTAAATTACCTACACCTAAAAGTGTCAAGGATGTGAGATCATTTCTAGGGCACGCGGGGTTTTATAGGAGGTTCATACAAAGTTTTTCTACCATCTCTTGACCATTAAGTAGCCTCCTGGTCAAAGACGTCGTGTTCCAATGGACACTAGAGTGTGAGGATGCCTTCTGAACACTCATTGATAGGCTCACCTCTGCCCCCATCATGCAACCACCGGATTGGAATTTACCATTTGAGATAATGTGTGATGCAAGTAACTATGCTGTGGGGGCAGTCTTTGGACAACGAAGGGAAGGGAAGCCCTTTGTTGTTTACTATGCTACTCGAACACTTAATGATGCTCAAATGAATTATTCGACTACTGAAAATGAGTTGCTAGCCGTAGTTTTTCCTTTAGATAAATTTCGTGCTTATTTGATTGGTACACCTATCACAGATTTTACTGACCATGCGGCTCTTAAGTTCCTTCTTTCTAAAAAGGATGCTAAGGCAAGATTCATTAGGTGAATTTTACTTCTGCAGGAATTTGATCTAACTATAAAGGATAAGAAGGGGATCGAGAATGTTGTGGCGGATCATTTGTCTCGTCTGGAGTTCAATGACTCTGCTAATGGCCCACCCATCCGTGATGACTTCCCTGATGAACACCTATTCACCGTCACTCAAGTACCATGGTATGCACACATTGTTAATTACTTGGTTTCCGACGAAGTTCCATCATCATGGAGTGCTCAAGATAAGCGCAAATTTCTGGTCGAGGCAAACAATTTTTATTGGGATGATCCTTATCTATATAAGTATTACCTTGACCAAATCATGAGGCGTTGTATCCTAAAGGTGAGATTGAAAGTGTCTTACATTTTTGTCATAGTGTAGCTTGTGGCGGCCATTTTTCTATGAAAAAGACCGCTGCAAAAATTTTATAGTCGGGATTATATTGGCCTACATTGTTTAAGGACACTAACAATTATTGTTGTTCTTGTGATAGATGCCAGAAGTTAAGTGCACTATCTCGGAGACACATGATGCCCCTTAACCCCATCCTAGTCATTGAGATATTTGACTGTTGGGGGATTGATTTTATGGGACTTTTTCCACCTTCTTTTGGATATTTGTATATTTTGCTTGCAGTGGACTATGTGTCCAAATGGGTAGAGCTTGTGTCATGCCGGAACAATGACAACAACACAGTTGTCAGGTTTATCAAAAAATACATTTTATCTCGTTTCAGTACACCACGAGCCATTATTAGTGATCAGGGGACTCATTTCTGTAATCGCTCTTTTGAGGCTTTGATATGTAGGTATGGAGTTCATCACAAGGTCGGCAATGCCTATCATCCACAGACAAATGGCCAAGCCGAGCTGGAAAATCGAGACGTGAAACAAATCTTGGAGAAGATGGTGAATCCTGATAGGAAGGATTGGTCCTTGCGCCTTCCTAATGCACTTTGGGCTTACCGTACCGCTTCTAAGACAATTCTTGGGATGTCTCCCTATCGGCTTATATATGAAAAAGCCTGTCATTTACCTGTTGAGTTAGAACATCGCACTTATTGGGCTGTCAAAAGCACTAACTTTGATCTCAATGATGCATGTATTCAGCGGAAATTTCAGTTAGCTGAAATTGAGGAGTTGTGGAATGATGCCTATGACAATTTCTGAATATACAAAGCAAAGATGAAAGCAACTCATGATAAACAAATTCTGAGGAAACATTTCGAGCCCAACCAACGAGCCTATCTCTATGACTCACGACTTCATCTTCATCCTGGCAAGCTAAAATCGAGATGGACGGGCCCATTCATGGTAAAACAAGTCTTTCCCAATGGTTCCATAAAAATTAAAGATCCAAAAGATGGGAGAGTATTTAGAGTAAATGGGCAACGTTTGAAGCACTATGTGGAGCGAGTAGAGGTGCCAAAGATCTCTCTGGTTGCCCCTGTCTACTTGATTTGATGTTCTCCACCCTATCTTTAGTTTAGGTTTGTAAGTTTATTTTTTTTAGTTTAGGTTTTTGCTTTTATGTTTTTCTTTTAGTGTTTCAGGTTATTCTAGGTGTTGCTACTAGCCCCTCATCCCATGTGTTCATTTCTCCCATCGGTATGATTTTCTTATATTTTGGTGACTGCTATTTTAAATTGGTAAAGCTTCACCATGGTAATATCACTCTAACCCTCTTCTTTTCTTTTTTCCTTCATTTGTCATGATTATTATTTTATACATTGAGGACAATGTTTGGTTTAGGTTTTGGGGTGATGTGGTTTATTAGATTTTTTGTGCAATTTTCAAAAATCTTTGAGCTTAAAACGTATTTTACAATTAAACCGAGTCATTTTTTTGTGTTCTACTCAATCTCCATTGAATACTTAGATGATTACGATAATTGTGCAAAATCTTTATGAAAATGCATTCGAAACCTGAACTCTTGGTGAATTTAAAAAAAGGAGGGGGGGGGGGGGGTTGAGTCTTTTTAATTTTAGAGAATATTTTTGTTGCCTTTAATTTTGAGAAAACGCATACTAACACGTGTCACATAGTTGTATTAGTAGAAAACATGATATTTGATATTATCCTTATGTTAGATGTATTTCATGAGACTTTTCAACTCGACTATTCGTGCACTATAAGCCAAGTCAACATGATTTGAAGTTGATTAGTGAGATATTGAACTAGAAAACCTTAGAATAATAGTGGAGACTTAACCCTTGTGAGTTTTGAGTCATTCTTTATTTCTTGAGGGTTATTAAATACACTATGAGTTTTCTTGAGTCCACATTATTTTGTTGATGATCTCATTATTCTTTACTTTCTTATTGGTTGTTTTAAGAATGACATAAAAATTGAATTTTTACATTGGAACTTCTTGTTTTATTTAGTCGAGATGTCCTAATACCAACTAGAACTTATGAAGTGATATAGGCATTTCTTTCTTTAAACAATTTTTTTAGCCTTTTAGCCTACCCAATATAAATATCCATTTGCAGCCCTTTGAGCCTTTAAATAGCATTCTCTTTTTTATTCCCATTCCCATCACCTACTCCAATCAAGGAGTAATACCTCTATTATTTTATCCTTACCCAATTTTCTGAGAATGTATACGGTGAGATATATTTATGGAATGGGCAAATAGAAAGAGTTGAAAATAGATATTTCATGCACCCTCGAAGTAAGAGTGTTTGATTGTATAAACAGGGAAAATCATGTAAAAAAAAGAGGGGTTGAAAAAAAAAAGGTTGAAGAAGAAAAAAAAAGGGTTGAAAAAGAAAATTATGAAGAAAAAGTTAATGGTGTACAACATTGATTTGTTCTTCAATGCCCTATGTGTTTATTCAAGGGTGTAGCCATTCTCAGGAAATTTTTGTATCATTTTTTGTCCATTATTGTTTTCCATAATCCAAGTCCCATTACAACCTAGTAACGACCTAATTGATCTTAAGTGAAAGTTGGTTTAGTAGATGTGGAGATTGAATATGCAAGAACTATGGTGTTTGATTCAACATTCTCAAAAGTATTCAATATTCCTGTCCATGAGATCATATTCATTTCACTCTTTGAAAATTTCGTTTTTCATGATAATTATATGTGTATTTTCCATAGTTTATATCATTTTCCTCACATATAAACCGAGTGCCCAATCTCTGAGTGTTTTATTTTTGAGTGACATGAGAGATTTGTAGTCGAATCGTACTTTCTAAGGTTATCTCGTCACATCTTTATTATGACACGAAGAGTTATATTGATAAGGTTTCTCACACACACACTTCGAGTTGAGAATGATTATGAAATTTATTAAACCTTTAGATACTATTAAATTATTGTACTCTATTGATATACTATTGTGACATTTTTAGTTTGTTGTTTTTCTTGAATTTTAAGCAATTAGAAAATTACTCTAAGAAAAATAAAGGAGAATGCCCATGTTTTTGCATTATGTTTTCAGAAAATAGATTTTGTTCTATTGAGTCAGTAATGTTTGGGGGGTAACATTTCTTGAAACCCTCACGAGACTATAACTCGTCCACTAGAGGTAATCTAGGGATTTAAAACATTGTTGCACGTTAAGGCAAGTGCAACCGTGATTCCTACGAAAGTTAGGATTTTATTCTTAATTTTGTTTTGCTCGAGGACTAGCAAAATATCGATTTGGGGGTATTTGATATTCACATAGTTATTACATAATATACCTCCTAATTTATATTTGTTAGTGTTTCAAATAGTGTATTTTAGTTTAATTATTTTATTTTTGTAGGATTTGGAGTTTAAATGACAAAAGTGCACTAGCATGGCGACTTTGGAAATTCATAGACAAATTGACGAAGTGGAGCGGGAGACACTCAAGTCAAAGATTAATAAAGAGAACCAAAGAAAAAAAATAAAGGAAATTAGTTTTGAATTTTGGTGGAACAAAAGAGTAATATGGATGAACATAGCCAAACGCACATTTCCTATTATTATAACAGAATCTAAACAAAAGGGGTGGGACCCCTTTGTTTCTAATTATATTTGGTTTCCAATTTGTATTTGGTTTCCAATTGTATTTGGTTTCCAATGAGGTTTCCAATAAGGAGTTGTTTCTTTCTACCAAAAAGACGGTAACACACAGGAAAGGGAGGACGGGCAGAGAATGCAGGAACAACAAAGAGCGCATGAACATCAGGGACACAATCAACACATCAACAGCCGAGTATGCATCGCTAATCCACCACGTGCTGCCATGCAGATGAAGCTCCACACCGCTATTGCTGTCATCACCTCACCATGTGTCACTAAACTCCATGCGAGGCGAAGAGATGAACTCCTAGATGTAACACACTTAATTGGTATTTGATTCGTTTTATGCTTTCACGATGAATAATGATATTTATGATTATCACTTTTATTTAATATAGGAGTTTATGTTATTTTAGTGACAAAGATTTCATCAACTTCTTCGTAGATTATTATTCCGGTGGTTGTCTTTATCTTCTCCATGTAAGTTTTGTCATGTTTTTCTTATGTATGGAATTTTTAAGATCAAATAATTCCGGTAGGTTAGTTATATGTGATTGTCTTTTATTACGTTATTGTCTTTGGATATATCATAAATTTAGGATATCATATATGACCAATCTTTGTACTTTCTAGAAAAAGTGAAATCTAAAATCCATTTATATTAGAATATATTGGTGCATTAAAGACTATTTTTCCAATTATGTTGTTTGGGATGTGAAACACGTAATTGAGTTATCATAGCAAATCAATACTAGTTGGCGCGAGAAATCTAGGAGGGATTCTTGGAACCTTGTGAATTTCTAAACTTGATTTTTATTAAACTAAAATCAATTTCATATTTTAAAATTGCTAGAATTTCTTAAAGTTAGTTTCGCGTAGTTCTTTTTCCTTGACCTTGTTTTTTAGATCATTTTTCCTCGTGGGATCGACACCCCAATCTTTACTGCAATTGACCGCATGTACTGTTTGGGTATAATCAGGGGCCAAGCTTGTCTTTCATCTTATGGTGCTCCCACGACATTATCCTTTATCCAGTTTGGGAAATAATACCCGCAAACAACTTTGGGTGGATGTTCCCACTATTCCATCCTGGGCTTCACTCGTGATGCCCCAGTCGGAAGGCAGACTGGTGAGGCTTGGCTCTAGTGGCCAGGGTCCGCGGTCTTGGGGATCTAACTCTGGATCACCCAGGCATCCCTTTTTTCAGGGATCACCTCAGCAGCCAACTTTGAGTACCTTTGCTTTCACTTCCAGATCTTTTTCTAAAGGTAGATTGGTAGAGCAAAACCTCGATGTGTGTTCCAACGAATTCTTGCTTGCTCATTGCTTTGCACCAAGCTCAGATACTTGTAGTGTGCAAACTTTTGTACCGGCCAGTTAGTCAAGCTTTGTAACAACTTTTTAATGATCAATAAGGTCTATTTTTCTGAATTTGATTTTCTTGTATGCTCTGAATGATTGTAAATCATGTTAGCTTGTGTGAATAAATCTGCTGGACTATCAACAAAGATGAGACAGTTTTAACTCTAAGCCGGGACTAGGCTGACCAATTTTTGAAGGAGATGCGTGTGGTCTGGATTCAGCCTGTGTAGTTCCATTGGCGAAATAACTTTATTCGCCAATGATAGTGAAGTCACTGAAGATTGATCTTCATGTAAGCCACCAGTGTCTTGCAGGTTTTTCGCTTTCTGAGTAGGTTATGGTCTGTTGAAGTACTGCTACTTAGCTTTGAAAAGAACTTGAGTGGCAGCGGAGTAGACCATATTCTGACTCATTGTTTAGTTGAGTCTTGGTGGTCCGAGTGTTTCCATGGTCCATATAGACTGGAACGATTGAATGTGTTGAGTCGTCTTAAAACTAGACTCGTTAGCATGTGTGTTGCCTTAGTTCCGAAGGAGGACTAGGCTATTTCTGAAGCTGTGAACAGTCTGTGGACTAGACTCACCTATTTGTGATGAACTATCCATGGACTGGGTTCAGCCTATACTGGAGTTCCTTGGCTCTGAGGCAGACTGGGTCACTTATGCGTCAAGTCATCGTCATCCTTAAAAGGACTAGGTTTGGCCGCCTGTGCGCCATCGTGGCCCCCATATTCAGATAAGGTTCCATAGAGAGAAGTGAGTTGTCTAGAGACTGAACTCACTAGCTTGCGGTGGACTGTCCATAGACTGGGTGCGGTCCACACTGCTTAGACTGGGTGTCGCAATGGTGAACTCACGCCTAGGTCACTTATGCGTCAAGTCGTTGTCGTCTCGAAAAAACTAGGCTTGGCCACTTGTTCGCCATTGCGGCCCCCGTATTCAAATAAGGTTTCGTAGGGAGCAGTGAGTCATCCGGAGATTGGAATCACCCATTTGCAATGGACTATCCGTGGACTGGGTTTGGTTCATACTGAAGTTCCTTGGCTCTAAAGCGAACTAGGTCACTTATACGTCAAATCGTCATCGTACTAAAAAAGACTAGGCTTGGCTTCTTGTGCGCCATTGTGGCCCTTGTATTCAGATTAGGTTTCGTAGGGAGCGGTGAGTCGTCCGTGGACTGGACTCGCCCGCTTGCGGTGGACTGTTTATGGACTGGGTCCGATCCGCACTAGAGTTCCTTGGTTCTGAGGCGAACTAGGTCACTTACGCGTCAAACATTCATCGTCTTGAAAAGGTCTAGGCTTAGCCATTTGTGCGCCATTGTGGCCCCCGTATTCAAATCAGGTTCAGTAGAAAGCGGTGAGCCGTCCAAAAATGGGACTCGCCCGCTTGCGGTGGCCTATCCATAAACCAGGTCTGCTCAGTAGCTATGCCATTTTTGTCCCGAGGAGGAATAGTCAGTGAGTCGTCCATGGATGGGACTCGCTTGCTTGCAGTGAACCATCCATGGACTAGGTTTGGTTTGCATATGTGCCATCGCGGTTCGAAAGTTGGACTAGGCCTATTCCTAGGTATGATATTATATGAAATGTGAATTTTTAAAGAGAGTACCTTTACTGATAATACTTCTTAAGTGTTCTACATTCCACAACCTTTTTTGATGCTCTCCATCCAGATTCTCCAGCCTGTAGGTTCCTGACCCTTTGATCGTAGTCACCTTGTAGGGACCTTCCCAGTGTGGGCTTAGCTAGTCTTCTTTTGGGTCTCTAGTGTTCGACTAGGTCTTCATCAGTATCCAATTGCCGACTTTGAATTCCCAAGGTTTGACCCTCTTGTTGTAGTGCTGAGCCATCTTTTGTTGATAGGCTGCAATTTTGATGGCCATCTCAGAGTTTTATTGTTGTCCTCCATCCTGAACTTCTTTGTTCTGAGTGTAGGTACTGTTAGTTCTACTGGAACCATTGCCTCAGACCCATAGGGCAGCGCAAATGGTGTTTTTCCAGCCAGAGTCCTCTTTTTGGTATTGTATGACCAGATGATGCCTGGAAGTTCAGAGACCCAGAGCCCTTTTGCTGCATCGAGTTTCCTCTTGATAGCTCCCAAGATAGTTTGGTTAGTGACTTATGTTTGTCCATTGGCCTGGGGGTGACCTGGGGTGGAAATGTGATAGCTAATGCCCAGTTGGATGCAAAGTTGCTTGACTTTTCCACCCTCGAATTGGGTTTTGTTGTCGTTGACTAGGATTTTTGGTATTCTGAACCTGCAGACGATATGACTTCTGATTATCTCATATCTTAGAGAGGGGCTCCATTTCCACCCATTTGGTGAAGTAGTCGACTGCCACAAGGACAAACTCTTTTTTTTTAGAAGTGGGGAATGGGCCCACAATGTCAATCCCCCATTGGGCGAAGGGCTGGTCATTGGAGCCAGGTTTTGTGCAAGCATATGTATGTATGCGGCGTACTTCTGACACTTATCGCACTTGCAGACCAAAATTTTGGCCTTTTGCTGCATTTTCAACCAATACTACCCCAGTGTGAGAGCTTTATGGGCCAGTGTCCTTCCTCCGGGGTGGTTCCTGCAAACTCATTCATGGATTTGGAGAACCACTTGGTTTGCCTCATATGGTGCCAAGCATCTGAGTAGAGGGCCATTCGTTGATCTCCTGTACAACCTATCGTTGAGGAGAGTGTATCGTACCACTCTGTTTTTCAGCTGGCGGGTTTCTAGCTTATCTGCTGGGAGGGCTTCATGTTTTTTTGCAGCTGATTAGAGGGCTCATCCAGCTAGTCTACACATATGTGGAGAGAGTTTCATGGAAGCCTTATTCTTCTGGGGTCGATTTCTCCTGGAACTCTATGAGTGTGTTGAAATCATTCTATGCGGACAAGGCCTTTTCGGTCAAATCGTCTTTTCCCTGTTGTCTGCCCTTAAGCAGTAGAGGAGCAGTATCCTCTTGAACCACATTTTTGCGTTGATTGCTTTCTCACAGTAAGCCATCATTCGTAGTTCTTTGATATCAAACTCGTCATTTACCTGATTAACCACCAGTTGGGAGTTGTTGAACACTATGAATTCTTCTACTCTAATTCCTCTAGCTAGCTTTAGCCCGATTATGAGGGCTTCATACTCCGCTTTGTTGTTTAAAGCGCGAAAGCCAAATTTGATAGCTTTTCTGATGGTGACCCCTTCTGGGGTATACAAGACTATCCCTATTTCACAACCCTTCACGTTGGATGACTCGTCACATTGCAAGATCCATCCCTGTGGGGCTGGCTCGGGTTCTTGTCTCCTTACTGGCATTTCAATCCTGATTCTCCTGTTCCATTGAACTCGACGATAAAGTTTGTCAGTGCTTGTGCCTTGATGACCGTTCTTAGAGCGTAATGGATGTCAAATTGTCTCAGCTCCACTTACCAACCAATGCCAAACTAGAGAGTTAAGCTTGGCCCACCATTTCACACTCGACGAAAGGTGGAAGTCATAAAAGAATCATAGCTCTATGGCGTCCCAGCCTCACCTTGTGAAATCTTTTTTTGTTATAATGCATTCCTTATTCCTATACTTTATCTACCCTTATATATGCAGACGCTAAGACTCATGCCATTAGAATTCTGGATCTCGTGACTCAGCCTTTTGTTGATGATTGCCAAGTTGCCATACTGTGGGATTGATCCCCACCATGTCTTTCATTGTCCAGTCGAAGACGTCCTAATTCTTTTTTAAAAGCACGACTAGCTGATCTGCTAGTGCTCTGTCGAGGTTAGAGCCTATCTAGACTGCCTTTGTATTAGCTGGGTTGTCTAGGTATACTCTCATGGCTTCTTCCTCCGGCTACCCAGCGTTCATCCTTCCCCTCGGGTTGGATGGAAGTTTGTGGCTTGAATGTGGAGGTGGGTCCTCTCTATCTGGATTAGGGGTTTCCTTGTCCAGATCCTGTTGCTCGGGCCTTTGTGCTCCGCTATTCGACCGCCTGGCCGTAGCGTAGTTACAATCCAGAGTGATAGTCTGGTCTCTTCTGATTGTCCCTATCTCGCCATCTGAGAGATGCTTGAGGCATTGATGTTGGTTGGAGATGACTGCCTTGTCATCAGGATTCTTTGTAGGTCTGGCTGCCCTGCGACAACCGGCATTGTGATTTTATCAACTGGGTAACAATTTTCCCGTTGAAGCCAAACATGGCTTGATTTGAACGTGTCAGCTCTCCTCTTGTCAGTTGCAAGTTCAAGAATGTGTCTAGGAATAGTAAGTTGACGGAGTTGACTATGTCCAAAAGTGAGCTTCTCACTTCCCAGTTCGCTATCCCTACCGAGATGACTAGGGCATGGTTGTGTGGGAAGCAGACAAGCTTCATGTTTCGTTCTATGAATGATAAGCTAGGAGACTTTTTCTCCTCCCGTATGTGTTGTATGAGCTGGCGTCGGTAGTGCGATCTGACTTGCAGCTCCTAAACCGATTTCTTTAGAGAGCTATTCAAGTACTGAATCTCCTTGCTTATCCCATGTAGGACACATACCATGTCGGGAGTCATGTCTCTCGCATCTTGTGTCGTTCCTTCGCCTTGAGATTGTGTGTTCCCAAGGTCGATGAACTCCTTTAGTCGTCCTTTTCAGATCTAGTACTGGATCTCATCTCTGAGGCTCCTGCAATCTTTGGTATTGTGGCACATGTCTTTGTGATAAGATCAGTGCTTACTCTTGTCACGCTTTGAAGGATCTCCTTTGAGTTTTAACGACCACTTGACGTCTGCCCATTTTTTCATGGTGGATAAAATGTAAGGTAGATTGAGCAGGGTGTAGTGGGGGTACCTAGAGCCGCTTGAACAATTTTGCCTAGCAGGGCCCGCCCTGGTTCTCACCCTGTTTTCGCTTGGAATTGTCCCACATCTCATCTATGTCCTTGGCTTTGGAGAAGTGCCTTGTCTCGCTTCTTCCTTTCCTAGCAACCAACATTTCTTCCAGGATAATGTACTTCTGGGCACTCCTTAGCAATCTCATCATGCTTGTTGGGGGTTCCAAGTTGATGTAGTTGTAACACTAACCTCTTCAGAAGCCTTAATTAGTTGAAAGCGGTGACTTATGTGTCATCGTTGCACCTGTCGATCAAGGTCAGCTCGTCATTGAAACGAGTGACGTATTCCTACTTTTGTCTGAGGCTCAGTAGATAGTGAAGCTCCTTCTTGATCCGTTGGCTCCCGACGAATCTGTTGATGAGCACCTTTGCCGAGTCCTAGAATGATCCGATGGACCTAGGCTGGAGAATGTGGAACTATGACAGCTCAACCTTTTTCAGACTGGTAGGAAACGTTGGGCACATGATGGCCTATGAACTTTCCTTGAGTGCCATCATGTTGTGGTAATGGCGCAAGTGATATGACGGATTCAATGTCGCATCATAGAACTCGAGCTTTGGTGGGACGAACTTCTTAGGAAGATTGGCACTCAAGGTCTCCTCCGTGAATAGAGGGACTGTAAGATCGTATAGGACAACTGAGTCAGATGCCCCTAGTCGAAGTGGATTCTCGACCATGGTCCTGCTAATAGTAGGGGTGTGGCCTCCGTGACCCTCTCATGGGACTTATTCCGGCAAGTTCTCTGTTCTTTTGCGGGAGGATTTTCACCTTCTCGAGCATGCTACGGGACTTGAGGTCCTCCCTGATCTCGGTTGGCCTCAGATTGCTGTTGTTTTTCTCAAGTCATCCTTTATACCACTCCCATCAAGTGGTCTAGGTGGACCAGGATCAGACTTTGCGATCACCTCTACAGCTGGGTCGTGTGGTCGTTCAGCCTCCTCGATCGGATCGATTCAGCTAAGTGGTTGGACTTCACCGGCCAGAACTTTGTTTAGTTTGGCTCAAGATCTGGTGCTGGTAACCATTTCTCGATGCTTTGTACAAATTGGAAATAATTCTGTAAGTTCGTTTCAAGGAAAACTTATTGTCATCTTCCCCACGGACGATGCCAAACTTCGATGCTTAAGTCAGATACCAATTCAAGATAGATTGACTGTAAAATTGTAGTGTCCATACTTGCGTATACGCGCGTGTATGTACATTTCTTCCTCGTTTCACCAATTCTTATAGCGAGCTTTCCTCCCCAACTGTCCATGCGATCGAGGGCGTGATAGAAGGAGGAGATCTCGCATAAGATCTTACTTGTGCATCGCTGAGTACTTCAGCACTAGGTTATGTTAAAAACCCAATGCTTGATTGGGTTAGAGTTGATTTTGTGCGAGTGGATCTCGGGCCTGGGAAATTTGCGATCCACTGTTCGGGTCTTATTGTTTTGGGCCAAACCCTAAGACCCATGCCTATGGGGCTAGCGTGTCTTGGGCACCTGACTTACGTGTTGAACAATACTCTTGTGCGTGGGTCCGCTTGGGACTGCGCTGAAGCCTTTTACGTGCTAAGGTTTGCCCATGCCATGTGTATGCTATGATTGAGTGACTATTTGATGTCTCATCAATGCTCATTCTAATTGTGCAAATGATTTGGCACCAAGTTAATTATTGCCATATGCTTAATTGAGCGGTTAGTATAACCATATAGTCGTGGGAATTTGAATTTTTGGGTAGTGATGTAGATTTAGCCAACCTAATAAATAGGCTAATCAATTCTAGTTTTAATAACCACAAGTATATGTACGGTTGTCTCACTAGTAGACACAACAAACGCGAGTCATATCCACAAAGATTGAGGGTGTAAACAAAATTTAGAGTCTACTTAAACTAATTTAAAAAAGGGATTACAACAATATAAATTTCTTAAATAATGAAAATAGAATAAAAACAATGAATAGAGAGTTTTAAGATCAATTGAATAGGTGCTACATCTTTCGAATCACCCTCCAAGTTCCTAGATACATCATAATGTCAATCATTGTTCTCTTATTTATTCAAACATTAGAGATGAGAATCTCTTATTGTCTCGGAGATGTGATCGTGAAAAATCAATTATAACATCAATATAATGGACTGATTTTAGCAAAGACGCAAAATCCTATTATTAAGACGAATCAAACATGCTTAAAAAACATAGAAAAACTCTAACTACCATGGATGCATAACAAACATGGTGAATGTAATATGTGGTCATTTAAAAATCAATCCAATTTAAAACCATATAATACATCAGGGAGAGAAAGATAAATAAAATAAAATAAGGAAATTCTATTAAGCCTGTTGATTAATTTATGAATTAGTGCGGGGTTTAGAAACCCATGACGGTGGTGATTGCGGAGATGGACTAGTTTTTTTTTTTCATATCTGAATTTATTAGTACACAATATGCATTTAGTATTCAATAGTAATAATACGCAAACTATCCGGAGCTAAATGCATAAATAATAATAAAAGAAGAAGATACAATCAAAATTTTTTCAAATCCTTCAACTTTATTAATAAAAGGTGATGATGCATCAAATAACCATTCGAACATGGCCGAACACGTGGTAAAAATCATCTCTCATTATGGAAAATTAATAGGTCTGATCACTAAAGCCTAAATAGACATTAGTAATGGACCACGATCCAAGTTAAAGGCCCAGACCTCAGGCCCAACAAATCTATCTCTAGAGGACGAAGACATTACGAAGGAGACAAGTCAAGGCGAAAATCTCTCCCCCAAAGACGCATCTCAATGAATGAGGAAACCGCTATGAGAAATGCCCCCTTCACTGCTCCTTGAATGCTAAAGTCATGTAAAAAGTTAATTACTCTTATTATATAAGGTAAAGAAAATAGAAGAGGAAAGAGGTATGAAAAACCCTACAACTATACTCTGTCCAAGTTCATCTTCTTCCTCAGTTAACTGAAATAAGCATCGGAGTGCCTTGCGCCACAACAAAGTGGTTTTTTGCAACCTAACCTTGTTTTGTAGGTTAGATCTCGAGGAGAACAAATTTGGACGCATCAGTTTGACACCGTCCGTGGGGAACGAAAGTTTCCTTTAAAGGAAAAAGTTAGTCATTTCCTTAGAACAAAATAGCGACGAGAAATATAGTGCTTAATGGAACCCCTACCAACTCTCATGTTGGTAATACACTGAATAACCCTCCCATTGGCGAAACTCAATTGCCAAGTGGAAACATCCCCAACCTTGCATTGGGGGAACCAAGTGCGCAAAGCAGTGAGTTGTCGTTGCAAGATCTGGTGGTTCCCACCATTCGACTGGAACCCCAACATGCCCCTACTTTTGGGGGAATCGTAATGGACTCTCGTGTGGATCAACTTTTAGTCCATATAGTCCAACTCACCAAAGTGATCGAGAGACTCACACAAGAATGCGGTCAACTTGTTGAGCATGCCAGAGATCCACCTCAGCATAACTCTGCCAATCGTCTTCAGGAGAACCAAGAAGTTCTTGTAGAGCTTTGAAGGTCCAACCTCAAAAGAAAAAGAACCCCAAGACGATGGATCCAGAACTGGTGGACTTGCCCCACAAATCCCATTCAAGAGTGGAGTCACGAATCCAAACATGTTTTATGAACTTGCCATGCCACCCTTCTCCGATCGGATCATGAACACCTCTCTGCCCAAGAAGTTCACCCCACAAAAGTTTGAACCTTATGATGGTTTCACCGATCCATCGGATCATTTGCACCACTTTCACCATATGATCAGACCCTGCTCTGTGTAGAACCTTCCCAACTAGCCTCACGTTGACAACAGTAAATTGGTTTAACAGCCTTCCGCCATGGTCAATAGACTCCTTCCAAGTGCTGGCCACGGTCTTCATCACTAGATTCATTGCCAGTCAGCGGATCATAAAAAGTCCATATGTAGAAACCTGATGAGACTTTCAAGGAATACGTTACACGATTTACTGACGACTTGACCATGATTAATGGGTGCAGTAATGACATGACTATGATTACCTTCACCTCCAGACTCAAGGGAGGACAATTATACAACTTCCTAACTCTTGAGCCTCCAAAGAGCATGGCGACTTGATGTGCTATTTTAGTAGCACACAACTTGATACACTGCTTTGTGATTGTAGTATAATTTAAGTAGGGATCGTTCTAGACCGGGGATTAGAGAGTTTGCCAACTAGCACTAAGAATAATTAAAATACAACTAACAACCTAATTAAGTAAATATTGGGGGTTTAGATTTTCTAAGTTAAACTATGAAAATAACTACGAAAATTACTGTAAAGATAATAAAACTAAAAGGATAGCAAATATGAGAAAATAGCTAAGGGTTTATCTCCACACACCAAACATATGCTCATAAATCAATCTTCAATAATCACTTGCTAATTCGTGAGTGACAATGCTCAAGATTAACCATGATCAGTTGCATTAATCTTATTATTTTCCCAAGTTCATTTAATTAAACTTAGCGTCACTTTCAAACTATTGTTATCATGCTATCTAATTAGGAATCTCAAGTTAGATAAAAATCTAAGATCATTAAGTTTTGTGGAAAATATGAACACTGACTAGGCAATTACAAGTATGATCAACATCTTGTTCTTACCTAAGTTTTTACTTAACCTTACCAACATTCCTTGGTTTTTACTACTTGTGAGTACAAGATTATAACGATTAGGTGAAACTCTCTTATACTCTAGCCCCAGATCCTAGCATGCTTACTAAGTTGACCACCTTAACAAACATACAAAGAAAAGTTATCTATAAAGAAGTTAAACAAAACACAATCACTAATAGCAAGGAAGATTAAATTCAATTAATTCATAAAACACATGTTCTAGGTTTCAAATCCACCCCTAACTAAGAGGAGTTTAGCTAGACATATTAATTATGTTTGAATAGCAATACATAATTAACAATCAAACTAAAAATAAGGAAAATAAAGGTTTAGAGATTAAAAACGTTGTCGCCTGATCCGTGGTGGTACAAAATGAAATGCGGGGTGCGGATAGTAGATGAAGAAAACAAAACAATTCCTCTTCCTTATTCGATCTTTGCTTCTTTACTCCTCATCTTCTTCTACTCTTTTTGAGATCTGCTCCAGTGAGAAGAGGTTGCGAGGGGGATGTAGGCGAGGGAAGGACGGCGGTCGGCTGAGAGAAATCAGGTGAGAAGGAAATGAAGAGAGAAATGGGGATTGTGGTCTGGCGATGGTGATTTCTGAATTGGTGGAAAAATACGGTGACAGTTGGTTGGCAATGAAGGGGGTTTCTAATTAACGATGAACAGAGAAATAAGGAGATGAACAAGCGATTATGACGGTGGTGATGGAATAGGAAGAGACGATGAGACTTGGTGATGATGCTCGACGATGATCTGATGGGGATGGCAATGGTTTGTGGCTGGATTGATGATGGTGGTGTTGATGATGGGTGACGGCTTGTTGTGGTTGCAAGCGTGAGGAGGCTATGGATGGGTGATTTTTCCAAAGCAAGGTATTGTCCCTTTTATAATTGTTTTCTTCTCGGTTCCTTCTTTGCGTGGTTTCTTTTTGCAATCAGTATTTCTAAATTGCTAATTTGCTTCACTTAGCTTATATTTTGCAATCTTGTAATTGGAAACCTACACAAACAAGAAAAGAAATTAGTACCATAATTAACAAGTAATAGCCAAAATATATATATAAAAATAGCCTAATTATGCTCCTATCAAATTCCCCCATACTTATCTTTTGCTGGTCCTCGAGCAAATCAAATAAACAAAAATAAAATACTCAAATGACTCAATCTATACTTTTCAACATTTGTCTCGGAGATCTTCAACGAATCTTAACATGTTAAGATTCTTTGTAAACACAAGATTAAATCCACATCATTCTAAAATTAATACACGTTCATAGCAATGATATAAAAATTCACAATTAAATCAATCCAAGTGACTGTGAGACTCAAGTGCGTGGCAAAAAGAATTAACCCAAAAATCTCACTGTGTGCACTCTTTTCTTTTTCACTGATTGTTTGGTAAAATCACTCTTCCTATTCAGTTATATGTGAGAGGATTGATGTAAAAGGGAAACAAATAGCTCACATATGATATAACAATAAAGAAATGCATTTTCTAACATTTGTTTTTAGATATATGATCTCATGGAAGGAATGCTACTACTTGAATGCAAGAACTAGTGACACCATATGTTCATACCTCATTCGAATCTCCACAACGTGACATTGCAAGACACACTCAATCAAAAGGTCCTAATTCAGGTTGTAATGAGGCCAATGGGTCAAGGGAAGAGAAAGAACGGATAGAAAATTTTCAAAGGGCTTAAAGAAATGGTGAAACACATGCAATAAGATTAGAGACATTAATAAGGAATCACACGGTTCAAGACATAAGTGGGAAAATGAAGAAGTGTCCTACTGATAATGAAGAGTTTCTGCCATTATTTTGTATCTACTAAATGAAAAGAACTATACTATCTGTATGGTTTTTAAATACTAAATGAATATAGACAAGGACTTATATCCCTTTTGTAACTTTTTGTACCTTTTTTTTTTTTTGCAACTCTTTCTTCTTGAACTGTCTACCATAAGGGTCTTCCCCCACACTTGTTTTTCAACATACCTTGAACCACAATAAAGTCTCTGCAAATCAAATTATGCTCTACTCTTCTGATTAGGTTAGAGATAAAAAATGAGGGTAATGAAACAAAAGGTTTAATAACAGGCTCAACAGGGTTAACCTAAAGGAAATATATCATGGATCAGGCTTATTTGGCAATGGTGGAAACTAGGTGCCTTTATCATGTCATGCATTTCAATATAATGCTTTGAACGAAATTTATACAAGTTCTAGTGTTTAATTCTTAATTATGAAAGCAATCCAAGTAGCAACCAAAACAAACAAAATTGAGATCATGCGACGAATCATTATTGACAAAAAAATAAAATAAAAGATGACTAACTTAAAACTCTCAAAATCAAAAGAGCAGTAGGCTCAAAACTCACATATGCGTTATAATGAATTAAATTCAATTAAGCATGCTACGAATACCAATTTCTAAGTTGATTACATGTGAATTTGCATATGATGACCATGAATAAGCATTAACCAAAGAATAATATTAGATCTTAAATCATGCTTATAAATCACCTTAAAGTCATGCAATTAAAAACCAAATCTCATCATTGTGTTGGAAAGTATCCTAAGACTTAAAACAACTATAAATATTTTTTTAATGACACTAATACCAACAAAGAAAATAAAAACCAACAATTTTTTTTTGTTTTTTTTAATGAACTGACACTTTTTAATTTTTTTAAAAAATAAAAACAACGTTGTTCCCCCCACACTTAAACCTAACATTGTCCTCAATGTTAATAGATTATAGCATATGCAATGAAAGATTTAAAAGCCAAAAAACAAACTACTAACAAACATGAAAAAATAACGAAAAGAAAATAAAGGGATAGATAAAGCAAATCCGATTGGGTTGTCTCCCAAGAAGCGCTTGTTTTAACGTGTTAGCCTGACGGTATCTTCAATTAATCCTCAGAATAAGTGGGAACATGGAGTGATACGTTCTCCACATCATGCTCCACAAATGACTCATAACAGGGCTTAAGTCGATGCCCATTCACCTTGAACTCATTTCCAATTGTGACACTCTTAATCTGTATAGCACCATGGGAAAAAAAATTAGTAATAATAAAATGACCAACCCTTTCAGAATGTAACTTACCAGTTCTAAGACACGATTGGAAAAGCAAGACTTTCTTTCCAATGACAAAAGTATTTCCATGGATCATCCAATCAAGAAAAACTATGGTGTTTTCCTTATAATTGTTTTTACTATCATAGGCATCATCCTGAATCTTTTCGAGCTCAATCAACTGTAATTTCTTCCGCTTCTTTGTGTCATAGGGAACTCTATTGCTCACATATCCAATGGCAGTAGTGATGGTGGTCTCAAGTTCATCCTCGTTTCTGAGGTCTGACAATTTTTGGGCCAAATTGTCATTCATAGAAAAGCAAGAATGATTTTTAGTAGGATATCTCATGGCTTCAAAGATGTTGAAGGCAATCACATTACTATCAAATTCCATGGTCAATTTCCCCGCATGCACATCAATATTTGTCTTCACAGTTTTCATGAAGGGGCGCCCTAAAAGAAGAGGCAAATGTGCTGAAAATTTTGAATCTTCCATCTCAAGCACATAGAAATCTGCTAGGAATATCAAATGGTTAACCTGCACCAACACATCTTCCAACAAACCTTGAGGATGTGAATTAGAACGATCAGCCAATTGAATAATAACACCATCATTTTTTAGCTTCCCGAGATTCATAGATCGATAAATAGAATACGACATAACATTAATTGAAGCACCTAAGTCTAGCATTGTATTTTCAATTTTAGTATTACCGATAACACAAGGGATAGTGAAACTACCCGGAACCTTACACTTTGGCGGCAATTTCCTTTGAAGAACTGCAGAAACATTCTCACTCACCTTAATTAACTCGTTGTCGCCTCTTTGTTGTGCAAAGCTCCTTAAAATTTTTTGCATACTTAGGCACTTGCTTAATAGCATCAAGAAGCGAAATATTGGCTTGGACTTTTTGGAAGGTTTTCAAGATTTCCTTATCATGTTCATCTTTTCTAGATTTGACAAACCTACCTGGAAAAGGCACAAAAGGTGGAAAAAGATTAGCAAAAACTGAATTTGGAATACTCACCTTCTTACCTTAAAGTTCTGGTGTCTCAACGATGGCTGGATCATCCTTCTGGAACTCAGCTTCCCTATTTCGGCTTTATTTAGGGACTATTGGCTCATTCTCAATTTGCCCACCATTCCTCACTGCAATTGCTTTAGTAGTTTCAAACCCGCCTATCGGATTTGGAATGGTAGAACTAGGAAGTTTTCCTTGCTCGCAAATTTGTCCAATAAACTTAGCTATCTGTCCCATTTGTAGTTTCAAATCTGCTATATCTTTTGATTAGTTCTGCTGAGAAATAGTTAACGATTTCATAATCTCATCATAATTAAGGGGCATACCTAAATTGTGCTGAGGTGGTTCTAGCGGCCTTTGGACGAAACCAGAGGGCGACCGATTCAAAGTTTGTTGTTGAGGTTGTTTTGGATTTCTTCATCCAAAGCTGGGGTGATTTCTCCAACCTTCATTGTAAGTGTTCGAATAAGGGTTATTCCTATAGCGATTTTGCCCCTGAAAACCTACTGCATTAACATTCTCCCAACCACCATTCTCAATCAGTTGAGGACATTGATCAGATGGATGTCCTGGCTTAGTGCACACACCACAAACTTGTGCAACTCCTAGCACATTCGGCTTCCTCAGAGCCTGAGTCACAAGTAAAGTAAGATTAGCCATTTGAGCTTCCAAACTAGAATTAGTACTTACCTCATTGACTTGGCGTGAAGGCTCTCCAATTCCTTCATACTGTTGGGCATTTAAGGCTCGGTTTGCAATCAAAGTCTTTGCTGCTGCTGGGAGTTTATCAACCAAAGCTCCTTTTGTCACTGCATCTAACATATGTTGCTCAAGAGGAAGCAATCCATCATAAAAGTAGTGAATCAGGAGTTCTTCCTTCATATGATGTTGCAGACATGATGCTATGAGAGTTTTGAAGCGCTCATAGTAAGCTGGATATGATTCTCCTGAACCTTGCTGTATACCACTGATTTTCGTCCTCAACAAGATAATTTTGGAAGTTGGGAAAATTTTCTCCAGAAACACCTTCTTCATGCTATCCCAAGAATTTATTGTTCCGGAAGGTAGTTCATAGAGCCAATCCTTAGCCCTATCAGTCAGAGAAAAGGGAAATGCTCTCAGCTTTAGGATGCTCTCATCCACAGTTATTGGCATCATACTAGAGCATACAACTTCAAACTCCTTTAAATGTTTATTTGGATCCTCCATAGAAAAACCATGACACTTCGGAATATGATGAAGTAGGCTGGATTTCAGGTCGAATGACTCTATTTTGCCCTGTGCGGCTGTTGGATACTGAATGCACAGGGGTGCGGCATTGTCCAAGGTGGATGCCAAAAGTTCTTTCATAGATCTATTGTCTCCCATGTCGAACTCTTTAGATACAGATTCAGATCTAGACGTTTGTGACTCTTTTGTCTCTGTCATTAGTCTTCTTAATGTTTTCTCACGCTCTGAATCGTATTTTAATAAGTTTTCACTGGATCTCCTATTGCGCATGAACTAGTACATGAGATAAAGACAGAAAGAAGAAAAAAAATCAATAAAAAGAAAAATAAATAAATAAATAAAAAATAATGAAGTAATTAGCAATTTTACTAATCCCCGGCAACGACGCCAAAAATTGATGCGTTATTTTAGTAGCACACAACTTAATACCCTATTTTGTGATTGTAGTACAAAATAAGTAGGGATCGTTCTGGACCGGGGATTAGAGGGCTTGCCAACTAGCACTAAGAATAACTAAAAGACAACTAACAACCTAATTAAGTGAATATTGGGGGATTGAATTTTCTAAGTTAAACTATGAAAATAACTTCGAAAATTACTGTAAAGATAATAGAACTAAAGGGATAGCAAAAATGAGAAAATTGCTAAGGGTTTATCTCCACACACCAAACATATGCTCATAAATCAATCTTCAATAATCACTTGCTAATTCGTGAGTGACAATGCTCAAGATTAACCGTGATCAGCACTGCATTAATCTTATTATTTTCCCAAGTTCGTTGAATTAAACTTAGCGTCGCTTTCAAACAATTCTTATCATGCTATCTAATCAGGAATTGCAAGTTAGATAACAATCTAAGATCATTAAGTTTTGTGGAAAACATGAACACTAACTAAGCAACTACAAGTATGATCAGCATCTTGTTCTTACCTACGTTTTTACTTAACCTTACCAACGTTTCTTGGTATTTACTACTCGTGAGCACAAGATTATAATGATTAGGTGAAACTCTCTTATACTCTAGCCCCAAATCGTAGCATGCTTACTAAGTTGACCACCTTAACAAACATACAAAGAAAAGTTCTCTATAAAGCAGTTAAACAAAACACAATCACTAATAGCAAGGAAGATTAAATTCAATTAATTCATAAAACACATGTTCGGTGCTTCAGATCCACCCCTAACTAAGAGGAGTTTAGCTAGACATATTGATTATGTTTTAATAGCAATACATAATTAAAAATCAAACTAAAATAAGGAAAAGAAAGGTTTAGAGATTAAAAACGTTGTCGCCTGATCCGTGGTGGAACAGAATGGAATGCGGGTGCGGATAGCAGATGAAGAAAACAAAACAATTCATCTTTCTTCTTTGATCTTTGCTTCTTCACTCCTCCTCTTCTTCTACTCTTTGTGAGGTCTGTTTTGGTTAGAAGAGGCTGAGAGGGGGATGTAAGCGAGGGAAGGACGGTGATCAGCTGAGAGAGATCAGGTGAGAATGAATGAAGAGATAAAGGAGGGTTGTGGTCCGGCGATGGTGGTTTGTGAATTGGTTGACAAATACGGTGATGGATGGTTGGCGATGAGGGGGGTTTCTGATTAGCGATGAATAAAGAAATAAGGAAATGAACAAGTGATTATGACGATGGTGATGGAATAGGAAAAGACGGCGAGACTTGGTGATGAGTCTCGACAGTGATCTGATGGGGATGGCAATGGTTTGTGGCTGGATTGATGGTGGTGGTGTGCGTGACTGTGACGAGGATGGTTGATGATGGGTGACGACTTGTTGTGGTTGCAAGCGTGAGGAGGCTATGGATGGGTGATTTTTCCAAAGCAAGGTATCGTCCCTTTTATAATTGTTTTCTTCTCAGTTTCCTTTTTAGGTGGTTTCCTTTTGCAATCAGTATTTCTAGATTGCCAATCTGCTTCACTTAGCTTCTATTTTGGAATCTTGTAATTGGAAACCTACACAAACATGAAAATAGCAATTAGTACCATAACTAACAAGTAATAGCAAAAAATATATATATAAATATGGTACTAAAAATAGCCTAATTATGCTTCTATCACGACCCTGTTAAAGAGTGCACAAAAATACATCACTCTTGAAGTAATGTGGGCTGCTAAGAAAAGCAACGAGTACGACAAAAGGTCTCTCCCAACTAATCGAAAAATGAGAAGAGACATGAGGAGAGATTTTAGACCACAGGAGGACAATGGTCATCCCAAAAGGTACCATACCAGTAGCAGATTCGACTATGTCAAACAAGAGTTCAGGAAGCTGTAAATGGGCAAAGTTAAACCCAAACGGTCAACTAACTTGGTTGATGCAAAGTACAAATTGTACACTACTTTAAAAGCATGGAAAAGGTTTTGAAGACCATGACAAATTGGGAAGACGTCAAGTGGCCATCCAAACTGAGGGGAGATCTGTCAAGGCGAGATAATAGCAAATATTGTTATTTTCACTAAGACTATGGACATGATACTGAGGATTGCCACAATCTGCGGAAGGAAATGGAATATTGGGTCCAGAGGGGACGACTCGGTGAGTTCGTCGAACTAAAGGAAAAATAGTTCAGGGGAAAAAGAAAAGATGGGCCCTGCAACAGGATCGGATGAACAAGCTGGAGGGTTGATTACGTCTTATATGGCACATATTTAGATCAGAGGTAATCTAACCGATCACGAAAGCGATCCGTCATAGAATTGCGAACATGAACACATCGTCATGATTTTCCCGCTCAACGCGCCAGAATAGATCGCCCAACCCCTAATCTAAGTTTTTTCGAAAGAGATGCAGAATTTGTTCATTTCCCCCACAATGAACCCCTGGTAATATTAGTTTCAGTAACCAAATGGGAAGTCAGGCAAGTACTCATTGATACGGGGAGTTCCGCCAACCTTTTGTATATGGCAGCGTTCCACAAAATGCCTTCAACGTGTAAGGTCTCAAACTCGCAAACCAACTAATGGTGGGTTTCAACGATGAACAATGCTACAACTTGGATAAATCCGGTTGTCAATAGTGGCAGGAGCACCAAGCAAAAAACGAGTGCCATTAATGGAATTATTTGTTGTGGTCGCCCCGTCAACATACAACATGCTTCTGGGGAGACCTTGGCTACACGATATGGTGCATTATCCTCCACCATGCACCAATGCCTCAAATATCACATCAATGATGATGTTGGGGTCATCGAAAGTGACCAGCCAGTTGCACGGGAATGTCACTTGCAATAATGAAGACTCACAACAAATAGCAATCACAGTCCGGACAAATGGAGCCATCACAACAGCCACTCAGTCCAAGCAAATAGATCAATCTTTCCCAGATGACAATGCAACCCCGACTAGTGCACGGAGAAGAGACGACATCAATCCATTTTGATGGTCCAAAAAGCAGTAAAACTATTAGAATCGAATCTAAACTCCATCCGGAGCTGACCAAACAATTGATCCAGCTGCTGAAAGACAATCAGGAACAACATACCAACGCCTGGTCAACAGAAGTTCAAAGATCAGATTGGCAAGACCATAAAAGTATACATCGATGATATGCTAGTAAAAATCCAACACAAAGACGACCACATCAAAGGCCTACAACAAGCCTTCTCCCAACTTCGCAAGTACAGGATGAAACTCAATCCACAAAAGTGTACATTTGAAGTAGAGTCAGGAAAATTCCTTGGGTACATGGTCAATCAAATAGGAATTAAAATTGATCTGAAACAGATACAAGCACTCCTAAGCATGCAATCGTCCACCAACATCAAAAGTGTACAAACCCTTAACGGCAAGGTAACAACCCTCAATAGGTTCATCTCCAAATCGTCAGACAAATGCCTCCCCTTTTTCAAGAATTTGAAAGGAAACAAAATATTCAAATGGAATGAGGAATGCGAACAAGTTTCCAAAACCTAAAGACATACATGAGGAATACAAAATTACTTTCAAAGCCAAAGCTAAGCGAGACGCTATACTTGTATTTGTCAGTATCGAAACACGCAATCAGCTCCGCCCTGATATGTGAGGAAAAGAGAACACTAAAATCAGTCTACTACGTTAGCAAAACATTTGCGGACCCAGAAGCTAACTATCCTGCCTTGGAGAAATTAGCATTGGCGTTGGTCGTGTCTTCAAGAAAGTTACGCCCCTACTTTCAGTCCCATTCCATCACTATAATGACTGAACATGCACTTCGGTCAATATTGCATAAACCCTATTTGTCTGCAGAATGGTGAGATGGGCAATAGAGCTTAGTCAGTTTGACATCAACTACGCTAAAAAATCAGCAATAAAAGCTCAAGTACTGGCAGACTTCATTGCTGAATTCACATGCGGTAGTAAGTATCAGCTAGACAATGATAAATAGCAAGGAACTATTGAATTCCACCCTCAAGGATGGATCATGCGTTGTGATGGAGCATCTAACAAGAAGGAAAGTTGAGCTAGAATTATTCTCTACACCTCACATGGGATGAGTTTGGAAAAGGCCATCAAATTTAATTTCAACGCTTCCAACAACGAAGCTGAATATTAAGCACTAATAGCCAGACTACAATTAGCTAGACATCTCAGAGTAAAAGACATCACTGTTTTCACTGACTCCAAATTGGTGGTCAATTAATTGAACGGTGAAGTCCAAGTAAAAGACGCACGAATGAGAATGTACCATCAAAAGGCAAGAGACCTGATAAAAGGCTTAAATGCACTCATCATTCGACATTGTGCAAGGGCGAATAGTCACAAAGCAGATAGCTTGGCGAAAGAAGTGTCACATGCAAAAGAAGTCGTCAGCCCCCTTATCACAGCACAAGAAAGCTCAATCTTGGAAAATGACATACGTGAAGTATGTGCAACAGATAATAAAGACAATTGGGTGACTCCAAATAGAACGAAACTCTGCCAACAGACAAGATTGAGGACCATAAGCTGCAGAACAGAGCAACATGATACACGTTGATTAGTGGCAATTAGTATAAAAGATCTTCCATAGGTCCACTGCTAAGATGCCTATCACCCAGCCGTCGACTACGTTATTCGATAAATTCATTTCAACATATGCAGGAATCATCCGAGAAGCTGAACACTAGCTCATAAAGCCCTATAGGGTATTATTGGCCAACAATGCAAAAAGATGCTAACGAACATGTTCGGTTGTGTGATAAATGTCAATGATTTGATTCATACACACACATGATTCGGATGAGTAGTCTGTGGCCATTTGCACAATGAGGATTAGATATTGTAGGTCCAATTCCACTCTCCGACAGGAAGAAGTACCTCTTTGTAGCAGTCAACTACTTCAAATGGGTAGAAGTAGAACCACTGGCGAAAATAGGAGAAGCTCAGATCGAGAACTTCTTGTGGAAAACAATAATCCACAAATTCAGAATCCCCAGAACAATTGTGACTGACAATGGGACCCAATTAAAAGGCAAAAAGGTAAAAAAAAAAAAAAAATTATGTGAGAACTTGAGCATCACCACTTCTTAGCACCTGGTCATTTGCAAGCAAACAAAAGTCACCAACTGAACAATCCTTGAGGCCATCAAGAAAAAACTTGCAGCAACAAAATGATTATGGTTATGTGAACTACCAAGCATTCTTTGGGCCTATAGGACAAAAAAAAGGATTCCAACTGGAGAAACACCATTCGCCCTAACTTATGGGTCGGGGCAATGGTACTAGTTGAGATTGGCATGCCCACCTTCAAAGCTGAACAGTTCTGATTGGAAGACAATGATGAAGCATTGCGCATCGGACTAGATCTTCTCAAAAAAAGAAGGGACAAAGCTTCAATCAAAAAGGCATCTTACTAACAGAGAATGACCAACTATTACAGTAAGAAAGTCAAACCCGTGCATTCAAAATTGGTGATTGGGTGCTAAAAAGATCCAGCTAATACGAAAGAACCAGATACGGGGAAGTTAAACCCAAATTGGTAAGGGCCATATAAAGTGGTTAAAATCAATAGACCAGGAACATATTGGCTAGAAAATTCAAACGAAGAACAATTCAAGACGCCATGGAATGTAGAACACCTGAAAAGATATTATCAATAAACTATCACATTCCAGCAAGTTTTCGTATCCAGTAATTTCAGCTAGTCGGAACCACCAAGTCAGAATAGATATTTTAATTCAAAAAACTTCTCGTCCGATCAACAAGTCGGACAACGAAGTGTAGTCAAATAGTCAGGACAACCAAGTCAAAATAGACATTTACTTAAAAATCTTCTTGTCCGATCACCAAGTCGAACAACGAAATATATACAGCTAGTCAAGACCACCAAGTACGACTAGACATTTACTCAAAAATCTTCTTTTTCAATCACCAAGTCGGACAATGAAGTGTATTCAACTAGTCAGGACCACAAAGTTAGACTAAGTGTTTAAAAATCTTCTTGTCCAATCACCAAGATGGACAACGAAGTGTATTCAGTTAGTCAAGACAACCAAGTCAGACTAGACATTTACTAAAAATCTCTTTCTTCGATCACCAAGTCGGACATCGAAGTGTATACAACTAGTTAGGACCACTAAGTCAGACTAGACATTTACTTCAAAAATCTTCTCGCCCGATCACCAAGTCGGACAACAAAGTGTATTCAGCTAGTTAGGACAACCTAGTCAGACTAGACATTTACTTAAAAAATCTTCTTGTCCAATCACCAAGTCAGACAACAAAGTGTATACAACTAGTCAGAACCACCAAGTCAAACTAGACATTTACTTCAAAAATCTACATGTTTGATCACCAATTTGGACAACAAAGTGTATGCAGCTAGTCAAGACCATGATGTCGGACTAGGTATTTAAAAATCTCCTTGACCGATCACCGAGTCAGACAATGAAATGTATTCAACTTAGGGCTGAACAAAAAACCGACCAAACCGATTAAACCGACCGAACCGATTGGTTCGGATCGGTTTCGGTTTTAAAAAAATTCAAAACCGAAGTGGTTGGTTCGATTTTCAGTTTCTATGTGATTTTAACCGACCAAACCGAACCGACCGAATATAAATAATAAATAATATATATTTTATATATAAATAATACAATATGTTTAAAATAGTTGGTCGGTTCGGTTTTGGTTCGATTTTAGTCGGTTCAGTTCGGTTACGGTTTGCATAAATTAGAATCGGTTCGGTTTCGGATCGATTTTGTTAATGATCGGTTCGGTTTCAGATTGAAAATTTTAAAGCTGACCTAAGTCGATTCGGTTCACGATTTAGGTGAAAAACCAAACCGACGATTCAGTTTTCAACCCTAATTCAGCTAGTCAGGACCACCAAGTCAGACTAGAAATTTACTTCAAAAACCTCCTTGTTCAATCTCTAAGTTAGACAATGAAGTATACTTCACTAATCGGGACCATCGAGTAAGACTAGATATTTTATTGTATAAATATTCTAAAGTCTGAAATATGAAGTCGGATAACAACGAGTGTTCCGCCAGGCAGGACCACCAAGTCCGCCTTTACATTTCATTCAAAATCTTCTAAATATAAACTACAAATTTAGACAATGTAAGTGTATCTATGAAGCCCGGACCTCAAAGTCAAGCTACGTTTATTATATTTTGTAAGTCCAAATTACCAATTTAGACTAGTGTATCTACGAAGCTCGAACCTCAAAGTCAGGCTACACTTATTATATTTTCTAATTCTGAACTACCAAGTCAAACTACGACGCATATCTATGAAGCCAAGCCTAATGCATCAGCTCAAACTACCGTCACATCGCAAACACTCAATGAAGTCGTCTAGGAACCTATTCTACAGGATGAAATAATGATTCGACAAAAAAGGGGAAGACACCACACAAAGAGACAAACACGTACACTTAAGCCAAAAACAAAAACATTTATCCATAATATATTTGGTTACATCATCCAAACCAATTATAGGAGAAATAGTTGGAGGTAGGGAAGCATTATCATCGTCGACAGGGTCAGTTGGAGGAAGTGAAGTAGGATTTTCATTGTCCGTAGAAGGAGTGGAAACATCTTCAAAAATGTGGTCAGCTATCGCACGTACTTGCTAAGGTCCTAGCCCCCATCCGCTTCTATATAATCAAGGAGTTCAATTTTGTTAGAAACAGCCTTGCTAAACTCCACTTCAGCTGCGTTAGCCTTCGACTGCTCTGCCAGTACATACAATTCATGTTTGGCTTGAGCAATCTTCTCTTCAATTACAACAAACATCTACGATGCCTGCTATTTAAGGGTTTTCTCCACAGCCAGCTGCTCCTTCACAGAAGTGACCTCCGCAGTCATCTGCTCCACTTGCCTCTCAGTGGCCTCACGGAGAGCAGACTGAGACCCGCCATAGTCACTGTGTGATCATGAGCTTCTTTCGTGATTGTCAACTCACTTTTCATGGCAAACAATGAGACTGCAGCCCCGCAACATGCTCACGAAGGCGGTCCATCTCGTTCTTCGCAGAAGTCACTTCGACATCAAACTTATCCCTGGCGTCCTCCTCCTTCAGTGTATCCTGATAAGTATTAACTACATTTTCTTGATAAGCACCCTTCTCTTCCAACTTATCCACCTAAAAGAGAACACCAAAAAGTTGTAGCAGTTGTTGCACATACTTCTTCTCCAAGGCATACACCTCTTCACAGGCAACCTGATACTCAGAGCCCATAATCCTAGCATAAGTGAAATGTTCCTGGGCCCAAAGTAGTGCAGTGTAGCTGCCAGAATGAGCTCCAAGAAAGCTACTCACTACAACAGCTACATTAGCAGCAGGAATTAGAGCTAAAAGTCGATGCTTGTTCAAGGCAAAGAAAAAAGTAAAAAAATGGAAGAATATGAAAGGTTAACTATTTACCTCCATTATATACTTCACGCCTTTGTCAAGGTGCTCTCCAACAACACCAACATGCATAGGGCCTGGTCAGCCAACCACTGATGTCATGCCTTGATATGATTGTGTGCACTCTTCTGCACATCAATCTCCGAATTCCACGAAAACCCACCATCAGTATTGATATGGATTGCACCGGGGATGGACTCCTTCCAGCTGACTTTTGGATGGAGCAAAAAAGGATCAGGGATGGTAGAAGAGCCAACCTTGGTCACCCCGTAGTGGCTGGGACACCAGAGATGATGGACACACCATCCTTCCCATTCTTGTCAGTGGAAGGAACAACAACAGACAACAGTTGATGAAAAGGGGGCGAGTAAGACAATTGTTTCATACTTGGGTCAACAGGAGGAGGACGAGGAGACTTTGAGCTTTGACCTTGATAAACAACAAGCTCGTCAAAAGATGGATCATACAAGAAGTAGTCCAAAGACATCTCCACGTTTGGATCCTGAGACTTTTTCAACGCAAGCTATGTCATCTTGTTCGAAAAGACACGAGCATCCTCATCCGACACCTTTCTAATGTCTGTTACACTAGCATAAGCAATAAGGTCCATATCTGCTTCAACAAGCGGAACAGGAGGATGTGCAGCTTCCTCTCGACTATTTTCCATAGCCTGCTGCAACTCTTCATCTTCATAATCAATAAGATGGGAGTCGTCCTCATGGTTCTTCTTCAAAGAACCATAATCTATACTCCTTGATCTTTTGAGAACATAACGATCAGGAGTCACTCCACCTTCCGGAACCACACAATAAAGGACAGTCAGAACAACTTCCTTCGTGGCGAAGATGACTCCAACAAAAGTCCCCAACCTAATAGGCATCTTCCATTTTGCAGGTCGACCAACATCGACCAAACCACTCACAACCTTTCTTATAAGACTATGGTGCCTCGGAGCCTTCATCTTCCTCGTTATTAGATCTGCACCCTGACCACTTCTGCAATAGTAACACCAAAGTCACGTTCATAAACAATCAACAATCGTTCTTGAGCAATAAAGCCATAGATGCCACTTTCATCAACAATCTCCAACTGAAGCACATCTTCAAGCGGCATCCAAATAAGGGAAATAATCAAGCCTTCTTCGAATGCTCTTCTGTAGTCAGTTGCAAGTCGTTCAAGTTCCTGGGGTCCTGAATGACCTGAGAATGGGTTTACCGCAAAGGTTGAAACACCTAGATCCCATGGAAGCATAGAACTAGGTCCTCTGCCATAACTTGAAATCATATATCGGTTTGCTCAGACAAACACACAAAATCAGATAGCAGATAACATTTTTGTTGAACTTCAACATCATTAGAAAATGCAACACATTCTCGTTCAGACGTATCCCAGCCCCCAGAGCCTTAACCAAGACCCTCCAGCCATTAGGACCCAACTAAGTAGGAAGAATACCAATCACATCCAGATAAAACTATATGATCTTCAGAACTGGAAAATGGAGACCAGCCTTGAACATTCCAAGGTACAAGGCTATGTAACCAGCCCTTGGTTGGATAGGACTATCACCATCTCTTGGCAGCACAAGATACAAATCGGATGGAGTAGAATACACATGATAAAAGTCATCCAAGGTGGCCTGGGTTGTCAGCATCTAATCAAAGAAACCCCCCATAATCGGTCAAATGATTGACACTCCGAGATCTCTTGGGATTCATGGTGAAAAGTTTGTTAACTAAAAAAATAAGAGGAAAATGAACAAACAAGCTTTGCAAATGAAAGAAGCCGTAAAGTAGATAACACAACTAGCTAACACCCTTATATAGGATTAGACAACGAAAAGACAGTCAATGGGAAATCGTGCAGGAAATGATAGCTCCACGAAACCCTAATATCATGCCAAAACGAGCTGATTGGTGGCGTAGTGGAGTAGCGGTTAAATCGTGGCCATTGATTCGACAGTTTTTAACAACATTAAATGTTGCACAGAGTAGTGATGATGAACCTTTATAACCCACCGCCTCACAGTTAGTGCTCGCGCAAGCGAGCCCACTAACTAGGGGGAGTAGCTGATGATACATCAAACACCCATTCGATCATGGTTGAACACATGGCACAAATCATCTCTCATTATAGATAATTAAAGGTCCAATTACTTAAACCCAAAGAGGCATGAGCAATGGACCACGATCCAGGTTAAAGGGCCAGACTGCAAGCCCAATGAAGCTATTTTCGGAGGACAGAGACGTTACGAAGTAGAAAATTCATGGCGAAAATCTCTCCCCCAAGGACATATCTCAATGAAGAAGGAGACTGTTATGAGAAATGTCCCCTTTCATTGCGCCATGAATGCAAAAGTCGCGTTCAAAGTTAATTACTCTTATTATACAAGGTAAATGAGAGAAATGAGGAATGAGGTATGAAAAACCCTACAACTGTACTCTGTCCAAGTTCATCTTCTTCATCAGTCACTGACTTAAGCATCGGAGTGTCTTTGACCACCAACAAGGTGGTCTTTAGCAATCTAACCCAGTTTTGCGGGTCAGATCTCGAAGAGAACAGATTTGGACTCATTGGAAGGGTAAAATTTGATGTTGATCTCTACTAATAGGATAAATAGTTTTAGTTTATTTTATAAATATAGTTTGAGTTTGGTCATTCGCGTCAATTGACCACACAGTCAACCATTATCTTGTGCACGTCTTTCTCAAATGATGCAAAAAAAAAACTAAATTATTCTCATTTGAAGGAGGGGCATAAAAAGTGTAATCCAACATGGACAACCCTCTCTCAAAAGGGTAATCTAGGTATTTTTAACCTCATGTGAGAGTAACATGCATAAGATTACGGTTGACTAGATGGTCAACTAACGATAATGAACCAAACTAAAATTAAATTTATAAAAGGGACTAAAGCCATTTACCCTGTTAATTTAAGTGAATAAATTCAAATTTATCCATAAGTATTACAATTTCTCAATAACAAACTCTTGAGGCTCAAACTTTTGCTAACTAACAAATATTATAATATTTTCCAGAACAAGCTCTCAAGGCTATTTAACAAGCTTTCAAACCTCTCAAGAAAAAACTTGTTTCCTTTGATATTTTATTTATTAACAAAGATTACAATACTCTCTCGAGAACAAACTCTTCAAGGGGTTGCTTAACAAACTCTCCCTCCAGAACAAACTCTCGAGGCCCTCTCTCAAGGACAACTCCCTTGATAGCTATGATGAACAAGCTATGGATCTACATATTTATAACTCGAATCCCTTGGATTTCTTGTGTGGTTCCTTGATGCCTTCAACCTACAAACAAAGACACCATATATAGACTAGACAAGTCTAAAATAAACTTGGAAAGTCTAATCCTAATAGGAAAATATTTGCATATTACTTTCCTTGTTCTCTAATGAGAACTTTCATATTTAACCAAACAAGAAAAATCTGAAAGTATTTCCATATTACTTTCCTGGTTTCCCAAGGATAACTTTCATATTTAATAAAAAAAAAAAAGGAAAATGAAAGCGTTTCAATAAAACTTTCCTTAGAAGCAAAGAGAATTTTCATTTTTCAACCAAACAATGAAATCTACTCTTAATAGGTAAGTGTTTCCATATCACTTTTATTGTCCCGTGAGGAGGCTTTTTTGTTTTCAACAGAAAATGGAACTAGAAACATTTTCCAACAAAGACATTCCTTGTTCAAATTGATCAAGGAAACTTTCCCTGAACAACTAAGCTCCTAAAGAAATATATTTTTGTATTCATAAGAGAGTAAAGTAAAAATTGGACAACCCCTCATTTCCTAACAGCAAAGTTGGACATGAGCGTTCTCTTTGGAATTTGATTTGTTTCTTCTTTTGATGTGCATCCCACTAGGGGTGGGCATGGGACGGGATGGACGTCATCCCTATCCCATCCCGTTCCTTCGGGATCGGGACGGGATAAACCTCATCCCGACCTCGTCCCATCCCAAACAGAGTCGGGACGGGATCAACAGGTTCCTTCTTAATTATATAAAATTTTGGTAATAAAATGCAATTGGAAAGGAAAGTTTAGTTGGGTAAGAGTTGACCGATGGAATTAGATTCATACATTAGACACCTTTTAAGTTGGATATAGCAGGGATGATGATGACAAAACTCAAATGTTTCACTTTTTATATTTGACATTCATCCTAAGGATTTTGACAATAAATGTTTGTATGGTAAAAGATAGGCAACTTTTCATCTATTTTCAGACATTTTGTTTCCCCAAAGTGAATTACGTCCAGATTCCATGGAGAGACAAATTCATTCTCCAGATTTGGCGTTACATGTGTACACCGTTACTTTTTACAAATGTTTGTATGAAGTCTCAAACCAGGATTATTATCAATAGGAACAAAAGACACATTCATGGGCAATGACGTATTGAATCACAAAACAGATACATTAAGTTCTAGTTCTAGTTCTAGTTCTAGTTAATTGTTGGTTGTTTCTATTTGTATTAGAGTAGAATGGTGCCCGACATGGAGAATTCATGGAAAGTGGAATGTCCTCTTAACATGAATTTTTGTCATGGACCTTATTGTGCCTTCTTTGTTTCTTTTGGCGTTCTACATAGAATGCTTCTTGAAAACTTCTCAAGTTAATGAAACCTTAATTTCATTCTTTTTGTGCCTATTGTCATAACAAGCAACTCAAATTGTAAGAAAATAATGGCCTAATCTTCGAATGTCTTGTGTGTCTATTTGATCCATCAAAGAATAGTTTGTGAAGTATTTCCATCCCATAAAGAGTTGTATTTGCTCCTAGACATGGCCACCAATTCGTGAAATTACTTGACAAAAACAAGTAAATGCCCTAAATTGAAATTTGGGGTGGGACGGGATTGGCAGAATTGAAAATCTCCAACTTGATCTCATCCCACACTAGATCGGCATGGAACGGAATCAGGATGAGATTGATCAATCCCAAAAAGACCCCTAAAAAACAGGATGAGACGGGACCGCAACGGGTTCGGGATCGCGGGATGGGATGCTCACCCCTACATCCCACCGATTGTAATAAGCCCCGAATCATAAATGTTTCCTCATTGGAGTCGGAAAAACCACCCAAAATAAAACTTCCTCATTGGAGTCGGAAAAACCACCCAAAATAAAACGTTTCATCATTGACCCTTTTTATTTATTTAGTAATCCATGACCGACCCTAAAGGGTTAACCAAACCAGGCCCGAAGGCTACAATATTGTTGCCACTTAATATCCTCGTTTCCTCCATCTTGCATGAAGACTTATTTTCGCTTCGTTCCGATCTAGTCCAACTACATTCAATACCTGAAGGCTTATCAAGGTAGAGCACATGTGCTCCTTATAATCAAACAAAAACTTACAAAATCCTAAATGGTGAGTCTCGAACGCACAACCCCTCACAAGGAGAGTGAATAGATGTCCGACCAACTGAGCTACAATTGGTAGACAAACACCCAACAAAACATTAATTGCAAATGCTTGAATGTGTTCTATTTTGGTGTGTAATCGTTGAATGGAAAATTGGGGCTTATGGCTTGATTTGGACAGAGTTAAAATAAGAAATATTTGGGGAAGAAAATAGATTTGAGTTTTTCAAATTGAAACAGAAGAGATGGAAATGATGTGGTAAAAAAAAAAAAAAGTTAGTGGTGACATGAATGGTGGTGGCTAGATGATGCCAGCTGAGTTGGTGGTGGCAAAGCAAAGATACTGTAGTAAAGTAGTGAAGTGACGGAGGAGGGCTGACTCGGGAGAAAAGAACCCCCCTTCTTGTGTTCACAGCCAAGATGAAAGAAGGACGAAGATGACATTGTTGAGCTCCTCGTTCAAGTTAGGTTTTGGATCCTTTTGGGCATAGGCCTTTCGGTATTTCTTTGAAGTAAAAAAAAGGTTTAGATCATGAAATTAGATCTTCGATCTCATCGTGATTTTTGGATTTCTTGCTTCACTCATATCATCACTTCCACTTGTTTTTGTACTCCTGAAATAAAAGATTTGAACACTTGCAAATCAACACTCCGCCACCTTGTTTCGATCTTTGAATCCACCAAAACAATTATTCTCCCTAATTGACGCAGTTATACCATTTCAATATTGTACTTCAAAATCCTTAAAAAAAATGAAATTGTGATAATTAAAATAAAATAAATACTTAAACTACTAACAAGCATAAGTAAGAAGGTAATTTACGTATATTTATGTGAATATGAGGTAGTTGTGGAGATTTAAACGTAACAATAATTTTTGTAATTACCTTGAGTTTGTAAATAGAATCCAAACAACTATTGATGTACAAACTAGAAAGACAATTCTCAACAAAAACGTTAACTAAATTACCTTTTATATTTTATATCCTTTTTCATTCATTTAAATCAACACTTTCAATTCTTACATTTATTTCATACAATTTACTTTTCCTTACACCTCTCATATCATTCACCTTTATTATAACATACATTCCATAATTTACTTTCCAATACAATCGACGTTCGTTCGCAATTTTGGAAGGCATAGGAAAAAATTATCGATTGAGGCATTGAACTCATAGTCTGGTCTAAGAAGTGAAATTTCTATTGGGATTTTGTTTACATGAATCCTTGACACACATTTGAGAATATATTTGGATTGTCGTCTTTCACCCAAACACACATGGATTCCAAACCAATGAATCATTTTTTTTGCGATATCGGCCTCTCCAATATTAATATCCAATTAGGGGCTTTCTCTTAATTAACCAAAAATTAAAGATACCCCCTCCCATTTTTATGGTCAACGCGAGTCTCCCATTTCAACAACAACAACAACAACAGTAACAACTGAAACGTTTATTTTCAAGTTTAACTCAACCCCAAAAAGACTCTACCAATGAAACTCTTTGACAATGTTCGCCCCACTAAAGAAAACTCTAGTAGCGCCGCCCAAAACTCTCTACACCTAAGACAAAACTAGTTGGCTACATTATCATAGGAATGTACCCAATAAGCAAAAACTCACTTGGTTAATTAATAAACCTAGTATGAGTAATCGTCATCTCTAATAAAGAAAATAAGTTGATATGTGGTGACATAAAATTATGTACAAAAATAAAATTACACTTCAAAGGCATGTAGTTCCTCAACGAGGCAAATATCTCATGCTAATAAGTTCTTAATATTTATCTTACCTATACTTACTCTGTAGAGGATGACCATGACAAGTCTGACCCGCAAAACTGTTAGTAGACATGCCATCCTGCATGAAATAGTCAGAAACAAATGGATGTAATTTCTGAGTTGATGAGAATTCATACATTAAGACAATTGTGTCCATACATTATTTGTCTTAAGCAAATTGATCATTTTCAATAAAATGATCATCTTAGGCTATACCACATTCGCACCACTTCCATGCAGAACATACATATATGTATGTCTCTCTCATATAAAAGAAAACTCTTCATCCATGCCTAAGTGGGGACATCACATATGGAAATGCATCACCGAACATCCCTAACTATTTGGATACCATAAAAGCCACTCTTGGGTTACCATTCACACAAAAGGTCTTATTTCACATTTTTTATGGAGAAATACTCAAGCCTATTTTAGGCAATTCAAAAGCCACCCCATTTTCGCAAGACATAATCCAAAGGTTACTTAGTTTTTCTTTAAGAAATGGGTGCCCTACTCTCAAGATTCAACCTAAAGATTACTTAGTTTCTCTATAGGATAGAGAATCATAAAATAACAAGAGGCGTGGGTGATAGTTTAAGGGATACAATTAAATGTGATCAAAGTTATAAACTCAAGGTTATCCGTGTCGCCTATTGTAATATCCCAAAATTCTCAAACAGTGACACTGTCATTTATGAATAAATCCACCACATTATCCACTCTTTTTGGAAAAACTAGCATTTTTGTAAACAAATTTTCTATAACAAAACGACAATCAAACTCATTCTACATAGGAATTCAAATTCCTTACCAAGTCAATTTTGTGATTCAAATTCAAATTTAAAGGAGGATCACATACTAACTACTTCTTTCAAGTCATAATATAATAATGCAAATACCAATTCACATACCAAATCAAAATAATGCCATCACATTATTATACTTCTAGTCAGCCCACTTCAAAGTAAAAGCAAAATAAATAAACAAAAAACTTCAATATGTAACGAGAATCATAAATCTCGTTCTGAATTTTGAAAATTGTTTTATCCTATAATGAAACCCTACCCAATATCTTGCTTGCATGTCGTATAAGACCACAACTCCCATAATTGTGCTCCAACATATTTGAAGTTCCAAGAATGTTTATTTTGAATGTTCTTCAATTTTCCATGGTATAAAGTTTGAATATTTAGTTAAAACACACATCCAAACTTGATGCATTATCTAATGAACTTCACGGAACTTTAACACCCAATGAAGAACACATCATGACAAAACAAAAGCTTCAGAACTAGCCATCCCCACACTCTGAAATGAATACACATAAACACTCACCCAAACGAATACAACTCCTCCAAGTGATTCAATTTGCTTGCTTGCCTTAAAAATGGCAAATTTTGAGCTCAAAGTAAAGTATAAGATGATAAAGACACTTTTGCCTAACAAAGTCACTATCATTAAATTACTTCACTTCAAGGACCACTCACATAACTCTAGATCCCACGTCAGCAACCACACTCACACAACATTCCACGAAAGCAATCACAATTAAGATGCACAGAACATGAACAAAATCTAAAATTGCAAAAATCATAAACACAGAGATCCAAGAAAAACTCACAAAAATAGTGAGGAAGACTCACCGATTGAATCACGCAAATAGATAATCTAAAAGCCTTTTTGATCCAAATCTTCGCGAAGTTGAAAAATCATAAAACGATAAATCCCCAAATTAAACACGAACACAAACAAAACCCAAACACGTGCATGCATATACATGAGCACACACGTCTTCTTTTCTCCAACTTCTTTTATTTCTTGATCCCCTTTTTACCATAGAGATGAGATAAACATCTCTCACCATTATCCTTTCCGTTCCTTCTCTCTTATTTTCTTCTTCTCTTATTTTCTTTTATCTATATCACTCTCTCTCTTATTTCTTTCATTCCATTCTCTTCTTCATTCCTTATCTCTTTCTCTTCTTTTCCACTCTCTCCCCTTTTCTTTCTCTCTCTCAATTCTTATTCTTTCCTCCCCTCCCTCTTCTCCCAACTATATATCGTACATAGATGAGAGAAAAACCCTTTTTCATTTTGTTTTTCCTTATCAGTACCCTAATTACTACTCTAATGAACAAAATATTGGCCCAAGTCAAAATTTTAATATTATATCCTAGCTAAACTTACTATACGCACCCATTTTAAAAATAAATTATTTAATCTAATCACCAATAACTAATAAAAATGTAATATTTAGCTAGTACTAGAATAATAATTTTATCAACCAATGCATAATGTATAAACAATAAATTCACTATGCGATATTATTCAAATATTAATTTTGTCGAAATACGGAAATAAATATAATTTAGGTAATTTTCAAAAAAAAAAGGGTCGTTACATTGTACACACCTTAAATGGAATCTCCTCCCGAGATTCGAAAGTTAAGAGAGTTAGGTGAATTTCGTAAAAATACAACTTGGTAAAGGAAATAAGATTTTAAAAATACAATTGTAGATAACAAAATTATCCATGCCTTATATTCACAAAGAAATTCAACGTCATACAAAGCAACACAACAAACATGCATAGACACGAGGGTCTACATGCGTATATCTATATTATTTTAACAAGAACACAAAAACAATAAATTAGAACTTTATGTACAAAAATATTTATTAAGGTCATTGAAAAAATTACGAGTGTTACATATATGATGCATCATTTTATAAAGCATGACAGTGTTATCTCTGCATCATGTGGTAGAGTTAATTGTGAATACTTTTATGAGATTCTTTGTTTTGCTTCTTCACTTATTCTTCCTTTTTGTTTCTCTTTGTAGTGGCAGTGAGAGAAATGGTGAGAATAGTATTTTGAGGGTAAACCCAAATGATGTTCAGCAAGAAAAAGATAAAATTCTTGAGCTACTAGGATCATCCTTTAGTGTGAATAATTCAAGTTATGTTACAAATGATGAATATTCAAGGAGGTCACTCTTTTATTGAAAAAAGTCACCGAGATCCTTTTTCAAAGCCTTTGTGTTCTTTGGCTCCAAGAAGATTAGCTCTATGTTTCAGCTTTTCGGTGCACAATTGTTAGAGATGTGGCTCGTATTGAACGTGCAAATTAGTTTCACATTGGTTAACGAGTCGCATCATGTGAAGTTAAAAAGGATGCAACTTGTATCTTACTAATAATGAGACCTTTTGGGGGTTGTTGAGCCTAATTGGTGAAAACTCCACGCCTGGGAACCGTGAGTGTTGAATTAGGGATAAATATTGTTGCTTGAGACATGTCTATTGGCTAGCAAACTCATGTGCACGTTGTGCTTCACCCCCGGACCCTACAACAACTAGTTGCATATCTTTTGGTACTTGAAGTTCTGATTGATGATTGATTGTCAGATAGTTGTTGTTTTCTAAATTGGTTAGTTATTTAAGAAGCATATATTACTGAATTTATCGCTCTAATTTTGGTTTCCTAGCTAGTTGCATGTATACACAGAGTTTAGCTTGGATTCATTCTCCTTCACTGGTTATGGATCAAATTTTAATTTGTTTTATTAGAACCTGATGTTCCATTGTTCCTCCATTTTCTTAAATGCTTACAAATAGACGATTGATTTTTATCCCTTTTGAAATCAAGCTAACCATTAAACATGACTTTTCAGGCATGTGGAATGTACTCCATTTAGCTTTCTTTGTATTGTCATTTCAACATTCCATTGGTTTCGTGGCCAACATTTTGTTTGTTGATTTTCATGTTGGTGCGAGATTTTCCTAAAACAAAAACCTTTGAACGACGTACACAAATAGAGATGAGATAGCTGGCCTATTAGGAATTTTTTGTTCTATGTATGTCTCCAACTATTAGTGTTTATCACACATGACATTATATTTGCTAATTGGGAACTACATCGATGGAGGATTTACAATTAAGTATAGTGACTAATGTAAATGAATTTGTGAGGCTGAATGAATTGTAAAGGTGCTATAAAATACCAAGCATGTTTGGTTGGGAACAATTGTTTTCTCATAAGTCATTAGGGGTGGGCACGAGACGGGATGGACGTCATCCCTATCCCATCTCGTGCGTTCAGGATCAGGACGGGATAGACCTCTTCCTGTCCCAAATGGGTTCGGGACGAGACGAAACGAGACAAAACGAGGCGGTAGTGAGGATTGATGGAGGACAAGAAAAAAAAAGGTGATGGGGAGGAGGAGGAGGAAAATAAGAAGAATAAAAAGAATAGGGGAGGAGGATGAGATGTGGTGCGGTGGTGGGGATTGATGGAGAAGAAAAAAATAAAATAAAATAAAATAAAATAAAGGTGATGGGGAGGAGGAGAAGGAGAAGGAGAAGGAGAAGGAAAATAAGAAGAAGATGAAAATGATGATGATGAAGAATAATAAGAAGAAGATAGGAATAAGAGGAAGATGTGGCAGGGTGGTGGTTGATGGAGTAGAAGATTGGAAGAGGATGAGAGGTGGTGGTAGTGGGGATTGGTGGAGGAGAAGAAGAATAATAGGGGATGAGGAGAATAAGAGGTGGTCGTGATGGGGTGGTGGTGGAAGGGGGGAGAGGTGGTGGTGGCTGTGGCGGGGTGGTGGTGAAGGGGAAAAGGAGTTGAGAAGAAAGGGAAAGAGGAGAAGAGATGTGGTATGGTTTTTTGTTTATATTGGTGGTGTCCTTCAGCAGGTGGTGGTGTTATTCAGAAATTAGGGCACTAGTGGTGTCCTTCACCTGAAATGGTGGTGATATTTAGCAACGGCCCATATAAAATTTGTGGAGGCTTACAATGAAATTAAATAGTCAAGTGAATGATGAGAGATGGAGGGAGCCTCTCCATTGATCCTTCTTTCATATTTTCGCAAGAGTTGAAATATCATTCGTATAAGATACAATTAGGAGAAATGTTCTCCAACTACATAACTCATAGTGCAAAACTAACCAAAACCATTATTTGCCTTTATTTTCTACAAAAATAATTGTCCTATAACCAATCTAAAATGTGAAAAATCATAAAATTTTCATAGGTTATATTTGACCTAAAATATCCAAATTGAAATTTCTACCTAAACAAAGAGTATCAAATCAAGTAAGTAAATTTTCAAATTGTAGATGTTTTGATTTAATTTCAATACATCCTAAAACTTTCCTTTAGAGGGTAATTTGATTGAAATTAATAATAATAAAAATTAAATAAATAAATTCATGATAGGTGGAATTGAAAATCTCCATCCGGATCCCATCCAACTCTTAGATTGGGACGAGATCAAGATGAGTTTGATCAATCCCAAAAGGACCTGAAAAAAATCAAAACAGGGTGGAATTGACATTGTAGGATGGGATGCCCACCGCTAGTTATAAGTCATAATGCATGGTTTGAAATCTTTTGCCTTTTATTTCATGGCCAACACTCTTTTAACTTCTGGAAACAACTAGATAGTCTCCTATTAAGTACTCAACATAAACAAGGATAACAAACACACCCAAAAGAGTGAAGGTGTACAAGGTAAGTCATATTAAGTAAGGATTCTAGATAACCCAAGTGTTATTTGTTATTCAATGTTATCCCAAGTCTTCCACAAGTTGGAGGTTTGTTATGTCACTTGTATAGTTGTACATCAATATTTTGTAATCAAACACATTATATAATGAACCTCGATTTTTTTTTTTTTTTTTTTGATAAGGGGATATTTCATAACAAAACAACTAAAGCATATTACATAATTTGTGTCCTGCACTTGAAGCCAGCATATGTGCCTCAGAGTTAAGTTCACAGGGAATATAATTACAAGACCAATTAGAAAGATTTGCTAGAAGTGACTTAATAATGAAAACAATAGGCCACCACATCCATCGTTTGTTGGTCTCCCCATTCCTTCTGCAAAATGGAGTCACCTAGAATTAAACCTGATGGCCAATGATTGGTCTGTACCAGTAAAAAAACAGCTTCTGTAACAAAAAAGTTTGTCATGGTACTGTCAAAAACTTTGCCAGGGATCGTCTCTGCTAATCTCGCACAAACCCTACCAAAAGTGTCCACTGCAGCAACTCCAAAAGCTCTCTGTTGAGTGGAATCAAAGAAACACGCGTCATAAGTCACCATAATCATTTCAGAGGTAAGACCAGTGGGCACAACTCTAAGGTTCCTAGCCACATAATTAAGTCTATCAGATCTAACTGCCTGAAGTTGTTGGTGTATTTTATGCAAGCGGGAGGCTTGTTCAAGTGATCTAGAGTTGTGGGGTGGCATGGGTTCATGGTTGTAACTGTGATGGGCTTGTAGCAATGGGGTGTCAACTATGGCTTTCTCCAAATGATCATGTAAGGATGAGAGTTTGGTATTCTCCATGCTAGGAATATCAGGCATTTGGAACCATTGTTTTTTCCAAGTCGCCCAAGTGTTGTGTACTAACTATTTTCCAAGTCGCCCAAGTGTTGTGTACTAACTAGATGAAGAGATGGAAAGAGAGTTTAGTGTTTTTGAAGTTCATTTGATACAAGTTCGCCAAATGGAAAGAATCACTACTGTGATTTGAGATAGCATCTCCTCACGAACAAGAGGGTGCGTTGTGGCCGAAGCCCATATGAACTTAAAAATGTCCTGAATGGTATGGTGAGGAATGATGGTAGAGTTCCAATCAATGGGGAAAGGGGATAGTAACCAAAGCCGCTAGGTCATAAGACAGAGAAAGAAGAGGTGGCACATCTTCTTTTCGTTCATGACAGAAAACACAGCAATCCTCTATTGGCATATGGATACGAGCTAGGTTAGTCATAGTAGACAAGATATTCTGATAAACTTTCCAAAGAATAAAGAGAGCATTTGTTGGAGCTTTAATCTCCACAGGTATCTCGAAATTTTAGGTTGGAGGTGCCCGTTAGTCTGGGTGGAGGAGGAACTTTCTTGATCGTCAAAGATAAAAGCCTTAGTCGCACTTTTAATTGAAAACAACCCTCTCTTGTCAAACTTCCACATCAAGGTATCCTAGTCCGTTGATGGACGGATGACAATATCCAAGATATCTTTGGCTACCGGTTGTGGGAATAAGGAAGAGACGAGGTCAACATTCCAGGAAGGACGTTGTTCATGAAAGAACGTGAGATCCTTAACTTTGAGAAGAGTAAGGGGAGGGTGTGGCCCTCTGCAGTCTGTTAGAAGGAAATTTGACTTCACCCAACAATCATTCCATAAGTCTATGTCATTTCTCGAGTGAACTTGCCAAATGAGGTGACGTTTCATTTTATTGAGGGCTGCAAGGTTACCACGTCGGGCAAAGGAAGGACTCGAGGGTGGTTTGTGGATCTGGAAAACACTTTTGTTACGAAAGTAGATGGCCTTAAGTTGCACATTACAGGGATTGAGGGGGTTTGTGACTATTTGCCACACATGTTTGGCTTTAAGAGCCAAATTTTTGTTCTGAGCCGAGGGGATATTCTAACCGCCTATATGTCTTGAAAGGGTGATCTTATCCCAAGTGCATAAGTGTTTTGTTTTACCTTCCTTTGTTCCATTCCACGAAAAATTACGGGCTAGAACATCGATTTGGGATGTGATTTTTCTGGGAAGAAGAAAGGTTCGCATGGTGTACACTGGGATGGAATGTATCACTACCTTTATCATAACGGTTCTACCAGCTTGGGACAGAACTTTGGCCTTCCAAGAAGATAATTTGGAGTTTATTTTATCTACTGGGAACTGGAAGTCCGAAGCTTTTTTTTAGAGTAGTAAAGGCGAACCGAGGTATTTGTCCTTGGGATTATAGATCTTGGCTCCCATAATTCTGTTAATCATTTTAGCATGTTTGGGGTGGACATTTGTGGTGTAAAAAATTGAGGACTTATCGTAATTTACTGCTTGTCCTGTAGCCCCACAGTAATCCGAGATAAGATCTTTAACAGAATGTGCCTCTGCCAGTGATGCTCTACCAAATATCATAAGATCATCTATATAGAGAAGGTGACTGATAGAAGGGGCATGGCGTCTAATGTTGATGCCTTTCAGAAGGCTATTAGATTTAGCTTTCGCAAGCAGACGGGAAAAGGCTTCAGTAATCAGGATAAACAAGTAAGAAGAAAGTGGGTTTCCTTGTCTAAGTCCTCTAGAAGGTTTGATAATTTCCAAATGAGATCCGTTGAGTAGGACTCTGAGGGGAGAAGTAGAAATACATTGTTCTATCAACCTTATCCAATTATCTGCAAAGTCGAGCTGCTTAAGGAGTTGAAGTAGAAAGAACCATTCAACTCGATTGTAAGTTTTCGCCATGTCAATTTTGATGTCCATCCACCCTTATTTTTTTCGACGACTGTGTTTCATTTGGAAAAAAAAAGGCTTCATTAGCAAAATTGACATTGTCCGAGATTGATTTGCCTATTGAGAAAGGCGTCTTGATTCAGTGAGATGATGTTGTCAAACAGAGGTTTAAGCCGATTAGCCAAAATTTTAGAAATGAGTTTATAAATGACGTTGCACAAGGCAATCGGTCGGAATTTGTTCGGAGTAGTCGGATTGGAGACCTTAGGGATCAGGGCTAGCAAGGTTTCATTAAGTTTAGGATCAAGAGTTTTGGAGGTAAAGAAGTTTTTAACAACCTCAATGACATCCGTTCGTACTATGTCCCAGTAGTGCTGAAAAAAGAAAGCATGAAAACCATCAAGACCAGGAGCTTTATGGGCTCCAAAACTAAAGAGATTAGATTTAATCTCTGCTTCATCAAGGATATTCAGAAGTTGTTCATTGTCCCATTCAGACACAACTGGATGGAATAAGGAGAAAATATCCTGGGTTGAAACCTAAGTGAGATCCGGATTCGAAGACTGAAAAATGGATTGAAAAGAATGTCAGTTGTTATCCGAATCTTGGAGGCGGAGGATGTGGTTACGCTTTCTACGTAACAAAGTAGAAAATGAAAGAATTTGGTATATCTGTTACTATCTTTGAGCCAGGAATGACCCGATTTATTTCTCCAAAAATGTCATTCCCTGTAATAGAGTTCGGTAAGTCTATCTTCCAATATCGAGATAGCCGAGGCATTAACGCTCGAGGAAGGAGAGTTTTGAAGGTTATTCAATTCTTGCATAGGATGTTTGATGTTTTGATCAATGTTTCGAAAAACCTCCTTGTTCAATCGAGTGAGTTTGTAGCCAAGTTTTTTTTTGTTTTCAGTGAGAAATTTACATCCGGATTGTGAGAGTTCCAGGAATTTTGGACAAGGCTGTGACAACGCAGGTCTCTAGTCCACATGTGAAAAAACGGGAAAGGTTTAGGACCCGAGTTGACTATATTTAAAACTTTAAGGGTGATGGATCGGTGGTCCGAAGACGAGGTGTGGATGGTATGAGCCACTGCCGCGGGGAAGTTTATCATCCAGTCCGTGGAAACAATTATTCTATCAAATTTGGCTTTAATACCATGACTGTATTTTCTTTTGTTATTCCAAGTAAACTTAGAACCATTAAGAAGGAGATCGATAAGACTATGGCAATTTAGAAAATTTCTAAGGAATTTTGTGTTTGAGGAAGAAACTTTCCTACCACCTAGCTTATCCTCTTGAGATGCTATAGCGTTAAGATCTCCAATTACCAGAGAAGGGAAGTGAGATAGAGAGATTAGGTTTGAGAGTGAATCCCATAAAATAGATCTTAGAGAAGGATTAGGCTCTCCATAAGCAAAAATTGTAGTACATGTAACATGAGAATAGAAATTTGCAATAGTACAGTGGAAGTAATATTTACAAGAAGAAATAATATTTAAATGCGTACCTTCTTTCCAGAACAAAGCAAGGCCACATGACAAACCACTAGCTGGCACCGAAGCTCCATATTTGTAACCCAGCCTCCTGCGTATGTGATCCATTTTTGCTCACGTTGCTTTTGTCTCGGAGAAAAAGATGACATCGGGATTGGACTTTTGGGAAAGGGCCCGTAAGGATCTGAATGCAGAGGGCGACCTTATGCCCCTTGCATTCCAACTCAATATCATGGCAAACTGGGCGACCCTTTGGAGGTCGTCGCCTCTTCCTGTAAAGTATTTTCTAAGTTGATAGAATACTGGCTTGAGTGAGATTGAGGTTCACTTGCAGTGGTGCGGAGACTAATATATGCTCCAAGCAGAGTAGGCAAACCAGGAGGAGCAGGGTGGGAGAGATCCAGTGAGGTTGGTTGAATTCGATCAAGAGTGTGAGAGCGTGCCCCAAAAGTCAATTGTTCATCTGGCCTATTTGCAGGAGTGGCAAAAGGAAGGTGAACAACGTCGTGAGACAAAGCATTTCTCTGTCGAAAAGATACTCCAATAGTGGGGCGTTTTCCAGATGTCATGAAGCCCTCTTCTTGCACATGTTCTTGACTAAACTTCAACTTCCTCTTTCCTTTACCCTTGTTTGTTTTTTTTTACAGGTTCTTGGTGGTGCGAGGACGCCGAGGAGAGCTTACTAGATTGAGTACCTGCTCTGCCCTGTGACCCCTCTGTTTAAGCACCGAGCTCTCATGTTCAATATGGATCTTCTTCGATTTGCCTGTAATTGAGCAACAAGATCTACCTGCTGTTGGATCTTCTTCGATTTGCCCGTAATGAACCTCGATTTATTCTACAGAACATAGAGTTGAATCCCTTTTCAAAAAATCTAGATCTCCCACAGACAATAGTATGTTTTTTTTTTTGGAAAGTGAGTTGTGGTTTTTAGGGTCCCCGAACCTTATATTAATAAAAAAAGTTGATGATAAAGTTTACAATCGCTCATACATGCGCATTCACTCGTTTCATCATCTACAAAACAATAAACTTGCTTCAAAGCTTCAATAAATAACCTAATTAGTTCTAGCTTCACCGTCTCCAGGTTAGGGAGTAATCTTGCGGAGTGTTCTGCTACTAAAGTGGTTGCATGATAGACATGCCATAACTTTTCTTCCTCGTAATTACCAATCAATCCTTTAAGCACTCTCATGACCTGATTTATACCTAATGTGGGTCCCAGGATGTATGAAAAGTCGTCGTAAAGAATCGAAACACAATGAATCATGATATAGAAACCACTGAATGCTAGCACTAATCTCGCATCCCTACAAAGTTCTAATAAGCATTTGCATTCTACCTGTATTATCATCATCAGTTACCTGAATTTAGGATTTGTCTTCTTACTTCGAAAAGACTTTCGAGGAACATATTCCGTAGAAGACTGTATTGTGGTAACCTCATGTTCTTCTTCAATAGTGTTTGGCCTCACCTTTGCTGCTTTCGCTTCAAGTATGCTTTTTACTTCGGTGACCAATGCATCCCTGCCTATTCTTGCAATTTCTGAATTCAAAACATTGATGACTTGGGGTGTTAGCCAATCCATGGGCGTTGTTGGATCTTCCCCCTGTCTTCCATCAGTTATCTCTCGTCCTACTTCAGGAAGTGTAGAAGCTGATTTTGAGGTTGCATCTTTCCTCACTTTCTTTTATTGCGTTTCGGTCCCTGCTCTCGGTTATCTTTGGGATAGCTACCTCTGGTTCCACGCCTACCAGATGATTTGTGATGGGAGAAGCAGAGCTTATCTGATCACTGTTGAGCAATTCATGCTCACCATTTTGACACCTCGACTCCGGTTGTTGACACCCCAATGCAGGTTGAAAATGTTGTGCCCCAAACTGTGTCCCAATGACCGTAAGGATCAGCTTATCATCTGCCTAGGGGGCTCGAGGTCTCTCTCGTTGTAATATCTTAATTTGGCTGGTTTCAATACTTGTATTCACATCTTCAAACTAAGGACTTGTCGTCCCCGGGTTGCCTAGATCATCATGATTAGTTGGGTCTCCTTGCTTCGTTTTTTCAATCTCACTAGCTGTGTATCCCGCCTATTGAAGGTCTTCCTCTGTTGTTTCTTGTACGAATATGTCACTGGCGGTAGCCTTTTCTTTACTAGTCGAAAAATTCTTTGTCTGATTACTCTCATCTTCAACATTATCCCCCGTAAGCATCTCAAACTTGTTCGACAACAATAAATTCACCGGCTCTTTGGCCACTGGTTTTTCTGCACCCACTCCCTCCTTGATTTCCTCCCCCATATTATTTTTTGCACCACTCGTGCCAACCTCTGATTTTGTAACTTTATTTTTATGAGCCACTGGAACATATTGTTGTTTGACAATGTTAGCTTCCACCTTTTGTTTTTCATTCTTCTCTTCATTTACCACATGGGATGCTTTCACATTGCCCTTGAGACTTAACTTTTTCCTGCAAAATTCCTCCTGATGCCCTAGCAAAGAACAATAATCACAATATTTGAACCCCGGGTATTCAATATTTTGCCAAAAGCCCCTATTGTTAGCCCTGTCTATCCAAATTCTATTAGGTAGCTTGTCCGCCAAAGACATCTCCACACACACACGGGCATAACCCGAGTGTGATAAACATCGAGTATGATCATCCATGCGCAAAAAACCATCAAAAGAGTTCACAATTGCTTTCAAAAGAGGAGGATGAAATAAATGCAAAGGCAAGTTAGGCAACTCTACCCATAATGAAACTGATATCGGATCTGCTTTCAGACTGAAACCATCATGCCAGCGGAAGGCTTTGAATTGAACTCCACGAATCAAAAAGGAATCTCTCGATAGGACTTTCTTTGCTTCCGCCTCAGATTGAAGACGGACTAAAACGTGGCATTGATCAAGTAATCCTAATGATAAATCTCCTAGGATACCCCAGTTTCTGTGAATCGAATCCCGAATATCTTCCAAAGTTGGCCTGTAGCTAGAGAACTTTAATACAATCACATGCTTCTCCATGAAAGCTTCTCCACGTACTTCATCTGATGTCATAATTCCAATTGTCGGCTCCCCATCTTTTAGGAATCTAGTTCCCTCAACATGCGTATCCGTAGTCTCCTCTACCAAAAATTTTCCGAGGATTTGGGCAAACGAAGGCTTATTAGGAGCCCCTTCGATACCCCCAATCCCTTGATTCCCCACAATGGGGGAAAGAGTGTTGGCGGTCGTCTCATGTATCAAGCGCACGGTCTAGATTGGCCTGCACCTTGCAATGGCCAAACAAACAGGGCTAGGCGAACTGTTACATCGACCAGCAAGAGGCGGCTTGGCGGTGACGGCAGCCTAGCTTGAGCGTCTCTGCGTATGAGATCTGCGTCTCTGTGTGGGTGAGCGTCTAAGCGTCTCAGACCAAGGCGTTGTGTGCGAGAGGTTCTCTCCTCCTGATCCACTGAGCAGCGAGAGGTTCTTTCCTCCTGAGCGGCGAGAGAGGTTCTCTTAGATCTGAGCGGCGCAAGAGGTTCTATCACACTCGATATTACCATACTTGTGTTCCTCAGAGCCCTATAGATAACTTGCATAGCATGTTTTGTTATTAATCTAATTAAACAAAATCTAAAACTTCCATTAATTGCTTGATTGGAACGCAAAACTCTATCATGTTTATCGAAAGTGATTGAATTGTTTTGGTTATTCATGTTTCACGTGATTTATTTAGGTGGAAGAGTTTGACGGTGTATTTTGTAGGAGCTTGGCTAACTGCACATCGCGAGGGGGACTGAACATCATGACTGCGTTCACATCAAAAACACGATGACTAACTAGAACGGTGCGGATGGGTTTACTAGTCTCGTTCAACTTGAAGGATATTTGGAATAAAAATCAGGAGAGAAATCGATCTGATATACGGAATAGAGAGAGCATAAAATCCAACGCCCAGAAATAAGTTGTAATTACAGAAAGTGTTTATGCTGGACGCGTGACACGCACCTTATGCTGGACGCGTGACAGCCACGAAGCTGAGGTACATGGTCGTCTTTTTCAGAGCTCATCTTCCTCCGAGCTGTTCTACGTGGCGAGGAAACGAGCGAGGAAATGAGCGAGGGGAGGGAGGTGGCGGGGTGGGGACCGTTCACCTCCTTCGGGATGAGCGCGCCAAAAAAGATGGCACATATCCCGAGGGAGGTGAACGGTCTCCACCCCGCCACCTCCCTCCCCTCGCTCATTTCCTCGCCCACTTCCTCGACATTTAGAATTCCTGTCTTCCTCCACTTTGCCAATATAAACCCTTGTCTATCTCACTCAGTCACAGTTACAGAGCACTGAAAACAGTGAAGGTGAGAGTGTAATTAAGAAGAAGAAGAAGAAGAAAAGAGAGTGAGTAGTGAGTGACAGTGATAGGATAATGTCTTCAGTGGTGGCAAGGGCAACTCATGAGGAAGGAAATGAAGAGGGAAGTACTCAACGGATGGATGTGTTCCATGTAGCAGCAGACCTATCAAATGCCCACATTTCTCTTCCTGCTCAAACCTTTCTCAAAGCGGCCATGTCCCTCAAAGACCAGGTACTATTGTTTTTTTTTTTACTCATTTGCTCTTCTGGCTCTTTGTAGCTGGCAGGTGCAAATTGGTGAATTAAGTTTGAGATATTTTGCTGTTGTAGTGGATGGAGTTGAAGGTGTATATTTTTTCTTGTGGTGGCAGGTGGTGGAGGAGACGTGGAAGCACGGTGTAGGAGGGGAGAGTATAGACCCTACAGTGCATACGGGATTGCTTGGAACAGCTTTCACATGCTTGAGGGCGTACGAAGCTAGTGGTAACCAGCAGGACTTGCTATTGTGCGTTGAGATTATCGACACCTGTGCGGTTGTAGCTCGCACCTCCACAAGGTTTAATTTGTTTGTGCTTTCACGATTCTGATTCCATTGCTTTATGATGTTGATTTGCATTTATGATATGATGATAGGATAGGATAGGAGGACCAGTGGCAGTAGTGGTGTGTGATACTGGAACAATACAATACATCCTCTACTACGTACTACTACCACTTAATTAGATTTGCTTACCGAATGTTTAAGTTAGGCATCTGACTGTGGTTGATACTACATAACGTTCTTCCCTTCTCACTTTATTCAAAATTTATTTTCAAACAACTATGCTGAGATAAATTTGGAAATTTTAAGCCCCACAAAAGATACTCTTTGACTATGGTGGCTTGTTAATTAATTCGGTCACACCAAGGGGAAAGTTTCTACTATTAACCAAAGCACTAATCTCTTCTAAGCCCTTCCCCGTGGGTCCTTCAAACACCATATTCTTAGCATCCAACATATTGTAGTTTCCGCATCTCTAAATAGTATATCCTTCAGGCCTTTCAAACTAGGGGACTACTAAAAGAGTCTGTTTGAAAGAAGAAAGCACTACTTTGAAGACACTGCAAACTCTTATTTTTTACTTTTTGTACACATTACCTCACAGAATTTTAGCAAAATAAAAATATATGGGAAAAACAAATGGAAAAAATAGTAAATATAAATATAATTCTGAATAAAATAAAATAAAAAAATTATCCATGACCTCTTGATATGTAGTCAAATGCTGGACGATGGTTGCAATTGAAAAGATTTATAACTTGGTAATTACGTTATCAAATATCCCCCTTAGTATTGAGAATATTTACATCCTATCCTCACCATTACATTCCATGCTCGGTGTTCCAAAGAACCCATTTTGATTGATAATGTAGTTCTATATTTTCCTTCATTCTCTTTCATGTAGGTTATTGTCGATGGAGCAATCAAAGATTTCTTATTTGCTTTGAAACAACTATCTCTAATACACAATACACATAATTGCTATCCACAGAGGCTTGAATTACCATATCTTGTACTAGGTGAAGAGTATCATATTTTGACGTGTGTCCATAAGCGGTTTATGGCATTATGACTATAAATAAATCAACATTTAGGTTATTTGGAAAAATCTCTCACGATGAACCTAGTATCATTTTAACTTAGAGTCCAGTTGGCAGATATCATAAACAAATGAATAATTGCATGTAGGTACTATGTATGGGCTGGCCATGTTTGGATAATGTTGTAACATAATCATTATTGTTATTTGCACCTTATCGTTAGGTGGGGTAAGCCATATATTATGTTTCACCACCAAACTGTATGATTAGAACAGGTTAATAGTTTTCAAGTATACAGTTCCACCAATTTATATTATGATGACAATGACAATGTGTTTTCCGTTGGATGTGTTTTAGGCACGTGTCATTTTTATGTGGTAGAGGAGGTGTTTATGCACTTGGAGCTGTTGTTGATAATTACCGAGATGACCATCAAAGACGGGACATGTTCTTGGATCTCTTCCTCGAGGTAGCTACAAAATATTGGTCATACTGATTTTACTTGGTTACTTATTCACTTAAAAAAGGATTTTTTTTTTTTTTTTTTTTTGGTTGCAGTCCAAGTTTGCTTATTTAGTCAGCTTAAGTTACTTGTATCTTTGGCATCTTTGAAATCACGGTTCGAAGTATCCGATATTTTACTTCCAACTCTAGGAAAAGTATATTGCTGATACTTTGGATATTTCATACCACTATCGTGATATCTATATTTGCCCCTAAAAAAAGGATACATTGCGACAATCACAAATATCTGGTTGAAATCCCATCTTTATGTATTTTGTAGCATGGCACTTCTACTTATCTATACAAATTTTTTCGTCTGGCAAATTCAAATTAAATTTAGAATTTTAAAAAATCAGATAATTTTACTAGGTGCTGCCTTCATCTTCAATGACTACTAGGCACCCACTCTCTCCACCTCACTCTCTACCCAAAGGTTTATCTTGGAGCGACAGATGGGGTTTGTATTCTCTGAGGGTTCAAAACTATCAAATGAAGGAAACTTATTTGTCATTGTCTTTGTCCATTTGATCTGGACTCCATATTGCTGATATTTATTTGATTGGACACAGTTGCGTTCTCTATCTCTGGGTGCCGTGACATAATTGCTTTGGTTTATGGAATACACTTGTATCTTTGTAAGTAAATGGGTTACATAGGGTACCGATGGCTACTTATAGCGCTTTGATGTGCAAATTAACTCTCTTCAGATTCGAAATTTTGCTATTGTAGGCAGCTAGTCCTTCTCAAACTAGGTCTTCTTGACAAATTTGCATCTTGCGGTACTAAGTCTTAAACCCGTCCCTTCATATCATAATTGGTATTTCCATTTTGGGGACCACATTGTTTGACTAAGCAAGGTAGGGTTATTACTATTCTCCTCCCGTCACTGTTGGTCATGGGTCGGTCCTTCCATGTGTGGATTATTGTCCTCGTTGCTAAGCTGCATCTTCTTTGTTATTTCTTTAACTCTTACCAAATGTTCTCCTGAGTAGGGTAAATGGCTGGGACTGGTTGGTGCTGTAAGTACTGGTGCAGATTCAAGGATTTAGGTGATTTATTCAGTTCAAATGATTAATAAATACTAATTCATCTGGGATTTGTAGGCATTAGGTAGCAATGATATTACTATTTAACAGAGGCAGGGTTCCTAATTACTACTACCTTTTTTCCCAGTGATTCGTCAAACAAGTGGGGTACAATGGCATCCTAGAGTTGGTTTCCGAAAGATGTATAGAAATGAATACATGATAATATTGTTAGAGATTGCGACTCTCAATTATCGTCTTTGTCAAAGTCTTCATCTTTGTGGGCTTCCTGGTAGGAGGACCCTGTGATGATCTAAATATTATTTTGGGCAAACCAGTACACGTTGGTATGGTGTTGATGGTAATGCTTTAAAGTTGTGGACAACCATACGAGGACTTGGATTTTTTTTGTTTTTTTATTTTTTAATTTAAAGGTCAAAATTGAAGAGTTTGGTTTATTTTGCAGTATCATTACTTCTGTTATTTTCAAGATTTCAAATTATTTGGATCAACATAGCAACATTTGTACCTAACCATAGTATTCAACTTCATTCAGGTGGCACAGGAGAGAGCACTTCCGGTTGGGCCTGAGGATGGTGGTTTCGGCATGTCATACGAGTTGCTCTATGGTCGAGCTGGATTTCTGTGGGCTGCATTGTTTGTCAACAAACATCTAGGAGAGGATGCAATTCCTATGGACCTTCTCACACCAGTGGTGGAGGCCGTGTTGGCTGGAGGTCGTGCAGGGGCATCTGACAATACCTCCTGCCCTTTAATGTATAGGTGGCACGGAACTAGGTATTGGGGTGCAGCCAATGGTCTTGCAGGAATCCTACTAGTTCTACTCCACTTCCCACTCTCTGCAGTAGATGCAGAGGATGTGAAAGGGACTCTGAGGTACATGATGAGGAACAGGTTCTCCCATAGCGGCAATTATCCAATGAGTGAAGGGAACCCAAGGGACAAGTTGGTGCAGTGGTCACATGGGGCTACCAGCATGGCCATCACTCTATGCAAAGCAGCTCAGGTCAGTTCATCAAGCACTTATCTGTGGCATAATTGCTTTAGTTTTCTCCTGTAAATTGGTATTATTTATCTGATTCTATGTACAATCCAGCTAATTAAACTTGAACATGCTTAACATTTTGTGATGCAGGTATTTCCCAATGACACAGAGTTCCGTGATGCTGCAATAGAAGCTGGAGAGGTAGTGTGGAAGAATGGGTTGGTGAAGAAGGTTGGACTTGCAGATGGTGTCAGTGGGAATGCTTACGCCTTCCTTTCACTTTATCGACTTACAGAAGAAAGTATTTACAAGGAGAGAGCCGATGCTTTTGCAAGCTTCTTATATCACAACGCGAGGGATCTGGTAGTGACTGGACATGTAAGAGGATCGGACCATGCTTACTCCCTATTCCAGGGTCTTGCAGGAACTGCTTGTTTGTGGTTTGATGTAATTTCACCTGAAAGATCTAGGTTCCCTGGGTTTGAACTGTAAACTGAGGAGACAAGATTTTAGTGGATGGTCTTAAGGTAGTGATATTTATCAGAGGTTTTTTTGTGTGTTATGTTTGTAACTGATGGGGGTGTAGCTTGATGGATATTACCATAGCTCTTGAGAATAGCTGATTAAAGTTTTTTTATCAAGGTCAATAGGATTTCCTTTGTTCCATGAAAAAAATCACGAGAAAAAAACTAAACATACAGACCCAGATTCTTTAAGATATAAGTAAAACAAGAGCAGATAAATAAAACAGTAGTTAACTGGTTGAAAGAACAGAACTGAACAGGTTAGTAAAAAATTTTGTAGCAACATCCATAACAAATAGAACAGGACTTATTGCTGAAGCCAAGTTCTTTTATACCCGAGTCATGCAAGCTGTGACAGAGTCAGTATATTGAATACCCACTCAAAACAGATTGTAAGCTACACATATTGAAACAATTGACATTGTTTCTGATCAACTAATATGATCTTAATTAGGGAGAAAAGAGCGATGAATGAAGTTGTCATCTAAAGTCTAAGCCACGTAATGCCCACTATTCTTTTGTTTGTGATTAACTAGTGATAGTCTAAATTTATCTAGGAAGTGGTATTCAATCACTTATAACTATTGGCAACTTTCAATGTATGTTGCTCATTGATGGACCCTGGTTTGAATTCATATTTGTTTGTTGGTTGAAGTTTATCAAACTGGTTGGGGCTAGTTGTATGATGTCATTCCAATGTTCTTGTTCCCTGCATGCAAATAGTCACACAACTTGAGATTTCCCGGTATGTTTTAGGCTATGTAACCATGACACTAAATTTCTACAGAATAAAAAATAAAAAATAAAAAATAAAAAATAAAAAATAAAAAATAAAAAATAAAAAATAAAAAATAAAAAATAAAAAATAAAAAATAAAAAATAAAAAATAAAAAATAAAAAATAAAAAATAAAAAATAAAAATAAATAAATAAAAGCGTGTCGACACTCGCAGATACTCCCATCGGACCCTCCATGCTTAGATTATCAACTTTTTTCATGTATCTTTGAAAAATTCAATTTTATACTAATGTTACAAACATATTATGGCGAGTTAGGAAAACATGAGTAGCAATATTGACTTGCAAGGCCAAAGAATATAGCATATCAGTTTTTTTTTCCCCTTTCTGAGTTTTATTTGTTGCAATATTCTTCATGTGAAACAGGAAACTGTTTGGACTTCTGGAAACTGTTTGGACTTCTGTTTGAAACAGGAAACTGTTTGGACTCCTGTTTGAAACAGGAAACTGTTTGGACTTCTATTTGAAACAGGAAACTGCAAACAGAAGTCCAAACAGTTTCCTGTTTCAAGAAATGTGGCAGTGGGAACTTCTTCATCAGAAAACACTAGGTTATGGCACATGCGACTTGGGCATATGACAGAAAAAGGATTGTCTCTACTGAGCAAGCAAGGGTTACAGAAGGGTATGCAGAAATCGACTATGGACTTTTGCGAGCATTGTGTATATGGAAAACAATGCAGGGTAAAATTCAGTACAAGCAAGCACATGAGCAGAGGTATTCTAGACTATGTGCATACAGATGTGTGGGGGGGCCAGCGAAGGTCGCCTCTAAGGGAGGTTCCAGGTATTTTGTCTCCTTTATTGATGATTAGTCCAAACATTTGATGATTATTCTAAGGGAGTCTAAGAATGAAGTATTTGAGACATTTAAAAGGTGGAGAGCGATGGTTGAGAATAGAACTGGAAGAAAGGTGAAAACTTTGAGGTCTGATAATGGTACCGAGTATACTGAGGGTACTTTCAAACAGTTTGGTGACCAGGAAGGAATTGTTCGACATTGGACTGTTAGAGACATGCCACAACAAAATGGAGTTGCTGAGAGATTGAACCGTACTATGCTTGAAAGAGTTAGGTGCATGCGCTCCAATGCTTGTCTTGGCAGAGAATGGTGGGTTGAATCAATAGCCACCGCGTGTTTCTTGATTAATAGATCGCCACATTCTACATTAGACTGCAAAACACCTTATGAGGTGTGGTCAGGTGAACATGCTGATTACACTATACTGAAAGTTTTCGATTGTATTGCCTACTACCATGTGAAAGAAAATAAGTTTGATGCTAGGGCTAAGAAGGCCATTTTCTTGGGGTATGCAAAAGGCGTGAAGGGTTATCGTCTATGGTGTTTAGAGGAAAATAAATTTGTGATCAGTCAAGATGTTACATTTGATGAGAATTCCTTGTTAGTTTGTACTAAAGCTAAGGAGTTGGTTGATAGTGGTGGTGAATCTAGTAACACTCAGAAAGTGGAAGTTGAAGCGTCTGTGGATGCAGCAGATGAACAAGTGGTTGAAGCAGGCACACATGATCTGAATTATGAGCCTGAAGACCATGAGGAACAACAACCAGTTGAAGATAATCAATCCCAGCAGCAACCTTTGGCCTTAACTAGGTCAAAACGATCGGTTAAGCAAGTTCAAAATTTTGGCTTTGAATAACCGTTGAAGCACTATGGTCAGTTGAATACAGTTGATTTGGTTGCATATGCACTCTCTGTGGAAGATGATGAGCCAACTACTTACAAGCAGGTCGCTCGTCATTCAGATAGTCATAGTTGGTTAGTAGCTATGCAGGGTGAGATGGAGTCTCTCCAGAAGAACCATACTTGGGATCTAGTGTCGTTGCCTAATTGAAGGAAAGCAATTGGCTGCAAGTGGGTGTTTAAGAAGAAACAGACTACTCTAGAGTCTGGTACTCAGTTCAAGGCAAGATTAGTAGCTAAGGGTTTTCTCAGAGGGAAGGCGTTGACTACAATGAGATATTTTCGCCTGTGGTAAAACACACTTCTATACGTGTGTTGTTGAGCTTGGTAGCTCATGGTGACCTTGAGCTTGAACAACTTGATGTGAAAACAGCTTTCTTGCATGGAGACTTAGAGGAGGAAATTTATATGCATCAGCCGGAAGGTTTTAAGGTTGTTGGAAAAGAAGACCATGTTTGTCGTTTGAGGAGATCACTTTATGGGTTAAAGCAGTCACCTAGGCAGTGGTACAAACGGTTTGACACTTTTATGTTGAAACATGGGTTCACACGAAGTAAGTATGATTGTTGTGTTTACTTGAAAAAACTTCGTAGTGGCGATTTTATTTATCTTTTGCTCTATGTTGACGATATGCTCATTGCCTGTAAGAGTATGGTGGAGATAAATAAATTGAAGTCTCAACTTGCATCTGAGTTTGAGATGAAGGATATGGGTGCTGCAAGGAAAATACTTGGTATGGAGATAAGAAGAGAAAGGGAGAATAAAAAATTATTTCTTTCACAGAAGGGGTACCTTGAGAAGGTCATATCACGGTTTGGCATGGAAAACGCAAAGCCGGTTATTACTCCTTTGGCTTCACATTTTAGACTTTCTTGAAAGTTATCTCCAGTCACAGTGGAAGAAAAGGAATACATGTCGCATGTTCCTTATGCTAGTGCAGTTGGCAGTTTAATGTATGCTATGGTGTGTACACGCCCTGACATTTCACAGGCTGTTAGTGTTGTGAGCAGGTATATGAAAAATCCTGGGAAGAAACATTGGGAGGCAGTGAAATGGATGCTTAGGTACTTAAAAGGTACCTTGGATGTGGGTTTGGACTTCGGTGGAGATTCATGTCAGGTTCGTGGGTTTGCTGATTCTGATTATGCTGGTGATTTAAATAGACGAAGATTTACTATTGGTTACGTATTTCAGATATACGGTGTTCCGGTTAGTTGGAGATCTATGCTTCAGGATACAGTGGCTCTCTAGACTACAGAGGCAGAGTATATGGCATTGACAGAGGCTGTAAAAGAAGCATTGTGGCTTCAAGGTCTTGTAAATGACTTGGGTGTGGAACAAGATAGTGTTGAGGTTCTCTGTGACAGTCAGAGTGCCATCCACTTGGCTAAAAATCAGGTTCATCACGCAAGGACTAAGCATATTGACGTTTGATATCACTTTGTTCGAGATGTAATTGAGGATGGTGATGTGTCTTTGGTGAAAGTACACACAAAAGACAACCCTGTTGATATGTTGACAAAGGTTGTTCCTGGAGTTAAGTTCCAACATTGTTTGGACTTACTCCACATTGACTCATGTTGATTGAGGGCCCTTTGGGGCGATGCCCATTCGGGGCGGTTTCGTGAGGTAACAAAGCTATGGTGGAGTGTTGATCAGTTTATTCTTTTGCCTTGTTTCGGCTCATTTTTTTTCTTTAAAACAAAAATTCGCCGAGGTGGAGAATTGTGAAACAGGAAACTGTTTGGACTTCTGGAAACTGTTTGGACTCCTGTTTGAAACAGGAAACTGTTTGGACTTCTATTTGAAACAGGAAACTGCTGTTTGAAACATGAAACAAATTCCGAAAACAGCAATTGTGAAACAGGAAACTGCTGTGAAAGCATTGTTGTATAACAGGAAACAAGACGCTATATATACTAGGAACTGTAGTTGTTTTTTCTATGTAGAAAAACTGTGAAGCACAGGGAATAGAGAAAGATAATTGATGGAATTGTTTCATCTCTTGTTATGAGATTGTGTGAGAATTGTCATCTTCTTGTACCTTGTTCTTGAATATAGTGGAATCACCTCACCGTGGACGTAGGCGCAATTCGCCGAACCACGTAAACTTTGTGTCTCTTGTGGTATGTTCTTGGTTTTCTCTAATTACTTTCATTGCTAGTTGCTTTATTTAATTGATTGGATCCTTGTGTACTTGTGTGCAATTGTTGGTGTCTACCCGCTTCTGCAATAAGGCGCAACACTTCACCATTGTTTCTTCCATGTGAGTGTGAGTTGCATTTCAGCCAGAATAACTGAAGCTGTTGCAATCAACTTTATAAAGTTCCACTTTTGTAGCTTTCACTAACTCGATCTATATATTTTTCATTGGTTCTGTTTCTTCCTTGGGCCATGCTTGGTTCAGTTTAATGTATTAGTTACTTTGTTCATGAGTTAAGAAAGTGTTGGTACTTTGTCTAAAATGTTTAAATGTACCTTAACAAGTAATTCAAATAAGTTGTCTTTCCTTGGAATACTATTTTCACATATCCTAGAAGTTATAGAAATTGTGTAGTGGAGTGATTCCTATAAACTTAGAAAAAGCTACTTATTTTTTTAAGTTTAAGCGAAAGATGGCCTTTTAGTTTCCTTATAAATACGTCCCTTCTCCATGTAATGCTCATAGTTTCTTATACGGCCATCGAACTGCATTGGAGGTGAGTTCTTTTGTTATATTTTGGTATTTTAGATGGTGTGTGTTTCATTCAAATATGGCTGTATTCAAAATGAGTTAGGATCTCTACAGTCTTTATGTATTTCTTATTTGTCAGGTCCAAGGAAACAATTTCTTCGACATTCCTGCTCCGTAAGATCTGCTTCTGCATATTAGGCTCAGCTATCTTTTCTCTTTGCAAAAAATTTGAGAGCTTGTATAATTTATTTATTTTTACTACAAATATAATGGATTGAATCTTATGATGACAATGTTTTCAAGGCCAAAGAATTAATGGCAGAGAAATGCTGAGCACATTATATTTTTATCTCAAAATTGTTAGAGCTATCAGCTATATATCATAAAGGTTATATAAACACATATTTCACACAAATCCGTAAGTATAAAGCTAGTTTTTGGCAGCTAATAGGTATGTTTAGGGGAATAGATAATATCTTTGTAATCACGTAACTTATTACATGGAATCTTCAGGCTTTTGCCATTCAGGAATAGATCTCCAGTAATATACTCGCAGTTCATGTGACTACTTGCATTATAATGTGTTCTATCCAATGTTGTATTTCAAACAAGGTCTAGAACCGCAGCTATTTTTTAATGGGGTGCGTAGATCTTGGACGAAGAGAGCATTGTCAAATAATAGCATAGAACCCGATGAATAAAACTCACTTATGGTAAGAAGTTTAATAGTGTCAACTTTTTTCAGGGTATTCTGACAAAGATGAGGATTTTTATTGAAATCCAGATGATTTTGCTGCTGGTGTCTTTGTATTCAACAGGTTTGTCTTTGTATATTTTTAATAGAACTATGCCCAAGTGTCATCTATCACCCTATTAAGCTGACATAGAAGGTATCCCTTGGTCTCTGTGTCCAATTAGTATTGATCTTCGGTCTTTCTGCTAATGGATTTAGACTCAGATTCTACTTTTGCTGGTTGTTGTAGGAACATGGCCGAGGCATTGACATATGACTATTCCGCAAGTATAGAGGCAAGGGTTCTCCTCTGACTTTATGGAACTCATTAAGTGAATATAATGTGATCTAAGCCTCATTAAAAGATGGTTTAGCTTGGCTTTCGAAGACCAGATCGATTCATGAACTTATTCAAATCTCATCTTAATTTCAGTGCTTGGTTGAACCCCTAAACCCTCAATATGAAGGAGGTATGCTGGTCAATCCTAAATTTGACAAAGATCTACAAGGATGGAATGTCTATGGGCAAGGGGAGATTGAAGTAAGAATATCACCAAAAGGGAACAAATTTATAGTTGCTCACAATAGGACTGAAGTAAGTGACAGTTTCGGACAATTGTTATTCTTGGATGCAGGAAAACTCTACACCTTTTCAGGTAATCTTCTATATTATTCTCACAAATGGGTCTAAACTTTTCCAAACTTGACATAATTGGGATTTGGGGTATTGTTTTGACGTTCAGTAGACCTACTGAACGGATGTTTTATCCTAGAGATCACAATTTGGTTTATAATCATATTAAGTAATCTTCTTTCTTGTTTATCTGTGCTCTAACTTCTTTCATATATTTAGTCTCCCTGATGCATTTGTGTCTATATATTTTGAGAAACCAACATAACATATTTGGATTGCTCTTTGCATAATCAAGCATGGGTACAAGTAAGTGAAGGCAGTGACACAGTATTAGCTGTTTTCAAAACCAACCAGCAAGAACATATAGATATAGTTGCTGGTTCTGTACTGCTCGGCCTGGCTGCTGGTCTATGTTGAAAGGAGGGCCTCACTGCAACTTCCTCTGGGCAAGCTGAGCTCTATTTCACGGTAAGAAAACTGTATAACTTGTCTCTAAAGGATATTAAAATCTTCAACATCTATTATTGGATATACTCCTATATGGCAGCTAAACTCTTAACATGAGGCTAGAAGTTACTGTGTTTGACATTCGAGATCACACTATGAAAGTTTTTATTCGTAGTATTCTGTATATTGAATGATAATTTTATGCGCAGAACACTAATCAAAACATCGAGATATGGGCTGACAGTATTTCCATGCAACCATTCACTAGAGATCAATGGAGAGTGCAACAATCTGAAAGCATTGAGAAGGTAAGCTAAAAAATTTCTAGCTGTTAACCAAAAAGGATGTAAAGTAGAGACTTCACTCACATTCTGCAATGGGATAAGCAGATACGCAAGCGAAATGTGCGAATTCATGTAGTTGATCAAGAAGGGAAAAAGATCGAAGGTGCAGTTGTATCTATAGAGCAGACTAGACCTAACTTCCCTCTTGGTTGTGGCATCGCTGACACCATTCTCACAAATAAGGATTACCAAGACTGGTTCACTGCTCGGTTCACAGCCACAACTTTTGACAATGAAATGAAGTGGTACAGTACAGAGAGAATGCGTGGTGAAGAAAACTACTCTGTCCCAGATGCCATGATCGCCTTTGCCAAACAACACAGGATATCCGTGAGAGGCCACAAACATTTTCTGGGACAGTGAAAAGTACCAACCAGAATGGGTCAAGTCCCTGACTCCAGAAGAACTCAGAGAGGCTATCATAAAGAGAATGGACTCCGTGGTGTCAAGATACGCAGGTCAGGTCATTGCATGGGATGTAATGAATGAAAATGTCCATTTTTCGTACTTTGAAACTATACTTGGGCCGAACACGTCAGCTGCCATATTCCAACGAGCTGAACAGCTTGACCCTGAGACAACTATGTTCATGAAATGATTATAACACATTAGAGCAGGTTCTTGACTTGAATGCAACGCCAAGTAAGTACTTGGAAAAGCTTGATGAGATTAGATCTTTCCCAGGCAATGGGAGGCTGTTAGCAGGAATTGGTTTGGAGTCGCACTTTGGTGAGCCCAACATCCCTTACATGAGAGCTTGCTTGGACATTTTTGCTGCAACAAAATTACCTATATGGCTCACAGAGTTGGATGTTGTGAGAGGTCCAAATCAGGTAAATCTCTCATTTTTCAAACATGGAATTTACAATCATTCCTCATGGATTCGCTCCTCACATCTTCCATGAGCCAGACTGATGAGGTCTCGGAGCTGGACACATGGTAAATGTCGTGAACACCATCCAACAGTCTGGACCATGGATAAGAATAATTTTACTCGAGG